>OY744614.1:27565207-27642707 GCA_963556255.1 Allolobophora icterica
AAAAGGCGTGAATAACTATATGAATTATTGCGTTACCGTGATGCATCTATACATATAGTTTCCTTATATGCAAATTTGTCTGTCGCAGGACGCTACGTCACAAACGGCTTCTGTTCTATAATTGTGAAACCGTTTGTACTGCCGTCTTGACGACGGTCGTCTTGACGGCGGCGATCAGAGCATTTTAACAAACGATACATATAGGCCTATAATGATACAATGTCGTCACGTCATAATTTATGACGGGTTAATACACTAGTTGGTCTATATTAAGCTATATACTCGTTTTCTTGACTCTGTAGATGCCGACCTCCAAACTCTACAGCGTTCCCAAACCCGTGTGCTAATTCGTCTTGGCTACCTGGAGAGGTGTACCTTGAGTCGATGGGTCTCAACTTTTGTCCCATCTACGGCAACATCTTGATTTTAGCGGGTATCCTAACCGTGTCGCGCATCACTGGTTACGTCGTGCTTCGCTTCTTCCGGAGACCACTGATCTAAGCATTAAAGAACTACGAATATAACCGGCTGTGGACAGGTGTCAAAATGCGTGTTGCTAGGACGATGTTACTCGGTGAAATTGTAGATAGTGACAATAGTGTCTTGCGAGACCAAGACCAAGACTTTGAACCTCAAGACTAAGACCAAGACTTTGAACCTCACGATCAAGACCAAGACTTTTGGTCTCAAGACCAAGACCAAGACTTTTATAAACGAACTCGAGTGCACTCGAGACCAAGATCCTGGTCTCGAGTGTCTTGTGATCAAAAGTATTCGATGTCTTGTGATCAAAAGTACAAACTCTAGTGACATTAATCTATTCCATGTTACTTGTGTGTTTACCCTCCTCTCGATGTCATTATTTCGGAGATACCAGCATAACTGTAACTGAACAATGTATGTTCTACTTTTTCATATATTATTACTCATATATAGAACTAATAATGAACTATAAAATCATTTGAATATATTATTTTGAACTTTGTTTTTTTATTAGCCGAAAAATAGATAAATTCTTTGCAAGATCCGAAAAAAATGATTTTCTGTTCTAACAGAAGTGAAATCGAAAAACGACTACAGGTGGTGGATGATGAGATGAGTGTCTGCTTGTCGGCTATCGAACCGCGTCCTGAGTTAATATGCTCTCATAAACAAACTCATTCGTCGCATTAGTGATGAATAGTCAATTAAAAATCTGCTTTAGTTTTGCTATTACTGGACTAAAATGACAAGCTTAAAGTATGTCAAACGAAATTATTGCTGTTGGTCTTGTAATTTTAATAAATTTCAATTGGTGTGCCGCGATAAAAATTTGCTCTGCTGAATGTGCCGGGAGTTTAAAGAGTTTGCGAGACACTGTGCTAGAGAGCCGTACAGCATCGCAGGCTCATGATACTGATTTATAGACTGGATAGATTTATTGAAAAGTAGGCCCCACGTACCGAGATATCCTGAATCAAGTCACGTTAAACCACTCTTAGTGCTAGCTGCTGTAAGGAGACTCGTCTATTCCCTTAACGCTCACACCTGCAGTGTCCCTCAAAGTTCTGTTTCGGTCCCCTCCTGTTCAGTCTTAAAATTGTTAGCTATAGACTACTTGGATAACTGATGTAATAGTATAGTTTTTATAACATTTGACATCACGTACATAAGCTAGCACAGAGAGCAACTCCGGTTTGTTTTGCTCTATCAGAGACGCTATATAATATAGGCCTATTATGTTCAATTCAATTACAATTTATTAGGCTACAAAATATAATAGGAGCTGAGACGTGGAACAAGACATTATGATTATATTACTCGTCGAACTCGAGGCTTTCCTGTGCCATGGCCATAGTGTATATACTGAGCGCATAAGCGATAATACTGATGACGTAAATTTAATGAAAACGTCATCTAGCTATTTTTTCTAAAGTGACGTCATTTTGACCAATTGTTTTATGCGGTGGAAACGAATCCTCGACGTTCATTTTGTAAAGTCGATTCAGAAAAAAGGAGACATCTTAACAAGAAATTTATCGAACATCGTCGATGACAAGAGATTAAAATCAACCCTGACTAACCCTGGTAATAGCAGCTGCGGGAGAGAAGATTTTTAACTACAGTGGCTACAGTTCTTACGTAAGTCCAACTTTTCATCAAAATTTCAACTTCTCTAGTCACCGATTTTCAATTATTTTCCTCTAGAAACAAGAATTTCGTGTCGATATTTTTGTCTATTTGTCGTTTCGATCAAATTGTCCATGTTGTCCTTACGTTGGGCAAATGTCCCCTGGATTGTGTGAATTATAATAATCATATCTGCTCTAGTTCACAAGTTGGCAGAACCACAAGCAGGTTGTTGCATTAGTCAACCCTGGAAATTATGACAACTCAGATGGTGATGGATTAAGTCTGGTCAAATGCCATCCATTCTTAACTTAAATGTACTCGATAAGCAGCAGACCACTGTTTTACCTCAGCACTATGTGATGGTTCCAGTGGCGGCGCTACCATGGGTCGCGGCAGGGTATTTTACTCTTGACCTGCCTTAATATCTGCCTATTTTACTCGTAAGACTTTAAAGATTAGTAGGCTAAAGTAACTAAAGCTTAACGTTTTAATTGTTGAATTGTTTCAAATTTGAATATACTACAACAATTGGGCTATTAGCGTGCAATAATGATTTTCTTCGTTGTATATATCTAAGTTATGCTGCTTATGGTGAGGTTATGCTGCTTGATGCGTCAAACTCAAACATTAATTTCTTCGACCTGCTGAATAACTCCCATGACCTTGGAGCGACCTGCTGAAATTGTATATAGCTGACGCCGCCACTGGATGGTTCACTGAAGAAGCAAAGTAGTGTTTCATCCACATAGTATTGTTGAAGGAGATTGTGTGCTTGGATGATCCTCTCCTCCTCAGCTGTATGTATTAATACAAAGAGGAAAGGGCCTAGCATTGTCCTTGTGGAACACCGCAGATGACCTGCCTAAATGATGTCACATTCCCTGTCAAATGGAGAGATCGCACACAGCCTTTTATGTCAGATTCAAACCAACTGAGCTCTCTATCCTTTGACTCCTACTGAGTGAGAAAATCGTCATAGTAGGATGTCATGGTCGACTGTATCGAATGTGGCTGGGATACTAAGTAGCAACAGAAACGCTAGTTGACACATATCGAACGCATCAAGATGGCTCAAGAAGCACAGTCTTGGTGGAGAGACCGCCCGCATAGGCAGACTGAAACCTAGGAAGAAGGTACGATTCAGACTGGTATACTTGATTAGTTATTGGTTGGCAGTACTTTTATCTATCTTACTTACTCGCACTTGCTACTACCACTTGAGAAGATTGAGAGCTATCCGTCGATCCGTGTCTCCTGCAGTTTTCACTACCATTATTCATGCATTCGTCTGTTGCCGCATTGATTATTGCAATTCTTTACTGGTAGGCCTTCCGAAAGTCCGTCTTTCTGCCCTTCAATCGGTACTTAACGCAGCTGCTCGCCTTATTGCTCATCGTTCTCGGTTCTCCTCCATCTCTAATTCTCTACTTACATGACTGATGTCTTGCATTGGCTTCCTATCTCCGCTCGAATCCACTTCAAGATCATAACTCTTGTCTCTAAGGCGCAACAGGGCTTTGCTCCAGCCTACCTTTGTGACCTGATGCGCAAACCTCTCTCTGCTTCTTCTCATCGACCTCTACGTTCTCTGAATCGGCTTGATCTGTTCGTTCCCCGGGTGAGGTCCGCCCTGGCTCAGTCTCGCTCTTTCGCTGTCGTGGGCCCATCCCTATGGAACTCCCTTCCTTTGGTACTGCATGGGACCCTACTTACTAAGTTCTCTCTCTCTCTCTGTTGTTCATAGTCTAAAGTCTTTTCTGTTTCCACGAGGCTCACATGCTGAGAGCGCCTCTGAATAGTTCGCACTGTGAGAGGCGCTTTATAAATTCTCAGATACCATACCATACCATACCATGTCTCAAGACATCTTTCTAAAAGATAGAAACTAACTCTGAAATTTAAATACTGTTTTTGTTAAACGTTTAAGGTGGTACAGCTGCGATATCAAAACAAAAGCCAATGAATTCAGAGTCACGGTTGCACAGGTATTCAGACAACTTCGAGCACACAGACGCATCGCTTTCATGATGACAGATGCACGCCATGGCAACTGCCTCCCAGTTGCAGTTGCAAACTTCAGCTGCATCCAAGAAACGCCCTCTCCACAACCTCCTGGAGTTCTTCTGCCATTGACGATGGACAGCGGAACCTGTCGACTGGTTCGTCTACCACCATCACCACGTCTTCCTGGTGTTTCACATTCACTGACAACAAGGATTGGGGAGTTATCCATTCGATCTGTGGCATCAGCTGACTGATATCTCTGTAGAGGCCCAGGAAGAAGGTAGGATATGATTACGTAGTCGGTCAAGAAGTGCTTGTATTTATGTATGTATGTATGTTTGTTTGTTTGTTTGTATCAGGCCACTTAATACAGTGTCTTTTTATTTGGCTACTTCATAAAGGCGCTGCACGCGCATGACTATCTAACTCCTCTACAGATATTTAAGCGCATTTTAAAACATTTTGGGAATGTTTGCCGAACAGAGCTAAACGCAACAGCACGTAGGCTGTGTAAAGCTGCAGACTGTTCCTAGAGCAAGAGTTGATTCACGATAAGATACAATGGGCTTGAGTTTACATATGGAAGCGATCGAGGCACCTGCATATCTCCCCATGAAGATGAGCGCAACGATCGCAGACCTGGTCGAATTAAGACTGGAACATAAAGCTTCCTGATGTAGCCTATGTCAGTGCGATGCCGACCAACAGGGCTCGCCCCAGAGAAAGACTTGCATTTTTCTTTCATTTCATGTTAATATTTATCTGTCGTAACGTGTAGTAATAGCCTTCGTTTTTTTACTGTGTTTCGATAGGTGCCTGTGGATTTTCTGGCAGCGAGTTTTCTGCCTGAGGGGCGATTGTCGGGATTGTGTGTGGAGTTTGCTCGTTTGTTTTTGTATTTGTATTTGTATTTAGTTTTTTGTATTTAATTTTTTTGTTTTTGTATTTGAATTCAGTTTTTGTATTTGTATTTAGTTTTTTTTTATTTGTATTTAGCTTTTTGTATTAGTAGGCCCTATTTAGTTTTTTGTATTTGTATCTAATTTTTTTTGTATTTGTATTTGTATTTATATTTATATTTGTATTTAGTTTTTTAGTTGTATTTTAATTTAGTTTTTTGTATCTGTGTTTTTTTTATTTGCGTTTGTATTAGTTTTCTTGTATTGTCGGGATTGTGTGTGGAGTTTGCTCGTTTGCTTTTGTATTTGTATTTGTATTTAGTTTTTTGTATTTGTATTTAGTTTTTGTATTTGTATTTGTATTTAGTTTTTTTTGTATTTGTTTTTGTATTTATATTTGTATTTAGTCTTTCGTAGTTGTATTTGTATTTAGTTTTTTGTATTTGTGTTTATTTTTTATTTGCGTTTGTATTAGTTTTCTTGCATTGTCGGGATTCTGTGTGGAGTTTGCTCGTTTGTTTTTGTATTTGTATTTGTATTTAGTTTTTTGTATTTAATTTTTTTGTCCTTGTATTTGAATTTAGTTTTTTTTGTGTTTGTATTTAGTTTTTTGTATTTGTATTTAGTTTTTATGTATTAGTATTTAGTTTTTGTAATTGTATTTAGTTTTTGTATTTGTATTTAGTTTTTGTATTTGTATTTGTATTTAGTTTTTTGTATTTGAATCTAGTTTTTTGTATTTGTACTTAGTTTTTTGTATTTGTATTTAGTTTTTTGTATTTAATTTTTTTTCCTTGTATTTGAATTTAGTTTTTTTTTATTTGTATTTAGTTTTTTGTATTTGTATTTAGTTTTTATGTATTTGTATTTAGTTTTTGTATTTGTATTTAGTTTTTGTATTTGTATTTAGTTTTTGTATTTGTATTTGTATTTAGTTTTTTTGTATTTGAATCTAGTTTTTTGTATTTGTATTTAGTTTTTTGCATTTGTATTTAGTTTTTATGTATTTGTATTTAGTATTTGTATTTGTGTTTAGTTTGTTTGTAACAAACCAGCTGCTGAGCCTCTGGCGTGGCTTAAAATCCCGTAAGCTCATTAAGGCAGGGGGCCTCTGGCGTGGCTTAAAATCCCGTAAGCCCGTAGTTTTTGTTGTTTATTATTTTTGTCTTGGTGTTTATTTTGTTGTTAATTTTGTCGTTCGTTGTTTGTTTTGTTTTTTATTTTGTCGTGTGTTTGTTTTGTTATTTATTTTGTCGTTTGTTGCTTGTTTTGTTTTTTTATTTTGTCATATGTTGCATTGTTATTTATTTTGGTGTTATATTTTGGCGTTGCCCTGGAATGAGCCGAGGGATAAGGAGGATGATAGAAGACTAGACTAGAAGGAGGAGTGGTGGAGGTGGAATTGAGACAGGGCAGCCACAGTCCGATACAAATTCTACATAGAAACAACAAAGATCGCCCGAAGGCTAAATTCTACACGAGAATATCGGTTAGTTTTTAATTTATGCAGGAGCTGATGATACCAGATGCTATTTGGCCAATTAGTGTAATTCTAGTCTAGTAGGCCTACACTGATATACACTTTGAGAAGGACCATATGAAATAATGTCTCTTTCTCTGTCTCAATCTGTCTGTCTGTCTGTCTGTCTGTCTGTCTGTCTGTCTGTCTGTCTGTCTGTCTGTCTGTCTGTCTGTCTGTCTGTCTGTCTGTCTGTTTGCCTGTCTGTCTGTCTCTCATTGCCTCTGATTACCAAGTATTGACTATTGACTTCAAGCACGCTAATCTAATATTATTCATTAATTCATTCTCTGTTTCCATATCTATATCCTTCCCTGTCTATCTCCATCTCTGTCTGTCTTTGTATATAATATACACGTAAGGCTAAGACACGTACACTACCGTGGTCACTGGTCAATATAGCAAGGCTATACGAGAAGGTCTTTCGATCGGTTGGTCGCAATCCTGTTAGTAGGCCTACAGTTCGGTAGAGGAGTGAAGGGATAGGGAGAATCAAACAGGAACAGAGGATTTTTCCCAGAAGGCACATGTTTTGCCAAACTAGAGCGCAGATGTTCTATGCATAATAAGTTAGTTTGCAACATTCCAAAGAGTAATGTGTCATTCGACTAACTTCTAAACCTTTTTACAGTGTTCTGCAACGAAGCGAAGAAGAAGATACATGTATATGTGCCTTCAACCAGCCGACTTAATTTCTCCATTTGGGCATAATATAGGCCTAGAAGTTGCTTCAACCAAACAGTGGGACAGCTTTATTCGACCTGTTCAGCCTAAAGACACAATAATAATGTGCAAACGAAAACAAATACTATTCTGTCGTGATAAATTCTTGAACAAGATGACTTTGAGTCTTTTGAGATTGCTTCTGGAGTGGATAATCCTTAACTCGTACAGCTAGGCTTAAGACATTTTAAGCAAGGCTTAAAGCCTGCAGAAAGATGGTAGAAGAGAAAATGTTTATATATGTTGTTTCGCTGTTTTCATTGAGCTTGAGTTTTTGGTTCATTTTGTATACCTGTTTAAAAATAGAATGAAAGCTACTAAAAAGAGCGATCATTGGAGATTCACCATGCGTCCAATCTCGTCATCCGAGGGAACACCAGAGTCTATAATGAGCAAATCTACACTTACACCAGGCTTCACGTAAACTGTTTTAATCTAGGCCTATAGGGTTTTTTGATTCAGGTGTGGATGATCCTAAACTCGTACAGCTAATGACATGTTAAGCAAGGCTAAGCACTGGCGTAAACTTGTCCAAAATATTGGTGAGGCATGGGTCTGGACCAGAGGTGCAAAAAAACAAGTTTTTTCAAGATGAAAAGTTGTTTTATTGTTATTTTTTTGTTTTTGCTTTTGTTTTTATGGTTTTTGTTGTTTTGGCTGTTTTGAAGATTTTCGGATTTCGGATCATAAAAATCATGAAAATTGGCATGAACAAGAGTTCCAACTCAGTTTAATTCAGTTGCGATTTCCTAAAATTAAAAATCATTAAATCAATGTTATTAAAATAACTTTTACAAAAATATTTTAAAAAATTTAATAAACAAAAAAAAACAATTTTGTGGTTTTCTTTTTTCTTTTGTTTTTTTAAACCAAAAACCGAAAAAACTTTTTTCACCTCTGGTCTGGACAGTCAGCAGAGGCTTCCGGTGTTTCGTTAATGCGTATAAAATGGGGCGTTTTGTTTGCATGTAAATTTGTTTCGTATTGAAGATATTGAAGATAAAATTAAATCTTTGTTTTCATCATGAATTTCTGATAGTATTTCAGTTTTGTGTCTGTTTTTCTGTTTCTGAAACAATGTGTCTATATTGAAACATAATATTTTAATATTTTAAGAAATTCTCCTCTCGATTTTTTTGGGGGGATTGCCCCGGCTCCTCAATTATTGGGGGGGCACGTGCCCCGGCTGCCGCCCCCCAGAGTCTACGCCTATGAGGCTAAGTCCTGCAGAATGATAGCTTAAGTGAAAATGTTAATGTTGTGTCGTTGTTTTCACGGAGATCGAGTACAAACCAAAAGCGCCGAGCTTTTGATAGTTTCTACCTGGTTAAAAATTGAATGAGAGCTACGTACATGTATAGGGGACCTACATAACAGCGATCGTTTGACATTCGTCATGCGTCCAATCTCGGCTTCTGACGGACCAGAAGAGTCTAAAATGATCAGTTCTACACTTGCAGACAGGATTCGCGTAAATTGTTTTAATCTCTAAACGTGGACTTTTAGACAGTGTCGGATTTAGAATTGATGAGGTCTATTTAAGCTAGGCCTAAATAGCCCTACCTACTATGCCCGTTAGGTCACTAGCATTCGCCAGCTATTCAGTATCCAATCGCCTAAATCTTCGTCTTATCTTCCTCTATACCTCTCAACCCTAATATTCAAACAGCCATTTACCATTCAACCTCCCTGGTCTGCTTGCTCATCATCATATTATTACCTTTCTCTATTTCGGCCTCTTCTTCTCTGAGATTCTGCAACCGCTCCTTAGTCTATGCTGCGCCTGATTTTTGGAATGATCTTCCAAAAGATCTCCGCCAGTTTGCTCATCCTCCTATCTCGCCTGTTAATTTCACCTCTCCGCTTGCATTTTCTTCCGCTTGCACTCGAGATCTCCTAAGCTGCTTTCCACTCAAGACTGAAAACCGAACTCTTCAAGCCATCCTATCCTGATGCTACTCCTGCACCATCACACGACCGCCATCATCACCGATTACCACCGTAGCACCATGCTGTCTCCTTGGCTTGACCTCCCCGGACTCTGACCTGGCACCGGAACGGACAAGGCAGTTTAGCTATTGCGGACTTGATTTGCTATAGTGTCGGTGGCAAGCTGGTCTCCATGACGCGGCTTTTGTGCGGCGTTGAGAAATTTAGATTAACATTACATTACCATCATTCCTGCCATCATGCCTAATTATTGCCCATATTCTCATGTGGGACCCGTAGGCCTATGTACGAGTCCCAGCGAATGATGATCATCAGCAATGCCACTCTCAGCTTAAGTTCTGGGAGTTAGTGGGTATTTTACAATTCGATCACATACTGAGACGTAGATAACGAGAGAACACGCACTTTCTTAAATGTACTGAGCCAGCCTAATTAAAGAACCTACCCCCGTAGTTCAGAAACGGGAGGCTAGTGCTTCGCACGTCTTGCTGTAAGGTTACTTAGGGCCTACACCGTTACAAAATGCTACCCAAATACTAACATGCATGCTCTTAGTCAAAAGTGACATCCGTACATTTAGTCAAACGTGACAAACAGATGCGTAAAACATAATTGCAATACATCGTTTATTACTATCTTTGGCTACCACAAAACATTCGACAACTATAAAGCTTTCTGTACATTGCAATTCAGCACAGTGCAGACCTTCAGATTTCTTCAGGTCAGGCCTTGGCGGATTTCAGAGGACAGGGACTTTATATTACACATGCCAAGTCTTCGATTGCACATGTCATACCTAACCTGCAATGAACATGGCCTAAGATTACCGAGGCCTTAGATTTCAGAGATCTGGCTTCCGATTACACACAGCCCGGCCTTAAACCGAAGAGGTCTGCAATGTACTGAGAGGAAAAAGGCTGAAAATTACAAGCACAGCAGAGAGAAGAGACACAATTTCTTTTATAATACAGGAAATATCTGTGTAGGCTGTCGTACGTGTACACACATCGTATAGCACCAGATAAACTGAAGCAAAAATCAAAGAATGTACTGCATCACAACAGGAAAAGCATATCAACATAGCTCTGGTAAAAACGCCACTAACTCTAAACTTCTATAGCTCCATTAATTTTATCTCACAAAGTCATAGGTGAAGCATTCCATGTCCTGCACAGTGCTGCTCATCTCCCATCTCTTGGTCCCAAATTAGAGTCACAGATAGTGTGTTGAAGAGCATGCCATACATCTTCCTTTCCTGGAGGCTTCAACTGTTCGTTTTCTCATTCATCCGTTAAATTTACGTAAGGCTCTTCAGATAAACCTTCTCTTTAAGATTTCTTTCTTCCTGGCATCCATGCCTCTTGCAGTTTCCTTAGCGTGAAGCTAGAACTTACATGTTTCATGCTTACACATGTACAATATATGCATACTTACAAGTTACATTAAACTCACATTTGAACTATCAGACTATCTTGTTACAGAACAGATGAATAACACCGATTTTACAGACATACCGATTCCAGCTTGTGGAAACTGAAGTCCTGTACAGGGCATGTAAAACACCACAGAATTTAGATAACAAAAAAGATAAAAGATAACAAAAGAAGAGCTTATGATTGTCGTCAGATAGTTCAGCAGGAGATTGAATCAGCTAAAGATAATTATTGTAAGTACACCTGGAAGCAGATATAGAGACCTACCTTAGGGTAAATATAAGTCACCCACTGAAACATATGCAGATCCACAAGTTCAAAGTTCAGATGGGTGAAAATGTCAGTTAAAAACCAGATGACAGTTGACACTAGCAATGAACGAGTGAAGCCGTTATTTCCAGTGTATGCCACAAATTAAACTGAATCGTCAAGGCAAGATATATCTTGTGAGTGACGTTGAGACTACGGACATTCAAGTGTAGCTAACCAGACAGAGTTTAGGTTTTTACACTTTCAAGCACAAACAACCAACACTTATGGACACAATGTTACCTCAAGTGTAACATAACAGTAACATCAGTTTCATGGGAGACTTTATACAGTTCGCCTATATGAACACTGAAAATTTCTTAAACACAGTAAGCTCACTATTTATACAATTTCTGTTTATTTACAATCTTAAATTGTCCATTTCGTAGATCGCGTTCGCTGACCTACACCTTGCAGTGTGATTTGCTAAGTTTAGGCAACATTTACATCACAAACATTTACATTATGTACGACAACTTTTGCAACTGCAGTTATACTAAAACTTTATGTCAGACTGCACAATAGTCGACTGGTTACATAAAGTCTGAACTCTGGACAAGTTTGAAACAGACGATGATAATTACAGTTAGCTGCACAGATAAAATGAACACTTTCCACAATGTAAGGTCAAACTAATTACTGCAATAAATGAACTGTTCCCCAGTCTTTGACAAACTGCAATGAGCCTCAGACTTTAAATACTGTGTGAGATACATGGGAACCTCCTAAATCATAAGATCAAACCAAATTACTGCATTAATTGATGGAATGCCAGTTTCAGTTTTTGACACTCCAGTTTGAAACTTTAAATACAGTGTTGGACATACAAGGATGTCATTCATAACGGCTTACTGCACACAGTAACACCCAGTCTGTGATAACTCCAACAAGTCTGAAACTTTAAATACTGTACAATAGCAGTTTTCAAACGGTAGAACACGTTACCACTAGTGGTATGCCAGGTGTCGCTAAGTGGTAGCCAAAAAAAATTCAAAAATATTACATTCTTAAAATTATATATTAATATTTTACTCCACCACTGCTCGTACTCTGGCAGTGCCAGTCCCAAGCCTGGATAAGCAGGAGGGCGACGCTAATGATCTTTGTTATCATAGTGTCGTTTTTCTACATAACCTACTGGTAAAACTTCTCCACATAATTTTGTTGCTTGCATGTCCAGAATCTACCATCCAAATACATCAGATCCAAGGTTCAAAGTCCAAGAGAACATGGTTTCAAAAGTAAAGACAATAAGACGAGAGGGCGATTTTGACAGAAGATCAGAACCTGGTCTACAAAGAGTGTGGCACATGAGCTGCGTAAAAGATTAAGGCCACAGATAAAACCCAAATTTACAAACAAAACAAGACGAGGAATAAAGAAAATATTGCACCATAATGAGTTTCTGTAGTAATAAATTACATGGTGTGTCAAATAAAGAGTCACAACGCGGGACGAAAAAGACGCAGGCATAATAAGTTTAACGTGGCGTCAAGTCTTGATGTACAACACTCGCATGATTTACAAGCATCACATCATTTCTTGTCATAACACCATAATGTCACATGACATCCTTATAAGATAAGAAGTCATCATGTTACATTATATCCTTAGAACTGTGTAACACTACTTTCTTATTTGTCTAATGCATGAAGTGTCAAACAACATCCTTGTAAGACAAGATAAAATGCGGCACACAAGTGTCACATGACTTTCTTATAACCATGTCATATGACATCGTTATAACAGCATCACATGAAATCCTATCATGTGACTTGAAGTTGCATCGTGAGACAGGTTACTTAATCACGAGCCATGCACGCACGTTTACAGTCACAGTAAAGTTACATTAATTACACGAATCACAGTCAAGGCGGAAATGAACTGTTGTGTTACTGACTCAGTGAAGGAGTCAGAGATGCGTTGAGGGCAGTGACAAAGACAGGGCTGACCAAAGACAGTTGAACTTCACGGAATGCAAAAATCTTGTAGTCACAATCTCTCTCACATCAGCCGTGAAGAAATACTATATCAGCGTCATGCTACTCGCACGAGACTTTTTTGACCTGAATTAACAAACGGATACAAAAATCATAATTATTTTATTTATTATTATTACTGGGTTTTTTTTACCCGAGGTAGCTATAATCCCTAAGGTTGTCCAAAACTATATCCGTAGATAACACGATGTTACTCTGGAACAGAGGATCACTCGACAAGTTACTACTATTATTTTTTACCAAAGGTAAGGATAATTACCTCAGATCTTAACTGTAAAATTCTGTAAAAAATTGTTTACTGTATTTAAATTACAAACTATATCAGCTATAAGGCAAGAAAAATTTACTTACCTAATCTGACCAGCTAGAAGTGGACTAACTGCATACAACCAGTCACCAAACTCAGCATCATTCGTTGTTTGAAACCGCAGGCGTTTGTGGGCAGTGGTTACGACGAAACAGTTCTTGTCCTAGATCATAAAATACACGTATAAACGCGATCTAATCTAATCTAATCTAATATGACATAACTGAACAAAACAGGACTTCCCCACTCGCTGTAGCATTGCATAAAGGTTTACTGTACAGTGACGCCCAGCCTATGATAATCTCCAACAAGCCTGAAACTCTAAATACTGCACAAGATATACAGGAATCTCTTCATAATGTATACCAAACTGATTACCATGCTAATGGTGCATTTCAGTGAATCTCAGGAACATCTCAAACGTTAGCATCAAAGATCTAAAAGGTGATGTTTCATAACTACACACAGGTAATTAGGAAATGTTCCAGTTAGCGTACATAAAAATTAAGAGCATGACGTGCAATAATTAGGTAAACAAAATACGCTTTCTTGCAAAATGAAAAATGTTGGTATATTCTACGAACCCTTACGATCATTTGTGCATACATCTTAAAGATTCAACATCTTGTTGTTTTTTTAACATTACATTATTGACCTCACAAACTTTTAAACGTGAATATCTTAAATCTAATCATTGATTTCGGCCAACTATTGATAAAGAATAAATGCAAATGATAACTACATCATCCGTCGTAGGAGTAGCTTCCACCGGAAGATCCACTTTAGCAAAGCCGAGGTTAACAGTGTTTCTCTCCACTGTATCCCACTCGTTCTTGTAGATGTAGATGTAGGGACGTCGCACGACCTAAACGTGGCAAAGGAAATGTGGCAATAATGACAAATCATCAAAACACAGCAAAATGCGATTCATAACATGTATTTAAGTATGTATTAAAGTTTTTAACTAAGTAATCATATTTGTTAACTCAAAATTTCTAAAGCATTACTCTAAAGCTAAGCACAAGGCACCAGTTTATCCATAAGCGCTGGGTCACGTCAGAGGGGTTGTCTAGAGATGTCAAGTAAAGACCTGAGTCCAGTCATGTCTAGTAACTAACTATTTCAAGTGTGTATTTATGTATGAAAGTGTGGGCGCCACGTAAATAGGTACAAAATGGGGCATTTGCCCTCCTAAAATTCACATCTTAACGCTCTGGCACCCACAACAGGATACGATGAAATGTCCTGGTTTTCATGGTCTGCCCTCTTGCACAAATTTCTGTAGGCAACCATGTACTAAAGTGCATACTAAAGTATGCAATCAAACACATATTTATTTATTTATATATTCAAGCATGTATTTACATATATATTCAAGTATGAATTTAAGAGTATATTCAAGTACTTCTACAGTTCAGTCCAGAAGCTTTGCCTACATTAGCCCACCAGCAGGAATCACCTTCTCAAAAGCTGTGGCTTGAGCTCTTCAGTTTGTCCCTTCCATAGTTTCGCAGCACCTGAAGTCTGTATTGTTTGAAAGCGATTTTACTGGTTCGGGATGGGAGCGCCACTGATGGGTTTATTCTTGAAGTGGTGCTTTATAAACTATTGGAGTATGAAGACACAGCACTTTGGTGCACGTAACAGAAGCTGTAATATTTCTCATTGGTCTTACCACCCATCTTTTCATCCACTCATCATCTCCATCATCCACCCTCAAATATCCTTTACGAGAGACGACCGGATTGGCTCGAATTTCTGCGACTTCCGGGATGAAGTGCGGCTCTTCACCATCCACTGCATCCCTTGCTGGCGGCACCAGCTTCAGTTCGGTTGTAGAATCCAGAAATGCAGATCCGAAACCTTCAACTGATGCATCCAGGAGTTTTCCCTTAGCAGGACTGGCAAAGCAAACATCATAGTTATGTATTAATAATGATATTATAATTATTATTTAATAATCGCCTCAGTCATATGGTCTGGAGGTAAGCAATGGCAAACCAAGGTATGATATGAGAACAGATAAAGATTGTTTGAAGAATGTTGTGTTTTTGGGTAAAGTTGTCAAACTCGGGACAGTTTTTGGCCAATTTTTTTCCTAGCACATAGCTAATGGGGAGCAAGAGTGGATCTTCCCCCACAGGGACATCTGTCAAACCAACAAACAAATTCTCTACATGGGAGAGGCGAGTTATGGGAGGGGGATAGATGAATGGTAATACTCTTGCATGAAGGACATAAGATCTTGAAAGACGCAGTTTGATACCTGCAAGAATGAACTATTGCAGAATTACTAACCTCGCAGAAACAACATCATCTGTTGATTCGCAGGAGATGGTAGATTTCATCATGTCTGCAGGATCGAGATACGAAGATGTTGCATCACTGAAGCATGATGACGACATGGTCATATCAGTCATGCATGACGACGTCATCTGTCAACCAAACCATAATCACCACTACTTCAATTTTTTCCAAAGCAAAAATTTCTCCACCCACTTGAAACTATTTCATCCCGATTCAAACCTTTACACTTAAATTTGCGAGCAATAATAACTGCTGTAAACAAATTTACGAGCAATAAATATCGTTGTTAACAAATGTTCCCAGAGCATTACACAATATCCATTGTATGCAAGTGTGTGTTAATGTAATGTATGCATGTATGTAATGTATTTACATTTCTGGCCCTTTATATAGTGCCTTGCAAGAACCTTTCACATACACACATCTCAACAGATCTAGAAACTACACTTAAAGGTATACTGAAAATGTGTCTTGGTCTGCCTCCATGGACTGTTTCCGTGCTGTCCAACATGTGGCCCCTGGGCTGATTTTAAAATGGCCCGCACGAGCTGCATACCAACCGCAAAAAAAAAATTGCAAGCACAATTCAAAGCCAAATATCTCACTAAAAAGTGCTTGCATGTTTATTGATGTACTTTTTGGCGCTGAGCTATTATAAAGCATGCCATACATTCAAGCGATTATTCATTGATTATTGCATAATTATTGCGATAACAAACTTTAATACAGTTAATAATTTTCAATAAATTTTAATTGTTGCTTCTGAGCTTACTGGTGCAGCCCTTGGCCTCAAGAATAATTTTTTCGGTCGCACACGGTGTCAAAAGGTTGGACAGCACTGAACTGTTTCATTCAAATTTATTGGAATTAAATTCTCAGACAGAAATCTACTGCACAAGGTAACTGCAACCTTAGGCATAATTTATGGGGGGTACTTTTTGGACTGAGGGGTACCGTACCCCCACTTTTTAAACAATGCCAATCGATATTTTATTACTGAGCCTTCCCAGAGATCGCAGTCTCTGCCTTACTTTGTGTATGTAAGAAATCGGTACCCCCCACTTTTTAGACCAAACTTATGCCCCTGTATACAACCCCCACTTTTTAGACCAAACTTATGCCCCTGCATAACACCTATTACTGAACTTCAATTAAATCAAAATATGAAAAAATTGTGCTTGAAATAAAACAATACCTTTCAGAAATGGTACTCAGTATGTTACTCAAACCAAAGCTTAAGCAAAAAAGGTATTAAAAAAACAACCCTCTCTGAAAACTGTACACAACATAAAATACGTAGTTTCCAAGAAAGTCGCTTGCACCAAAAAACACACGGTTCACTCGTCACCTGACCAGTAGAAGACACACGTTCAAGAATGTGCTTCTGCATCAATAACTTCAGACATTTCGATATCAGCTCGCTCTTTTCAACGTCGGCCTCCATTCCTTGTTTACTCTTTTCATCAGAGCAATCTTCTCTCGTCTCGTGGTTTCTGTTCATGTGCTGGTGGGATTTGTTGCAGATTTCTTTGTCTGGTTTTGTCAAGTCACCGACCAGCTTTGTTTCGCACAATTTTTCTTTCAGGAAAACGAGAAACCGCGATTTCTCCGTCTGCAAAAAACAAACCATAACATACTGAGCATTCATATTACAGGAAAGACTTTATTTTATGTGAGCTTCAAACTGTAGAAAAGATATTCTAGAATATTTGCCAAAAATGTAAATCTTTAAACAGTAAGTGTTCTAATATAATGTTAACATGAAAAAGTTTGTCTGCAACAAACAGATTAAGCAGTATTGTAATATAATTCAACATTTATAGGGCACCGCTCAAAGAATGGCATTTTATGATTGAGAAGTCCAAAATGTAGAAAGATAATTCTGAGTGTTTGTCAGATGTGTGTGTTTTTATGTTATGTAAACATGAAAGAGTTTTGTTAGTTACTCAGAAAAATAAAATTTTCACAAGTTTCATCATAAATTGAAAGATTACTGATTACTGACCACGTAATAAATATGTAAATTTGATGGAGTGATTGACATTAACATATTGGATGATGATTGTTATAAAAAAATTACCTACCATGGCTAGACGTGTAAGCGTGTCAAGCTCCCACTGATGGTCCCAGATGATTGAATCTCCTCTTGGTCTCCAGCCCTGTAACGTCGGACAATTTCCAATATTTACATTCAGTTGCTTTTCAAAATGGCTGCTTACATTTTGGGCCAGAACTCCTAGGAACTCAAGGTTCTTAGCATTTCAGAGAACGTTACCAAAGACACTTGGCATCAGACTGGTGTGGCAACAACTGGAACAGAATACCTGCTAAGCTAAAATCTACATCTACCAATTTTCTGTTATCTAATCATCCTAATCTAATCCAATCTAATCTAATCTCGCAGATGTAACAACTTCTGTAGCTCCATTCACCAACAGAAAATGGCAGGATTATCAGATGTACATGAATCTAATTAAAGTTAATCTGTTCTGTTCTGGCTTATATAATGCTGCCACCAAAGAACTCCATGCATCCATCACTGGTCAGTTGTACGTAAAATGCAATCCATGAAAGGACACTGTTTGTCAATTCCAGTCGATATTTCATTCAATTGTAATGTAAATCTCTGAAATTTCTCAGTGCCATACGAAGCCACAACAGGGAGACCAGCTAATTCACCGGCACTATATTAAGTCAAGTCCGCAATAGCCAGGTTGCTCGGTCCATTCCAGTGCCAGGTCAGAATCCGAGGAGGTCAAGCCAAGGCAGAAGGTAGACAATGGTTCTTGGTGGTTCTCCGAGGTTTAAGCTCCTGCCATGTTGGGGTTTTATCTGTAATGCTGTAAAATAGTGTGATAAAAGGCTTCACCTGTAAATTTTCTTCTCCTCTCACGTAGGTGGATGACGTGTCCAAGACCCTTCTCTGTCTTCGAAGCAAACCTTATGAAATAAATTATAATACTGTGTATGGTTTTTCTTGATATAAATCACTAACAATAATTCAGTGAATTTATACAGCAACTCAACACATCTTCCGACTGATAGTGTGCGGTCAATGTACTCATTATAGCTGAGTTGGCAAGGGGTGAAGATGGAGCAGAAATCTCGACATAAATTCTGTTATGGAGGGAATATGAATCCCTGATGCCTTGACTGACAGCTGAACACATTAACCACCAGACTATTGTATGTAAGCACACACGTATCTAGACAGTTCATGTAGCACCTTTTAAATAGTTAAAAAAATGGCTGCCTATGCCAGCCATTCCCTGCAATAGAAGATGAAGACGAAGAAAAGCAATCCGTTAATTTAGCCCTCAGAGACAGCCATAGGTGTGAAGTGTTAGCAACTTCATTTTCTTGGCCTCAGCATATGAAGGCAGGAGGCCAATCCTCTTCCTCATCACCTGTTCTTCCCACCAACAGTGTACAGTGAGTGAACCCATTACAGTTGACCTGGCTAAGGGGCGCAAGTGGAGCAGAAATCTCGAACCAAATTTCTGCCCTGGCAGAGATATGAACCCTGACCCACTGTTGACAGTCAATCTTGCTAACCACTACACCATCATGCACCCCCTGCCATAGAAGGAGCAGTAAATCAGATTGGATCAATCCAGAACAGCAGATGACTTGTTCGCTAACCTGGACTATCAATGTCCACTCTGTGCTTCAATATCAATTCGTAGATGCCCGTCACTTTGTTGTAGTCACGCGATTTCGGTCTCTGATTGAAAATACTGCGGAGAGATCTACAATCAATTTTATTTCTTTAGAATAAAAACAATACTCGTTAAAACATGATTCTCAGCTAAGTGGGTGCTGATGATGGTGCCGGCTGTTTGAAGAAGCACCATTTCTGTACAATTCTTCATACATCTGTATTTATTAAAAGCCACCACTAACAAAACATTATTATTTCTGTATTATTTATGTGTTTGTTAAGTGCCACTAATTACAGATAACCAAAGAATGGCACTGAGCCTAGAGCTGTACCGATGCATCGGCAGCATTCGTAATCGGGCCGAGTATTAGAGGTATCGGCATAATTTGCATCGGCAAAAAATAATCGGCGCCAATACAAATACTTTACAATGAACATTTTGCACAATAATCGTTACAAAAAGAAAAATTAGCACAAATATCTAGTTTTGTTTTTTATTATTGCTTTATATTTAGCACTGCACTACTTACTAGGCACTGTAGAAACCAAGGACCTATTATACACACAGGACTGGAAACTCCTTAATAACCCTTATACAACGTCGTGTGCCTAGTTTTTGGGCAATAACAAAATAATCGGACTCGTACGCGGTATCGGCTATTTCAATAATCGGCTATATGCAGTATCGGCATAATCGGCAAAAAGGGCTATCGGTACACCTCTAACTGAGCCACTGTGCGTGAGTGACTTTCTCAAGGTCCCTACACAGTAAACCTCTCTGGGAATGCTCAAACATGCACACTTACTCTGTTACAAGGCAATCACTCAAACAAATTGGCTAACACGTAAATGTAAATGTAGCAGTACACGTTTTTATGTACGGCCTCGACCCTGCTCATTTTTCAAGTGCAAGAAAGAAAGTAGAATACATATTAGGATTTAAGGCACTTACAGATTAGGAGAGAAGCGTGAATCTCGTGAGCTGATAACAACACACAAGTCCTTTGTGAAGCAAACTGGCTGAAGGCAGTCTTCCACCTGCATGGGAAACAAAAACGTTTCCAAATGAGAAACTCCTGGACCTGATTTAAACTGGAGACACACAGTTACCAAGCCATGGTTCTAGTACTATGACCAAAAATCTTTATACATCAAACGACTATTTATCTGGAAACTGCATTTGAAATTTACTTACCTTCTCAGGTCACAGTGAAAATGAGGTTGATCTTCCATATTACCGATAACAGCTCTTAGCTTAATTTCTTCCCTTCCTTTACCTCAGTTGAAAACTCAAAAAATTAAGTGAACAAGTGAATAAGTAAGTAAGTAAGTAAGTAAGTATGTCCTTTATTAGACCATCTGCAAATGCACTGTGGCTTACAAACAGGTTATGCAAAGAGGTGGAAGAAACTAAATTATAACATTAGGTGAGCAAGACAATTGGAAACTGTCAAAACTGTCATAACTGTTAAGCTGATCTTAGAGAACTATGAATAAATAAAAATGAATAAATTAAATCAATCAAACTTACATAAGATTGGTTTGACCACCTTAAGAGCAAAATAGGCGCTTTAGAAACTTTGAATTTATGATAACGATTACGATGGATCAATTTGACACACACATGAACAAACCTCATAGGAAATGTGGTTTCTAACTTTCTACCCTATAGTCTAAATGACAGTTTCACCTGCCTCAAGGTATGCCGATATCGTAAAGAAAATCTTCTCTCCATAAGGCGTGATGCAGTTCAGAAGGGGCGAGTTATGCAGTGAACTGTCCCAGGCTGCTTCAAACCGAAAATAAATTCTAAAATGATAATTATAACTTCAAATAGAACACTTGAATTGCCATTATGGAAACTTTTACTGTATTTTCCCCCAAACTTTCTCATCACATCCGTGTGCTGCATTAAACAACCCTGGTTTAGTAAGTTGCATGAAGGCAGTATGTTCAAACATGCGACACTAACAACATCACAACCATCGTCATCGTCACAGCCACTGTCACCATCATCATCATGACTGTCATAATTATCATCATCATAATCATTTGTGTTGTCACAATCAGCATTGCGACACCCACCATCATAACCATCATCATCATGAGAATCATCACCACTCCATCCACTGCCACAATTACAGCAATCACGGACACTATCACTGCCATGGCCGCTAAGTTAGTTATTCATTAAACTTCTCAGTGACTTTAACGACGAGCTGCATTGGTTTCCCAGTCGCTTTTTGTACACTCTCGTCATTAAAGTGCTAACATCATTTAGCTTGATGCCTGGAATCTTAACCTTTTTTTTCTGGGTAACTTTAGCATCATTTAGACTGGCACAGGCACTTCTTTTGAGAGGTAATATAGCATGCCCCACAGTAATTGTCTAGATACATACAAACATTGAACATACATCCTTAGGCTTGCCCTCCTCTCTCTCTCTCTCCTGTCCAGTTCCGCAAGCACCTGAAAACATCAGTGAAGACACTGACCCAGATCGGGAGTGCCTCTGATTATGAGTGGCGCTATATAAATTTGCGATTACAATTACGATTACAATCATCATCATCACATACATTCCCATATATATAAATGCTTGTTGACATTCCGTCACAGCAGACACACTCCGTATCTCTTTCAACAAACCTCTCATCATGGTTCGGCTTGATGTAATGAGCCGGGAGGAGATTCAGAGACAGAGCGGCGCCATCGTTGGCCGTCGAGCGCCAGTCGAGAGTCTTGCGAACCCTTCCAACCATCAGCTCCTTAACATCTCTCCAGATCATGGCGCTGTCGTCCTCGAGGACGACGGTGAAGCCGAGACGTCGCTGGATGCCCTGATGCAACAGGAAAGTACCGGTCCCTGGAATGCCAACACTGTGGTCCACCTCCACCGGAACGTACCTGCCACCAGCGCAAATCAAAGAGCATGATGGATGGTGGCACTTGGTCTAACCTAATCTAATGACTTCTATGGCGCCGTTATTCTAGTGCAAGAACACATGGCACCTTAAAGTTAAACCACAGTCAGATATGGGACACAGTGGCCAAGTGGTTAGAGCGCTCACTTTGTAACGCAAAGAGTACAGGGTTTGAGCCTCCCTCCCTGACACGGTTACTGTGTAGGGACCTTGAGCAATCAGATCGTATCGTATCGTATCTAGTAATTTATAAGGCGCCTCTCGCAGTGTAAACTATTCAGAGGCGCCTTCAGTGCATGAGCCCCGTGGAAACAGAAAGGTCTTGAGCAAGCGAGTAGATGCAAGGGAGATTCCCATCATGAGTTCAGATCGAAGTCGAGATGGAAGACCATTCCAGGCAGAGGTCATTCCATTCCAGATGATGGTTGGCCATCAGATAGTAAGTAAGTATTTTCTTTATGAAGAAGCACTAGTTAGCAAATGCACAGCACTGTACATATTAAACATATTACAGTCAAATAATCAAACAATATATGTTTAAAGTTGTTTGTTGAAATGAAGAACAAAATGACATACTCGCCACTGGGTGAGAGTTCCTGAATTTCGAACCACGCCAGCAGATCAAAACGATTAAAAACCGGGTTTGCTGAGCTGCAACACAAAACAATCTGACTAAAAACAAAGCTCTTCTTTGAAACTGTATAATCTTCACTCACTGAAGATCATCTGCAGAAGATCAAGGGATCTTCCTTTTCACGAAACTTGTACTTTCTCCAATAAAACAAGAAGGACTCATTGAACTTATCACAAATCAAGCCTGGTAAGTTTTTGGAGGGTTGACGCTCCATCAGATACCAGGCTGTCAGGGACAACTCAGTCCTCCATCCACCCTTATTTATAGGTAAACATGTAGGAAATTAAGCTGGGACACCTTGAAAAGTTACCTTGACCTCCTTAAAAAAGATCCATCATTTCATCAGACTAACTACAGCATTTGGCACATCTACACCTACCAGGACTATCATGTGCACATTTTATAACTACCTGAAAACATACTTTCCTAAATAATTGGTTAGCTGTAAGAAAAGTACTTTTGAAAGGTACTTAAATGGTGCTGTTGCCTTGCTACATGCAGACGTATCTAGTGCAGCAAACAGGTTGCAACTACCATAGGCTTTATAAATGCCCATATACAATACAATACAATACAATACCTGTGAACAGTGCATGGCACGAACTTTGTGGACGGCATCGGTTCAGAAATCGGTAACAGCATCGTAGGAAACTTGCGTCTGACCGGCTGTAGAAATCTAAAAATGTTCAGTTAATCAAGCAATTATTCTATATAAATTTAAAACTTGTTAAAATCTTAAGAAATTATCCAGCAACTCTGGCCTCTAGTAGATCACGCTTCTCATTCACTGTGTTTCTCCCCTGGATGCTGATGTGATTGCAGCTTGGCTTCGGTGCACCATCGGCGCCTCGTGTATTAGATGCCAATGCTATAGAACGTACTAATCATTAATCTGGAACAACCTGACTGACTAAAAATCCTCTAACAAACGGTTACAAACCACTAACCAGAAATAGCTCAAGGCAGATTTAACTTTTCTTAAGTTGCACTGTTTTCAGATATGACAGTCACCAATTCAAGAACTCACTACTAATTTCCATTATAGCAGACGATGGAAACAGAACTCAGGAAACTTACGATTTAGCATCTTGGCTGATAAATGGTGACTTTGGCTGGTAATGACCGTATAATTCGAAGACCATTGGCAAAGTCTGAAGGTACTTGATGAAGACTTCGTCCACTTTAACTGTGAACTATGAAAACATCCAGTACATCAGCAAGACTATGTTCATTTATTAATTCAAACTGACAAGTACGCAGTAAGATTACATGATACAGTAGTAAAAGATGATAACACGTTTAACAGGAGTCAAATTTAACTGTATGGCAGCCTGCAAAGCGTCCATCTGTCCTACTGCTCATTTTACAGTCGCCTCTAGGGCAGGGGTTCTCAAACGGTGGTACGCGTACCCCTAGGGGTACGCCAGGTGTCGCTAAGGGGTACGCGAAAAAAATTGAAAAAAATAAAATTTCTATCAGTTTATTCCCATGTTTCTTTGTTAGCTATTGACTATTGAAGTCACTATTCTACGTCCACCATACGCTTCTTGTTCTTTAAAATTTCTATGAGTTAATGCCCATCTTTCTTTGATTGGTTATTTTAAGTCCATGATAGGCCTATATTTTTTATGTTGGAACGTCACAACCGCGTCATTTATTTTTTCACAACAAATAATTATTATACAAGTAACTACAATACTGCATAGTAGCATTATTATTTTAAAACCAACAATGGTTGAAAAAACAACCGCTTAAAAGAAAGCCAGAACCGCTCAACGCAACCGTTAGCACTGAATTTACAGACTGACACTCCAGACGCCAGAGTAGACCCTAACGAGGACGATAGCACTGGTACGCAGCGTAAGAATAGACGGAATGACGAATCTTTCTGATGGACAGTAAATTTGAAAGGTCTCATTTACTTTCAGATGAATTGGGGTTAATGCGTTTGGCCTATTTGGCGGACATTTTCGGGAACCTAAACGACCTCAATTCCAGATTACAAGGCAGAAATATCACTCCATTTAGGCCTACTGTTATGGATAAAATAAATGCAATGGCGAAGAGGCTCCTTCCTTTTGTCAGACCTTGAGGAATCTCGTGTAACTTAATTTTCTTTTCTTGAGTCTTTTGTAATGGAGAATGAGCTTAAACTGCATGCTAATTTGATTGAAGGTATCAAGAAACAGTGCTCTCAATTGATAGGCTAATGGATTTCCACTTATATTTTCCTGAACAGTTTGATGCCAAGGAATGGATTCGAAATCCATTTTCGGATGTAGTAGGCCTATTGCCGGCAGATTTTTCAGTCCAGGAAAGAGCAGTGGTGTAGTCCTAAAAAATGAAGTGGGGGAACGCCTGGAAATTGAAGTAGCAACTGTAGCAAAAAGTGCAATCTTGCAAGAATTTTCGTTCCCTCCCTGGAAAAAAGTGCGGGAACGGCGTTCCCCCGCGTTCCAGCCCCACTACACCACTGGGAAAGAGACCAGTTTGTTGCACTTTCCTGTGATGTTGGATTGAAGAACGAATTCACGAAAGACATGTGCGATTTCTGGCTGAAGCGAAGAGCTGAATATGGATTAAGTTCTGATCGAGCTTTAAATTTTTTTATTCCCTTCAGCATGTCATATCTGTGCAAAACTGGTTTTTCAGCAATGCTTGCGATCAAAAACAAATACAGAACAATGCTTGAACTCGAACCAGATTTGCGTTGAAATTGACAAATAGGCCTATTAAACCAGGTATTGTAAATCTGTGCTTGTCGAAATTCGCCCACAGCTCACATTAACACTTTGTAATAGTGATTTAATTTTACCTTTTGTTGATAGGCCTATAATTTCATTCTTAAAATTATATTTAAAATTTATCTACCTGTGCCATGGTCCTACGCAGGGACGTCATTTCAGCTTTTTGCAGGGGGGGGCAAGGACGTTAAAAAAAGAGGTGAAAATTTTTCTTGCGCTCCGCGCAAAGAAATTTTACAGTTTTTGGGTGTTTCTTCCAAATTCTTCACGGGGAAGACTGCATAATGTGCTCCCACCCACTGTCAAAGAGGTGTGGTCTTGTGAAAAAACCCATGCAGACTCTAGTTTTGTTAATAGTATATAATAATTCCATGAATTTGAGTATCATTTTTTTCTTTTTTACCCCTTTCTTTTTCCTCCTTTTCTTGTTACAGCTTTTTAAATTTTTTTTTCAAAAATCAGGGGGTGGACAAATCCCCCTTGCACCCAAATGACGACCCTGGTCCTACGCTAATTGCAAGGCACTTCACGCTCGCCTGTTGTTCTGATCAGATGGTACTTTTGCTGGGGGTACGCCAACACTCGATTTTTTTACCTGGGGGTACAATAAAAATAAAGTTTGAGAACCTCTGCTCTAGGGAGCGGAAGGCTGAGTCAACTTTATGGGGCTAGCGAGTATCGAACCCGCGTCCTTCTGATCTTCATGCCAGCGTGTTGCCATTCAGCCATCTCCCCACCCAACGGTAGAATCAGGCACAGATTCTTACAATTTGAACATGACAGAAACAGGCAGAGACACTTACATTTTGCACATGGTAGAAGCAGGCAGAGACACTTACATTTTGCACATGGTAGAAGCAGGCAGATGTTCCCTTTCCAAGATTTTTCACAGGTTCTGAGGAAAATACTTCATCTTCTGAATTAAGAAATCTACAAGCAAACCACAAAACAATAATTTAAAAAAAGAGTATTCATGGCTCTTGGTAAAACAATTGATCCAAAATCAATCCTGAAATAGACACAGCTAAGAGATCTGCAACGTGAGGAGTTAAAGATGGAAAAGGTAAAGAAAGTTAATACCTAGTGCATGATCGTAACTGTGCTAACGAACTAACTAGATTAGTTTAATAATAACACAAGAATAATAAATAAGACTCACAGACAATCAGTCTGAGGATTGATGCAAGATGAAACTAATTAACTTAGGAGTTAATGCAGCTAATTAACTTTGGAGTTACTGAAAGAAAACTTTTGGGATAGAATCCGATAGATGCTTGAAACATGCAGCTGATGGAGTAGACCAAAACAATATTATTCCAGACTATGGGTAAGGCTGAGCTCGACTGTGGATCCAGTTGAACTATAACATGGGTGAGGCTGAACTAGACTGTGGGTGCAGCTGAAGGTTTAACTTAACTATGGGTTGAGTATAATAGATAAGACTGGGTCTATATATTTTAGGTCTTAGACTTAGGAGGTTAGGCACATCAAAACAAAGCAAGGATCTGACTCGCTGATTTCCTGGATCTTCACCTGAACTGACAGAAGAGATCCGGGTAGTCTCCTGAGATTCCCGACACCTGCATGATGTTCACTCGGAAGGTGACTTCCGACCCCAGCTCCAGATGAGTAGGCAGTTCATCCGAGTTTGGAGAAGATGAACGCTTTTCGTCGGATGAATTCGGTGAAGCATTGCTGCTTGCAGATTCCACTTTCTCTGTCTCTCTTTCATCGATATCCTCTGAAATATTTACAAGATGATAACGTAACACTGGATTACTGTTACACCATCATATTACATGAAAACAAGTTGCAGTAAGTTGACTGACGGACTACACTGTTAAGTAATAGAAGCCCAAATACTAACCCCACGACTTTAAACCCCAGTATAACTATACCAGTAGGGCTGTAGTGGTAAAATTAGAGGCGAGTACATGCTACCGGTTAATTTCCTAAACAAATTAAAGGTGAGTACATGCTACCGGTTAGTTTTCCAAAACAAATCAGACGTGAGTACAAATATTTTGTGAGGCGAGTATATGGTCTCTAGAGGTGAGTGCATGCTGTATACCCTTGTATACCCTCGACTACAGCCCTGTATACCAGTGACCTGTATGCGCAACTTGATAAACTAAGCCCAATATAATAAATCTTATAAACTCAATCCAGTACAATAAACCCAATGTACTAACCCAGTATAAAGTAACATCCCCATATATTGGAACGTAGGGAAGGCGCTAAGTTTCCACTGCACCACTAAGCCAAACCTCGGTATACTCAACCCAGTATGCTAAAACCAATATGCCAAGTGCAGTATACTAAGCATAGTATACTAAAGGTTGACTAACTGTCTTCGGCTGATTTTCTCTGCTCCTTTGGATGTCCAAGAACTGCTCCAACAACATCCCATGCCGGACAAGATTCCTCGCTGGCCTTCAGTTAAAACAATGGAAACAACATATGGTTATCGTAAGTTTAACACCAGGAAAATGCAGTATGCATTCAAGGATCAAGAAGACAGGAAAAGAAAAGAAGAGACAGCTCAGCAAGAGACAAAGATCAATTCAAACATGAAGAAGGAAAACTAAACTGCAAAATTACATACTAACTACATACACAAACAGGAATTTTAACTAAAATTGTAGTGGACGTCATATTTCACTTAAGTACTGTCTCGTGTGGCTAATACTAAAGTTCGCCCTTCACCCCTCCAATCATAATTAGTTACTTTTACCAAATAAGTGTCTAATGCACAAGGCATCTACCAATGGCGCACCAATACCAGGCAGAAATCATGTCAATATTTAGAAGATCAGTTCACTTAGACAGAGAGGCAGCCTATGGTGGATAAGCAATCTGAGAAAAGCAAGTCTTAAGTTGCAAAGTGACATAATTGACTGAGCCACCCATTACACATGTAAAGGGTTCAAATCCTGGTGCAACAGACAATCCGTTGTCAAGTCATGTATGTTGTAAGGAAAGGTTGAGCGGTTGTTGGATTGCTATTGTTGTGTAGGTGCCTCAGTCGAGATATCCTTGAACCCCACAGCCATGTCTCCGCAAGGGACTAATTTTGATATAGGCATGTAATAAGGTGAGCAATTATGTTACCCTACTTAGATCAATTCTTTAACAAACATCTCTTTTGTATGTATGTCTATATATGTGCAAGATTGTCTGTACGATTGTCTGCATGTTTGTCTGCATGTTTATCTACATATCTGTCTGTAAGTTTGTCTGTATGTTTGTCTACATGTTGTTCTGTGGCTGTACGTGTGTGTGTCTGTGCAATACTTTTTCTGCATGTGCACATGTGCTTTTGTCTCTCTGTTTGTGCAAGTATCTTTGTTTTGCTGTTTCTGTATGAGTGCCAGTTTTCTTTTTGCATGTCCAAGTGTGTCTGAGTGTTTGTCTTCCTATTTGTGTCTGTGTGTTTGTCTTTCTATCTGTGCATGTGTGTGTTTGTATGTGTGTGTGTGTGTGCATGTGTGCAAGTGTGCGTGCATGCGTGTGTGACTGTGTGTATGACTGCATGTGTGTGACACAATTACCAAAATCTGCATGGCAGATAAACTTTAGCAACAGCAACAAGCGAGTGAGAAAAGAAAATCAAAGAAATGTCAAATAAACTCACAATTATGACGTCAAGGGACTGAAAATAACTGCAACTAAACATTACAAATTCTTATCAATTACACGTATGTAAAATTACGTAAAAGAGGAAAAAACAATAAATAAGAAACAAAAGTCATAGTGATAGAAACGCCACTGGAACAGACATCAGCAAAATACAATGTTCGACAAAACTTTCCCATTGACACACAGGTAGAAATTTCTTAAAATTCGGAGTCCTTAGACATGTTTTGCCTGCTTTCTTCAAAACATCTTAAAACAACTACACCAGAACTTCTTACGATGCAGCCATTGAAAGCCATGTCAACTACTACAGGTCTTATAAAGAAGTTGTGTTATAAAGTTTACTTATTGTAATTGTAATTGTAATTGTAATTGTAACCGAAAACCTATATAGCGCCACTCAAATCAGCGGCGCTTTCAACCCGCATCAATGCCGGCACCGGCAAAAAGGAGTTTTTAGGCGTCTACGGAACTGGAGAGGAGAGAGGGCAAGAAGCTCTTGGCGGAGAAACAAGGGGAGACACTTCCAAGCAGAGGGGCCAACATAGGCGAAACTTCTGGATTGTGCCGTGGAAGATCGCATGCGAGGGACAACCATAAGGCCGCGAGCCGAAGATCGCAAGGAAGCCCTCGCAGGCAAGGAAGAAACTGGGTTGCAAAAATTCATTAGGTACGACGGAGCAGAGGCAGTAAGGCAGTTGCGCATGAGAGTGAGGGTTTTAAACTGAATTCGCTGTTGAGCAGGGAGCCAGTGGAGGGAATCACGGATAAAGGCAGAAATGTGGGCAAACTTAGGAATGTCACCTACAAGCCGAGCAGCAGCATTAAGGATAGTCTGGAGTTTGTGCATATTGGAGGAGGAAAGGCTTAATATAGGCGAATTCATTATTTCACTTATATAATTTTAATTCAGTACATCTGAGCCAGATATTTGGATGAATGTTTGCCTAGGCTCACGACAACTTTTCAATTTATCCAATGGTCTTGACAAGTGATCACACTTTTGATTAGAAACTGGTTAGTCATGGTATTTTTAAAATTAAGCTTAAATTACATTTTCAACAAGATTTTTCAATTTTGCAATTAATTCAGGAAACTGACATTGGGCAGGAAGAACTTAGTAAAAGTTAATTCAGTAATAAGCAGAATTAAATAAGGAAAAGCTTTAAACTGGATAGAAAGAATTCTAAACAACAGAGGAAAGGGACATTTGGCATGACAACAGATTGTGTTAACTGATATGAAGATATCGGATATCATGCCAAACATTGCAACAGGGCTGTTCATGGGCCGCCATGAACAAGCCCCCAGGAATTAAACACATTGTGCATGATTTAGGACTACTTGAACTAGAGTCGTGGAGAAGGACATCACAGAGCAATATTTCAGCCTTTGTACAATAGGACAGAACAGCATGGGGTCACATCATGGACACAGCGACACTCAGCCGAGGTTGCCACCAGAGAGATAAATAATACGGTCGTAAAAGCTGAGAGTAATCACTTGGAGATAGTGATATTGAAAGTGGAAGGAAATTGGAGATAGTGATATTGAAAGTGGAAGGAAATTGGAGATAGTGATATTGAAAGTGGAAGGAAATTGGAGATAGTGATATTGAAAGTGGAAGGAAATTGGAGATAGTGATATTGAAAGCGGAAGGAAATTGGAGATAGTGATATTGAAAGTGGAAGGAAATTGGAGATAGTGATATTGAAAGTGGAAGGAAATTGGAGATAGTGATATTGAAAGTGCAACACGTTTCGCTCCAAAAGTACCGAAAGGGGGAATGGTGAAAGGACAATAAATTCGGAATATTAGTGAAAATGAGCAAAGCTATCTGTGATTGTATAAAGATTTTCCAGAATTTTCCAAATGGTGACCAGATCGACAGAGTTTTTGAAAAATAAATCTTGTGGAAACACAATTTCATGGGATTTTATTCACCACTTTTAAAACTTCACAGCACAAAGTTCTCACATCTTGCAAAACTAGTTCTGCTGTAGACTTGCAACTTTGCCAGATATTCTAATTAGCTACCAACGTGAATAACTTCTAGAAATATTTCAAACACTGATTTGTAAACAATGTACAATAATTGTACATGTAACAGCAATTCATCATTGTTAATGTTTTCAAATCTTGAACACCTTTCCAGTACCACCCGGTAATCCAACAAACTTTCAATTTTGCAAATTAGTGCAGAATACTGTTGAACTGTTTTGTTACGAGTTGCAAAATTAGTTTTGCAAGAGACTGGCTACTTGAGTAAGTCAGAAAGCACTGATTCAAAAGTATACTACAACTTAGTATCTAAGGAACTGATGAGGTTCTAACCTGGCACGACAAGCCACTAGCGTTAAAGACTACCTTGGCATTTCTTGAATACAATACCCCAACCGGGATGACGTCCATGGCTGTTTTTAACAACAACAGTCTAACCTTTAACCACCCACATCAAGTAACACCGTTGCAATGCATAGGCAACACTAGCAACCGTTGTTTTGTTGTAAACACGTATTTTGTGATGTCTGTTAATTCCAGATGGGCTTTCAAAGCAAGTGAGCGAATTGAAAATAAACTGTTGTATTCTTAGTAATTCGTGAAAACTAGATTATAAATTTATAAAATTTTACGTTACACCATGGTGAATAACCATCTGGCTAGGAAGCAATTTTTCATTTAATTTAAGCATAAATGATACAGAATTAAATCACACTGGCGAATAGCTCAAATTTACCAGTAATGATAGCTTGAAGTATTACAAAATCAGAACAAACTGTAAACAGACAGTACTTAAATTCCGTTAAACCTCAATTCTAAATCACTTAAAATAATTAATAGAATATTTAAGCCAAAACATTATTACATCATTTGTGTGAAATTTGGATAACGATTATCACTGAATGATTTGTAAAACATTTTGACAAGAAAATACTGTCCTGCTTTGAAATGCCGACAATGAAATATGATCATGATAAAATGAGTTAAAGTTAAAATGTCCTGCAATAAATACTCTTTAAAACCTGTGTTGCTTCTTCAACTGAAAGAAACATGACTAAATGACACAGATGACTAGATTACACAGATGACAAGATGACACAGATGACTAGCTGACACAGATAACCAGACGGAGCTCAACGTGATGCAGACATATCTTCTACTGTGTCGAGCTATTCGACGAACAACCGATGTTAAGAAAGAACTTGTTTGAACGAATAAACTTCTTACACAACACAACAGTTACGAAAAATATTTATGTCTCCGGAATCAACATCAAACGAAAATTTCTACGGGTAAATAAGTAAGTAAACAGATGTGATGGACAAAAGAGTAGGGTTCATACTCGTCCTCCCAACTTCTCGTTGTTAAAACGTAGAGTGGTATGCTGGCTCTTGAAGCCATTAGTATTGTCAGCTGTAACCGGTCAGATAAAATGTAATGTTCATATAAATTTTCAAATAGTTATGTAATGATGATGCAGCACACATGCAATGTAACGTTAAATCTTCTGAACTTCTACATTACATTGCAACATGTTACGAATAGCTCCATACAACGGGTTCCAATGTGCGTTGTAACTCCACTGGGTCAAATACTAACGTAAATACCCTGACACTATTACATAACAATCAGGTGCTAACGCAAATACCCAGACACTATTACAATATCAGGTGCTAACGCAAATACCCAGACACTATTACAATATCAGCTGTTATCGTAAATACCCAGACACTGTGACACTCAGGTGCTAATGCAAATACCCATACACTGTCACATTATCAGGTGCTAAAGTAAATACCCAGACACTGTTACACTATCAGGTACTAAAGTAAATACCCAGACACTGTTACACTATCAGGTGCTAAAGTAAATTCCAGACACCATTAAATATCAGGTGCTAACGTAAATACCCAGACACTGTTACACTATCAGGTGCTAACGTAAATACCCACACACTATTTCACTGTCAGGTGCTAACGTAAATATCCAGACACTATTACACTATTAGGTGCTAAAGTACATATCCAGACACTAGGTCCTTTGATCAACTCTTGCTTGCCGTTCATTGATCAGATATTGCTCTAGGCAGCTTTTATCTTCCTGTGCCAGGGGTTTGGAATAGAATTCCACAATCTGTCTGCACTGCCAAGTCCTTGTATCTTTCCATTGCCAACTCAAGACATTTCTGCTCCAGCAAAACTGTCCTCCTTAGGCTGCATATCTGTCTCATAGAACTGACCCTTGGAAATGACCAGATTGTAACGGTCTTTAGAGTCCCTATGACTGATGCTTGATTACTGGATTAGATTATGAAAACTAACCATGGCCTAACAACATTAGCTCGACACTGATCAAATCATTGACTGGATCTGCACGTCAGCATAACACATTCAGGTCAATTACGAACACAGAAATTCTAGAGATTTACACTGCACTACAGCCCTCACATTATGCAAACACTACAGCGGAAATTACTTAACACCAAGCTGTAACAATGACATAAATTAATTAACATTAACAAGTTCAGGTACTTGAGTTACAAGTGTCATTTTACCTGTCACAAGTTGAACAGCGACTTTGATGTAACCGACAATTTCTCCTTTTTCGTTTACAAGGCAAGCCTTATGTGTAATGTCCACTGGGTAAAGAAGATTCTTCAAGTAAACTACCGCTCTATACAAAACAATAGTATAAAAGTTACACACGGAAAAGCAAAGGTGACAAGTGTGTTTGAACACCCCTATAGAAACTTCTGAGAATCATGGTCCATGGTCGAAATTGGTTGGTTGTGTCTAACGATGCTATGTTATAACGAAGACGATTAGCATTGCCCTCCTCCTTTATCCATGCTTAGGACTGGCACTATCAGAGTACAGACAGTGGTCAAAGTATCAAACAGATGGGGTAAAAACACAACCACAAAAGCCTAACATATTTCTTTCTTGACCTCCCATCTTGGCGATATAGTAACATTACCAGGTCACATGGTGGAACATAGAGGATGTGCTCTTTTCCAGTTCTTTGGCTCTTCAGACAGCAATGGACGAATCCCAAGGTCCTGTATTGGGGTCAGTGCAGTTTACTGTACTGACAAGCTTGTGCTGGTAACAAATCACACTGCTTACAGTGCTAAGAAACATTCACATGTGTCATGAAAGTCATTACAAGGAATCTGCTTAGCAGGCAAAACACCCACAATCTTTTGACTACAGGTGAAGAATGCTAACCAAATTCACCATGTAATTCATACTTGTGATGGAACTCATTTAAGGAGCAATGGGGGGGGGGGTTTGAAAGTTCTTCAAAACAGCTAAATAAATACCTTGCGATCAGACGAAACCAAGGAAAGCGATCGTAGAATGGATCTCCTCCATTCAGACCGTCACACTGCAGTGGGGAACTAGTGTTAGAGGTCGGGGAGAGTTCGGCTTCCTGCTGATAGATTTCTCTCATGAGATGGAGCCGATGTCTGAAATTATTCAAATATTAACAAGATTAAACGAAAATTACTCAAAGTATCTAACCTTTATATGTACGCATGTGTGTACTTGAACATGGTTGTATCTGGACATTTATAGACTGCCTTTACTACCTCTATGCAAATGGATGGATGGAAGGATGGATTATATATGGAAGGATGAATTTATCAATAGCTGGATGGATAGATTTTTAAAATTAATAGAATAATGAGTGGTGATATTTTCAGACCTAAGTTTAGCGAGGCTCCAGTAGTGTGTGGCACTATGCTTTAAGTCATTTACTTCGACGGCTACAACCGTCCGTGGAAAGGGTCGAGAATCTTCCTGGTCACCAGGTGGCAGCAGGTCAGGCGGAAGAGGAGAGTAGATGGTATCTGTCAGCAGCACAAACTGAAACTGCACCTGAAAAGACAAAATATTCATATCGCCCTTTAAATAAAAACCACATAAAATTCAATACAGCCACAAAAAAATTTTGTTTGTGAGAATGCGATCTGCCTAATTGACATTTCACTGACTGGTTTTCTTTTGATATCATATAATTATTATTATTATTATTATTATTATTATTATTATTATTATTATTATTATTACAAACACTTCTAACGCATGCAAAATCACACAGAAATCTGAACCTGAGGATAGATAAGTCAGTCGCCAGGTAAAGAGCAATCAGATATGCTTGCACTGCTATTAGACAGGGCCGGGCCTTTTTGTTGTGAGGCCCTCCATTTGGAATGGCCTCCCTCAAGGCCTGCACTTGCTGCCTCGGTTAAACTTGCCTGCTTTTTATAAGTTCATCAAATCACATTTCTTTAGCTCTGGCTGGGCTGGGAGTGCCTCTGAGTAGGTCTCTTGAAAAGGCGTTATATAAATTCTCAGAATGAATGAATGACACAGATGACTAGCTGACACAGATAACTAGTTTTATTTCAATATTAGTCGGTTTAAACTTGGGCAAGTGTCACACTTAAAGACTGGTCTTAATCCAGTTGAATACAGCAGATTTTGGACTGATCTGTCCAACAAAATATTGACATGTAATGCAACTTTGCTTTGGAACAATCAACGTCTAATACCTTGCATGTCAAAAGAGTCTACGGCCATCTAATATCATGACATCTGTAGTTTTGTTACCATAACTATGGTCCAGCTTTTTGAATTATGTTGCCTAGCACCTTACAGCACGAGCACCTTGGTCTTTCTTTACCTTTATCTTTCTCTACTCATTGAGCCTTTCAGAACCATTCTGTCTGATCCTGGTTTCCAGTTGTAAATCAAGAACACCTCTGATGAATGTTTCTTTGAAAGGAGCCATATAAATCTGCGCTCAAAGCCTTACAATCGCATGAGACATCAATCAATGATCGCTTCAAGTGAAACTTCAGCAGAGATCTAATAATAATCTGTTGGACACGATCGGTCAATTGGTGGTAAAAATTCCCTGGATTGGACCAGATGAAAAATGAGCTAAATAAATGTCTGATATTTATGTTTACACAATGACTTAAATGAACGAACCCTTTTCTTCAGTTCAACGCTGATTGCATTTGCTTCCTTGAGAAAGACGACATTTCCCCAGAGGTCATCCTGAAGACGGAAGATACACAGAAAATTAACAGAAGATCAGTCTTCCACCCTTATCTCCTTACCATACCTTTCCAACGTCGTCACACTTCAAAGTCCAATGCCAAGCTATTGTAACAATAGTTTCATCTGTATTTTATTGTACCACTTCTCACCAGACTACCCATATACACATAGACTAGAGCTGTAGATTCTGAGCCTCGGGTTTTGGCAGTCAGCCTATTGTGCCATCAAAAAAAACAAAATTACTTCACTGAACAATGTACTGTAAACCTCTAAACTTTATCAGCGCCACACAAAGGTCACGTCAGGGAGACAAGCTCATTCATCGGCGCTATGTCAAATCATGCCCACAAAAGACAGCATGTTTTGCCCGTTTTGTGCAGGTCAGAATCCAGAGGAGAGGAGGTAAAGCCGAGGAGACAGCATGGTGCTACGGTGGAAATCATTGCTGGTGGTTGTCTTGTGGTGATGCAGAACCAACTGTGAAAGAACCACACAATACATGAACTGAAAGCAAAAGCTTCATGGGACTTGGTGGTGTAGCGGCATGTTCTGTATCTTGTAACCAGAGGGTTGCAGGTTCGAATCTACCTCAAGCCACTGCATAGCGACCTTGGACAAGTTGCTCACCTACAATTGTCCACCACTTGCGAATAGGCTGGTGCCCTGTGTTTGGTCTTCGAGTGGCATTTTAGATGCTTGGAGATTACAATTACGATAATTCCTCCTTCTGAACATTCATACATTGTCTTTCAAAGCACGCAAAGACATGCTTTACCTATCTAAACAGATCTAAACAGACGTGAATTGCATTATGCGAAGTACTTGCCTAAAGAAACGGAACTCACCCGCAAAGATGTGAACTGATGATATTTCCATTTGCGAAATGCCCACAGCGACAGATTCCGCTGCTTCTCTGTCCAGTTGCACACTTCTACATTTACACACAAATATACACACAAACACACAAAACTTGTACAAAGATATGTACACATGTCCCTATATGATGCTTTCCAACTTAGCACCATGTTGCGCACTGGGAGCGCCTCTGATTAGGTTGTACTGCGAGAGGCGCTTTATAAATGCATAAATACAATACAATACAATACAATGTTGCCTTCCCGGCTTCTACTCCCCATATTCTGACCTCTCACCGAACCTGACCAAAGAACCTGGCTCCTTCACACTTGATCTGATATACTGCAGATGGATAAACTGGTTTCCCAAATGTGGTTTATGTGTGCTGCTGTTATACTGGCCCAGTTGGCGACATCAGTATGAGCATAGGTTGTGTCCCATACTCCTCTGTGTAAGAGAGCATGCGGATCGCGGTTCACTTCCCAAAGATGGCTTATTTCAGAGATTTAAATCTCGGGCTACCATGGTCCGTACACGGGGACCTTAAATTATTATTATTATTAAGGAGCTTTTATATAGCGCCCCTTCAAGGTGATCTACTCAGGGGTGCTCCTAGTCCAACCACGGCTAAAGAGAGTAGTTTTCAAGTTTGTAAGAAACAAGGTACAGTGAGTCATAGGGCGGTAGTGGTAAAGGCTCTCACCCGATCAATTCAGTGAAAATGAGCAGGGTCGAGGCCATATGGTCACTATATTCATTACATTACATTTATGCCAATTAATGTTTTACTTAATGTTTCATTCACAGTTACCTTCTTCCTCTTCGTCGCCTTCGACGTCGTATCTGATCACGCTCGACATCATGGAATTCCGCTCCACTATTTCTTGAAGACTCGCTATTCTCACCTCATAGTCCTGTTTGAAAAGCACATACAAAGGGACATACTAAGACTTAAGGCATCTCAAGGCATCAATGGTAATTTCCAGTGAAATTGCAATAAAAACCATAATACACTGGAGAAACCAGGTTCAGCTCAGCTGGGTCAAAGAATCCAAGGCTTAGGCTATGGTGGGCAGGCAAGTCGAAGTGATGTCTTTGCCTGCATAGGTCCCTCACTTTGGAACCGACTTCCTCCTTCTGTCCGCACCACCATTCTCTGGTAACATTGCTTCTTCCTTTTCTCACCTTAAATCCTGCTTTTTCTCTCGGGGTCTCGCACACTGGGAGCACCTCTGAATGGTCTATACCGTGAGAGGCGTTTTATAAATGCCCATATACAATACAATACAATACAATGTCTTAGGTTTAGAGATCAATGAACTCAAATAACAGAACTGGGCAGAGAATTCCAAGCCTTGGACCAGCAACCGAAAACGTTCAAGAACCTGACACAGCAGTCTTCAGAGATGCTCTGCCGTGCACATGGCATACAGTCCGATCAAACAATGCGCACCTTTACTAATTGAGAAAGTGTCATTTAGTCCACCTTAAGGGGAAATATAGGAAGTTTCAGCAGGAAGAAGATTTTAACTAATAAAGTGCTTTTTAGGGATTCTCACAAAGGCAATGGAACACAAAGGCATAACTTCAGTCCAGAAAGTGTGGGTACCAATTTCTTCCCTGCATTCCTCTTTTGCATCACAATTATTGTTCTGACTAACAGTATGAAGTCACTGGAAAATGCCAGGTTCATACTAACTTAAACGGGCATTGTTTATTCATGGTATGAAAATTAGGGGCATGGTACTTTCAGGTAAAAATATGGGGTATGAGTAGGTTACCACATATGCCTGACGATTATGCTGGAACATTTAGATCCAACTGGTCAAACAAGACACGACTTATTATATAAGCTGGCAGAGACAGCTCCCGGAACAACAAACACTGGTCTCTCCATGTTTAAAATAGTTTGTAGGAATGCCCCAAAGTAGTTTACTTTGTAAGAAGTGCTATAAAAATTGACAAAAGTAATATGATACAATTTCCTACAAATGTATTGTTGAGAAAACCATGACAATGAGCTAAAATGTTTGACAAAAACAAGAAAGAATCCAAGACAAAAGATTCGCCTTGCCTGGCGCTGTAGTTCAAACATTCGTTCGTTTTCTGCTTTCTCTTTCGAATATTGTTCCTCGAGTTCTTTCAACCTGAAGAAAAATAAAGAAAATAAGTACATCTAAATCGCCATTCAACATTCACCAATTCAAAGCCACCACCATACTTCTTCTGACAATCGCTCATATTATACAAAATCACATCTGTAACAACCAATAGCATAAATAAAATCAAATATTAATTTCAGTGACATTTCTCATTAATTAACATACATCTTAATCTATCTAAAATTAATTTATCATTTATGCTATTTTTAACATATCAAATGATCGATCTATTTAAAAAAATTTAAATTGATAACATTTTGATGGCTAAACCGTTTAATTTATTTAAAGTGTCATAAAGCTATATAATGATTTAAATAAATCCCTATAATTCGTCAATCTTAATTCTTGTGTAATTACATCATAGCTCGATAGCAATACAAGTGCAAACCTCATTTCCATTTCCTTCCTCAGGTCAATGCCTTGCTTGTCGAGCAGTTCTCGCTGGGCAAACGACCAGTCAACCGGTTCAACCACTAGACAAAACAAAACAGCATCAACCTATCACCCTCGAGCACTGTCATTGCACATTCATTAAGCTCCACTACTTAATGACCAAGTATCAATCGATGGCATTGAGCAATTGCGAGTGAAGGACTTTTCTCAAGGTCTCTACACAGTTACCGCCTCAGAAGAGGCTTGAACCCATACTATCAGCGTTACAAGGCAAGCACTCTAACCAATCGGCTACCGCGTTCCACACAGTATCTCAATAACAGAAGCCTTAGAAACATGCATGGTCCAGCTGTATGTATGTGATGGTTAACAATTGTTCCAACAAGTGAATAATATGTGAACGCTGGGGCGACATCTGGCAGAGTGAAAGAGACATGGAGTTTCCCTCAGAAGGGATATTTTGCTCAACTAGCATGCTGGAGCTCTGCACAGGAAAATCAACAAACCCACCAACCCCAAAGCACCACAAAGCAAAGAGACTGGCGACATGCATAGCCACAGTTAAATTCATTATTATTATTACTATACATTTATTAATCACCACTATTTAATGACCAAGCATCAATCGAAGGCACTGAGCAATTGTGATTGAAGGACTTGCTCAGAGTCCCTACAGAGTAACCGACTCAGAGAAGGCTTGAACCTCCACTCTCCGCATTATAAGGCAAGAACTCTAACCAATTGGCTACTGTGTCTCACAAATATTCTAATGAACACAGCAAATGTCAGATCCCCTATTGGTGGCAGTTTTTTCCAACTGTTGAAACAACCAATCAAAGGCCAGACTGGCCACCGAAAGAGAGCTCGGGTATAAAAACTGATCCGATACTTGATGTTCTTCTGTGGCAAGAAAAAAGTGACAGGATTCAATCCCTCACCTTCACTGTCGGTTGCTGACAGCAAACTCTTCACTTCTCTAGCTATACAATAAGAAAATACAAACATCATATAAAGCAAACAATGACATGGTATCACACAATGCAATCACCATTCATTTAGCACCTTCTAAAGCCTCCTAACACTTTAACTACGAGCTGTGTTGGTTTCCCAGTCACTTTTAGTACACTTTAGTCGTTAAAGTGTTACAAGTACATGCAATTCTATACTAGTACCTTTTCAAAAATCTCAAAGGAGATACAAACAGATCTCATAGTCACAACAATCACAAAAGTCGTTAGTAAACAACTGGATTGAACTCCTAGGAGGGTTGACCCTCAACCAATGCACTGTATCATTGCTCAGATTACCTATAACTTTGATTCACATAGTACCATGACTCATGAATCTTGATTCACCTAATGTCTCAATTCATCTAAATCCCTTGATTCATTTCATACCTTCATTCACCTAGAATCCTGAATCACCTGTTACCTTATCCACCTATTATCGTGATTTGCCTATTACCTATTTAATAGGTAATAAACAAATAGGTCCTATTACCTTGATTTGGTAAGGCGAATCTGAAGACGTGACTTTTGCCAAAGATGACCCTTGAACCTGTCTGAAGGACGATGCTATTCGAGATCAGGGAACCATTGACATAGCAAAGTGCTCCTTCACGGGGCGTTAAAGTGACAGTCGCTACAATAACAATACTATAAGTGTTAACAATCACCAAACAATCAGTTCATCAATCACTCAAATCAGCAACCAGTCAATCAGCCAGCCAGCTAATATTCTAGCCAGTAAGCCAGTCACTGAGTCAGCCTGGTAGCCAGTCAGCCCACATTCTAGCTAGTCAGCCACCCAGTTAGCCACTCAACAAGCCAGGCAATCAGCCACCCAGCTGGTATTCTAGCCAGCGAGCCAGACAGGTAGTCACTTAGCCAGCCAGCCAGATAGCCAGCCAGCTAATGAGGCAATCTTCCAGTTATCTGAGCACTGTTTGTTCACTGATAGACTTGGTCTTAATTAATGCAGTTAATATTGTTAAGGCTTGTGCAGGCAGCACTTCTGTGAGGTATTTAAAACATGCAACATAACATCAATGAAAAAATCACACCTTCAAGGAAAACTCAACAGTAGCACTTCCAACCCAACACGAAGAACCCTCATTCAAACAGAATAGACTTCAAGCGCTTGTGGAACACAGGAGATAGGCTGACTGGGTCAGCTCTGGTTTTATAAAGAAGGTTGTTCCAGGCCACAGGACCAATGAAAGCAACTAACGAATTAAAACGACATCAGCTCAAACATCAGCGACTTAATTCCAGCCACATAACAACATCAGCGAAAAACTACTTACTTCCATCGTTGTCGAAAATGCAGTGCTGATCGAGTATACTGGTTCCACTGAGCTGAATGTCTTGCACAGCAGATGAGTCTGGGCGGCCAACGAGCGTTTTACCCTCCTTGATGTAGTAGAGCAGACATTCTGACATGAACGGGTCTTCATTCAGGTTGACCAGATGAGCAGTCTGCGACAAGAAGGAATTACGGTAACTAAATGTATGGTAAAAGTTGCAGTAAAGTGACAAAAGGTAACGTAAGAAATTGAAGGTACGGTAAGGTAAGGTATGGAAAGATGTTAACGTCAGGTATGGTACGGCGAAGTACAGAAAGACAAGGCAAGATTGCGCAAGATGACCTATGATTAGGTATGGCAAGTTAAAATAAAAGAGCTGCATAATCAGCAGAGTTGGACAGGGTTCTTGTTAGCATTGGGCAGCTGGAACGAGGAGTGGCCTTGGAAAGGTGCTTACCTTTTTAGGTGAATAGACTCCCACCAGACTGCTGTCCTCTCTCAGTGCTATTCCCATTTCAGCCAACATTGCCTCTCTGCAAAACACCAACAAACCATTAAATATAGAAAAAAATACAGATTTCAAGATCAGATACCATGTGCTGAAAATACACCAAAGCAATTATCAACTAGCAAACTTGCTTTCTTGTTCCCTGCGACTTGAGTTTTATGGAAGAGTAAGGCAACGTAACGTAAGGTAAGTAAAGTAATGTACCAGGGTAAGTAAGGTAAAGCAATGAAAAGTATGGCAAGATAAGGCAGGTAAGATAAGGGAAGTAAAGTAAGATAAGTAAGGTAACATAAGCTGGGTAAGGTTAGGTCCAAGGATCAGGCAGAGTCAGATGACTATGGAGGATGGGGTTTAGAATTGAAGCAGTGAGAGAGGTAAGCAAGGGAAAAGGAGGAATCAGGATAGGATTTGTGGAAAAGGAGTGTTTTCAGTTTTTGGATGAAAGACCTGCACAAAGATTGTAAGCGATGAGTTCATCTGATGGATCAAATACTTGCAGTAACTCTGGTGGGAGTTTATTCCAGATCAGCAGAGCAGCTAAGAATATACAGCAACTTCCAAATTTTAGCAATGAGGTGATGGATGGAAGGGTGGAGAAGTGTCAGAGTGCAAATGAAGTCGGTCCAATGTATTCAAGTCACTTGCTACAACTAACCAGTGGCGTCACGAGGGGGGTGCGGGGGGTGCGGACCGCACCGGGTGACACCCTCAGAGGGGGGTGACACCCAAGATGAGAAAATGATGAAATTTTTGGAAGCTGAGGAATTTCTAAAAAAAGGTCATCACTTTTTTGGGGAGACGAATTCCTAGAAAAAGGTCATCACTTTTTTGGGGAGACGAATTTCTAAAAAAAGATCATCACTTTTTTGGGGAGACGAATTTCTAAAAAAGGTCATCACTTTTTTTTAGGGTGACACCATGACTTTACCGCATCGGGTGACACCAGCCCTAGTGACGCCGCTGCAACTAACCCCAACCATTTAGCTTAACACTGTTTAAAGTTTGATTAATTGGACCAGAAGGCTTTGTTGGGAATCCTTAAGATGGGACTCAGAGACACACGTTGGAGTACCTTTGTTTCCTAATCTCATCTGACTTGCGAATCTTCTCTTCCCACGTCTCGTTCAGTTCCAATATAAGCTTCTCGGTCATCTTTAATCGCTCAGCCGTGTCCTCATTCTGATCCATTGTTCCAGATGAGTGGCGCTTCGTATCTTCATCATCTATCAGTTTATCCGCACAGGAACTTGACATTCCTACGAATATAAACACCAAGAAACCATGGAATACATGTAAAACACTATTGTAATTGTAACAACTTTTTATATAGCGCATTTAGAAGAGAGCTACTTCTCAGGTGCTTTACGAGGTCAACTATCAGTGCAACTGCGCAAGTGCTAAGAGTTATGTACCAGACTACCAATAGAAATGAAGTGAATACAGCAGTAGACAGGAAAACTTTAAATCTGAAGCCCAAACGAATCTATCAGTTCCCTTCACGCAGCCACATTTGTAAGTTCTAGATGAACTTATCATTCTCTAGTTCTAACTCTCAAATTACATCAGTTAAATTCCCAAGAAGTGCTTTTGTGAAATACTTACCCTGACAGAAAAATTTGTTGGGCTACGTTGGGCCCTCACATGGTCACCATTTACCACCGGTGGCACAACATGGGCCACCTGTGGGCCCAGTTAATGTATTTATCTGGGTAAAGGCACAACGAAATGCCCAGATATAATACACCAACATCCAAAACTATTAAATACTACGAAAGCATGATAAAAACCGCTCTAGTTTAAAATTCACCCACGAGGAAATAAATCCGATAAGCGTTGGGTAGTCAAGGGCCTTAAAACTGCAGCCACTACACTGGTTAGTAGGCAGCGGATCTCCCGAAAATGCAAATCGAGTTGCGCCAATCTGATGAAACGCGTTGCACGCCCTCAACTAAATTAGCCGCCGATCAATTCATCCACAGACAAATTGCTTTTACTCTCCTTCAATCTAACGAAGAAGAAGACGAAAACTAACCGGCTTCCAGCTCGATGCCTTCGCTTCTCAGCAGCCTCCGTAGCATCTCGACCTCTTCCTTAAGCTCACGAATGAGACGTGCATTTGGGTCTTCGTTCACAACTGCCTTACACAAGATCTGCTTTGCTCGATCTGCATACCTTCGGATAGAAAAGCCAATCACTCAACTGATCGAACACCAATCACAGAAAATGTTGTAAAATCAACGACCAAAAACGACCTGTAAAATTCTGTGAGATTGGCTTTGTTGTGTGTGCAGTAATTGTTGGAATCTTTTTATCAATTTCACGATATAGGTTTTAAAAACTGTGCCATCTCTGGAGTCATTCAATCACAGCTGAAGACCTATCATTTTAAACTTTGATATGACTGTCGTTGATTTTTGTAACTCATGTATAGCGCCTTTTTCTTCGGCCTCAGCTGTGCTACGGCGCTATATAAATCGTCTTATTATTATTAATATGATACAAATAATTCTAACAGTAATGTAATCAGGTGAATTTATATAATGCCACTCCACTAACCTCCTTAGAGGCACTTTCAATCAAACTGCATCAATCTAAAACTGCACCAATTTCTTCTTAGAGTATAATGATTTTCTGCATTTGGAGGAATTATTGCAGAGAAAAGAGCAAGAGTTTCTCTTTGAAGTTACTTGGTAAATTATTCCACCGCATCTTTATTCAATTACACAAACTCTTATATATCTGGTATATTGACTCAGACTTATCAGCTCATCATTTTGCTATAAGCTCGACAAGTAATCACAGACAAAAAATAAAACATAAATATCGTTTGACAATCTCAAACAGTCAGTTCAGTCCCGAGGGATAAAAATCAGTGAGTCAATCATTCAAGTAGAAACATCACAAAGAGACAAAGAATAAAATGGCAAGCACAAGCGAGTGAATTTCTTACTTACATTCCAAGTGTTTCCTACACGAGCAGAGGTAACTGAAATTACCTTAACGTGCTAAGCGTTTCCTCGTAGTTTATGTCGGCAGGGCTAAGGGCAGCTATCATACACGTCTTCGAGTTGCCACCTGAAAATCAACACAAACTCATTCATAAACTGATCCAGTACTTTCACTTATCCATCCATCCATCACTCCTCACTCACTTGCTCACTTATTCACTCACCCATCGATTCACTCATTCATTCACTCACCCTGAGAAGTGGCAGCCAATTTGTTAGAGCAGTCAACCCGAGTGCGGGCTAGAGCCTCCTCTCGGACGGTTACTGTGTAGAGACCTTGAGCAAATCCTTTGCTCACAATAACTCCGTTCCATCAATTGATGTTTGGTCATTAGATAGTGGCACTTAATAAATGCATAATATAGTAATAATAATAATAATAATAACAGTAATAATAATAATAAATAAAAATAATAATAATAATAATAATAATAAATAATAATAATATGAATAATAATAATAATAATCACTTTCAGCCACTCACTCCGACCCATTCATTCATTCACACAATCATTCAATCAATTCATCCATTTGCTCATTCAAAGCATTCACAGCACCTATTCAAAAGTCTACTCATACATGCTCCAGTCCAGCCCTGGAAACCAGAACAGTTCTCAGTTGTTGATAAATGCACGTAGTGTGCCTGGCCAGAGAAGACAAAGATCGAGATTCAGGTCATTAGGTGCAGTGCAAGTCCGTGCAAATTGTATGATGCTCTCCACTCAGTGAAGTGCCAATTTCATCAGAGCAAATCTTGTAATAGAGCTGCATCAACAGTTTGTCACTGAATAGCCAACGCTGGTTTCCAAGACTCAAAGGTCAAAACAAGTACCCAGCAACAGTAACAATTCCAAGACTCAAAGGTCAAAATAAGCACCCAGTAACAGTAACAATTCCAAGACTCAAAGGTCAAAATAAGCACCCAGTAACAGTAATAATTCCAAGACTCATAGTTCAAAACAAGTATCCAGTAACAATTCCAAGACTCAAAGGTCAAAACAAGTATCCAGTAACAATTCCAAGACTCAAAGGTCAAAACAAGTACACAGTAACAATTCCAAGACTCAAAGGTCAAAACAAGTACTCACTACCCAAGCACATAATTCGTATATTTCACTGCTGCATAACTATGTGTCATTGTTATATGACTTATAAGTACTCATAAACAAGTATTCAGCTCCAATGTAATTAGTACCTTCTACTGCATGACATGGAAACCAGCTGTACGAGAGACGAATCCAGGAAAGAAGAGCAGTCCCTTAAGCTAGCCCTGAGGCAGCCACTGGTACGAAGTGTTAAGAGACTTTATTTTCTTAGCTCGGCTTATGAGGGTGGATGGCCAATCCTCTCCTTCTCGTCTCATCTTCCCACCGACACTGTATGCTCAGTGTACTCAATATAGCTGAGTTGGCTAGGGGGTGCATGCGAAGCAGAAATCTCGAACCAAATTTCTGCCCTGCCGTGGATTTGAACCTCCAACCACTTGACTGACAGTCCAGCACGCTAACCACTAAACTATCGAACACCCAATATCTCAAGGTCAACGCAGACTCTACCGAGCGAATATTTTAGCATTCTAAACACTCTTGAAGTGTTCTTTAAGTATTCTTAGCAGTATTCAAAGGCATTCCTTTTGACGATGAAACTCAATAATGCAAGACACTTACCCCATATTACATTCCGATGTTGTGCCTCACCCCATATGCCCCAGAGCCATAAACACCACTGGGCCACACATTAACCCTCTGGCTTCCACAACTTGTGCTATTCCAGCAAATGAAACTTGCCTACTTGTAAATCCCAAAAAACATTATTTATTGCCTTATAAGCGAATTCCTTGCATTCGTTAACCGTTCATTACGCGGCTTATCTAAGTTACACGCATAAGGAAGCAGAATATTGGGTAAATCATGTCGATAAAACGTCTTACCTAGGTTTTCTCGAAGCAGCCAGGTCAAGACCGAATCCCGATAGGGAATAAAGTCCGTCTTCTTTTTCTTTTTATTTCCTTGGCATTGAGACTATAACAACAATAACAGTGACATTATAATCAGCATAATAATAATAATGCATATTATCATTATCATTATCATTATCATTATTATCATCATCATCATCATCATCATCATCATCATCATCATCATCATCATCATCATCATCATCATCATCATCATCATCATCATCATCATCATCATCATAACTCGATTTGTAAAGCACAAGATGATGTAACTAAAACCACCGCAAATGTGCTTACACAGCTGTTAATAAGCGGACAATAACATCAACAATGACATTAGCAACAACTCCGTAGTGTCTGCAGTCAATGTGCATGTCAGAACCGGATGAGATAGAGCTCCTGCTGATGCTATTACCAGTCTCTTCCATGAGGGACTACAATCAAACTGAGTAAACAATAGCAATAAAATATACGTCGCCATTCAGTTTCGATACAATCACATTCCAATACGCAAACATCAGCGAAGACTAACCACTCCAATCAATGCCTTAATTTCTTGCATATATATTTTTCACATCTTATTAATTTTGAGGGAACTTTTCTACTTGGGCTAGACACCTGGTAAAAATAATTACTTGTAATGGAAATAAAAAGCAACAAACAAGCATAATAATCTTTCATGGCACTTCTAATAACAAAATGTATCACTAATTAATAAAGTTATCATTTATTATAAGTAAACGACAAACTTATTGCCAAACTTTGATTAATCCCAAAGAAACAATAACTGCACGTATATTTTCTAATCTTCTGATTACGAATATATCACTCTTAGTGCCTCTGAGAGCCAAGCTCATTGCGCTGACAACGTTGGACCCATAGCTGGCCATCAGTTGCACGACGCAGCCTTAGTGCGGACCCAGAGCAAATCACCTTAAAGATCAACTAATCACATGTATCAAATACACTAATACTCCTAAGTGGCTCCAAACTGGTGCAAATGCTCAATAACTCACTCACATCCTTCCGTTCTCCTTACTGCACTTACGGTACAATCTCCTAAAACAGCTGAAAGCACAAATGAGAAATAATTTCCTCAAATACAATTGCAAAAAAATCGTCTGCTTTCAACTATTCAATCTCCTAAAAAAACACAAATGAGAAATAATGTCCTAATAAACATTTGCAAAAAATTCGCCTCTGCTTTTAACTTTTCAATCTCCTAAAACAACTAAAAAACACAAATGAGAAATAATTTCCTCAAACATTTGCAAAAAATCTCTGCTTACAATTGTTCAATCTCCTAAAACAGCTAAAATTCGTGACTGTTCTCAAGAGTCAGTTGGCCGTTTTTCAATGCTCAGCTGCTTTCAGGTCTGATGGATAATTTCCGCCAAATCAGGAATTTGTTATTCTAAGCCAAGCAGCAACGACAAGAATAACAGAAGAGAGAATACAGGAATTATACATGAAATAAGATTAAAGGACAGCAAGAGAGAAGCCATTGACAGAGGACACAAGGAAAAAAGAAGCACAGAAAAGCACAGACAAACAGACAGGCAAGCAGACAGGCAGAAGAAAAGGAAAAGAGGAAGAGACACAAAAAAGAAAAAGAAAAACAGAGGGAAACAAAAAAGAACAAAACGAAAATAGAAAACAAAAAGTACATGTGTATAAATGTTCCATAGCACAAAGAGGACACAAGAACAACAGAAGAGGGAGAAAGGCACAGATAGATATACAGAAAGAGACGAAACCAAAGTAAATATACAGAGACACAGAAACAAAGAGAAGAAAACAGATGGAGAGAAACGAAGGAAAACAAACAAAAATCATGAAAGCACAGCTTACATAGCAACACTGCTTCTACAACGTTCATTAAAAGGTGCTAAATAAATGTCCAGATACCTCAACACGTTGACTACCAGCCAGCACAACACACAGGGACAATGTTGAACCAACATTGCCCAACACTGTCATCAACATTGTCCCATCAATGTTGGACAACATTGTCCCACCAATGCCCAACATTGTCCCAAACATGTCTAACATTGTTCAACATTGCCTCAACGTTGTCCAACATTGTCCCAGCATTGTCTAACATTGCCCCTCTAAAAGTATGTATGCTGGCTGGGTAGCAATAACCAGTTGTTTGTCATAATCAGGTATACCAAACACCTGGATGATCAAAATACCTCACAGACACAAAGACTAATAGAGACAATATGCAGAGGAACAACAACACCACAGAGAATTATTAAACCTAACAAGCAGACATACACAACAGCATGGAGACAGACAGAGGGAAGTACAAAGCAACAGGTAATGGCAGCTCACCGCTTCCGCCAGCGCTGAAATCACTTTACCAAGTGTCGTAAGTGATTTATTAATGTTGGCACCTTCTTTCAGCCGGGTTCCCTTGGCTCCCGTTGAATCTGCTCGCTCACTGCCCGCCAGATCAACCAGGCTGATCTTGCTGACCTGTAGAATCATAAATCCCAACTCTATAAAACACTCAAGACCGTCCGAGTTGAAGGTTCGCTCAACCCCAGAACAATGCCTCCTAGATTTACCATTGATAGAGAAGCGTAAGAAATGAATGATTACGTCAACGTGCCTCAAAACTGCATCATATTTTAGCACTGCAAGATTTGTTAGGGTCAATACCCTTATGATCTCCCTCTTTATTTGTCATGGTAAATTCCCTAGGTATTTCTTAGAACAAACGGTTTGTGTACATGCCAGAATATAATATATATATGTAGACAGGATTAAACTGCTTCAAGTTAGAGTCATCACTCATTTATTACACATCTCTGTCAATAGTAATTCTCAGAGTCATCGCCCAGGCACCAAGGGTCATTTATAATTCCAGCTGAAGCATACAACAATAAAACAATATGACGGCCCTTTCTTACAGATTATGTGCTATTATTCACATCGTAAAGCACCCTACAACCAGCTCATAACTTAGAATGCCATAAATTGTCTGTATCAGATATATACAATTGCAGTGAAATAACGAGCCCCTCTCATGAGTCTCTGTTTGAGAGGTGCTATATAAATAATTGATTATAATTACAATAACAACGTTCTGAGGCACAAGAACAATGTATCATTTCAGCATGGCACAACAAGATTTAAACCTAAGACGCAGAAAGGAATGGCAAATACATTAGCAATCTGCAGTTGTGCTCTTCATACAGATAAACACGCATAACAAATCAATAGGGAAACATGACAAATAGGCCTACATTTAAAAGATTCATAACAATAACAATCAACATATGCCAGGAAACTATAAATCATGTCTTAAGCGTAATAATAATTAATAGATAATAGGACAAGTCTCTGATTAGGTTGTACTGCGAGAGGCGCTCTATAAATGCATAAATACAAAAAGTACATCTCATTATTCACAGTATGCAACAGCAATTAATGCAGGAAAGAAAATACATTTAAATATTCTTAAGACGGAATGGAATTGCAGACAAGGATGATTAATACACATATTCTAAATATTGGATACAGACATAATTATTAACAATTCAGGACAAAGCGTAGCCAAGAAAACATTTTTCTAATACTTTCTCTATCATCATTCATTCATTCATTCATTAGGACATTTATATAGCGCCTCTTAAAGAGGGCTACTCAGAGGCACTCAATAGAATTAGATGACCATCTGCTCAGTACATTTTTAATGCCAAATGACAACACAAGTGGCTGTCGCTCCCTCCACTCTGTGGTGCATGGTGAACTGTTGGGCCCTTCTACGTGCAACTCTGTTCTGCAGTGCCGTGCTATCTCTGCTGTCGGTCTGACTGGAATGAGCTCCCGTTGGAGCTGCAACTCCTATCCAGGGATACCTCCGACACGTTCTACAACAGCCTAAAGTCTGTTTTTCTTCGTCAGGGCTGGATTGGAAGCGCCTTTGAGTAGTATTCTTAAAGGGGCGCTCTACGAAAAGTCTGAATGAATGAATGAATGAATAATCATAATCCCTTAAAAGTGAAATTAGAAACAATTTAGAGAGACCAGAAGGCAGGTTATCATAGGCGTAGACTCTGGGGGGGGGGGGGCAGCCAGGGCACGTGCCCCCAATAATTGAGATGGACTGATGCAACAAGTATAGAAAGAATAACCAAATGCCCCCCAATATTTTGGGCAAGTTGACGCCAGCGCAGGTTATGTTGGCCCTATACTGTCATGATAAAACGAATGGCAACAGTTTAAATGTTCAGTGATCAAGCAGAGCGTTTTTGCATACATTTGTATCTTCCACGTTGACAAGACCACAAAATAAAACAGAAACAGATATACAGCATGCGAGTTTTACCTTCTCAGTGGTGGCATCTGTCTGTTCATCAAAGCGCCTCTGTGAAAAGACAATCGTGAAGACGGCGTGCGACCTACTACTTGTCTCGTTCATGTTCGTAGCGGCCACCGTCCTGCGAAAAACAAAAATTTACCAATTTACACAAGACTGACAAGAGGCACGATGCATATGACAGTAATATTATATTATGGTATCGTGTTAAGGTGACTCGACTAAAATGATTTAATATACATACACCTGCCTGGATATATTTCTACCTGTTTCAGTTAGCTTACCAGCCTCAATATGATGTAAGATATATAGAGATTGCATCAGTGCTTTTAAGCAGTCTTTAAAAAGGCTGTCGAAATACCAGGATCTAGATATATAATCATAATCTTGAAATTTCTACAGCGCCCAAAAAAGCAGTCGCGGGAACCAGCCTGACTGTAAATTCAGTACTGAAGCAAAAAGGTCAGAAGAAGCTTATTCAGCGGCTTATTCAGCTTATAAACGTACCTGCTTCAGCGTGCTTATCCTCTTTCTTCTGCTGCTGCCTCACCAGACAGCACTTGACAAGATGATGGATAGGGTTTCTGTGTCATCAACTGATTCCTTGCATTTATCCCGTGGCATTATAGAAGCTACATGATTAGATGATAGATCAGAGTTTTCCAATCTGGGTGCAGAAGGGTGCCATGAACCTGCTCTAGAGGCACTGCGGCTGGATGGCAGAATGGGGCAAAAATGTAAAAAAAACTATTGATTCTCACTATTGACATAGTCCTATAACTATTTTTTTTAACTTAAAGAAATATTTGCAACACTACGATTGAATACAAGGACCAAAGGTCGCTATTAAAATAAAGAACTAATTGGAAGAAACATAAATTAAATTAAGCCCAGGTGATTTTTACTGAATGACTTTAGTTCATTCATTCATTTGAGCACTTATATAGCGTGTCTTCAAGGGGACTACTCAGAGGCACTCCCGACTCCAGCATGAACATAAAGAACAGTTAGTAAGGATGCCTTGCTCTGAAAAAGGTTGGGAACCACTGGATTAGGCATTTGACAATCAAAATAAATCCCTAGAGTATTTGCACTTCAGAGCAGCCCAGACGACCACAAGTCATAAATATAGCCTTAGTTCTCAAGGGAAATTTCTTCAGAGATGAAAAACAAATGTCACCCTGACCGTCTTAGCTAAAAAATAACCATCACTGTCTTTTTCTGAAAGCAACGCGTAAGTTATAGACCACACAGGCTATGCCACATCATACACTTCAAACGTGTGCCAAGATCCCAGAATGCTTTACACAAAACATCGGGAACACTCTTATAAAGGGAATTACACGCAGGTCTGATAAATTTTACGCAAGTACGAAGTGCCATCCAAAGTTACTCAAAAGGTGCAATTCACAGTTACTTAAAAGGTGCCATCCAAAGTTACTCATAAGGTGCCATCCAAAGTTACTCATAAGTTGCCATCCAAAGTTACTCATACGGTGCCATCCAAAGTTACTCATACGGTGCCATCCAAAGCTATTCAAAAGGTGCCATCCAAAGTTACTCATAAGGTGCCATCCAAAGTTACTCATAAGGTGCCATTCAAAGTTACTCATAAGGTGCCATCCAAAGTTACTCATACGGTGCCATCCAAAGCTATTCAAAAGGTGCCATCCAAAGTTACTCATAAGGTGCCATCCAAAGTTACTCATAAGGTGCCATCCAAAGTTACTCATAAGGTGCCATCCAAAGTTACTCATAAGTTGCCATCCAAAGTTACTCATACGGTGCCATCCAAAGTTACTCATACGGTGCCATCCAAAGCTATTCAAAAGGTGCCATCCAAAGTTACTCATAAGGTGTCATCCAAAGTTACTCATAAGGTGCCATTCAAAGTTACTTGTAAGTTGCAATAATAAGTGACATAACATATTGCATTATAAAAACTTCTTATTAAGCAAATTTCCTGAAAGTAAAATAACCTGGCTTTGTTGCCTTCATCAATAAGGTCATTGATGTCCTGGAATGATGTCACTGCCAGCTTTGACAAATCCTCGACGTATGGACCAAGAATTGGATGCTCCCTCACTCGCAGGTTGCCCCGATTCTTGGGGTTCAACAGGTCTCGGACGTGTTCGCAGTATATCTCCATATAGCTCACCTGCAGAAAATGTACCGACATTTGCTGAATTTAGACCTTAAAACTACATAATTCAAAGTCACACACTGAATGTTTTTGTGCAGCGCACACAGAATGGCTCTTGATCCAGGAACCCACAGTACATGCCAGTATATGAAAGCTTCCTCGGCTGCTTTCTACAAAAATCGTTAACATCATCAGATCACCACCTCTGCCTGATTTATGCATTTAATCATGTCCCTCCTCACTTCTGTCACACGCTGCCACAGTGTGATATTAATTTGGCGCCATATTTCTGTGAAATGGAGCTATTCTCCGAAACGTTATTCCTCTTCTTTTCATGCCTTTTACCATTTCATACATCATATCTTTCATTTTTCAATCACCATTCATCCTGTGCATGTGACACGTAATAATAGCAGAAAAATCTGCCCTTCCTCAGTCTCCAAGAATGCTGCATAAACCAGCTTACCAGAATTGACAGTCAACGGTCAATAACAATCACAATAAATGTCAATAATAAGTAGGTGGTATGGTAACTAATGTGACCCATAGGCATACACTCTGGGGGGACCCGAGGTACGTGCCCCCCAATAACTGAGATGGACTGTACATCCAATGCAACAAGTGTAGAATGAATAACCAAATGTCCCCCAATATTTTGGACAAGTTTACGCCAGTGCTAATGTCTGCTTCCTTTCCCATTACTTTGTGCATCCTAGGTTTGCATCAAAAGTTCAAATAAGAATTAATTGAAAAACAACAGAACTGGTGGAAAACCAGAGAGAATAAGTTGAAAGATACAAACTGCATCTGTAACTGTAACAGAAGAATGTAATGTAACATAATAAACCATTATACAGCACTCCTTAGAGGTGCAAAAGAAGTGCAAGGCATCTGTTACAAACCTCTAAGAGATATCCATGATACTTCAACAAAAATGCATGATGTACAGCTATCTTAAAATGATAGAAAAACAACACAATGCGTAAAATACCGAAAGGTTTGCTACATGTACATGAAAAATTACAATACGCTAGTATTCGGTTTGCAGATCAGGGGGCCAAGCAGCATTACGATGCAATAGAACCAAAATCTGATAACGCTACCCTTAATGTTGCTCTGAAGTTAAATGTGAAGCCGGGCAACCAGAAACGTTATGCAATACAACCAAAATGCTACTCTTAGTATTGCTCAGAAATGTAATTTGAAGCGATTGGAAACATTAACAATCATAAGCATAGATCTGTCAAATGCCCATACTATGAAAGAGCAACAAACCTCAACAGAAAACTGAACTTGACCTTTGCCGTCGTTTATTCTGTTGAACAAATCCTCGCACATCTGCAACAACAAAATAATGTAACTTTAGGAAATTCTCCACGACAGACTACTCGAAATACAGTTCTGCTGTCATCTCTGTTATTTTTCGCTTCATTCAAACACGTTTTACGTGCTGTTTTGTTCCTAAAAAGCCGTGCCTTCATTTTGTAGACTCGAGTCGGTCTCTGAGGAGTCATACCCATACAGCAAAACGGACTTGGCAGCCAGACTGCAATGTCGTGCCATTCTGCACAGCAACGACTCTAAAGAGCACTAGTAGCAATGCTGTATTCATTTCTGATGGTTTACTAACATCAAGCCTTGATGCTAAACAACTTGTTTATCAAGAGAAATCCAGCCGAACTTGCATGGCTGCTATTTTTTCAACACCTTACAAAAAACTAAGACTCGTGCTAAAGCAGGTTTGTTGAGGACAAGCATGCTTGAAAGGTGAAGGATTCGATGGATTGTGATAGTGAATGATGCAACTGTAAAGTTAAGATTGGGGCAACAGCCGCAAAACTTTAGTAGCTGTTTTTTAATCTACAATGATATTTTCTCATTGAAATATGGTCACATATAACAATGACACCAAGAATGCTGTACTTCAAGGCACGTCAGAAAATGAGGCGTTGAAACGGTTTGCTTTGACGTATTTCAAATAGCACCCTAGAAGTAGTTTTGGGATGTTACAGGGTACATATGGAGAGAATGGCACATTTGCAACAGTGTGCTTTTAACATATTCTGAACCTATTACATGATCAATTTTTTAATGAAGTATGCTCAGAGTATACTCAGAGCATACTCCATGCAGTGTCAAGTAGAGTAAGAAGCATCAAGCACATTGTTTACTCTGCTCACGTCGAACATGGATAGCCTCCAGAGTTTGGATTTATTACCAGTGTGGAGAATGTTTGACCAGTAAATTATATGCTATCTTTCGTACTCTCCATTTTTCTCTACATCATCTTTATAGTTAATTAGTGTCTATCTTGTTAGTCAAACCATTTCCTATCCTCATTTTTTCTACGACACAAACTAGTTAGTCGATGCACTACACGGCACTGTTCCATGCATCATACAGCGCTTGCTTGAAGTACATACTGCAGGCAACCTCTGCAAAAACCTAAACAGGTCATATGTCAGCACTTTGAGAGGTCACTGTAAAGGTGCTACAAAAATATACTAATATACTCTATTCCACTGTTATCAAATAGAAAACCATTGCCAAAGTTGAAAATAAAACATGCAAGACACGAAAAGGCAGCGAAAAATTCAGTCCGGCTGTAAATTCAGTACCGACGAAAAAAGGTCAGACACAGTAGTAACCGAGTTGCCATCTCATATTACACAGCAACATCCAAGAGCCAGAAACGTAATTAAATGAAGCGTTGCTTTCAGCTTTTATCCCGCCGCTGGCTGCAAAGCTCAAGACGAACCAGTGAATACACTGTCATTATCGATGACACTGAAAGATCCACGCTGTAAGCAACTGCTCAGAGCATTTCAGCCGCATATACGCAACCAAACAAGCAAGTCTCAGGTGAAATCCGTTGCTGCTGTCTTTGCTGCACGCGCACTATGCGTAAAAGCGTGCTTTCTTCTCGCTTTCCTGACTCGGTCTTCGGAAACCGCTGCTAAGTAATTTATGTTGTTGTGACTTCGTTTCGTTAACCAAAGGCAGCAACAGCACTTTGCAACGCAGACAACAACGGCGACAAGAACTTCTTCAGTAAACATGATTTACAAGCACGGTGGAAATGTCGACACATTGCTCGTCGATGTCTCAACATGGCCGGCAAACCTCAACTAATGAACACTTCTAATGCCACAGGAGGATTGGTTCTGTAGTGTATGCACACTAAATCCGGAAGTACTTGGAAGAGAACATCACTTCCATCAACGTCATCTGGTTGTCATTCACTGCTGCGTAATGCTATAAAAGATTGTATTAGGCTGTAGGAATTTTTAGTACAGTATGAATGCATTGTAACCATAAGTGCACGTTTATGCATCATCTCCTCAAGAAACTCCTTAGAGGTACTACATGTCAAATAAACAATGGACTGCCTCTAATGACATTCTCCCTCCGATGGCTCTGTATAAACTTGCATGTATAATTACAATTATGTTCATGTGTAGTCGTGTATGTATGCATGTATGTATGACTGTATGCATGAATGTATGTACGATGAATACATGTATGAATGTATGTATGTATGCATGTATAATCATCGAATATATGAATGTAAGCATGTATGTATGTATGTATGTATGTATGTATGTATGTATGTATGTATGTATGTATGTATGTGTGTATGTATTAAGTATGTATGTATGTTTGTATGTATGTATGCATGTATCCATGTATATGTATGACATTGTATGTGTGCATGCACATACATATATATATATATACAAATGTACGCCTGAATCTATGTATGCATGTATGTATGTATGCGTGTTTGTATGTATGTATGTATGTATGTATGTATGTATGTATGTATGTATGTATGTATGTATGTATGTATGTATGCATGTATGTATGTATGTATGTATGAAGCACCTTTTAACACTTCAACGATGAGCATGCACTAAAAGTGACTGGGAAACCAATGCAGCTCGTCGTTGAAGTATTAAGAAACCTCTCAAAGTGCTGACGAAACGTCTTCAGCACTTTTAGTGCCTCCGACGAGTTTCTTTCAAAGTGGAGCTATAGAAAATGGCAATTACTACAATTACGCCTCTAGATAAAATGTTATCACCTTCTAAGAAACCTATCAAAGTGCTGAGGCATGGCTGGCCATCTACCACATCAGGTGTAACTTACGCTGAAAATGGACTCGAAGTGGCATAGAGTCTAAATCAATAGCCTCCACGTGGCTTGTTTACAATGACAGAAATGCCACAGGCTGTCTGAGTTAGCCTGATTTCTGGAAAAGCAGTGAAAAGCATCAGGTACCTACGGCTAAACGTGTCCTCTCAGACTTAAGTATCGTGGGCAAAGTACCCGAGCCATCATGTCCACTTGTATAGGCAGCGTATCCGTGGAGATGCCTCCCAAGAGTAACGGATATTGAAAACTAATGACTTCATCTATAGTTAATGAACTGTGCTGTTTCAAGGCAGGAAATTGCTTCAAATCATTGTACTTAAAGTCTGCCGTGAATCTGATGTTGGAAAGAGTCGTCACTGTAGACTAATTAAAAGAAACAAAGGAGCTGCAGGTTTCTATTGCATTTGTCTTGCAAACAAACAGCACTTGCATGACAAGGCAATCTAATGATTTCTCTAGCACTGTTATCACAATACAAGTAGGCCCTATATAAGTTATTGACAAGCTCACTGACACACCGCAGTCAGTAACATTGAAACATATCACATTACAATAATCAAGATCTTATAGAATACGTGTCTTGACAGCCTATTAGGCGCCCACTCATATTACAGCTGCCCCTAGGAAGTGGAAGGCTGAGTCGACCTAGGATTGATGTTGTGCACACCTGACCTATCAGTAACTTTCAAATCTAACCTATTCCAATCAAAAAGAAGAATCTATTATACTCTAGATTAGGGATGGCGAACCTATGGCACGCGTGCCGAAAGTGGCACGCATTGAAATTGTTAGGGCACGCGGAATTCAGAGCGTCCCCAAATTCAAACTTAGAAATACAAAATCCCGGTATGAATCCACATTTTCTTTGTTGAAGGACTTAATTTTAATTAACACCATTCAAAACGATCTTTGATATAGCGTCTTTAATTCATTTTTTTACGCTTTGTTAGCTAAAACTTATACAAGATACTGTGCAAAATTCCGAAGGGCACGCGGTGGTATTTTTAAAAATGATTTAGCAGCATTTTGGCACGCACCTTAAAAAAGGTTCGCCACCCATGCTCTAGATACACCTGCAGAGCAGTTATCGTAACGCAAAATACATATCAGCCAATGGTTGCTTAACACTTTAACGACGAGAGCGTACTAAAATTTACTGGGAAACTAACGCAGCTCGTCGTTAAAGCGTTAACACAATAAGGGTTTACGGTGGCTCAGAAGACGTTTAATCTGTGTTAGAGCCACTGCAAGTGTCCACTGCGACAGTGCTTACTATCACTCAAGCCATTCCACAAGTCTACAGCTCTTGCAGTGAAGAATCTCTACCCTAATATCCCTTCTGGTTTCCTAAATAATTTATACCCTATAGATGTCTCGAGTCGCCTTACTTGGCACCTAATTCAAAGAACCTCTCCCATGACACTGCCTCCTTTCCAGTAATAATCTTATGAGCTTCAATTAGGTCTTCTCCACTCCTCGTCTCTAATGTTGTTAGTCCACACCTTTTAAACCTATCTTAATAGCTCAAATCCTTGTAGCCCCAAATCATTTTTTTAGCTCTTCTTTGCACTTTCTCCAGTTTTTCTACGTCCAATTTCAGGTAGGGATTCCATACCTGGCTGCAGTATTCCAACTGTGGCTGATCTTAGTACTGTATCCCTGTCTCTGCTGACTATTGTCATCCTTATTATACCTAAGGTTGAATTAGCTTTTTTCGATGCTTCAGCACATTGCCTTCAAGATTTTGCACTCGTTTGCATAATCATTCTGAAGTCCCTCTCTTCCTCACTCACTTTCAGTACCTTCCCTATTCAATTTCATACGAAACTCTTTGTTTCTCTACCCATATGCACCGCTGAGCACTTTTCCACATTATAGAGCATCTGCCGGTACTTTGACCGTCTGAACATTCTTCATAGATCTTCCTGCAGTATCTCCACTTGTTTCAATGCAAAATCGGTTTTGGAAATCATAATCCACTAAATTGATCAGATTCTTTCCCTGTTGGCAAGTTTTGTGCTGATGAATTGGCCGAGCAACAACAGGGGACTAGCCGCTAATTAGCCGTCTAATACTGTCAAAGTGGCTCAGCAGCTCACACGCAGGAAAAGACAACACCAGGTAGCAAGTCTCGGCTTATCAAACATCATCCATCACTTCTGCCTGAAATTAGGCACTTTCCATTACAAAAGCCTTCAACAGCTCTGCTAATAGACAAGCGAATCAAGCAATTGCCACCGTACTATGGACGGCAACACTCGACTTCATATATCTTTCATGGATCTGTAAGATGCCTTAGACTTCTACAGAACACCCGATCCCCAAAGAAATTTGTCTCGGAGAAAGAGAAAAACATATTTCAGAGACTCTCTCTGACCCCCTGCTTTCACTCACATTGTTCCTGTGCTAATTGTTCGTGATTTTCGGGCATCACACTAAGATAAAACATTTAACTAGCGTCTCTGAATAGCCCCTCTTGAAGAGGCAATACATAAATGTCTTAATGAATAATGAATACTGAAAAGTAACGTTAAGTGGTGGACATGGTTAACACAATGGTTAACAAACATGCCTACCTCAAGTTCTATTTTTACAAATATAATGCACATCATTCACTCTAACTATTAGCACAGTAGTGTAGTGGTAAGTGTAGTGGTTAATGTATTGCAATGTAAATAATGTACTGTAATACAAATAATGCAGTATAAGTAATGCACTAAAATACTGTAATGTAAATGCCGTAATGTAAACAATGCAATGTAAATAATGTAATGCAAGCATATAATGCAATGTAAATAATGTAAATAATGTAAGGAACTAATCCGGAATAAATAACATAATGTAAAGTCAACTGTGAAGTGAATACTGTAACGTAAATGCAGTGTAAATAATGCAATAGAATGCAAATAATTATGCGTAAATAAATGAATGTAAATAATGTAATGTGTATTAGCACAAGAACAATTACCACAGCCCTGAACAATTACAAGACGAGTGTAAGCAACAAAAATGATGTGATTCATAATCCAAATCAAGTGTAACAAATTGGCAATCTAGAGCAGAGGTGGGCAAACTACGGCCCGCGGGCCGGATCCGGCCCGCCAACACTTTTTATCCGGCCCCCACAATACTTCAGAAAATTTAAAAAATTCAGACCACGATAAGTTTTCTTCGTTTTACTCACGTGGCGCTGCTCTCTTACTTACTATTCCGGTCTCGTCTTTAACAATAACTCTATATATTAACTCTGCCGATCTGCTCCACTTCTCTGCATGCAGAAGTTTCTGCACATGATCTGTATACGCAGAAGTGAATTCAGTTCAAGTAAAGCTAATGTTGCTTTCAAAGCAGATGAAAGAACTACGGGAACTTTCCTACCCTGCAGCAGGGATTGATTGTAACGTGCAATGATGCACAAATGAGCAGCGATAAATTGAAAAGGGCTGTTTGTGCAGGAAATGTATTGCAATTCATAATTATTTATGATTTTTATTATTGACTCCAACTATAGACTCGCAATTTTGTGCAGTGATAAATTTTTCTTAAAACATCCCCTGCCCTGCAGTTGCAAACTGTCACAGTATAGAGTCGGAGGAAAAATATAGCCTTCTGCTGTACAGTTTGACAGAAGAGTTCTCCAGATGATTTGTGGATTTTAAATCAATTGAGACTGAATTTGCTTTGCTTACTATACCGTTCACATATGACATTGACATTTAGCTCATATACGGAACTTCAGCTGGAGTTAACCAATCCACAACGTGACATTGTTCTCAAAGAACAGCTCAAATGATCAGAACTGATAACATCCTTTTCTTCGCTCAGAAAGGAAAAATTCTCAAATCTACAAACTTTTGCTTTTAAAATGTTTGTGTTATTCGCATCCACTTACATCTGTCAACAAAGATTTTCAACTATGAAAATAAACAAATCCAAGTACAAGTCTCAGTTAAGTGATCTAAACTTGAACTCAACCTGTCAATTGCAACCAGGGCAATTGCTCCGGATTTTTTTTATGGGAAACTTTTTAATTAAAGGCGTGCATGTTCATAGTCGCATACATCTAATTAGTAACATCCAAAGTGTATTTAATATATTATAAATAAGCAAACTTCTTTTCATGTTAGTCGCTATTAAAAGTTAAAAATTCATATCCGGCCCTCCGAATTTTTTGGGCGTTTAATGTGGCCCCATGTGCAAAAAGTTTGCCCTCCCCTGATCTAGAGAGCTAGATTACATTAGATTTGATTGGATCATATCAGGTTAGATTCAGTGTGATTCTCCTTACAGATTTTATTTTAGTTATAGTTACAGTTATAGTTAATGGTTTTTCATTTTAGTTATAGTTACAGTTATAGTTAGTATTATTTTTTAGTTATAGTTATAGTTATAGTTACAGGACTTTTATTTTAGTTAATTTTAGTTAGTACATGGTTACAAGTGGCCTCAATGGCGCTCATCCTGGTCCATATATGGGGGTCATCAATTAATTATGTCAGAAAATTTTTCGCAGTTTTGTTCTCCTCCCCTTGTCAGCAGCTGTCAAACATTCAAGGATCCCCTAACAAAATTATAGCAAAGAAAATTACCTCACCCTCAGAAAATGTTTAGGCCTATGGCTCTGACAAATGCAAAAAAAAGCGAAATTGCCAAAAAACAAAAAATTGTTATTCAGATTCTAATTTGATACTTAGTGGCTACGTACAGTACATGTGTAATCACTGTCTGTCACAGATATTTAATGGATTTTTCTCATTAAAAAATACAATCTCGTTTTCTTTGAAATGTGTATTCAATTTGATTTTTATTATGAACACGTCTAATTTGAGCATTATATAATATTCCATTTAATATAGAAAATTAAACTCAAAACAAGTTTCTCACTCTAATAGGCCTATTAACAACTGAAAGAAAAAATAATCTTTCCATCAAAAAGAAACTCGAAATATTAGATTTTCGAAAAGAAACCATGGATATTCGGAAAGAAAATATGCAGCACATTTTCTCATTAATTATTTTATATCTCAGAACAATAAACAGGATAATTTAAAACGAATAAAATATCGCGTTTTATTAAATTCGCCATGTTTATCGATATTCCACTTCTTTTAATTTCATTAACGAAAATAGCGATGAATTTTCGTTAGTGTTATTTTCGTTATAGTTATAGTTATAGTTAATGATATTTTTTAGTTACAGTTATAGTTATCGTTAACGAAATCATTTTTGGTTCGTTAACGAACATTTTCGTTATCGTTAACGTTAACGAGAATCACACTGGTTAGATTAGATTAGATTATGAAAGTAGAATCACCAGAGTTAAGAGCAAAGCAATCAGATGAAAATATCAGCTTTCCACATTAAGAAGGAATAACTGCCTACAGGGGCACCGCCAGCTTGACGCACGTGCGTCCACCCACCAAATCAAATCCACACAAGGATTAGGCATTGCATCGATATTTTTGACAGTTTCACTGTGTAATATTGGTTCATAATATAGGCCTATAGTATGTATAAATAATATCATACGATATCATATGCATGTGTTATACTGTACTTTTATGAGTCACTCTGAGTTATTTTCAGTGTGGGCGACTCAGTTACTGCGAGTGGCAGACAGAGGACGGCTGTGGATGGGAGGAGATGGGAGGGGTGTGCGTCCAATTTTTTTAAGCCTGGCGGCGCCTCCGACTGCCTATGTCTTCTTGGTCTGTCATTAGATTAGATTTGAAAAGATTAGACTTGACAAGATTAGATTAGACTGGATAAGAAAGATACAGTCCAGAGTCTACTTAAGGTTCACATTTCTGTAACTTTATGCGCATTACAAATTTTAATCAATCAATCAACTAAGCATTTATATAGCGCCCCTTCAAGGAAACTATTCAGAGGCACTCCCAGCCCGACCCTGGCGAAAGAGAACAGTCTTTAGAGCAGAGAAGAAAGCGGTGGATGACAATGACAACAAAACAACAACCCAATGATTAAATGCCATTGCCTACAAAGGCACCTTTGCTCAGCTGTATCTTGATGAGTTCAGAAATTTTGTGTTCTCCAGATAATTTTTTATTCCTTAGGGATCTTAGTTAAATTGGGGCAAAAAACAATAATAACAACATTTAACACTAATAATAATAATAATAATAATAATAATAATAATAATAATTATTATTATTATTGTTCAGGCCTGTCTGTTTGCACTCAACGGTTTTTTCAACGGCTTGCATTTAGAGGCTCTTTTGATCAGCACATGGGGGACGAGAACCTCTAACTTGATATAGTTTCTTAGAGCCTGAGGGATCCTTGCTACCTCGGGCGATAAAAAAATAAAATAAAAATAAATAAAATAAAAAATAATAATAATAATAATAATAATAATAATAATAATAATAATAATAATAATAATAATAATAATAATAGCAGTAATAACAATAACGATAACAACAATAATAATATCATTATTATAAAAAATAATAATAATAATAAAAATAATACTGAACATTAATATTAATAATATTTCTCTTCCAGTGCCTTTCCATCTGTATTCAGCACTATAATGCCATCACTTTTCACGGCACGTTCAATGACCTAGCGGAGGACGATGCCTGATTTCCAGGAAATAACAACAAATAGTCTAATATCTAAGTCTCCGAGGAATCATACGTACCTTGGGGAAAAAATAATAATAATACTGCTACTACTAATAATAATAATAGTGATCACCTGAGGAATGATTCCCTTTTGGCTTGGCTCATCTTTGCCCATCATAGTGTAGCTTTTTCCAGATCCCGTCTGTCCGTATGCAAATACACAGACGTTGTAGCCCTCAAAAGCATGTTCAAGCATTTCCAGTCCAACGTCCTGGTAGACTGTCTGCTGGTCTGCAAACTGTGGGTCATCGGGCTGGCAACAAGAAACACACTGATTTTACAAATATTGTTTTGAAATTAGAATTTGCTTCTGCTGATTAGTTCAGCACTGGCTTGTCATGCACATGGGTTCAAGGTCATGTATGCAGTTCAAGGTTATGTACACAGATTCAAATCATGTACTCGCGTTCAAGGCTCCCCTGCACTAAAAAACACTAAACTAATCGTTAATGCTGAATCACTTTACCACGAGTTTGTGGCATTATGTAATAACCATAACAAAAGAGAAATAATGAAATGTAGTCGAGGATTAAAACCTGCCCCTTTCTGGAAATACATACAGCCCTCTATATACAACAGGACCTGGTCTACTATCATGCTACCCTAATGCATCGCGGACTTTGTGAACTCGTGTACAACTCCCTTTGCTTCGGCCTCAGCTATGCTAAGGCGCTACACAAATCTTCTAATTTATTATTAATATGAGTCCATAAACATAATATTGTGCAATTTCGATTAAGCCTAAGTCATAATTTATAACGGTCCGATGCAATGAACATTAAAATAACGTCGATCATCGTATCAATCAATCAATATTCGTTTATTGCAAATGTATATACGTATAGCAATGTATATACGTTTATAGCAGAGGTGGGCAAACTACGGCCCGCGGGCCGGATCCGGCCCGCCAACACTTTTTATCCGGCCCCCACAATACTTCAGAAAATTTAAAAAATTCAGACCACGATAAGTTTTCTTCGTTTTACTCACGTGGCGCTGCTCTCTTACTTACTATTCCGGTCTCGTCTTTAACAATAACTCTATATATTAACTCTGCCGATCTGCTCCACTTCTCTGCATGCAGAAGTTTCTGCACATGATCTGTATACGCAGAAGTGAATTCAGTTCAAGTAAAGCTAATGTTGCTTTCAAAGCAGATGAAAGAACTACGGGAACTTTCCTACCCTGCAGCAGGGATTGATTGTAACGTGCAATGATGCACAAATGAGCAGCGATAAATTGAAAAGGGCTGTTTGTGCAGGAAATGTATTGCAATTCATAATTATTTATGATTTTTATTATTGACTCCAACTATAGACTCGCAATTTTGTGCAGTGATAAATTTTTCTTAAAACATCCCCTGCCCTGCAGTTGCAAACTGTCACAGTATAGAGTCGGAGGAAAAATATAGCCTTCTGCTGTACAGTTTGACAGAAGAGTTCTCCAGATGATTTGTGGATTTTAAATCAATTGAGACTGAATTTGCTTTGCTTACTATACCGTTCACATATGACATTGACATTTAGCTCATATACGGAACTTCAGCTGGAGTTAACCAATCCACAACGTGACATTGTTCTCAAAGAACAGCTCAAATGATCAGAACTGATAACATCCTTTTCTTCGCTCAGAAAGGAAAAATTCTCAAATCTACAAACTTTTGCTTTTAAAATGTTTGTGTTATTCGCATCCACTTACATCTGTCAACAAAGATTTTCAACTATGAAAATAAACAAATCCAAGTACAAGTCTCAGTTAAGTGATCTAAACTTGAACTCAACCTGTCAATTGCAACCAGGGCAATTGCTCCGGATTTTTTTTATGGGAAACTTTTTAATTAAAGGCGTGCATGTTCATAGTCGCATACATCTAATTAGTAACATCCAAAGTGTATTTAATATATTATAAATAAGCAAACTTCTTTTCATGTTAGTCGCTATTAAAAGTTAAAAATTCATATCCGGCCCTCCGAATTTTTTGGGCGTTTAATGTGGCCCCATGTGCAAAAAGTTTGCCCTCCCCTGGTTTATAGCAATGTATCATTGATAAAACCAACACCACCTTCGGACAAGAATTCTAGGCTATGGAATTTCTGTAAACAGAGATCAGTTTTAAAATGATAACATTCTATAAGGCCATGATTTAGATCTAAGCCTAATTTAACATGAAAACACAATACTCCATTTACAAGTCGCTGAATAAGCGGGTTCGACATCTCAGTGACCTAGTTAGGTCACCTCGACCTACATAGGTCATTACTACCGGAAGTATTGTTCTTGCTGTGGTAAACAGCGGTAGGATTAATGATTTAGATGGTTTCAAACGTTGGAATTTGGAATAATTATGTATTAAGAAAATTTTCCGGAATCTGGGATTAACAATTATTCAATGTAGTAAGAAACAACAGTTGGTGGCTTTGTCGTATGCCGCATTTAGCCAAAACTACATTCGGCAGCGCAACAGTACCGGTATGACCGATCAGCTGATGTCCGATCAGCTGATGTCAATCTTGAACAGAGGAATACGAGTCGACACCCCGGCCTGTTGGGATTATACCCAAGTAGGAGACAGGGAGAGGGTTGAAACACTGCTGAAGAAAATGCGACGCTCTGGTCTACTTTCCCCATCCATTCAAATCGCTTCTGAATTGACAAAACAGGGAGATAAACGCCTCCTTAAGACAGCCATTACATACCACGGCCATGTTCAGCGACCATATTTTCCACCTGATCGCAATATCCCTCATAATTTCCGGCCACGGGCTCATCATTTCACATTAGGCCTACCTGATAAAAACGACAAAAACTTTATCTTCCTTAAGCTCTATAAAAACACTTATTAACAATTAACTATTTTAGCACTATACTGTTTTTCTTTTATATGTATAGGCTACTTTATTTTAAAATCCATTAATCTCTTCAGTCTATTTCATTAACTGTTTTCTGATTTCAATGCATATTTTAATGAATTTTGACTAGTGGGACAGTCAGCCACGACTAGGGTGTCTGGGCCGAAGCCCCAGCGGACAACGCATTTTACAGCATTTGCTGCCAAATGGAGCCCATTTTAGCCACTTTCATTTTACCAAATTTCCTTACTATTATTATACATATATCCCAATTAAAGTCATGCATAGAAGTTTGAAAATATGACATAATTAGTTCAATCATACTACCAAAATAATTGATAAAAGTAAGTCAGTGACAGGCTGAGTGACTGTGACCCAGTGGGTGAGCTGCAGGTACAACAAACAATGATAGCTTTGACTTCGGCAACCACGATCAACTTTATTTTCCAATTTGGTTAAGCAAAGAAAACAACATTCTATTAATGTTTGCTTGGTGAGTGACCCATATGGGTCCATCCACCAGACAAACATTTATAGGATGTAGCTGTAGTATTCATCAGCTATTATGCTGCTGTTTTCGTCAAGACAGAGTTCGGTCACAACAACTTCCCATATGGTAAGATCAGTTACTGCAGAAAAACTTGTGCGCATAGAATTGCATGGCATAAATGTCCGGATCCGAATGTCCTTCGCGTCTCTCTTTGCTAGTAAGCAATTTGGCTATGCATGGCGGCTTCGGGTGAAAATATGCAGCGCCCACTTCACTGACATTGAATGATATCAATAACCGATCATTAACAGTATCCAAAGACACTGACAGTCGATGGCTCGTTCTCAGATTGTCATAGTGAGAGAGAGATCACTCGTTTTAATATTGTAATATTACATTAAAAGTAGAGTGTTTCAGAGACAAATCACCCAAACTACTGGGACAAATCCTAAAACTACTGGGACATTTGTCCCCCTAGTTATAGTTAAAATATGCACTGTATGATTTATTTTCACTTGCAATTATTGTCTTTGTAACACTGTGAAATCCCATCACGTGTCGACGGGAATCTTTCAATAAACAAATATTTAATTGATTGATTGACATCACACATTTATTACATTATGCTAAACGTTTTTATTGTGCTACTGATTTTGTTCTGCCTGTATACTCTGAGTTTGAACATAAGCAGATTGAAGAAAAACATGTGGTCAGAATAAAAGTTCACTTTGGTTTGTTTTGCACATGAAGTTTTTACACGAGCAAAAAAATTATTTCTGATAAAGTGTGTGATGCCTATTCTGTTATCAAGTTGATAATGGAGGGCAAAAATGTTACTGCTGATCTCTGAGATGTGGCCATGAAAGGAACGTGGAAGAAGTTGAAACTTATATGTGGTTCAAAACTTGGATCATGAAAACTTAAGCAGTTCCAGCAGGAATGTGGCTTATACATTCATAAGAAACATTCAGTTTTGTGTGCTTCACCAGGTAGAATTGTCACTTAATACATGCTGTGGCGAGGGATTGCTTGAGGTTAAGTGTCCAATTAGTTTTGCAGACATAGATCCTGCTGAAACCACCTGTGCCATATCTTGTGACTGCTGATGGTCATGTCATGTTAAGTCGCACTCATCAGCATTAAAAGTAACACATATTCAAATGCAGATAGCAGTTCGGTAATAGGCAGTGGTGTGATTTTTCAGTAAGTGTGGCTCCTTTTTTGAAAGAAAATTGTTTAACAAATCATTCTGGGATGTTTGCCAATCGATGCTAGAGACTTGTTTTAATACTTTCGTTTTCCTAGCATGGTGGCATCTGTTGCAGCATCTGAGAGCAATGCACAAACTTAACCAGGAAATATTAAAAGTATTAATTAATTTAATTAAACTTCAGTATATTTAATCTTTTTACATAGAATCAACACCTGTAACAATTTCATACTCTGTTGCAATGACTCGTAGTGAATGTTTCATTAAATATAAATGTACGCGATTTTCTATAGCGACCGTATAATGGCCTCGACCCTGCTCATTTTTCAATGAATTGATCGGGTGAGATCCTTCACCACAGCTGCCCGTTTGAATGGGTGCCACGCCATTTAAGGTCCCCGTGTTGGGACCGTGCTAGCCCGAGATTTAAATCTCTGAAATAAGCCACCTTCGGGAAGCGAACCGCGGTCCGAAAAATGATGTTTAAAGACGTTTAGGCCGTGGGGCGTGGTGGCTCAGTGGTAAGTTCGGCGCCTTGTGACCGGAGGGTTGCAGGTTCGAATCCCACTCTAGCCGCTACGTACGGACCTTGGGCAAGTCCTTCACTCGCAATTGCTCGTGGCGCTTCGGCGTGAAAATTCCAGCACAGTATCAAATGCTGTAGTCGGGAGCGCCTCTGAGTAGTGGTTGACTTCGAGAGGCGCTATAGAAATATCCGGAATAAATAAATAAATAAATAAATAAAATAAATTCAGACATCTTAACATTGCCCGCATGCATTCACTAAGTAAGAGTACTCGAGTTGAAATTATGCTAAACACAGATCACAGATTCGTTGATCCAGGCGAATGGATTTTCATATTTTTGAAGCAATGCTACAAGTTATAAACATTAAATGCAATCGACCTATACCGACATGTGTGTGGTTTGTTGACAAAGTTGGTAGTAATGACCTCTAGGACAATGAAGTGGGTCGGGTGACTGCGCATGCGCACTCGACATATCGATAGGGAACTGGCCTCCAACTCAAAGAAAATAATAAGTTTTGAACATGTGTATAGCCTCGATTATAAAAGTAAGTAAGCAAAAGATTTATAAACTGCTTCGATAAAGCGAAGTCCGAATAACGCATATCAAAGCCCACACATTAAGAAAAAGGCAGACGAAAACGCTGAGAGGACTCTCTCCTAAGAAATGTCATGGGGGAGGAGGAAGAATGGAGGAGCTGACAAGGGAAGACCAACGCAGATTCTGCTGGATTGGATGATGAAGGAGGTATACAGAAGTCTTAAAGAAGAGGCTCAACGTCGAGAGGAGTGGCGACGTCGGACGTTTGAACCTGCCTGAAGGCAGAGAACGAGAAAAGAAGAATGCGCACACAACTTAAGGCTTCTGAAGTCTATACGCATGACCAATAACTAACTTAGCTGGAAAACGACAAGATTTCTCGCTTTTCAGCTTATTTCTGAAAGGTACAGCCATCGACCACTGCTTTCGCTTTCAACAGCATGCGCCATTGCCGATGTCCTCTGTACATATACACTGTGAACGGAAAAAAACCAGACCTCTCTTATTAGTACGATAATTTTTGTAATAATTTGCATATTTTAATAAAACGTGGTGGAACTTCAGTTTAAAGGATATGAATCATATAACTATTATTTTTTAGTTATAATGTGTGTTCAAAATGTCCTCCTTTGGCCTCAACACACGCACAAAGACGCGCTCGCCACTGACTAATTGCTGAATCGATTGCAGCTTGATCAAATTCATCCCATGCCTGAGTTATACGTTCACGCAGTTCTCCGATATCGCCCACCTTTGTCTTGTAAACTTTTTCTTGCATGACACCCCAGTTTTTAGTCCACGGGATTAAGGTCCGGGCTATTTGGAGGCCAAAGTGTAGGGGGTATGAAATCTGGAGTTTCGTTTGTAAGAAGTTCAAAAGTATCGCGAGCTCGGTGTGCCGGAGCACCATTTTGTAACGGATGTTTTTTTACAAATGACGTCACGGTCACGTCAAAATTTAACTGCTTTAGCGCATTATTATCTGAGATAATAGTTTGGAATAAAATAGTGTTAAGCTCAATAACATTTTCAATATTTGATGTTTATTTCCCTATTTATTGTAGAGGTCTGGTTTTTTTCCGTTCACAGTGTATATTAGTACATTGCATGACGTCATCGACGCTGATTTAAAAGCCACTTACGTCATGGATTTATATAGCGTCTTTCCTTGATTAAATCATAGCTTATCTGACAACAGCAGAGACCTGACCAGAATTGTTACGGTCTGTAGCTCTCGAATATTCTTAGCTGATAAAGTGCTAGGCTTGACGATTTGTACAAATATTTATCTCTACATGCATCGACAGTTTCCACATCCAATCAGCAACGTGCTTATCTTTAAGGATTTAAGCAGAGGCCGAGTCTCGAATGGACCCGACATTCATGTTGCTCATTTGTAAGGGCATTCACAAACTAGGCCTATATCATTCTAAAAGACGACATTTCTTATTGACCCTTGTCATAATGCGATAGACTCAACCTGGCTCTTGTGTAGGCCTAGCTCTACCTAATTCTTGTTTACTTCAACCTGGCTCTATAGTTAGGGCTAACTTCAACCTGGCTCGAGATCTTGTACAGTCTTCAACCTAGCTCTTGTGTAGGCCTACTTCAACCTGGCTCTTGTTTACTTAAAACTGACTCTCAATTGTTTACTAGTTCAACCTGTCTCTTGAGTAGGCCTACTTCAACCTGGCTGACTTGTGTACTTCATGTGCATCCTGCGGCCTTGATTTGACAAAGCCTCGGTGCTTACCCTGTGTTCCCAGGCACAGCTTTTGTGGCGTGCGCTGAGAAATTTCTGCGATTAACTTTTCGGCCTACATTACCAAGAACGGTGTGACCTCGATCTATACCGGTACCAATTATCTGTGGATCCGCATGTTGATCCTTTTAACTAAGTGATATAGTGAGCAGAAGACCTTTATGGGCCTAATCTTGAAAACCATGATCAAAATCATGATCGAAATGATCATGAAATCCTGAGGGAACTGCAAAAGAATAGAGCAGCTGCGACACGTATTAATTGCGTATGGATAATGGAACATCGGTTACAATTGCGGAAGATGGCATCACTAGCATTCAAACCAGCATCTGGCAGCTGTGCATCGTTGGAAGTCGTGATGAGAATGCACCGGTGAGGTAGGTTAGCGGGGGAAGGCCTATCCCTTCAGTCGCTGCAACAAGTCTACCCCCACGCGATCCGTCGCTTTGAGAATGGAGCGACGGAAAACGAAAAAAAACGACTCGTATACATAATTAACGAATAGATTTAACTGAATATATTTAGTATGGAGACATCATTCTATACCTTATATATAACTATAATTATACACAATACACATGTATAATTAAACGCTATATTAGTATTATTACCTACTGTATATAGGCGATACATACACACATACATGCACTCATACACGCATGCATGCATACATACATACATGCATGCATACATACATGCATACATACATACACGCATACAAGCATAGATACATACATAATTTGCATACATACATGCACACCTACACACATACATACACACATACATACATAGATGCATAGCATTGGATACATACATACATGCATACATACATACATACATACAATAATGCACACATACATGTAAATACATACATACATACACACATACATGCAATGTCATGTATACATACATACATACATACATACATACATACATACATACATACATACGAACATACATGCTTAGTTGCATACATACACACATACACAGTATTACATACATACATCGGTTGCATACACGCACCTGCAGCTGTGGGTGGTTTCCATGGGCATTAAGTGCTTTTCCTATCCATGATTCGAGTCTTTCAGTTGGATTATTTTCTCATTTCGTCCCATTTCCTATTTATAGATCTGCATTCAGCCGTCAAACAGAGACTCACAGAAGGCGACAGAAGATGCGATTCCACTCCATGGCCCCAGGAAATTGGCGTAGAGAGGAAGACGAGAGGACGGAGAGGAGGTGCGAGAGATGGGAGAAGGTGGATGGAATTACAGGAAGGAGGACGAGTAGAAGAAGAGGAGAAGGAGGGATGAAGAGAGGAGAACACCAGGAGGGATAAAGAAAGAGACAGGAGAGGTGGAAGATGGAGAAGGGTAATAGAGGAGCAGGAAGAGGAGAGGAAGAAGAGAAGAAGGAATAGGAGAGGAAGAAGAACACAGGAGGAAAATAAATGATGGAAGTAGGATAACAATACTTAAGCTACCCAGTTAGGGTCCAGTAGAAGCAGGAGCGTAACTTTGGTCTAAAAAGTGGAGGGTACCAATACTTTGGTCTAAAAAGTGGGGGGTACCAATTTCTCCTCCACTTTCGCTTTTCGCATGGTGGCCATTTTGAACATATTCCCTGTCAGTATTCTCATTAATTTGGCTCTCGATTTACCTGTGTATCTAAGAACTTTCGCACTTTGGCGGAGACTGCATTCTCTGGGAAGGCACAATAACAAAAATATTGATTGACATTGTTTAAAAAGTGGGGGGTACAGTACCCACCAGTCCAAAAAGTGGCGTCTACCAATGGGAAAGTTAGGAGAAAATTTCCCACAGTTACCAGGAGTGGGGGAATTTAACGTTACTGGTCAGAACACAGTCTTAATGAGCATTTATAGAATTTATAGAATTGCTTCTTATTCAGTTTTTAGCTTGTAGTAACGTTTGTTATTGACCATACATGATGCTGATGTATATTATAATGAATTAATTTACAGTTGTGATTAACTTCTGAACCTCTTATACATAAGCTGGTCAGAGGCCATGGGTGGTTTGTTCTCTCATTCCAGATGGGGGTAAAGACGCCACTAGAGGCAGATAGGAGTGTGTGTTTCCTTGAATGTTGGCTGTTTTACGTACTGTATACGGCTATACTTATATGAGCGCTTTTTAAAACTGGTTCTGGAACTGAACAATTATGGAAGGGCTAAACCGAGGGCGAAGCCCGAGAAAAAACGGAGAGGTTGACGTCACATTTGCATTATGAAATGGTACATTTTTTTCCAGCGCCACTGAGTAGATTTCTTGAAGGGGCGCTATATAAGTTCATTATAGATAGATAGATAGATAGATTTTGAACTATGTCATTTCCTAGATTACAACTTAGATAGCAGGTAGAGTTAGACACTAGGCTAATCAACTTTTGTAAAATTTATATTTAAATGAAATAAATGGTTTTTAATAGCTGAAAAAAGTGCCGGAACGCCGTTCCGGAGCGTTTGGGCAGAAAAAAAGCACTGCTATTATAAGAGGAGTCCCTATAGAGTCGTGTAAACATGAGTGCTGGCTAGTGGCTTTATCTGTACATGTATAACAGAAACTGTATGCATCGATAAGGAAGAAGATGCCCCGTCGCTGGGGTTCTTACCGCAGTAACGGACCAGTAGGAGTGGTCGAAGGTAAAGCTCTTGACGCTCCCGAAGTCGTGTCCTGGCCGCGGGTCTGTTATGGCTGCAAAACAGAGAAAACAATGCATGCCTATTATAATTAAGTAGCTTTGTAGTGCAACGTGGCATTTTTATGGAGCCAGAATTAGTAACCTCTCCTAGACGACGGGCTGATTTCATTGGGTGCCTCTAATTTAAGAAACACTTTCCAGCTGGCCTTGTGATTTTTGGATCATAAAGAAACAGGGCAGGCCATAGATATACATATGCAGATAGACAGAGAGACAGAGAGAGACTCAGACAGACAGGCAGACAGACAGACACAGTCAGACAGACAGTCAAGATAAGCCATACAGATAGACTCACAGGTCTTTGTAGACATAGAGAAGACCACATTTGCACAGACATGTATGTTGCAAAAAAAGAAACAACTGAGAAACCGCAAAGCAAAGGAACGAGTGAGACGGGGACACTGAGCCACAGTTCAAAGCACACAGACTAGGAGACAACTCAATAATACAACACACACACATCCAGGAAAACAAAAAGACAAAGCAAATTGAGGTTACACAGACTGACAAACCGACAGAAAGGCAGACTTAGAGAATGACGAACAGACATCCAAATAGACATACAAAGAATAACACAATCTGTAATAGTAGCAGAGACACTCAATGACTTCTTTAGCGCTGGTCTTAAGCGCACGAAGAATCTATTGATAGTGCGCCAGACGATTTGCGCTATCACGTGACATGCTGGTGCAATAGCAATGCGCATCGGTGAGTGCGCATGCGCCTGTGAATGCGTTGCTGTCAGTCCATTGATATAAGAACATAGACTATCGATTGCATTCCGTCCATTACTTGCTCTACTTCTGTCTCATGCTGCCATCTCGATGACCACTGACCCAAGGACCGGACGCACAGATGGACGGATAGAAGGACGGATGGAAGAAGAGGAAGATAGACGGATGACTGGAAGGACGGACAGATGCATTGACGGATGGACGGAAGAATGGATGGATGGAAAGACAGACTGAAGGAAGAAGGGACGGAAGAAAGGGAGGACTGGAACCGAGAATAAATAGAAGGAAAGACGAAAGAAGGAAGAAAGCAAGAAAAGAAGAAAGGAAGCAAGAAAGAAGGAAGGAAACTAGAAAGGAAGGCAGCAAGCAAAAAAGGAAGGAAGCAAGAAAGGAAGTGTGCAAAATAGGAAGGGTGCAAAAAACGAAGGGAGCAAGGAAGGAAGCAAGCAAGAAAGGAAATGAGCAAGAAAGGAAGCAAGCATGAAAGAAGGGATGCAAAGAAGGAAGGGTGCAAAAAAGGAAGCAAGAAAGGAAGCAAGAAAGGAAGGATGCAAAAAAGAAAGAATGCAAAAAGGAAGGAAGAAAGTAAGGAAGGAAAGAAGCAAAAAAGCTAGGAAACAAGAATGGGAGGAAGCCAGAGAGGAAGCAAGAAAGGAAGGAAGCAGGAAAGGAAGCAAGAAAGGAAAGGAGGAAGAAAGGAAGGATGCAATAACGGAAGAGTGCAAAAAAGGAAGGAAGCAAATCAAATCAAAACAAATCATTTTATTGCAACCCAAAACAGAAAACATAGCAGTGATACGATACATCGCGTAACATCGAAAGAAAAAATATAAACTAGGGCAGCAAAGGGAAACCAAGAAGGGATGTGTATCTCGCTAGATTAGGGCACCCAAAGCAAGAAAGGAAGGATGTAAAAAGGAAGGAAGAAAGGAAGGAAGGAAGGAAGCCAGAAAGGAATGAAGGAAAAAAGGAAGGAAAAAAGGAAGGAAAAAAGGAAGGAAGGAAGCCAGAAAGGAAGGAAGGAAAAAAGAAAGGAAAACAGGAAGGAAGGAAGCCAGAAAGGAAGGAAGGAAAAAAGGAAGGAATAAAGGAAGGAAAAAAGGAAGGAAAAAAGGAAGGAAGCCAGAAAGGAAGGAAGGAAAAAAGGAAGGAAAAAAAGGAAGGAAAAAAGGAAGGAAAAAAGGAAGGAAGGAAGCCAGAAAGGAAGCAAGAGAGGAAGGAAGCAAGAGAGGAAGGAAGGGCATTGGAATGCTTATGTCCCTGGCTATCGATTGTCTGCGGGTGACAGAGGCGGCACAGACAGGTGCCCTGGCCAGCTGCATGACTCATCGACTGACGGTGACTGAGCATGTACACACCCACACGTCATTTTATCTCTTTATGAGGCCGATTCATTTATCTCTTAATTATTTATTATTTACTGTCGGATACTTTTACTGTTTTAAATTTAAATTTATCCCCTATATTATTGACTTCCGTGCCAGCAGGTCCATGGTCATTCGACCCATATGGGCTCAATTTGGGTCCCATATTGGTTTGTGGATCCTAGATGGGCTCCACGTAGGTACACTGGCAGGGTTATTATTTCTTGTTTGAGATGACTGTGTTCTGAAACAATTAAACTATAAGAGTCTAATTCTAACTCGGTCCTACTTTAGTCACGGGGTCAATGTAGGTCACCGGTCAGTGTGGCAATAGGGCGAACAAATAGTCTGCAGTTGGTCAGTGTGAATGGTCAGTAGGTTACACTTGAGCCGTATCGCGTACCGATCATGATATGGAGCAATAATAGGCCATAGAAGACGTTCCCGCAAACTTGTAACTGTAACTAGTAACCTGAAACTTCTATCGCGTCAGCGCCTAAGGCACACGGCATCAGCCGATGGCGCACCAAAACTAAGCCCTAGTCAGGTCGATATCCATAAGATCAGTCCACTCAGACTGAGAGGCAGCCTGTGGTTGA
>OY744614.1:27650207-27657707 GCA_963556255.1 Allolobophora icterica
TCCGAGACTCCAGTTGTGACCAATTACCAAGAATACGGGAAGAGACTTCGGCTGCAAGATGCACTGACCCTACTAAGGCTCCGCACCACATAGGCGATGACTCTAGTATGGATAACAAACATGTGAGAATGATTGATGATAATGATGGCTTTATTTATACTGACTCTTCTGACTCTGGCGGGGATGAAGACTCGATACTAAACTTGCAAATTGTGCAGGATCTTGAACTTCAGGTCTTCTTACCTGTAACTGAAACTAATGGCTCTGATACTAACGATAATATTGACCCGGACCAAAATTTTTATAGATCCACATCATGGACTAGTGATTACACTGCCTTAGATGTTCTAGAAAAAAATTTGATATTTCTTGAAAAGAAAAATTCATCCTTAACGATAGTACACATAAACGGCAGGAGTATCACGCATAAAATTGATCAAATTAGTGAAATAGCGAATAAAACAAACGCTGATATAATTGCACTTACAGAGACCTGGCTGGAGGAAAATTTACTGGATACGATTCATATAGCAGACTATGTCTTCATTGGTAAAGCTAGAGAAAGAGGCAGGGGCGGAGGGGTTGGCTTCCTTATCAAGGAATCCCTGAACTATCAAATTTTAGATCTAAGAGAAGAGAGAGGGCAAGAAGAAAATTTTGAAAGCCTATTTATAAAGCTCAACTTAAAGAATACTACTCCTGTTATTGGTGTCATTTATAGAGCCCCTGGACAGGGACTTGAAGGCTTCACTACTGGCCTTGATCAACTCATGTCAAATTTGAAACCTAAATCCAAAGACATAATTCTTCTTGGAGACTTCAACGTTGATCTGTTGAGAGTCAATGATCACAAAGAAACAGGTCTATACTACAACACTATACTTGCACATCATTACCTCCCTGCCATTACCAAGCCGACACGAATTACTTCTGATACAAAGACCTTAATAGATAATATATTTTCCACTGCCTGGTCCAGGCTGATTATGGCTTCAATTATTGTCTCTGATTTATCGGATCATTTGCCCATCCTAGCCCAGTTCTCATTTGATAGCAGCTCCACCATCCAATCCATGAATAAAGAGCGTAGATCTATAACTCCCTATGGACTAAAAAAATTTGCTGATACTCTAATGGGGGAGGGATGGGAGCTGGTAGCTGAGTACTCCACACAAGGAAGGGTTAATGATGCTTATGATTCCTTCTTCCATATATATAAACAGGCATATAACGATGCGTTCCCTCTTCAGTCTGAAGGCAAAGGAAAAAACAATAAGTTAAGAAAACCATGGATGACCTCGGGACTATTAAAATCCACTAGGAAAAAGAACCGATTATATGTAAAATACTTAAAAAAACCCCACCTCTGATAATAAAAGCAAATTCACCCTATATCGAAACAAATTCAAAACTTTAAGATTAGCTGCTGAGCGTAGTTATTACGCAGAAGAATTTCTAAAACATCAAAATGACCTCAAGTCAACTTGGAAACTAATTCGTTCTGCCTTGCAGCTTGATAACAGGCGCATGAAAATAGACTCCTTGGTAATACAGAACATCAATACAGAAGATCCTAAAATAATAGCGAATAGATTTAATGAATATTTTATTAATATCTCGAATGACCTAGTTAGCAAACTACCTCTTCCTTCCACACATTACGAGGACTACATGCCTGCTACTAACCCATCATCCATGGGTTTGTTACTGACTTCGCAGGAAGAAATATTGAACATTGGACATAGCATAAAAAAAACTCACACGAAGGGGCTCGATGGCATTGATCCGTATATAGCGTTGCCCAACTTACACTTAATTACATACCCTTTGATGGTAATCATTAATTCTTCACTATCAAATGGTATTGTGCCGGATCAATTAAAAACGGCTAAGGTAATACCTATTTTTAAAAAGGGCAATAAACAAAATTGTGAAAATTATCGACCAATATCTGTTTTACCATTTTTTGCTAAGTTTTTAGAAAAAATAATGCATCATAGGCTAAGCTCATTTATCACTAAGACTAAAGCTCTTCACCCCTCCCAACATGGGTTCCAGACCGGGCATTCTACATTTATGGCGCTCCTCGACATGGAGGATAAAATCTCTAAGGCACTGGATAACAATGAATATGCAGTAGGGGTGTTCATCGATGTAGCCAAGGCTTTTGATTGTGTAGATCATGCTATACTAATAGATAAGCTAGCCAACTTCGGAATTAGGGGGGTCCAGCTCACTTGGTTTAAAAGCTACTTAGAATCACGTACTCAAGTAGTAAGTTGTAATGGGACACTCTCTTTGCAGGGAATTATAACTTCGGGGGTACCTCAAGGATCTAACTTGGGGCCTCTTCTCTTCCTATTGTATATAAATGACCTTGCAAAGATCTCTACGTCTCTTCACTTTGTACTCTTTGCGGATGACACGAATATTTTCCAATCTGGCACCTCTTGGGCAACACTCATGGAGTCTGTTAACAGAGAGCTTACCATAGTCAATGACTGGTTTACTGCAAACAAATTGACACTCAACATAGGAAAAACAAATTACATAATTTTTAAATCTTATAGGAAAATTAGGCCAATAATTGGTAACCTATCCATTAATAGCGATCCTATCGCCAAAGTAGACTCAGCCAAGTTTCTGGGCGTCTTCATAGACCAACATCTTACTTGGAAAACCCATATTAATTACATCTCCTTAAAAATAGCAAAAAATATTGGAATAATTTCGAGAGTAGCAAAAATCCTTCCTAAAACTATCAGACTGAGTCTTTACAATACCCTGATCCTTCCTTATCTTAGCTATTGTAACTTACTATGGGCCTCAACTTATGAATCTCATCTTACGAAGTTATTTCTGCTGCAGAAAAGAGCAATTCGAATGATAGAGGGGGCAGGTCGAAATGAGCACTCAAAACCTATGTTTAAAAATCTTAAGCTTCTGAATCTTAAACAGATTAACACCTTCCAAATTGCCGAACTGCTTTGTTCCTATAGTCATAATCTCCTACCAGACTCTTTTGAGGGCTATTTCACTTTAAACTCAGCAGTACATGAACACTACACTAGAGGTGCTGCACTCTACCGACCCATTAAAACAAGAACAAATTTGAGAAAATTCAGCATTAAATCAAATGGTCCACAAATTTGGAACTCGATGCCATTAGAAGTTAGAAATGCTAAAAGTAAGTTTATCTTTAAAAAGAGCCTAAAAAAATATTTAATCAATGAATAATTAACCTGCAGCATATACTCACTGAATCGACTTGAGTAAACTTGGTGTAGGTCACAATGGGGTCAAGTATAAGAGTCTCGTATCGCTCATCGTATACTCCTTGGTAACTTGGTTCAAGTTATTGGTTGTTACTTTAAGCGATTGACTAGAGTCCCAGTAGGGACTTACTGTAGCCTGCTTTGGTAGGCTTCTTTTACTTAGTTCTTTCTTTTTGGGTTCATTTCTGTTTTTTTTTCTACATTTTTTCATTTCTTGTTGTTCTTTCATAATTCATAATTAAGTTTAGTTAAGACCTAACTGAGTACTTAATCAAATGCACTTCTTAACAGATGTTGAATCCGTCAATGGATCATCTTAGCTGCCATCATTCTAAAAAGTAAATTAAATAATAGGGCATCCCTGGTTTAGCGGGACTTCCATCCCTTTAGGGTTACCCTTTGGTGTTTAAGACAACAGGATATGCATAATATACCACAAGCCACACACTCTTAATTTTAACAAATGTTCTTACTCTTGATTTTGTCGGACAGAAAAACAATGCTACACTATACATAATACATTTGGCTGATGTTAATAACTTGGTTAAAGATTGTCATGAGTACCAATAAAGATTTATTGAATTGAATTGAATTGAATTGAATTGAATTGAATTATTGAATTGAATTGAATTGAATGTATGTATGTATGTATGTATGTATGTATGTATGTATGTATGTATGTATGTATATATGTATATCGTATCGGATCTATTTATGAATGTATGTATGTATGTATGTATATGGTATCTACTTATGTAGGTATATGTATGTACATCATTCATTCATTAAGACATTTATATAGCACCTCTTCAAGAGGCATTTATGTATGAACATATTTATGCACGTACATATATAAGTAACATATAATTATGTATAATTGTATATAGGTATATGAATGTTTGTTTTTCTGTATCTAGACTCATAAGATGTCGCCTTTGAGTAGGTCACCAAGTATCTCTTCTTTCCAGCTGCGCTTTCAAAAAACCGAAAGCATGGTCAACATGTTTGCGTAAATCTGCGTGGTCGTCCAGTTCTAGGCCCACATGATGCGATGGCTCTATATGTGGGCCACAGCCAGTCTCCTACGTAAACAGTTCGATTAACATGACGAAATTGGACAACAGAGACATCAAGTCGAATAGACGCTCGTCTCTGACAAATGACCATTTACATCAGAATATATTGCTGTGCGATCATCGTCAATTTAAACTCTGATTACATAATTATATGAAACAGATATTTACGTACGTGCAGCTAAAGAGAGTCGGCAACCGCTAGAGGGACATGCCCACGCTCGATGCAGCTTTTTTGCCCTCATCTCCAACTGTGACCCTGGGGATAAATTTGTGATGTGCAACTTTTCGGGTTGCGTTAAAAAGAGTGAGAAGTAAAGAAGCGTTCAATGTAAAGTGAGTGGGGTAAGAAGAAGGGATCAAATTAACCAAGAAAATTGTCGTGACAAGCGGTTACAGGTCATGAGAAGTGTTGGATAAAAAAATAGGCTAGGCCTACATTGACAGTTCAAACTGTATTATACACTACGCGTAACGCACAGTGAAAATAACATCACATTATACGGACATCACATTGCATAGACGCCACATTGCACAGATTTCAGAAAACATTATTAAAGAGTCATCGTATTACACGCAGCATCGCATCACTCGAACCTCACATTACACAAATATCACACTACAAGAACATTACATTTACATAGACATCACATAGCACATAACATCACCTTACACGAACATCACATTTACACAGCATCAAATTACACATAGCATCGCCTTACATGAACATCACATTTACATGAACATTAGGCCTACACATAACACCATCTCATACGAACATCACATTTACACAAACATTACATTACATATAACATCACTTTACACAAACATCTCATTCACACATAACATCACCTTTCACCAACATCACATTGCACAAACATCACATTTGCACAGACATTATAGTACGTATAGCATTACCTAAAACAAACATAATGTTTATGCAACATCGCCCCCATGACACATAACACATAACCTTACACCAGCATCACATTGTACATGTACAGACATCACATTTTTACACAAACATTGCATTGCACAATACCACATTCGCGCAACATTATGCAATCGATTACTTCACTAACGGAAATCGATCGCAGTCGAAGACCAGATAAGACCGTGACTTCCTACACAATCCTCAATCTTTCAGGAGAATCGAAAGATCTCATGTCATAATGAAAGTCCACGTCCGGACCGAGACACAGCAGCATAGTGCATATCTGTATATATATATATATATATATATATATATATATATATATCATCTTCCTGGTCATATATATATATATATATATATATATATTCAGGCCAACGCTTAAATACATATATATAAATCATATATACATATATGTATATGCTAGTCACATATATATATATATATATATACAAATATGAGTATATATACTCGAGTACATGCATATATATATATACTCATATATGTATAAAAATGAAATTTGATGTGCCACCCACGAGATTGTCTGATTGCATAACTTTTTATATCTCCCCTCTACCTATTCATCTTCCCCTCTTCCTCCGCATCCTCCTCATTTGCATCTTCCTGGTCATTCGTTCCCCTGTTCCTCCCTTCTTCCTCCTGTTTTCCCTCTATGCTTTTTTAGTATCCTCTTCTTTCTCCTCATGTTCCTCCTCCTTTCTTCCAGTCCCTCCCTCCTCATTCATCATCCTGCTATTCATCCTCTCCCTCCTCATTCTCTCCCTACTCATTCTCATGCCATTCATCCTCTCCTTCCTCATTCTCCTTATTTATACTCCTGCTATCCATCCTCTTCATACTCATTCTCTTCCTATTCATCCTCCTACTATCAATTCTCTTCCTCCTCATTCTCCTCTTATTCATCCTCTTCATAATCATTCTCTTCCTATTCATCCTCCTACTATCCATTCTCTTCCTCCTCAATCTTTTCGTATTCATTCTCCTGCTATTCATTCTATCCCTCCTCATTCTCTTCCTATTCATCCTCCTTTCATCCATTCTATCCCTCCTCATTCTCTTCCTATTCATCCTCCTGCCATTTATCCTCTCCTTCCTCATTCTCCTTCTATTCATCCTCCTCCCATGCATGCTCTCCCTCCTCTCTCTCCTCTTGCTTTCCCTTCATTACATAAAACTACATCATTACTCCTTTTCATTTACCTTCTTGCATCTTCGTGCCTCTCCTCTTCGCTCGTCCCCGTCTTCTTCTTTCTCTTTTTTCCTCCTCTTTTTTCCTCCATCTCATCCATCTCCTCTTCCATCTTCCATCTCCCTTTCCTCCTCCAACTCCTCTTCCTACTTCACTTCCTTTACCCTCTGAGTCCGCTGAGATTAATCTAATCGTAAAGTGAGGCTCATTCGTCTAAAGCTGCCTGGCGGTCCATCCCTCCTCATTGCTTGACCGTTGCTTGCTGACCATTACTTGACCACGCAGTAGATTTTTCTCGGACTCTTGCGTCAAAAGTCATTGTGTTCCTATGTCTGGCCATGATACCAGTCGAGCAAAACACACGGACAGGAATACTCAGACGAACAGACAGACAGAGAGGCAAGCAGACATAGAGACGTACAGTTAGACAGAGGCATACAGAAAGGCAGACAACAACAAAATATTAATAGAGAATTTCATACTCTATGTAATTGAAAAGAGAGGTTCTAAAGGTCGCAATAAAATGTTACATTGATGCGGAGATGTTCTAAAAGGCACTAAAAATTACATTTATGTAATGAATGCATATTCGGGAGGATACGAGTTTTTTTTTAATAAGGTTGAATGATGCTGGGTGAAAATGGGGGCATATTGGGTGAAAATGGGGCATATCTGGAAACGACTGGGTTAAGATATGCAGGAAAGGGATTAAATTTTGAGTGGTCATGGATACGATTGGGTGGACACAGGAGAGGCTGAATGGAATTGTGAAAGGTTGAATGGAGGAATGGGCGTTCGGAGGGGGATAAGGGAGCATTTGGCCCCCTGGAGTTTGCAAATATTTTACAAAAATCTTTTGATTAATATTATTATTACAACAGTTCCAACACGATTTTCGATGCGAAATAACACTTAATTGTTTAGGTAAAGTCTTGACCATTATTTATTTTTAAAGTTTCACGTGTTCTGTGTTCATGAATTCTATTTAAAAACGTCATTTTACTCCCCCCT
>OY744614.1:27662707-27835207 GCA_963556255.1 Allolobophora icterica
GGTTCAGCCGACCTGCTGTTCAGTCAGCATGCTAAGCGCAAAGAACAACAACCCTGACCGTATATGCCACGTCGCATTTGCCCCTCGGGTCTAACCTCCATCGATGTCTCTTTCTCTCATTTCTTGTCCTCGTAAGTCTTCTCCTTGTCCTGCTTATCCTATCACTTGCTCGTTCCATTTCTCACACGGTCCCCTAATTACAGATCCGTGTCACATCTCCAGTGCTCTTTATTTTCGTGTCCACCCTCTAAACCTGTTTCATATTTACTTCTTCCTTGGCTTATTCGCTCTCTCTCTCTCTCTCTCTCTCTCTCTCTCTCTCTCTCTCTCTCTCTCTCTCTCTCTCTCTCTCTCTCTCTCTCTCTCTCTCTCTCTCTCTCTCTCTCTTCCTCTCTCTCTCTCTCTCTGTCTGTCTGTCTGTCTCTCTCTCTCTCTGTCTGTCTGTCTGTCTGTCTGTCTCTCTCTCTCTCTCTCATCCTTCCCTATCGTCTCACACTCATCCATCCATCTATCCATCCATCCATCCATCCACCCACCAATACATCCATCCACCCATCCATACATCCGCTCACCCATCCATCCACACATCCACCCACCCACCCATCCATCCACCCATCCATACATCCATCCACCCACCTACTCATCCATCCATCCATCCACCCACCAATACATCCATCCACCCATCCATACATCCGCTCACCCATCTATCCACACATCCACCAACCCATACACCCACCCATCCATACATCCACCCACCTACTCATCCATCCATCCATCCATCCATCAATCTATCAATCAATCAATCCATCCACTCATTCATTCATCTATCCATCCATCCATCCATCCAACCATCCTTCCACCCGTCCATCCACCCATCCATCAATCATTCCATCCATCCATCCATCCATTCATCAGTCTATCAACCCACTTCTTTTTTTCTCCTTCGTAGCCACCGCCTCCTCTTCCCCGCTGACCTACTTCTCCTCCTCGTCCTCCTTCTATTGGGTCACCTGCTCTTAAACGGTTTCCTTAGTAGCAGTGGGCGACCAGACATTGAATACTTGACCTTTGACGCATCAAATGCCAGCCCTGTCTCAGCAGCTTCATCTCTGACCAACTTAGATGGACTCTGGTGGGTATTAACAAAACGAACGAAGCAATAGCTCTGCGACCTTTTCTTTCACGCAGCTTAACAGAAGCCGGAGAGTGATTTCTTCTCTAAGTAAACGAATCCTATTTCAGAAGGACAAAAAAAGTCTATGGAAAAAATCGAAATAGGTTTCAAAAGCCCTCGGTTTCCCATTACCGGTTTCTGCAGGTCTTGCATTTTCCTGTACCATCTCAATTTATTTTTGTTAACAAATAATTAATAATTTAATAAGTTGGCTGAACAACCTGAAGGGATGCATGTAAATGGGTAGGTAATAGGTATATAGTAGGAAGGACATGACATATAGGTCTAGGTAGGTGGGAGGTAGGCAGAAAGGTGAGTGAGTGAGTGAGTGAGTGAGTGCGTGAGTGAGTGAGTGAGTGAGTGAGTGAGTGAGCGAGCGAGTGAGCGAGTGAGTGAGTGAGTGAGTGAGTGAGTGAGTGAGTGAGTGAGTGAGTGAGTGAGTGAGTGAGTGAGTGAGTGAGTGAGTGAGTGAGTGAGTGAGTGAGTGAGTGAGTGAGTGAGTGAGTGAGTGAGTGAGTGAGTGAGTGAGTGAGTGAGTGAGTGAGTGAGTGAGCGAGTGAGCGAGTGAGCGAGTGAGCGAGTTATGGATCGTGAGTGAGTGAGTTAGCGAGTTATTAAGTGAGTGAGGGAGCAAGCCAGTCAGTCAGTCAATGGTTAGTCAATGAGTCGATTACTCAGTAAGTCAGTGATCGAGTCAGTAAGTTAGTGAGTCAGTGAGTAGGTAAGCAATTTGGAACTGACTGGTCATTTGGCCGGACATGCCGATGATACACCCGCAATCTCGCGAAGTTTCTCTGCTGTTGAACGGTCGAACACGAACCGCCACTTTGACGGATGACATTCTGCGCAGTTAAATCACCAGGAAGAAGTACAAGCTATCCTCTACGATAGAACCTGAAATATCAATAAGAACAGCTAATAACTAAACAAGGAGCTCGGATTACCATGCAGTTTATTACGTGTTGTTATTATTATTATTATTATTATTATTATTATTATTATTATTATTATTATTATTATTATTATTATTACTATTATTATTATTATTATTATTATTATTATTATTATTATTATTATTATTATTATTATTATTATTATTATTATTACTATTATTATTATTATTATTATTATTATTATTATTATTATTATTATTATTATTATTATTATTATCACTATCATTTTAATTATTATTGTTCGAGGTAGGCCTACATAAATATAATCCCTGAGAATTTATTAGCCTATTATTGCAGCGCCTTTGTAAGTTACTACAGCGCGCTACATTAAGATATCAAATGTCTTGATGCATACATACTTAGTACTTACATATATTATTATTTCTTACCTGAGGTACGTTTAATCCCTCACGAATAAAAAACGTAGATAATTTTATGGAATACTATTAGAGAAAATTGGAATTGGTATTATTTTTATTATAATTATTATTTGGTAACTTCTATCGCGCCTATGTCTAATGCACAAGGCACTAAACGATGACGCACCAGAAACCAAGTTGTAAGCAAGTCATTATCCAGAAGATCAGTCCACGAAGACAGTGAGGCAGCCTGTGGTCGATAAGCAATTTGGAAGTGGCAAAATTCTTAGCTGAGAACGAAATGACATTTATAAGCGATTCGGCAGAATGGACAGATACAGGGAGAGAGTTATTAAGGTGAACGGACAGATAGCCTACAGGGAGAGATTTTGATAACTATTAATTAGTCGTACTCATACATCAAAGGAAAAGAAATCTTTTGATCAGAAGGTAAATAACTCCTTAATTCGCTCGAAGGCGGATGTAAATTGGAGTCAGTGACAACTCATAATTGCACTTATTAACCTTTGCGTCCTAACTCGTCGGGTTGGCCTTTCACAATGTAGGACAAAACTAACCGAGATGACGTAGATAAATGTTGCTCTCTTATTAATTCACAGCATCATTTGGCTCCTATCGATGTAGTATTTTTATACGTTATTCGTCAATTTTAACACATATTGCCTGTGAAAAATTCATGCTCCTACAAGAGCACCCATTGCCCGGTCATGTCAGGTAAGGTTCGGTAAGGTCAGATAAGGTAAGGTAAGGTCAGATAAGATAATGTCAGGTAAGGTCAGATAAGATAATGTCAAGTAAGGTCAGATAAGACAATGTCAAGTAAGGTAAGGTCAGATAAGATAATGTCAGGTAATCGCAGGTCCTTTAAGATAATTATGGTACGGTCAGGTCACATCACATCACATCTCGTCAGGTAGGTGAGGTCAAGGGTTAGGTTATATAAGGCTATACTTACTTACTTACTTACTTAGGTAAGGCAAGGTAAGTCAGGATAGATTAGTTTGGATCATGTAAGGTAAGATCATGTAATATAGCCAGGTCATGACATGTCAAGCAAGATAAGGTGAAGGGTCAGGTAAGGTTAGGGGTAAGGTAAAGGTCAGGTAAGAGGTCAGATAAGGTATGAGGTTAGGTAACCTAAGGTGAGGGATCGGATAATGTAAGGTAAGTGAAGTGATTGTCAGATAAAGTATAAAGCCAGGTAAGGACAGGTAAGATCATCCTAGGTACATAATGGGGAGGTCCATAGTGTAGTGGTAACATCACTGGCGTGAAGTGCAGTAGGTAGCGGGATCGCTTCCCGTAACCCTCCCAAGGTCCACTCAGCCTATCATTCGCGAGAAGGCGCGTTGTGAAAATGAGATGAAGGACGTGATGGGCGCCTTGCAAGGCTGCCATATACAGTTAAAATTCGACTCCTGTAATAACTTGTGATCATCCGTTCATACTGATTTGTAATCATACTGCGTAACTGTCAGTTTGAAAATATTAAACGAAGATTATTATTACAAGTAATTTGCTGCGTGGAACGGTCTTATTGAACATGCCCAGAGGCGTAGCTAGGGGGGGAGCAGGGGGAGCGACCGCTCCCCCTGAGACCATTTTCCAAAATGTGGGGCCTTTTTCACAATTTATTTACTCCAATCGTTTGAAAATTATTTATTCCAATCGTTCAAACGACATTAGAAATATGTCAACTTGTCCTTAAATGGTTAACCTCTTTCAAACTGCACTACTAAACTGTTGGCTGAGGCTAAAGGTAGGCCTATTCTTGTAAGTTGTAACACTTGATATGTTCGAATTCTTAGTTCTTCTAATATTCTGCGAAAAAGTGCCAGAGAAGGCTTTCAGTTTATCCACATAGGGTCTCTTTACAGAAAAGTAGCATTGATTTACTCTCAGCTTCTAATTCAACTATTTGACAACAAGATGAAAAACATGTGAAATAAATTTGAATCTGAGTTTGAACGGATTGAGAATGAAACAACTGAGCTGGCTGAAAAATATGATATTACTATTGACTATGAGCAACATAGAGTTCGGAAAAGAATGAAATTCCATGAGGGAATGTCAGTGGATGATTTCAGAGAAAAATTCATGGTTTAAACCTACATAGTTTCTCTAGATTGTGTCATAAATAGCACAACTAAAAGATTTCATTAGCTCATTCATTCGAGTATTTATATAGCACCTCTTCAAAGGGGCTACTCAGAGGTGCTCCCGACTTCAGCATGGTCAAATAGGACAGTTTTCAATCTAGTGTAGAACGTATCAGTGGGAGTTCTGAGGAGCAGGCGCAGCTGCAAAGGGCGTCCGTTCCATGCCACTGAAAAGGCACTGTTTCGCATGGTAGCTGGGCGGGCAAAAGGCACAATGAGCATCCCCTTCCCCGAAAAGCCGAGGTAGCGGCAACCCTGAACTCCCAGAACGAGGCGCCAAAGGACCCGCAGATAAGCTGGAGTGCAGCCCAGCTAGCACCGCCACACCTGGGAAACAACCCTGTATAAGAAGGGAAGCCAATGTACTTCAGCATAACCAGAGACCGGAGCATTTGAGCATTTTACAAATGTGGCTTCCAAATTTAGTTTAGATCCAAAGCAATTTAGCAATGTGACCAAATTAGAATCTCTATGACATGTAGGGATTGTAGGCTCTACTTCATGATCGCCAATGACATTGTGTTCCATTTATCCTAGCTTGCAGTCCACATTGTACCGCATTTTTGTTGACCTTGCCAATACAGACCGCTGTTGTGGTACAATTCTTTAGCCCATCCAAAGTCAAACATCGTACATAAGTTCTACAATGGGGGAGGACAGATTGTCTGGTTTAGCTTTGATTACGATCGAAAGACAGTTCGCTATAGTGAAGTGGATCATAACGAAGTAATCAATAACTTTGCTAAAACGAAGTCTAGACGAAAAAGGCTGTTTTAATTGGATTGTGTTTGTTCTATTGTTATAAACTTATAGTACACTATACAATTACACATTTACTATAGGGGCCTACATATTGCTTTTGCTACCTTTGTGAAGTAGTATCTGCACCAAGCCTAAACATTTTCAAACACAAACTGGGAAATTGGATGGAAGGATATAGGCCCTTAAAGATTATAGCTTAACTAGCCTATTAACTGTAACTGTGTTTCAGTGTTTCTATTTAGAAAACAAAAACAAATACTTATAATCATAATGAATGTAATTATATAGGTGAAATTATTTATTTTGGTAATTGGGGCCTTTTTCATGTGCTCGCTGCCTCTGGTGCTAAAACCTGGCTACGCCACTGAACATGCCATGCGTTGCACAGTCACTTGGTGACATTAAACGACGAGTCTAAGCTCCTATTATCCATCATCTGTTTCTACCTTTAATTTTTCTATCTTAGTGCATGTGCATCACCGCTCGCCTACATTAATTAGTTTCATATAAAACTGACGCCGGTTATTTCTGCACGAACGTAGCATGCCTGATCCACCTTAACTACCACATCCGGGTTTGTTTTTGCATATATATTGACATAAGCTATGCCTAATATCTGTAAAGAGTAAACTGTTGGATGAATAAATGAATGAACGAATGAATGGCTAAATGAACGAACGAACGAAAAAATAAATGAATGGATGAATGGATGGATGAATGCGTGGATGAATGGCTAGATGCTTGAATGCATGGATGCATCGATGAATTTATGAATGTAGGAACATATTGATGAATGAATGGATGAATGAATGGGTGGATGCATGAATGAATTAAATGGATGCATTCACGAACGCATGAATTGATGGATGAATGTATGAATGGCTGAATGGTTGGACGGACGAATCAATGGATGAATGAACGAACGAATGAATGCATGGATGCATGGATGAATGAATAGATGCTTGACTGCATTTACATTGATGCATCGATGAATGCATGAATGGATGCACAGTTTGATGAATTGATGAATGTATGGATGCATGAATGGGTAGATTCATGAATGAATGAATGAATGGGATGGATGCATTCACGAACGCATGGATTGATAGATGAATGTATGAATGGATGAATGGTTGGATGGATGGATGCATGGATGAATGTATGAATGGATGGATGCACAGTTTGATGGATGAATTGTTGAACTGATGAATGTATGGATGTATGAATGAATGGGTGGATGCATGTATGAATGGGATGGATGCATTCATGGATGAATGGATGAATGGCTGGATGGATGAATCAATGGATGAATCAATGGATGAACGGATGAACGAACTATCCAAAGAATGAGCACGCATATGAGAGAATTGTCTCAAATGAGGCATAAACGGATATATAATTCTAAGGAGTCATTCCATAGCGGACAGTTAGAGGAAGAAGCGGCATTAGTATCTATAGCACATAATATGAAAACAATCAGGGAACGCCAGTTTTATAAATGTTCAGGAGCAACGTCTCTTTTGCCCCTATAAATCCATCACATGAAAACAAACCAAACTGTTCTCAATAAAATGTAAACAAATTTTTTTCAGTAATTTTCTACTAAATATTCGAGCGTCATATATAGGCCTAAGAGTAGTGGTCATCATGAAGATAGGCCTATAGGCCTACAACTGTATACAAACAAAACTATTTTTAGGAAAATAAAGACAAAACTGTCCATTAAAAGTTCAGATAAACTGATTTAAGATTATTCAAGCAAAACTATCCATACAAAAAGTCAAACAAAACGGTGCTCAGGAAAATTAAGGGCAATATTCTGCGTTAGAAATCTAGTCAAAACTGTCAGAAAAATTTCCTTATAGAAATTCAGACAAACTGTCCTTATAATCACTATTTGGCACTAGTTAACTAGTAAATACTATTTAAATAGTATTTAAATAGTTCATAAATATTCACGTCACTATTTAAAATAGTTATGTAAAAGGATTTAATGATATAGTATTTAAGTAGTAGGCCTATGTGTCGATTTACTATTAATTAAAAAGTAAATAGTAAATCACAAGTTGCAGAGAATAAATTTAAATTTACTTCTGTAAATGCTTATAATAAACTTTAAGTTCTTTAACTCTAGTTAATATATATATATATTTGTGAATATTTACTCAATTTTTGTGAAACGGCGACAATTGATCTTACTTAAAGTTAACTAGAAGTACTAACTGAAGTTTAATAGAGAAGAAAATTGCAAGCTTTCCAAACAATCATTTGTAAGTGAAACCGATAATAGCTGGAGAGTTTTTGAATAGTCGTGTGGTATTTGCATTATTCCACATCTATTTACTAATTTAAATACTATTTATATAGTTTCCTACAGGTATTGTTTACTATTCTACTTAAATAGTTACACTGACTATTTATCCCATAGTGCTTACAAGTTTACAGACAAAACTGTCCATAAGAATTGTCTTAAACTGTTACTTATGAAATTCAGCGTTGCAGTCTTTACGATAGAACGCTTATAAGAAGAATTCTTCTCAACTGCTAAACGCAATTCTGTTAAAATTAGGAAAATATATAAAATATGGTTGCCAGGAAGATTTAGACAAAACCAGCTGCGAGCGACGACATTGATTTTGATGCAAAAATTCTGAACTCACAGATGTGTTTTACGAAGTCGTCGTCAGAGGGTTGTGGCGACTGCTTGGTGCCTCTTGTTGATACTATTATGATAGACTTAAACGTATACACGGCCTGTGTTGATTCCTTAGACTATACAGTCAGTCTGTTACAATCGATCTGTGCTGCATGGCGCCACATCGTCTGAGTCTGCGATGGAACTGCCATTCATCCGATGCCAGGCGATTCGTCTCCACTGCTGCGGACGCTGGTGATCTGCACGAGAGTGATGCAAACGTGCAGTCGTTGGCTGCAAGCCGCTCAGCACTGGACTTCTGTAACCAGCAGTATCGTCGATGCCTAGAATGGATAGGAAGAAGAAGAAAGCTAAGAAGAATGCGAAGACGTATGCCAGGAAGAAGAAGACGATGATGATGGAGATGAAGATGTAGATGAAGAAGAACAAGCAGAAGAACAAGAACAAGAAGACGATGATGATGATGAAGAAGAAGAAGAAGAAGAAGAAGGCCATGATGATGGTGATGAAGATGAATGAGAAGAAGAAGAAGAAGAAGAAGAAGAAGAACAACAACAACAACAACAACAACAACAACAACAACAACAACAAGAACAAGAAGAACAAGAACAAGAAGAACAAGAAGAACAAGAAGAACAAGAAGAAGGAAGAACGAGAACAAGAACAAGAAAAATATGAAGAAAAAGGAGAAGAAGAAGAAGAAGAAGAAGAAGAAGAAGAAGAAGAAGAAGCAGCTCGAGTTTCAAGCAATGCTCAATGATTTCCTTTCTTGTTTTATTCTGCAAACTGTGAACATTTCTTGCATCAGCGTGAGAACCTAATGTACAGCTGCGGGTCTGTGAGTCTATGTTTACAATTTTTCTTTATGTAGCTTTCTGCTGCCCCCAGAAATGTGCCGCCCTATGGGCCGCCTAGTTCGCCTAGTGGTTAAACCGGCCCTGGATCGGACTGTATCGTCAAAAATTTTGGAAGCAGCTGTACTCCATTAAACCCACTGACCTAAAAGTTCGAATAACACGACGCCACCAGTACTGTTCAAGGACCGGGGATGACTTAAGAGATCTGGGGAACATTATCAGCTCCCCATAAGGATCGTATGCGAACCCCGAAACGCTAATTGAAGTGCTATTCCAGTCTGACATACAGAAATGCGCGCCGAGTTTTCCGTCCACATACCAATGCAAGGATTCCACAGTGACGTTCCCGGCCAGAAGAGAGTCAGCCCATCGAGGCCCGTCGGCCTATGAAGAAAGCCTGATCGGCCGGTCGGTTTACCGTGATAGGCCGGTCGTGTGCCCGGCCTCTTGGATGGACACCGTCTACAGCAGCCTCTGAAGCCGACGGCAATGTTATTGATGTCCGATGCAGGAATCGGCGCGGACGTCAGAGACGAGGACACGCGCGCGGCATCTGCACCAGATATTTATCTAGCGCCTATAGTTATACGTATAGTAATCGTCCGTGGTGCAGTTGACGGCGAGCTGCTAGAATGAAAGGTTCCGACTTGACCTATATAATTTTCATTGTGGCCAATTGACGCAACGTAAAGTGGGACGATGCGTAACGTATATTTCTGCTCTGCTGGTCGTAGCGTAATGTAACGCTATCGGTTTAGCAAGAGAATTTATATTCGAACGCTTAAGCGAATGTTGCAGTTGGTTCGTTGTCGTAATCTCTGAAGTTCTCAAGTGCTGCGTCGCGTCACAGGGGTTGTCTGGACTCTGGACACAACAAGTGGCGTTAGCAGGAGACCAGAAAGAGAAGGAAGCAAAGGGGACGCTAATCAACAAGAGCGTACTCATGGGCGTCCGGAGGGGGAATTTACCCTTCTGGATTTTACAAATATTTAAAAAAAATAAAATCATTTGATTATTGTGATTATGACAACAGTCCCGATACGATTTTCAATACAAAAACCACTTAATTATTTAGGTAATTCCTTGACCATTATTTATTTTTAAGTTGTCACGTGTTCTATGTTCATGAATAGCTTCTATTCTATGCATAAACGTCACTTTGCTTCCCTCTACAACAATTTTATTTCCCTGCAACAATTTTGTTCCTCCCCCCAAAAAAAAAAATCCTGCGGACGCCCATGTTTACACTATAAAAAACACACTGCTTATACGATCGCTTCCCTCTTCTTCTGGATATGATTCCCTAAACCTACAATTGTTCATGACTCTTCATTGTCTTCAACAAATAACTGTAGTCTTTTGTTTCTCATCACGTGTCATATTGGGTGCTCTGTGGAAGCGAAATTGTAATTAAATATTTATATATCGCCAATATAGCAGCAAACTATAATAGAAGGCAGTCTACTAATGGCGCATCCCGTATAGTTTATCCGTTTGCTATGCTGACGACACCTAGTGTCGGTTTTTGCAATCATGCACCGATCCTCCCATGATGACAGCAGTGGCAAATGTATAATGCCTGTCACCGCTGCTATAAGTTCATGGCGTGGTTGACCAGTTGAGCACTTGTTGATCTCCCTCTGAGGCAGCTGCAAAAACCGAACCTATACGTCGTCAACATGCTAAGTAACCGCACCTCTGTATCCTCTCTCGATCTATCTTCTGAAGCCTGGCTAACGGATTTTTTTCCGGACAACCGCTCTTACTTCATGCACCGCTCGGGAAACAGCCTCAGACAGGTTGTGGTGACCTGCGCGTACCTTAATCCGTGGCGCTTTATAAATTACTGAGCTTACGATTACAGACCATAGTGGGCGTGCTATTCCAGAGACTTGAATCTCAGGCTAGCACACGGGTACCGTCAATGGCCTGGCACCCATGATGCAATCAGGCAGCTGTGGTGAAGGATCTCACCCGATACAATCATTGAAAAATGAGCAGGGTCGAGGGCATAAGGTCGCTGTATATCTGTCGTGTACATTAACATTTATGAGCAGTAGCAATGCGTACAAAACGGTATCAAACGACATTGTCGTCAGACAAGTTCTATGTTTAGAAACAAATGTCCAGGTCCTGGTCACGTGAACCAATCACAATCGGAACTGTTTAATACACGAAGGTCCTGAATTGTCCTCATACCACCTGGGCGTCATTTGGGTCCTGAACTGTCTTCACACCAACTGGGCGGCATTTGGGTCTTGAATTGTCTTCACACCAACTGGACGTCATTTGGGTCCTGAACTGTCTTCACACCAACTGAACGTCATGTTGGTCCTGAACTGTCTTCACACCAAATGGTCGTCATTTGGGTCCTGAACTGTCTTCACACCAACTGGACGTCATTTGGGTCCTGAACTGTCTTCACACCAACTGAACGTCATGTTGGTCCTGAACTGTCTTCACACCAAATGGTCGTCATTTGGGTCCTGAACTGGCTTCATACCAACTGGGCGTCACTTGGGTCCTGAATTGTCTTCACACCAACTGAACGTCATGTTGGTCCTGAACTGTCTTCACACCAACTGGGCGTCACTTGGGTCCTGAATTGTCTTCATACCAACTGAACGTCATGTTGGTCCTGAACTGTCTTCACACCAACTGGGCGTCACTTGGGTCCTGAATTGTCTTCACACCAACTGTGCGTCATTTGGGTCCTGAATTGTCTTCACACCAACTGTGCGTCATTTGGGTCCTGAATTGTCTTCACACCAACTGTGCGTCATGTTGGTCCTGAACTGTCTTCACACCAACTGGGCGTCACTTGGGTCCTGAATTGTCTTCATACCAACTGAACGTCATGTTGGTCCTGAACTGTCTTCACACCAACTGGGCGTCACTTGGGTCCTGAATTGTCTTCACACCAACTGAACGTCATGTTGGTCCTGAACTGTCTTCACACCAACTGGGCGTCACTTGGGTCCTGAATTGTCTTCATACCAACTGAACGTTATGTTGGTCCTGAACTGTCTTCACACCAACTGGGCGTCACTTGGGTCCTGAATTGTCCTCACACCAACTGTGCGTCATGTTGGTTGTCCAGGATTAAGACTGCCGCCTTAGCCCGACTCAGTCAGACAAGTAACTCACGCACGCAAACATTGGCGGATACGGCGACACATACATCCTAATAAAGACAAACACCCACGCATTTCCTGGCTACGTCAAGACGTTGCTCAAATAGAGAGACAAAAACATTCGGGAGTTTTAGACTCTCCTCTGTGAATGTATATATATGTATGTATGTGTGTATGTATGTATATATGTATGTATGTGTATGTATGTATGTGTGCATGTATGTATGTATGTATGTATGCATGTATGTGTGTGTGCATGTATTCATGCACGTATGTGTGTATGTATATATATATGTGTGTGTGCATGGATTTGTGTATGCATGCATGTGTGTATGTATGCACGTATGTGTTTATGTATGTATATATATATGTGTTTATGTATGTATGTATGTGTATGTATGTATGTGTATGTGTGTGCATGCATGTGTGTATGTACGTATGTATGTATGTGTGTGCATCTACGTATGTATGTGTGTATGCATCCATGTATGTATGTATGTATGTATGTATGTATGTATGTATGTATGTATGTATGTATGTATGTATGTATGTATGTATGTATGTATGTAATGCATGCATGTATGTATCAGCGCACTTGTATTGCGCACTTTAAGTAAACTATAGCGCTATATGATTATTCCAAGATGCATGCCTACACAACGATAATGGCTTCTGTTTAAACGTAGACGTTTGTTTAGCCGGTACATCAATATTTATATCGCAAACGACATTGTTCATCAAGATGAAAAAGATTGTTTGTATCATGAATATCTTTGTTATTTTCGTTATTGTTATCATCTTGATCACCACCGCTGTCGTTTTCATTAAAATGTTCAATTTGAAACCGAATCACGATCGTTATCATCATCATCGTCATCACCATTATCATCATAATCATCACCACCACCGTCATCGTCATTTATCATTCCACAGTCGTGTGGGTGGAAGTGAGAGCTACACACAGGTGTGGGGAAAAGTGTGTAGGAAGCCTCCACACTTTCGACGAGAGCGTAGCTATCTTCATCTTCATCATCCTCATCTTCGTTTCTTTGTCCTCATCATCGTCGTCGTGTTCAACAACATCATCATCGCGGTCGTCATCATCATCATCATCACTCAAAACAACAACATCATTATCATCATCGTCGTCATCATCATCATTTGCCGTTGAAGATCTATGTAGAACCCCTATATTAATCTCTGTCCTTTTTTATCCGTGTAAGACTGTTCAATCAATCAATCAATCAGTTCTTTTATTGTACCCATGAAGTACTTAACAGTGGTAATACAGAATAAATCGCAATAAAATGATAATACACGCCAAATCATATTGTAAACATGTAAATTGCTAAGGGATATCCAGAAGGGACGCTAAATTAGGGATGCCCATATACATAGGCGTAATTTGTGGGGGTACGCCCACTTTTTGGACTGGGGTACCGTATCCCCACTTTTTTGACTTATGGATACCGTACCCCCAACTTCTTAAACAATGCCAATCAATATTTTATTACTCGCAATCTCCGCCTTGCTTCGTGTATGCAAGAAATTGGCACCTCACTTTTTAGACCAAAGTTACGCCTCTGACTGCCCGTACCTGAAGACTAATTAATATTACTAAACCGTGGGAAATTGGTGAGCAGTGACGTCGTGCGAGTACGACGCTAATTTTCTCGTTGACAATTGATGAATTAATATTAATAGGCCTATAGCTGATTTCTCAACATCTCATGACTTTATCAATGGACAAATTTGTTGTAGGAAAGCGTACGAAAAACGATGAACCCGAATAACTGTTAGCTTGGTTTGTAGGCCTATTAGTCGCGTGATTGTAGCCTTTCCCTGTCACAAATAATAGGACGTATGCTGTAGACCTATAAGCAAAGTAGACGGAGTTTGAGAAATTATAGTCACCAAACCGCTTTGGAGACTTCAAACTTTTCAGTGGAGGAATTTTGATGTTTAATATAACTGATTAATGCGCGCTCTTCGGCAAATATACGAAGTAACTATGGAGCCTACCCGTTAAAATAATATTTTCATGTAGGCCTAGATGTGCTTTGTCTAGTACGTACCTCATCATAGTTTTTGCAGACTCTCGCAAAGAATCTAAACACGGCAAGCAGACTATTCGGTGAGACATATAATAAGATGCCAATTAAAGGAACTTTTGTTGAAAACGGTAAACTTTAAGAGTCGGTTTTCAGCCTTGAGGAAGAGCGCGCAGTTGACATTTCTGAATATTTTAGGCACTTGATTACTCCGCCATCTCGACTCCGCTTCCGTCTCGTTTCCCTTCTAATCTGGTCTTCTCTCATCCTCCTTATCCCTCGGCTCATCTCCAAGACAACGACAAAATACACAACACGAAACATCGACAAAGTATTGGCTTAGGGGGTTTTACGCCACGCCAGAGGCCCTCCTGCCAAAACAAAGAGCTTACGGGGTTTTAAGCCACGCCAGAGGCCCAGCAGGGAAAAGTATAACAAACTACTGACACACAAATACAAGAACGACTATAACAAACTACTGACACAAAAATACAAGAACGACTATAACAAACTACTGACACACAAATACAAGAACGAACGAGCAACCCCATGAGATTACGGGGCTTAAGGCCGCGCCAGAGGCCCATGGGGCAGCTTACTCACAAACATCTATACTAACACACACACACACACACACACACACACACACACACACACACACACACACACACACACACACACACACACACCAAACCGTCGACACAGAGCCATAGTGCAACCGTAACCCATGCATCACTATCAATTCCATCTCGCCAGAGGGGAGAATCATTCGCCGGCTGCCACAGGTACCTATAGAAACACAGTAAAACAACTACAAGGTTATTATTACACGTTATATATCATATGTAGTAACATCATAGGAAAGAATAAAATTCAAGATTGTCCTCGTTTGTCGGCACCGCACTGACATGCATCAGGAGGCTTCACGTTCCAGTCTCAAGTCAATCAGGTCAGCGATCATTGTGCTCAGTTGCTCATGCATCATTGCAGTATACCGCGCTCCTGTATATCAACTGAAACCCATTGTATCTTACCATGACTCGGATCTTCCTCTAGGAAATAGGAACAGTCTTCCGCCATACACACGAACGTGCTGCTGCATTTATCTCTGTTCAGTAAACATTTTAAAAATGTCTATAGATGAGTTAGACTGTTAGACAGTCATGCACGCAGCGCTTTTGTGAGGTATAGCTGCTAAAACGCGCTATATTAAGTGACTTGATACATACATGCATACATACATACTCACATACATGCATACAAACACACACACACACACAGACGAAACATTGTCCATGATAGAATTTCCCTTAACTCCATTTACCATAGACACCGAACCCCATTTAACTTCGAAGGAGCTAACCACAACGAAGAAACATTACTTTCAAAATGATAACACTAAACTCCGTTAACCTAAGATACCGAACCCCATTTAACTTAGAAGGGAAAACCCACAAAGAGGAAACATATTGCCCTCGAAAGGATTACCTTAAACTCCTTTTACTTAAAATACCGAGCCCCATTTAGGCTAACTTAGAAGGAGATACCCACAAAGAAGAAACATTGCCCTCGAAAGGAGTACCTTACAGTCACTGCAGCGGCCGTGGACAGCTGATCTAATTATAATGTTTTGGCGGCCGTGTGTGTATGTAGTTGCTCATACAGTAGCGCGATGTAGTTGACCGTAAGCTTAGCTAGCGCAATGTAGTTGACCATAAGCTGGCGCAATGTAGTTGACCATAAGGTGGTGTGATGTAGTTGACCAAGCTGTATTTGGTCATGTAGTTGGTCAAACGTTGAGGTCATGTATATTGTCCAGATGTTGAGGACATCATGCTGTTGGCCAGTGATCTCGCAGTCTTTTGTAGGCAACCTATTTGAAGAGTATTTTAGTTGATTGTAATGAAAGATTGAATGAATGAATGAATGAACGAACGTAAGAAAGATTGGGAGACATTAGTGAGTGAATGGGATAAATGATGAATCGGGGTAGGGTAGGGCGGATTCGCATCTCGTCACTATAGCTTCTTCGCCACCAGAATGCGTAGGCCTATACAGGGGCGGATCCAGGGGGGCCAATCCGGCCATGGCCGGATTGGCCCCCCTGAAATCAATTCCATTTGAAATCAATTCCATTTGAAATTTTTATTTATTTTTAACATGTGTTTTATGGGCGTTTTATGATGTTACACAGGCGTGGCCCCTCTGTAGGCGTGGATGAGTAAAATGTACACAGAACCTGAAGACATTAAAAAGGTTAATGACTAAAAAAAATAAAAAAAAATAAAAAAAGAGCATCAACTTTTTTGGGAGATGACTCAAAAATTTTGCCCCCCCCTGACAGACCTTCTGGATCCGCCCCTGGGCCTATACGGCCTACCTGGATTAAGACACCAAAAACAAATTTTTACATGCCTACTCACAGACTAACCAGCCAAGTCTCCCCTCCACACACACACACCATCACCACCACCACCACAACAACAACAACAACAACAACAACAACAACAACAACAACAACAACAACAACAACAACACACACACACACACACGTTGTGCCAAATTTGGACAACGTTGGATCAATGCTGGACAAGTACAACATTTGGCCAACATTATTTCAGTATGTAGGCCTTGTAGGGTATATAGGCTGAGCATAACTTAATGGCTGACTAGCATTAGGCCTACTGTTGCTAAATCTTTGGTTGCTATAGCTTGTCTTAAATTCATATTACGTAGGCTACTTGATTATTCGAGACTAAGCTGCATAATTATCAAAACATGCATGACCCTTGAAAGTAGGCCTAGTTAATCTGTCGATTGATCATTTAGTTATTTTATCCATCTGTCTTCAAGAGGAAAATTTCTTACGTCTGACTTCGAATTTCTAGTTTATTTCTGATCGGCGATTTTTATGTTCGAGACGACATTAGACAAAGCGGTCAGTCATTGCTTGTTTTGTGCTTTAACGTAGCACGTGTACACTTCTCCAGTTGAACATCGAATATCTGGCATTTTTCATCTTCCAAACGACAGTCCTTCCCTGCCCAAACGAAAAAATCGGCTTGTCTCCATGACTCGGGACAATCGGTTAAGGAATGACGTCATTGCAATCACGATGACATCATTATCACGATGACATCATTATAACAAAAGATGGCGTCATTGCAACACTCGCAAAGCTGACGTAACTATTAATAGAAATAGTTTTAATGTCTTAATTCAGGGTAGACCGTATTCTTAACACAAAGACTTAAAATTTTATTTGTAATGTTTAATAATAATAATAATAATAATAATAATAATAATAATAATAATAATAATCACAGTCAGTCAGACAGGCAGAATTTCAGCCACACAGGTCATCCGACAAATAAAATAATCTGCACCAGAGGCGATGATAAAAACGATAAAAACTTTATATCGAGGTTTTTATTTCGTAACCTGTTTTAACATTGTAATGAGTGAATGACAGATGTTAGAGTTCTATTCCTTCTATTCTTATCTATGATTGTTACCATTTGCGTTTCGTCAACTGGTTTAATGAATAAACAAATATTTGATTGATTTTCATTGATTTGACAGACTGACCGCCGTGATCGGCCCGCAGGCGCCACAAATCTGGGCCACGACTAAACTTTTCTTGGAAAGATCTGACATCACCTTCACCCTCCACTTATGGTTGTCATCTTAGTCATAAGGATGTGGAGATGTAGGTCAAAGCGTAAGCTTCTATATCCTTCATCAATTACAAATCGGTATAAATTAATGGACTCACGCTCGTATTGTCAGCCTTGATATCACTCCTAACCCCTCAGCCCCCTCATAATCTCAGAATCAATAATTGTCCGTGGTTAAAAATAACCGAGCCGACTGACTGAAGAAAAGCTATCTCCGTTACATAATATAAGCACTTAAAACGAAAACGAGTAGATGACATTAGACGATAAAATTGCCGGTGTCCCGAGATATTCTATCGCCCCTAAAGCGTATCCCCCCGGATGGAATAAACCGGTTTAGAGTATCCGGTGGGATGAACCATTCTATCCCCCCTCGTCATACGCATCACGATAGCCTCGACGAAATTCCAGTCAAAATCACCAAAAACAAAGTAACTTGATTTCAGGTCGACGTACAAACTAAAGATACGCAATTCAAAAATTTTATGTGTGCAATAAATCCAAACAGTACGACTGAATACACTTAGAAACCGCCAAAAATGCAAACTAAACCGAATACTCCATTTCGCTAAGGGGGATACGCATGTATGGGGGATACTCTATTTCGTGACACCGGCATGGAGGAAAGCTCATCAGCTTTTCATTATTTCATAATCAGTTACTGGCAAGGTAATATGTCCAAAATGGTCTCCATGCGAAAGTGGAAAAGAAAGTGGTCCCCACCCACTTTTTAGACCAAAATTACGCTCCTCCCCGTATACCATATAAAGCAGTGGGATAACGGTTGAGTTTGAATGTAAAACGATGTCCGGATAAATGGACGTCAACCATGATAATCTAGATCAGTGTTTCCCAAAGTGGGTTCCGCGGAACCCTAAGGTTCCGTGAGGGGAAGACAAGGGTTCCGTGAAGCAATTGGATAACTGTTGTTTGAAGTGTTGTTACATTATAAATCAGACTCCGAGGTGTTGACAGGGGTTCCGTGAAGAAATTTTCATCTAAAACAATTTATAATCTAATTTTTATCGATTAAAACTGTATAAACCTTGATCACGGTTTAAAAAATTGTACCAGAATATGTTCATTCATTCATTCATTCATTCATTCATTCATTCATAACGGACGCTTATATAAAATTATGTTGTGCATAGGTCGGGGTTCCGTTAAAAAAATTTCGAGTCAAAAGGGTTCCGTAACCAAAATGATACTGAAGAGAGTTGGTAACAGTAAACAACTGAAGAAAAAAATATGAGATATCAGAAAGAAATATGAGACATTAGAATTTAGAAGGGAATATGAAAAAGCTTAAATAATAATGCTTAACTAACTACCTTAACTAATAAATGCCAAAATATAGAGTCACCATTTGATTAAATAGAACATTAATTATGATCAAAATAGGTAGGCTCGAACCTCATTTTGAAACAAAGCAAGGTTCGGGTGAGTACGCAGTATAATAGGTAAAACGTTCCAAACAGAAGGACCAAAACATTTCTTTCAGAAAATGCGCTAAAGAAATTACATCGAGCTTGACTTTGTAGGACGAAGATCAGTCCTCGAGCTAACCCTGTGAGGCAGCCATGGGTTTAAAGTGTTAGCAACTTTACTTTCTTATTGTCGGCCTGTGGCCACTTCTCTCCCTCGCCGTGTCATCGTCGCACCCGCAGTGTATTCATTATACAGCCGAAGTCGTTAGGGGCGCCAGTGTTGCTTCACTTCCCACCAACAGCATAGACACAGCCAAATTCGATAGGGGCGCTAGTGAGACACATAACTCGAAACATCCTTTCGGTCCATCTACAATTCTACTATGAGTCAAGTCTAGCTAGGCAGTGTTTAATCTAGACGTCTTGGGGGGATCTCCCCCCCAGGATATGTGTTTCCCCCCAGAGACCAGCATGGGGTGTGGTGGCTCAGTGGTAAGTTCGGCGCCTTGTGACCGGAGGGTTGCAGGTTCGAATCCCACTCTAGCCGCTGCGTACGGACCTTGGGCAAGTCCTTCACTCGCAATTGCTCGTGGCGCTTCGGCGTGAAAACTCCGACACAGTATCAAATGCTGTAGTCGGGAGCGCCTCTGAGTAGTAGTAGACTTCGAGAGGCGCTATAGAAATATCCCGAAAAAAAATATTATACGTAGAGACCTTTTCGGGAGGGAAAATCCCCCCAGGATACATGGTTCCCCCCAGAGCTGAGTAGGCCTTATATACTTGTTGAGAGAGGAATTCCTAAAAAAAGTCATCAACGTTTTTGAGAGAGAAGGCTAATTCTTGTAGGAAAAGTGTAGGCTACAAAGTTGGACGAATGACTAAAAAAAGGTCATCAACTTTTTTAAAGATGAAAGTGTTCAAAAAAGTTAGGATGAAAGTTGAAAAGGTCTGAAACTCTTTAAAGATGGACGAAATGAAAAAAAATTGGTTGGTCCCCCCAGAAACCTCGTTTCCCCTCCCAGAAGAGGGGGACTAGATTAAACACTGCTAGCCAGGGTTCTCTTAAAATCCCCCCCCCCCCGTATGAAGGACCACCTAGGTTTCACGACCCAGCGATATTTTAATCAAAAATTAACAAATATGACCTTTAAGGTTAAAGTGTTTTCACTGTGACATGAACAGCACTGTTGAATAGATAATGACATTATTAAAGGCGACGAGAATGATATCCTCTAGTGTAATTAGCCAATAATTGTAAAACACAGCGTTATGTTGTATACTACCATGGAGACTAAAGAACTTTAGTCCTTTAGTCTGTCTTTAGTCTGACACCTATTCACAAGACTTCATAAGAAACATTCTTCTGTATATAACGCCTTTCTCTGCTCGCGAGAAAGGCGCTATACAATTCTCCATTCGTTTACATTCTACCAAGGACGCCAGACGGCGTCTTTCGTCATAGCCACGTCACTTCCGTCATTATGTTGCGAATTAACCGGAAGTGTTTCATTGTCATTTACGGCGATGGCACACGCTTTGATTTCCGTCATCGCCTGACCGGAAGTGGTGGTGGAAGAGATCTCGTTGCAGCGGAAGGTTGTCTTTTCTACTACTTCCGGTTTCAATGAGGACGACGATGACGAGGAGGAGGACGAGGAGGAGGATGAGGTCCTGAGACAGGGCAACGATGCTTGGGCTTCGAAAGAGTTTGTCGGAGTGATGGTTGTGCGTGGCAAAGGACTTTCGACAACGCCTGGAGAGATGTAGGGGTGACCTCGACACAGTCTGCTATGCCTGCTGCTGCTGCTGCTGCTAGTAGAGTTCAGGGACCTCATGTGAAGCTTCGGCCTACCAGCAATCTCTGTGTAATGTCTCGTCTGCATGCTTAATGAATCGTACCTTTGACTGCTGCAACGCTCTTCTTGCACGTGGCCAAGCAAAGAAGCTTGTCTTCGGCGTTGGTCAACACCCTCAGACGTACACTGCGTCTGACGAAGGCACGGGTGACCTTCGAAACCGTGACCTTGATCGTTGCCTTTGACACCGCGATCTTCATTGCGGCGTTCGACACCGTGACCTTGACCTTCAAAGTCGTGACCTTGACCCAGTTTAACGACGCTCCTATGCAGCCGTCGGATAAGCTGCGTGCGCATGCCCGTATCGCATCCGGTTTCGTGTTGGAGGAACTGCTGGACCTCATGCATGCATGTCAGAAACCCGACTGACATCTGGGAGGAGGCGTCTCTTCGGAAGCGATAGACCTGCTCCACAGTCAGCTCCAGCAACTCGGCCTTCTCCAGTTTGGCATCAATCCAGGCCTACAACAAGGAAGTCATAATCGTAAATGTAAAATAATGTTATGCACATTTCGATTCTAACTCGAGTTCTAGTACATGGTTAATCCAACTCAAGTCCATAAGTCAAAGGCAATTTAGGCAAATCAAGCGTCAATACTCTATTATGAAATATGAAATATAGACTCTCAAGTCAAAAGTTAAATCATAAGACCGGTCTTTAACTTCCGCACCAGGCCTTGAAATCTTAGCGTAAATAGGCCTATTTGTACATATCTATTACACACATGCATATATATGTATATGTGTATGTGCATATATATGTTTATATATATATGTAATTATATAGGCCCTAAATACGTACGATTATATACATTGTATACAGACGTGTGTATTCAGGAATGGTGGATTAGGCTCTAATGTGCTTACGTTGTTACATTTCGAAGCCAGTTGCTGCTGCTGCTGCTGATGTTGCTGCTGCTGTTGTATTCCAAAGATGAGAGTCTTCAACTGTTCAAGGCATCTTTCGATACGATCTCTTCGCTTCCTTTCCACTAACACCTTTCGTACCTATACATGAAGTACGAAAAGATTATCACTGCCCATGCAGTGGTTAAATTCAGCTGGGTCCGGGACCTCTGATTTGAAATCTGCCACGTCAGCTGTGAGATCGACCGCCTAACAGAAGGGACCGGTAGCGACCTAACAATTGAACTCAACCAACCAGTTCAAAATTGTCCCGTGTCCCCCACCTGTCTAACAAGATCGCTGCCTGTGCCCCCTGAAAAACTTAAATGACGTCCTTCCCCTCTGAAAAAAGCTGAAATGACGTCCCTCGGGTGGCGAACCGTGCGTTCGCACAATGCCCGCAACTTAAGGGGCCCGAAAATGTCACAGAAAATTAACATGCACAGAAATCAAGGATAGTTCCCTTTCTGTGAAAAAGTATCATTATACATAATTCTGTTACAGGTCACAGTGCACGTGCATCTGTATAGTTAAATTTTACTTCTTATACTTGATAAAAATCTACTAAAATAAAATGATTAGCAATGAAAAACAATTTGACTTGTGTTATGGGGGCCCGTACAGTATAGGCCTACTCGGAACAGGGCCCGAAATATGCTAAGGTCGGCACTGCTCTATGCCTAGGCTTACCTTCCTGTGTTCGTACTTGGCAATGGTATCCATCTTGCAACGTAGGTCTAAGTTTATATTGCCCGGTAGCAGACGACGTGCACTATAATCTAGTATGGAAAAAAATAGTTTATTTGCCGTAAAGTACAGATCGATGACGAAGTTCTTCAATTCATCCACATCAGTTCTCCAACGTTAGCAAGTAAGTTCGTAGTAGATAGGGCCTAGTTCGCTTCCCGCAGATAGCATAGAGATCCCAGAATCTTCAGAGACGTGTCCAATCCTTCACCAGTGAGCTCTCCAATTCATGTGTCAACTTACCTAACGGAACCCAGGCTTTTATCTGTCCATCCAGTTTCCCCCGCGGCATTCCAGCACCCCGATGCGCTGACCATTCAGTCGACCTGGACATAACTGGCCAATAACTGACCAGTGAGCCTCTATACAGTAGGGGCAAGCAGCCACGCAGGACCTCGCAACTCCTTCTTCCGTCTCTGGGAGGAGCTGTTTCCCCCGACCCACTCAACCTGAGGGCAAAAGCTAATTACCCCTGTCGATCACGCAACCCTCAGGTCCCGACCTCCCCGCCGAGGCACAGCGCATGGAAGGGTAGAGAGCATTGAGGGTACATACCTACAGCATATACGAATCAATCGTACATTCTATACGTCATATCCGCCCTATAAAATATTATGTACTAGACATATATATTATACATGAATATATATATATATATATATATATATATATATATATAAGTAATTGTACATGTATATACAATTATGTGTGTTACTTGTGTATTTATTAAACGCCAACATCTAGTACGCAGGTAGGTAGTTTACATAGGCCAACCAATTATGGTCTCAGTTACCGAGTAGCGCTTTATATATAGAAACTTCTTGTTTAAGATTACGATTATGATTATGGACAAAGCACCAACTGATGGCGCTGAGCAATAGGACTTGCTCAATCCCTCCACATAACAACAGTCTCTGGGGAGGAGGGTCGAATCCGCACTCTCCACGTTACCAGCTAACTGTTACGAACCAATCGGCTACCGTGATACCGAATATGCATATGTGTATGCATAAGTTTCTATGTATGCCCATGCAAGTGATATGCACACGCATGTTCATGTGTACATGTTTATTTATAAGTGAATGCAAGTGCAGAGCTAAATCAATGTGCAGTAACGATTACGATGTACATGGGCCTATATGTTGGTATGTATGTAGTAGATTCAGTTTAACGACACTGTGTGATAACAAAGAGCATTTGCGTCGCCCTCTTCCTTTATCCAGGCTTGGGACTGGCCATGAACTTCTATATATAGAAGTTCATGGACTGGCACAGTCAAAGTACGACCAGTGGCGGAGTTTGGTATGTATGCAAGTATGTATGTATGTATTTATGCATGTATGTATGTATGTATGTAGGTATGTATGCATGTCTGTGTGTATGTTATGTATGCATGTATGTGTGTATTTGTGTATGTATGTATGTATGTGTATGTATGCATGCATGCATGCATGAGCCAGAATACGAGCAGTGGCGGAGTTTGGTATGCATGTATGTATCATCATGTATAGGAAAGCACCGTGTGTACATGAAACATGAACACATTTGCAGATGTACCGCGCGGTCAAGCGAAACGGCGATTGACCACTCACTGGCCACTGACCAGCCAAGGGTGGACATAACGTGCGTGGGGTGGGGTGGGGTGGCTGGCACGCACGCACCTTCTGCCGGACGCGTTGCCGGAATTTCGGGGCACGCTTTGGGGGACCGCTTAACGAGAGGGGAGGGAGAATTAGCGCGCCATGAATGCCGACAAACACCTGTCGCTCGAAAACTGGACAGTTATTGTCCACCTTATAAGACTTCTTCTTGTCTGTCATTCTGTCTGTCTGTCTGTATTTGTGTCTGTCTGCCTATCTGTCTGTCTATATATATATATGTCTGTGTGTCTGCCTGTCTATCTATCTGTCTGTATGTCTGTCTGTCTGTATGTATGTATGTCTGTCTATCTGTATGTTTGTTTGTCTATCTGCCTGTAGACTGTCTCCACATGTATATATATATATATATTTCCATACTCGCATATATATCATCAACCATCGCACCCAGACACACAAGCACACAGACATAGACATATACACAGAAACAGACAGAGATAAAATGCATATGCGAGGACACTGTCAGACAGACATTCGAACAGACGGCTCTGCATTCAGACAGGCACACACACAGACACGACACACAGACAGACACACAGACAGACACACAGACAGACACGCAGACAGACACACAGACAGACAGACGCAAAAACAGACACGACACACAAACACAACACACAAACTTTCTCGCCTGATGATCTTTTGATCTATTGCCCATCTCTACTCTCAATTTAATTTCTAAAATCTTGAAATGTTGGTGCTAATAGTCGGAGCTGTCACCTCTCTGCTCCCAACCTGTACCTTCCATTTCCAATCCGCCTATAGGCCTATATACCTCTAATAACATTCCAATGAAACTACACTATAGTCGGTTTGTCTGTCTGTCTGCCTGTGCGTCTATGCGTCTGTCTGTCAGTCTGTCTGTCAGTCTGTAATCTGCCACACAAAATGAGGTTTCACTTACCCGTCAGCGGGTGTTAAGTGCCATACAGTTCAGTTAGGTGGCTTATGATGATGAGGAAGAAGAGCTCCAGGCATCGAACACATCATTACCTGATTAGCTTAGACTGAGGCTATAGCCTACTACATTTACTATATAGGCCTATAACCAACATATAAGCCTATAAATACCCATATACGTATATATATATGTACTAGTATATTATGACCAAACCTATTATATTGGATTCGCTCTGACAGCGCCAAGGGGCTGATCAGCATAGGCGTAATTTGTGGGGGGTACTTGTTTGACTGTGGGTACCGTACCCCCACTTTATTAACAATGCCAATCAATATTTTACTACTGAGCCTTCCCAGAGATTGCAGTCACCGCCTTGCTTCGTGTATGTAAAAACTTGGTACCCCCACTTTTTAGACCATAGTCACGCCTCCGATTGTTCTATTGTTGTAAATTTACCACGAAGGTAGACTTTGTTGGAGGTCACCTCAAATAGCGTAATCTACCGGGTTTAAGTTTGGGCTATCTCGGGGCCAGATGTCTGGTTCGATGAAGGTAACATTCTCCTGATGAGGGAAGTTGATAGTGTTTCTTGCTGTGTGTAAAGGAGCTGCACGTCCAGTTGTAACCACTGGCGTAAACTTGGCCAAAATATTGGGGGGGGGGTATATTTCAATATTTGGCTATTCATTCTACACTTGTTGCATTGGGTGTAGAGTCCATCTCAATTATTGGGGGCACTTGCCCCGGCTGCCTCCCCCAGAGTCTACGCCTATGATTGTAACGATTACATCTTGCTCGAATGTCATGAAGTAAACCTTTTTCTAGAACGTAGTCACAATAGTATTTTAGGCTACTGTTTACTTTGACCCCGGGTTAAAAAAATTACATGTACATTGTTTTTCCCATCCAAGACTGTGTGTGTGACCGAAACCATGATGCTCAGTGGCGTCGCCACGATTTGAAAAGTAGTACGGGAAATGAGACGGTCTGGGAACGGAAGCCTTTAAAAGACAACAAGTGATACGGCAAAGTTACTTACTTACTTACTTACTTATTATGTATATTCGTTTATTAGGCAAAACTGGTTGGCACACCGCAACCAGGAAGAAGAGAATAGACAATGTAATTAATATAAATATAGTTATAAAGGTTATGAGTGATTGTGGAGTGTACGGTGTACCACAGTATAAATAATTACACAGTACGTCGAATCGCATTGCTAACTGTTGACTAGGTTTTGGGGTGACGCCATTTTGAATACGAGCTTCTGAGTTATAGATTTAAGCTGAAATTAACGTTAAAAATAATATTGTTAATTCTAATGAAGTCCTCGATGTTGTTGTAACGTTTAAAAAATGTTTTATGTGATGGATTCCAGTGTATCGGCGTGTAGTCGTCAGTGTTGTAACGTTTAAAAATATTTGATGTGATGGGTTTCGGTGTAGGCCTATCGACGTGTAAAAGCTCGTATTCAAAATGGCGGTCGGCTGTGGCGGCGATCTTGCTTGACAGGTGAGGGTAGGGTTGCCAGACGTCCGGCAAAAGGAGGACATGTCCTCCTTTTTGGCCTCATGTCCTCTGTCCGGCAGGCAAAGCTGAAAACCTGGGAAATGTCCGGCTTTTGCATGTTTGTTGTGTTGGGCTATTGGCTAATATTTTGTGGCCGTTTTTAACGACTTTAGACGTGCATGTTTGACCCTAAGTTCCCCAAACTAATCTAGGCCTACTTATTTATATTTTATTGCAGCTCTATATTCCAGACGTTTCTAGTCCTTAATCTCAGTTACTTTACAATGTATCTTTGGTCAAAGTGCTAATTTTATTTCCAATTTCTTGGTTATTAAGGAGACTCCTTGACTCCGGGAGGGACGTATCTAGCGTTGGGCTTGGGGGGCTTAAGCCCCCCCAAACGAAGTTGAAGCCCCCCAAATAAGTCAAGCCGTTGTATGCTTACGGCTAAAATTCGTATGAACACTGTATAAATGTTGCCATGTTCAAGGCTTAAGCCCCCCCCCCCAAACGAAAAATCCTAGTTACGTGCCTGGACTCCGGAGTGAAACATTCAATGCGTCCTCCTTTGTCCTCCTTTTCAGCTTTCTGTGTCCTCCTTTGACTGCCCATGTATCTGGCAACCCTAGGTGAGGGGGACAACTTTGCACTGATCTGGTCAAAAAAGAGGTAAACATTTATTGCCGTGATCTGATCTGGTCGTAAAAAAGGTTTAAAAAAATGCCGATGCATGGTGTGTCCCTCCCCACTGTTAAAGGTGGAAATCTTGTCCTCTGGACCCCCCCCATGATCGTCGCCCATGCCAGAGGCGTCTATCCCCCCCCAGAAGTCATTGGAGCAACTTCCCTTCCCCTCCCCTCCCTCCTCTTCAATAATGATGGCACATACACTGACATTTCTTCCCCCCTTATATTTGGGATGGAGCATTTGCTCCAAGGCTTCTATGGAGTAGACGCCCCTGCCCATGCCTGGCGGGGATTTGAACCTCCCGACCTGGCGACCTCTCGATTGACAGTCCAGCACGCTAACTACTATCGAGAGCCCGCTTTGAGAAACTAGGAGAAATACAACATTCTGGCGAATAAAATGTAAGATGAATACGAAGTTCTTGGCCTCCGATTGTAGCAGCGAGCTGACGAGCAGGTCCGACTGCATCCGCCCCTACACCGATACTCTATTATGGCGATCCTATCGCAGTCTTTCTCGACCCTCTCAGTTCCTCTCACTTATCGGACGTTCTCCAACGGAACCATATCCAACACTATACTACGACTCTCATGGGCATGCAGGAATTTTTCGAGAGGGACAAAATTTTCTCGGGAGGAAAATTTTTGTAGGGGGGGGGGGCAAAATGACGTTTTTTGCATAGGATAGCTGACTTATCTAATAGTTATTTTTTTAGCACTGAAAATCGTGTTGGGACTGCTGGAATAATCATAATAATCAAGATTTTATTTTTGAAAAATATTTTCAAAATCCAGGGAGCATTTGCCCCTTACCCCCCTCCGGACGCTAATGACGACTCTGGATCTCGAACGATCTTAAGTAGGCCTAAGTTCCTCCCGAATTCCGCAAGTGTTTGATTCATCCATCATCATTGACAGACACCATAACCCGAGGATTTGGCTTCTTAAGTGTAGCATATTATAAAGCAGTTAAATCTGTTAAAAATGAACGGATGTACATGTAACTAGGGCGACCCTGTTTATAACGGACCACTATGTTCCTTTGGGCTAACCCATTGATGCCATTGATTTGCTTGTTTAAATTTGTGTTGCTTGTATCATGGTGTTCAATAAAGTGTGTTGTTGTTGTTGTTGTTGTTGATACTATAATTTTTTACTTGTAGGCAGGCTGGTTCCATGGAAATCAAGTGGAAGGCAATTTGTAGGCCAGTTGAAGTCAACAGGATGGCAATTTGTAGGCCAGTTGAAGTCAACTGGATGGCAATTTGTAGGCCAGTTGAAGTCAACTGGATGGCAATTTGTAGGCCAGTTGAAGTCAACTGGATGGCAATTTGTAGGCCAGTTGAAGTCAACTGGAAGGCAATTTGTAGGCCAGTTGAAGTCAACTGGATGGCAATTTGTAGGCCAGTTGAAGTCAACTGGATGGCAATTTGTAGGCAAATGTCAATCATACCAAGGATAAAAGATGGAACCAAAAGTTCCATGGAACCAAAAGTTCACTATTAACATTAATCTTATTTTGCACTAATAATGCTCCTTAATGACCCTAAATAATGGAATTTGACAATTGCTTGCACTTAATTCTAATATTTGAAATTGATTACCCTCCTTCCAAAGTTCAGAAGTGCACACATGACCATAATATTACAGAAACCAAGTTTTTACATACAGCACTTAACATCGATGGCACACAGCAATTGTGAGTGAAGGACTTGCTCAAGTGCATTCACCGTGTGTGTTGGATTAGCTGCGTGATGTTTATGCTCATGGTCCGAGGTTCAAATCCCGAACGAAGAAATATTTAGACCTGGAATTTACACCTGGTTTGGATGATGGTACTGTCTCAGTGGACACTATCACAGCTTTTAAGAAGAAGCTAGGAAAGTTGGGCTATTAGGCATTCCAGGTTAATTTGCAGTGGTTCTCTACACAATGACTGCGTGAGTGAAGGCTCGAACCCATACTCTCCAAGTTACAGGTCAAGCGCTCTATCCATTCGACCATTGTGTCCAACAACAGCAAGGAAGATGGAACAAAGTAAGAAATAAAGAAATACAGAAACTATATGAATTTCTTAACAGAATACATCACAATGCGATCACTCGTCAATGGCATGCAAACAAATTCCAGAATAATTTTTCATCCAATTAATTATTTTAAACAGCTTTAAACTAGCCTAATGAAATACATGAAAGAATAGCCAAGCTTTGCAATTGTCTTTCAAAAATAATATTAATAGATTACAATGAGCCGAGAGAAACAATTCACGATGTTTAGCAGTTTCAGTTCATCCAGGTTTACACTGACTAATCTGATCCCATAAAATTGTTTTTTATGATGTTCATAATACAGATTTCAATAGTATGAAAAGTGCAGCGATAGGCAAAAGAATACCCAAAAATGAAGCCCTAACAGTTTCAGTTCATCCAGGTTTACACTGACTAATCTGATCCCATAAAATTGTTTTTTATGATGTTCATAATACAGATTTCAATAGTATGAAAAGTGCAGCGATAAGCAAAAGAATACCCAAAAATGAAGCCCTAACAGTTTTAGTTCATCCAGGTTTACACTGACTAATCTGATCCCATAAAATTGTTTTTTATGATGTTCATAATACAGATTTCAATAGTATGAAAAGTGCAGCGATAGGCAAAAGAATACCCAAAAATGAAGCCCTAACCATAAAGATCACCTCAGAGGAAAAGGGAGAAGGTGGAGGAAAACAGAAAAGAAGGTAACATCCAAAATTTACCCCTAAACCTAAAACTAAACATGACCCAAAGGAAAAGGAGAAAAGGCGGAAAATAATGGAACGGAAGATAATGCCTAAGATTTAGCCCCACCCCTAAACCTAAAGATCACCCCAAGCCAGATACACTCCCAAACTTCCTTCCCTGTCTTGGAAACCAGCAGACAGCTACAGTAACAGTAATAACACTGACATAACAGGAAGAACATGAACAACAAGAAAACAATGTTCAAACGAATACAAGCAAAAAAGACAACGAACGCGACTGTGATGATGATGGATGACATTGATGCTTCATAGAACAGATAGAACATTGACGTTCCGATTGGTTCAGCTAAAAGAGACAAAACCTACACATTGCATGACACCGTCTTCCAATATCATGCCACAAAGAAGCTTTTGTCCAGTCCGATCAGTTCAGTTAAATAAACAAGACTTACACATTCTGACTGGCTTCTTAGAGTAATTGCAGCAAAATATAACCGGCAAGTTGGGAGGGCTACATCGGGCGAGCAGGGTCAACTCGTCACTGTCTGCTGTGCTATAAACGCGATCAGGAATTCCATCGCACCGTTCATGGTTTTCCTTTTTCAAAACTACAAAACTACAATACTACAACTCCAGCTCGAACACGTGAAGAAGCTACTTCAAGTAGACGGATGACTTCCAGTCTATTTATGCAATCAACCAGAACCGAGTTCCAGTAATCAACCAGAACATAGCTCCAGTGATCAACCAGAAGCGAGTTCCAGCAATTAACCAGAACCCAGTTCCAGTTGCTCAAGGTACGTACACCCTCTTAGAGACGCTCAAACCCACACACCAGCGTTTAAGTGACAATTGCTCAATGAATTACGTCCATCTCAGTGTTATTTTAGTTCCAGCATTACATGTAATTTCTACTCCAGTTCTTATTCTATTCCACTGCCATCATTTTTATTCTAGTTTTAGTTACTCTTTAGAAATAAATTTTGTTCTTATTCTAGTTCTACTTCCTCTTTATAATTAATTTTAGTTCCAGTTCTAGTTCCACAAAAAGTATATGTGTAGTTCCACTTCCAAATCCACTTACAGTTCTCACAGTTCTAACATGAACGCTTAATGTCCGTCGGACAATGTGACTGCGACTGTTAATAAAACAGTTTATAGGCAGACACACTAAAAAGTTACCAGTCAATTATTTTACTGTCGAGTTTCAAAAACACCCGCATCTCAAGGGATTTGCACAGTTGTTAGTTAACATTAGAATTATTTTATTCTTACTAATGATAAAAGATATTGACACATGTATGGATGATGTAGAGATGTCACTGTTTGCTGATGACAGTGCTATTTACTTAAGACATAGAAATGTTAAAATATCACAAAATAAAATTCAATTATCGATCAATTTAATACAAAATTGGTTTAATAAAAATGGTTTTAAAATATCTATTAATAAAACGACTGGAGTCCTTTTCTCCAAAAGAAATAATTTATCAAGGATTACTATTAAAATTGATCAAGAACAAATTAAAATGGAAAATGAGGTCAAATTCTTGGGAGTGATTTTTGACAGTAAATTGAGTTGGAAACCACATATTGATTATATAGTTGACAAATGCAAAAAAGGTTAGATCTTATAAGAGCTATCAGTGGTTACGGTTGGGGAGCTTGTAAGAAAACTCTCTTAACCATACAGAGCATTAATCAGGTCTATTTTAGGTTATGGTGATGTTGCTTATTCTTCAGCTTGTAAATCGTACCTGGATAAACTCTCCTGTATCCAAACTGAGGCACTTAGATTATTGTGCAGAGCCTCTAGGGGTACTGCAGCCTCAGCACTTCAAAATGAATGTGGAGAGTAACCTCTTCATTTAAAACGACTCCAAAATTCAATAAAATGTGGGACTAAAATTTTGGGTAATAAATTTCACATAAATACAGCAACAATGGAAAACCACTGGACAAACATTTTTAGGACAGCTGAGAATAATAGGGAGCATTCCATTTACACTCGTACTTCTGAATTTTTCTTCACTTAATACATCTGTTATTGGCCCTTCTTTCCCCTCTAAACCTCCTTGGTGTAACAAACAAGTACAGGTTCACCTAACTCTGAATAAATTAATAAATAAGAAAATTGATCATCCAGAATGTTTAAAGCAATCTGCTTTTAGAATTAGTTTCTAAATATGACTTTTTACATACATATCTATACTGATAGGTCAAAGGTAGATGACTATTTCTGCTGCCTTTACAGTACCAAGTTTAAACATAGATTAAAAAAATTTAGATTATGTAATAACTCCAGTATTTATGCAGCAAAGTTGACTGCAATAAATAAACTGTTATGTGGATTTTAAACTCCGAATGTTATAAGAATTGTCAATTTGCGATTTTTTCTTATTCATTGAGTGTTCTTACATCAATTAAGGGGTCTTATTCTCAGTCTAGACCTGCTTTATTGAATGATTTATTATCTTTCATTAACAGACTAAATTCCAATCAAATAAAATTTACTTGGATTCCAAATCACATTGACCGGCCAGGCAATGATCGAGCAAATAGTTTGGTTAAAGAAGCTCTGAGTATTGATCATGTTAATTCCACAAATTACTTTGAACTTTCAGAAATTTTTACTTTAATGAAACTTCATACAGTAAATAAATGGCAATTAGAATATATTAATGATCATAGAGGTCATTTTTATAAAACTATTTGTCCAATTGTAAGTACAGATATTAAATATTTTCAACCTTACAGGCATAAGGAAATACAAAATTCTAGATTACGTCTCACAGAGGCGAATACTAATCAAAGACTGTCTATCATAAAACAACATTCAGATGGTTTATGTGATACCTGTCAGGTTAAGGAGACTATTCACCATCTCCTACTTGAATGTAAAAAAGAAGATATATCTAAGTTGTTGCGAGATAAATGTCAGTTGTATAAAAATGAAATTTCTATTACTAACCTTTTAACGGTAAATATATTTCAAGACGAAGTATATACGTTAGCTAAAATAATTACTAAAGCTCATATTTTGTAAATAGATATGTCACATATGATACTGTAAACAGTTTCTTTTTATATTTCTTAAATCTGTAAATATTTTATTTTTTCCCTGTGACACCTGTCAGGTTAAGGAGACTATTCACCATCTCCTACTTGAATGTAAAAAGTAGATATATCTAAGTTGTTGCGATATAAATGTCAGTTGTATAAAAATGAAATTTCTATTACTAACCTTTAAACGGTAAACATATTTCAAGACGAAGTGCATAGGTTAGTTAAAATAATTACTAAAGGTCAAATTTTGTAAATAGATATGTTACGTATGATACAGTAAACAGTTTCCTTTTATATTTCTTAAATCTGCAAATATTTAATTGTTTTCCTTGTGATACCTGTCAGGTTAAGGAGACTATTCACCATCTCTGACTTGAATCCAAAAACGAAGATATACCTACGTTGTTGCGAGATAAATGTCGGTTGAATAAAAATGAAATTTCTATTACTAACCTTTTAACGGTACATGTAAATATATTTCAAGACGAAGTGCACAGGTTAGTTAAAATAATTACTATAGGTCAAATTTTGTAAATAGATATGTTACATATGATACTGTGAACAGTTTCTTTTTATATTTCTTAAATCTGCAAATATATAATTTCTTTCCTTGTGCATTTTATTTTATTGTATTAATTATTGCATTATTAAAATGCACTTTTTTTAGAAAAAATACTCCTATGCATCAACCTTCGTTATATCTTTTGCATATTGGTTATTGGAGAACCCATTTCACCTTTTTCTAGTCAATTGCTAAATCTTGGATATGTTGCGTTATATTATATATATATATATATATATATATATATATAAATCTGATGCTAGTAGCTTACATATGATAAATGTAATTTGCTAGCATCGGATGCATATTGATTAATGTTACCGCCCTCCAACATTTGGTTCTTAGATGTCGCATATATATAATAATAATTATATTCTTTATTATTTCAAACCGACAGATGCAGTAAGATTACATTGAAACATGAAAGTACAATCAATATCTTAATTAAAAACACGGTTTGGCTGCCATTCAAGGCGCCGCCCTAGAGGGGGGTTACGGGAGTCGATCAACGTACCTTACGCTCTCCTGGCCAGGAGTGTTACCACTACTCTATCCACCCTCCCCATGATTTGATCTGGTTTGTGTATTGGAATAAATATGACATTCTATAATGCTGCAGTATTGTGTTGCAATAAATCAGTTATACAGGTAATTATGATCTGATTACATTCAATTAAAACTTTAACCAATTGCAATTATATGCTCATATATGCATTGTTAATTAATTAAATTTATAGTTCAGTGTGTTAAATACCTGAATAGTTTTTCAAAAAAGCAACTTGGTACACCAACTGTTTCATTTAACGTGCATGCTGTTTGTGAAATTGTTACTATTTCATATATCACATGATTGTGGCAGTAGATATTGCCATGGATAATCATTAAACTGAAGTTTAAAAAAAGTTATAACAGAAGTTGCTTAAATATTTCTTGTGTGTGATAATTGTTGCGCAATACTGTTTAAATTGAATGAAACATTTTATCGCTGTGTGTATCATACATCAATTAAGGGGTCTGAGTATTGATCATGTTAATTCTACTAATTTATTTATTTATTTATTTATTCCGGATATTTCTATAGCGCCTCTCGAAGTCAACTACTACTCAGAGGCGCTCCCGACTACAGCATTTGATACTGTGCCAGAATTTTCACGCCGAAGCGCTTTGAACTTTCAGAAATTATTACTACTTTAATGAAACTTTATATAGTAAATAAATGGCAATTAGAATATATTAATGATAATAGAGGTCAATTTTATAAAACTATTTGTCCAATTGTAAGTACAGATATTAAATATTTAGAACCTTATAGGCACAAGGAAGTACAAATCTCTCGATTACGTCTCGTAGAGGCCAATACTAATCAAAGACTGTATATTATAAAACAACAGTCAGATGGTTTATGTGATACCTGTCAGGTTAAGGAGACTAGTCACCATCTCCTACTTGAATGCAAAAAAGAAGATATATCTAAGTTGTTGCGAGATAAATGTCAGTTGAATAAAAATGAAATTTCTATTACAAACCTTTTAACGGTAAACATATTTCAAGACGAAGTGTATAGGTTAGTTAAAATAATCACTAAAGGTGAAAGTTTGTAAATGGATATGTTACATATGATACTGTAAACAGTTTCTTTTTCTATTTCTTAAATCTATAAATATTTAATTTTTTCCTTGTGCATTTTATTTATTCCATTAATTATTGTATCATTAAAATGCACTTTTATATAATAGTACTCCTATGCATCAACCTTAGTTATATCTTTTGGATATTGGAGAACCCATATTGATCATGTTAATTCTACTAATTACTTTGAACTTTCAGACATTTTTACTTTAATGAAACTTTATATACTAAATAAATGGTATTAGAATATATTAATGATAATAGAGGTCATTTTTATAAAACTATTTGTCCAATTGTAGGTACAGATATTAAATATTTAGAACCCTGTAGGCATAAGGAAATACACATTTCTAGATTACATCTCGGAGTGGCAAATACTAATCAAAGACATTAAGATGGTTTATGTGATACCTGTCAGGTTAAGGAGACTATTCACCATCTCCTACTTGAATGTAGAAAAGAAGATATTATATCTAAGTTGTTGCGAGATAAATGTCAGTTGTTAAAAAATGAAATTTCTATAACCAACCTTTTAACGGCAAATATATTTCAAGACGAAGTGCATAGTTCAGATAAAATAATTACTAAAGGTCAAATTTTGAAAATAGATGTTATATATGATACTGTAAACAGTTTCTTTTAATATTTCTTAAATCTGTAAATATTTTATTTTTTTCCTTGTCATACCTGTCAGGTTAAGGCTACTATTCACCATCTCCTATTTGAATGTAAAAAAGAACATATATCTAAGTTGTTGTGAGACAAATGTCAGCTGTATAAAAATGAAATTTCTATTGCTAACCTTTTAACGGTAAATATATTCCAAGACGAAGTGCATAGGTTAGTTAAAATAATTACTAAAGGTCAAATTTTGTAAATAGATATGTTACATATGATACTGTAAACAGTTTCTTTTTATATTTCTTAAATCTGTAAATATTTAATTTTTTTCCTTGTGCATTTTATTTTACTGCATTAATTATTGCATTATTAAAATGCACTTTTCAATAATAATACTCCTGTGTATCAACCTTAGTTATATCTTTTGAATATTGGTTATTGGAGAACCCATTTCACTTTTTTCTTTTCAATTGCTAGATCTCGGATATCTTCTGCTATATTTTATAAATATATATATATATTATAGATTAAAAAATCTGATGCTAGTAGGTTACATATACTACATGTAATTTGCTAGCATCGGATGCATATTGATTAATGTTACTGCCCTCCAAAATTTGGGTCTTAGATGTCGCATATTGTTTGATTTGGTTTATGTATTGGAATAAATATGACATTCTATAATGTTGCAGAACTGTGTTGCAGTAAATCAGTTATACAGGTAATTATGATCTGATTACATTCAATTAAAACTTTAAACAATTGCAATTATATGCTCATATATGCATTGTTAATTAATTAAATTTATAGTTCAGTGTGTTAAATACCTGAAAAGCTTTAAAAAAAACCAACTTGGTACACCAACTGTTTCTCATAACATGCCTGCTGTTTGTGAAATTATTACTATTTCATACATGATGTGATTGTGGCAGTAGATATTGCCATGGATTACCATAAAAACTGAAGACTTTAAAAAATCGCTTAAAAATTTCAAAGTTAGAGTAAGAATATAATGTCATAATAATAATAACTATATGTACTGCAGTTATAACTGAAGTTGCTTAAATATTTCTTGTGTGTGATAATTGTTGCGAAATACTGTTTAAATTGAATCAAAACATGTTATCGCTGTGTGTATCATACATCAATTACGTGGTCTTATTCTCAGTCTAGGCGCTGCTTTATTGAATGATTTATAACCTTTCATTAACAGACTAAATTCCAATCAAATAACATCTATTTGAATCCCAAGTCACATTGACCGGCCAGGCAATGATCGAGCAGATAGTTTGGGTAAAGAAGCTCTGAATATTGATCATGTTAATTCCACTAATTACTTTGAACTTTCAGGAAGTTTTACTTTAATGAAACTTAATATAGTAAATAAATGGCAATTAGAATATATTAATGATAATAGAGGTCAAAACTATTTGTCCAATTGTAAGTACAGATATTAAATATTTAGAACATTACAGGCACAAGGAAATACAAATTTCTCGATTACGTCTCGTAGTGGCCAATACTAATCAAAGACTTTATCATAAAACAATATTCAGATGATTTATGTGATATCTGTCAGGTTAAGGAGACTAGTCACCATCTCATACTTGAATGCAAAAAAGAAGAAATATCTAAGTTGTTGCGAGATAACTCTCAGTTGAATAAAAATGAAATTTCCATTACAAACCTTTTAACGGTAAACATATTTCAAGACGAAGTATATAGGTTAGCTAAAATAATTACTAAAGGTCAAAGTTTGCAAGATAGAATATATTAATGATAATAGAGGTCAATTTTATAAAACTATTTGTCCAATTGTAAGTACAGATATTAAATATTTCGAAGATTATAGGCACAAGGAAATACAAATTTCTCGATTACGTCTCGTAGTGGCTACTACTAATCAAAGACTTTATCATAAAACAACATTCAGATGGTTTATGTGATATCTGTCAGGTTAAGGAGACTAGTCACCATCTCATACTTGAATGCAAAAAAGAAGATATATCTAAGTTCTTGCAAGATAACTCTCAGTTGAATAAAAATGAAATTTCTATTACAAACCTTTTAACAGTAAACATATTTCAAGACGAAGTGTATAGGTCAGCTAAAATAATTACTAAAGGTCAAAGTTTGTAAATAGATATGTTGCATATGAGACTGTAAACAGTTACTCTTTATATTTCTTATATCTGTAAATTTTTAATTTTTTCCTTGTGCATTTTATTTATTCTATTAATTATTGCATCATTAAAATGCACTTTTATATAATAATACTCCTATGCACCAACCTTAGTAATATCTTTTGGATATTGGAGAACCCATTTCACCTTTTCCTTCCAATTGCTAAATCTTGGATATGTTGTGTTATATTACATATATATACATTGAAAAAATCTGAGGCTAGTAGGTTACATATAATAAATGTAATTTGCTAGCATCGGATGCATATTGATCAATGTTACCACCTTCCAACATTTGGTTCTTAGATGTCGCATATATATAATAATAATAATTATATTCTTTACTATTTCAAACCGACAGACACAGTAAGATTACATTGAAACACCCTCCCTATGATTTGATCTGGTTTATGTATTGGAATAAATATGACATTCTATAATGCTGCAGTATTGTGTTGCAATAAATCAATTATACAGATAATTATGATTTGATTACATTGAAATAAAACTTTAAACAATTGCAATTATATGCTCATATATGCATTGTTAATTAATTAATTTTATAGTTCAATGTGTTAAATACCTCAATAATTTTTCAAAAAAGGAACTTGGTACACCAACTGTTTCATTTAACGTGCCTGTTGTTTGTGAAATTGTTACAATTTCATATATGATATGATTGTGGCAGTAGATATTGCCATGGATTACCATCAAACTGAAGATTTAAAAAAAATCGCTTAGAAATTTCAAAGGTAGAGTAAGAATATAATGTCACAATAATAACTATATGTACTGCAGTTATAACTGAAGTTGTTTAATTATTTCTGGTGTGTGCAGAGGCGCGTTTACCTGTAGGCGCACTAGGCGCGCGCCTAGGGCCCCCAAATCTCAGGGGCCCCCAAACGAAGGAAAATATTTTCAGTTATAAAAAGTAACATTTGTGAATTGTGAATTGTTTTAAACATAACCTATTTTCTATTTGTTACAGTTTAGCGTTCGCATTAAAGTATATTAGGTTATTGTAATTACTAAACTCAATAGATCAAATAACTTCACATTCCTTAAGAATAGCTTCTATAACTAATCGTAATTACAGTGACCGTGTCAATAACACTCACAGTTAGCTACATCGGTAAGAGCGCGCAGGCTGCGTTTCATGCGCCTCTGTGCTAGAGAGCCTGCGGATCGCGGTTCACTTCCTGAATGTGGCTTCTTTCAGACATTTCAATCTCGGGCTAGTACGCTCCGTACACGAATGCCCAAGAGAGGGACCCCTGTGTTTTCATTGTAATATCTTGAGAAGGGATTGGAATATTGTAACTGGATTTGGCTCATTATAATCTAAATTGAATTTGCAATCGACTGATTATGGTATTTCACAGTAGCACCACCTGGTAAAACTTTATTTGAACTTGAATACTCGTTTGTATTGTTTTACAATTTCTGGATTTTTCATAGGTATTCAATTGTACAGATAAAGCTTTGGCCTGTATAACCTCGAATAGGCAGTAGACACTATAGTAGATCAAACTGTATTACACTCAGCGTTGAATTCGCCGTCCAACGATGCCTAATAACATGTGTTGACCAATTTATTTCTGGGCTGGTAACCATGTGCCAGTATGACCATCAGCCGCATATCTTGCGGTGTCCTTGGTATATGCTATGGTTGTGGGGTACAGGGTGGGAGAATAATCAGGGAAAATATAGCAGCAAAGCCAAAATTGATGGCTTTAGGATGTCCTGAAACCATTTTTACAATTTCACAGCCGTTCTAAAGTTATCCGTGGAAAAGCGGGTCTGGGTCCGGTCGGACCCCCCACCCTTGGGCATTCGAGGGATAAATGGCGTGGCACCCATTCAAACGAGCAGCGCCATGGTGAAGGATCTCACCCAATCAATTCATTGAAAAATGAGCAGGGTCGAGGCTATATACGCTCGCTATAGAAAATCGCGGATGTTTTTACAAAAACGGCTTCAAGTTCAACTTCGCTGGTTTTTGCACAGCAGCACATTATAGGCTAAGCACCACCAGAGTATCAGACTCTCAGTTCAGAAGGGCCCCCAAAAATGTTTGCGCCTAGGGCCCCGTTTTCTGTTAAAATTTATATTACAAACCTTTTAATGGTAAACATATTTCAAGACGAAGTGTATAGGTTAGCTAAAATAATTACTAAAGGTCAAAGTTTGTAAATAGATATGTTGCTTATGAGACTGTAAACAGTTACTCTTTATATTTCTTATATCTGTAAATTTTTAATTTTTTTCCTTGTGCATTTTATTTATTCTATTAATTATTGCATCATTAAAATGCACTTTTATATAATAATACTCCCATGCATCAACCTTAGTAATATCTTTTGGATATTGGAGAACCCATTTCACTTTTTCCTTCCAATTGCTAAATCTTGGATATGTTGTGTTATATTATACATATATATATTTAAAAAATCTGATGCTAGTAGGTTACATATAATAAATGTAATTTGCTAGCATCGGATGCATATTGATTAATGTTACCGCCCTCCAACATTTGGTTCTTAGATGTCGCATATATATAATAATAATAATTATATTCTTTATTATTTCAAACCAACAGACGCAGTAAGGTTACATTGAAACACCCTCCCTATGATTTGATCTGGTTTATGTATTGGAATAAATATGACAATCTATAATGCTGCAGTATTGTGTTGCAATAAATCAATTATACAGGTAATTATGATTTGATTACATTTAAATAAAACTTTAAACAATTGCAATTATATGCTCATATATGCCCTGTTAATTAATTAAATTTATAGCTGAGTGTGTTAAATACCTAAATAGTTTTTCAAAAAAGCAACTTGGTACACCAACTATTTCTTTTAACGTGCATGCTGTTTGTGAAATTGTTACTATTTCATATATGATATCATTGTGGCAGTAGATATTGCCATGGATAACCATTAAACTGAAGATTTAAAAAAAGTTATAACAGAAGTTGCTTAAATATTTCTTGTGTGTGATAATTGTTGCGAAATACTGTTTAAATTGAATCAAAACATTTTATCGCTGTGTGTATCATACATCAATTAAGGAGTCTTATTCTCAGTCTAGATCTGCTTTATTGAATGATTTATTATCTTTCATTTACAGACTAAATTCCAATCAAACAAGATTTTCATGGATCCCAAGTCACATTGACCGTCCAGCCAATGATCGAGCAGATAGTTTGGCTAAAGAAGCTCTGAGTATTGATCATGTTAATTCTACTAATTACTTTGAACTTTCAGAAATTGTTACTGAAACTTTATATAGTAATGAAACTTTATATAGTAAATAAATGGCAATTAGAATATATTAATGATAATAGAGGTCATTTTTATAACACTATTTGTCCAATTGTAAGTACAGATATTAAATATTTAGAACATTACAGGAACAAGGAAATACAAATTTCTCGATTACGTCTCGTAGTGGCCAATACTAATCAAAGACTTTATCAAAAAACAACATTCAGATGGTTTATGTGATACCTGTCAGGTTAAGGAGACTAGTCACCATCTCATACTTGAATGCAAAAAAGAAGATATATCTAAGTGGTTGCGAGATAACTCTCAGTTGAATAAAAATGAAATTTCTATTACAAACCTTTTAACGGTAAACATACTTCAAGAAGAAGTGTATAGGTTAGCTAAAATAATTACTAAATGTCAAAGTTTGTAAATAGATGTTACATATGAGACTGTAAACAGTAACTTTTTATATTTCTTAAATCTGTAAATGTTTAATTTTTTTCCTTGTGCATTTTATTTATTCCATGTATTATTTCATGATAAAAATGCACTTTTATATAATAACACTCCTATGCATCAACCTTAGTTATATCTTTTAGATATTGGAGAACCCATTTCACTTTTTCCTTCCAATTGCTAAATCTTGGATATGTTGTGTTAAATTATTTTCACTTGTCCATGCATTTGTCTGCTCTAGACTTGACTATTGCAATTCCCTCCTCATTGGTCTTCCTAAAGTCCGTCTTGCTCCTCTTCAGTCCGTTCTCAATGCTGCTGCTAGATTAATTGCCCGTCTTCCTCGATTCTCTCATATCACCACCTTTATGACAGAAGAACTCCACTGGCTCCCGCTTTCTGCCCGCATCCAATTTAAGGTCCTCATCCTTGTGTGTAAGGCTCAACTTGGTTTCGCTCCAAAATATTTATGTGACTTAATTCATCGCCCCCACGCTGCTGCTTCTCTTCGTCCTCTTCGTTCATCTGACCGCTTGGACCTCCTCGTTCCCCATGTCAGGACTTCTCTGGCTCAATCTAGGTCTTTTGCCTCCATTGGCCCTGCTCTTTGGAATGAGCTTCCTCCGTACGTTCGTTCTTCTATTCTCTCAGGTAACGTCTCTTCCTCTTTTAAGTTTCTTAAAACTTGCTTTTTCTCTCGGGGTCTCTCGCACTGGGAGCGCTTCTGAATGGCCCTCCCGCTAGAAGCGCTTTATAAATATCCAAATACAATACAATACAATACAATATTATATATATATTAAAAAAATCTAATGCTTGTAGGTTACATATAAGAAATGTAATTTGCTAGCATCGGATGCATATTGATTAATGTTACCGCCCTCCAACATTTGGTTCTTAGATGTCGCATATATAGAATAATAATACTTATATTCTTTACTATTTCAAACCTAGAGACGCAGTAAGATTACATTGAAACACCCTCCCCATGATTTGATCTGGTTTATGTATTGGAATAAATATTACATTCTATAATGCTGCAGTATTCTGTTACAATAAATCAATTATACAGATAATTATGATTTGATTACATTGAAATAAAACTTTAAACAATTGCAATTATATGCTCATATATGCATTGTTAATTAATTAATTTTATAGTTCAGTGTGTTAAATACCTCAATAATTTCTCAAAAAAGGAACTTGGTACACCAACTGTTTCATTTAACGTGCCTGCTGTTTGTGAAATTGTTACTATTTCATAAATGATATGATTGTGGCAGTAGATATTGCCACGGATTACCATTAAACTGAATATTTAAAAAAAATTAATCGCTTAGAAATTTCAAAGGTAGAGTAAGAATATAATGTCATAATTATAATTATATGTACTGCAGTTATAACTGAAGTTGTTTCAATATTTCTTGTGTGATAATTGTTGCGAAATACTGTTTAAATTGAATCAAAACATTTAATCGCTGTATGTATCATACATCAATAAGGGGTCTTATTCTCAGTCTGGACCTGCTTTATTGAATGATTTATTACCTTTCATTAACAGACTAAATTCCAATCAAATAACATCTATTTGGATCCCAAGTCACACTGACCGGCCAGGCAATGATCGAGCAGATACTTTGGCTAAAGAAGCTCTGAGTATTGATCATGTTAATTCTACTAATTACTTTGAACTTTCAGAAATTTTTACTTTAATGAAACTTTATATAGTAAATAAATGGCAATTAGAATATATTAATAATAGAGGTCAGTTTTATAAAACTATTTGTCCAATTGTAAGTACAGATATTAAATATTTAGAACCTTATAGGCACAAGGAAATACAAATTTCTCGATCACGTCTCGTAGTGGCCAATACTAATCAAAGACTGTTTATTATAAAACAACATTCAGATGGTTTATGTGATATGTGTCAGGTTAAGGAGACTAGTCACCATCTCCTACTTGAATGCAAAAAAGAAGATATATCTAAGTTGTTGCAAGATAAATGTCAGTTGAATAAAAATGAAACTTTTATTACAAACGTTTTATTCTTTATTATTTCAAACCGACAGACACAGTAAGATTACATTAAAACATGAAAGTAGAATCAATATCTTAATTAAAAACACGGTTTGGCTGCCATTCAAGGCACCGCCCTAGAGGGGGGTTACGGGAGTCGATCAGCGTACCTTATGCTCTCCTGGCCATGAGTGTTACCACTACTCTATCCACCCTCCCCATGATTTGATCTGGTTTATGTATTGGAATAAATATGACATTCTATAATGCTGCAGTATTGTGTTACAATTAATCAATTATACAGATAATTATGATTTGATTACATTGAAATAAAAATTATAACAATTGCAATTATATGCTGATATATGGATTGTTAATTAATTAAAGTTATAGTTCACATTGACCGGCCAGGCAATGATGGAGCAGATAGTTTGGCTAACGAAGCTCTGAATATTGATCATGTTAATTCTACTAATTACTTTGAACTTTCAGAAAGTTCTACTTTAAAGAAACTTTATATAGTAAATAAATGGCAATTCGAATATATTAATGATAATTGAGGTCATTTTTATAAAACTATTTGTCCAATTGTAAGTATAGATATCAAATATTTAGAACCCTATAGGCATAAGGAAATACACATTTCTGGATTACATCTCGGAGTGGCAAATACTAATCAAAGACTGTTTATTATAAAACAACATTCAGATGGGGTTTATGTGATACCTGTCAGGTTAAGGGGACTATTTACCATCTCCTACTTGAATGTAAAAACGAACATATATCTAAGTTGTTGCGAGATAAATGTCAGTTGTATAAAAATGAAATTTCTATAACTAATCTTTTAACGGTATATATATTTCAAGACGAAGTGCATAGGTTATTTAAAATAATTACAAAAGGTCAAATTTTTAAAATAAATATGTTACGTATGATACTTTTAATTTTTTCCTTGTGCATTTTACTAATTCTATTAATTATTGCATCATTAAAATGCACTTTTATATAACAATACTCTTATGCATCAACCTTACTTATATCTTTTGGATATTGGTTATTGGAGAACCCATTTCACCTTTTTCTTTTCAATTGCTAAATCTTGGATATGTTTTGTAATATTATATATATATTAAAAAAATCTGATGCTAGTAGGTTACATATAATAAATGGAATTTGCTAGCATTGGATGCATATTGATTAATGCTACTGCCCTCCAACATTTGGTTCTTAGATGTCACATATATACATAATAATAATAACTATAATTGTGTACTGCAGTAATAACTGAAGTTGTTTCAATATTTCTTGTGTGTGATAATTGTTGCGAAATACTGTTTAAATTGAATCAAAACATGTTATCGCTGTGTGTATCATACATCAATTAAGGGGTCTTATTCTCAGTCTAGACATGCTTTGTTGAATGATTTATTATCTTTCATTTACAGACTAAATTCCAATCAAATAAGATTTACATGGATCCCAAGTCACATTGACCAGTCACGCAATGATCGAGCAGATAGTTTGGCTAAAGAAGCTCTGAGTATTGATCATGTTAATTCTACTAATTACTTTGAACTTTCAGAAATTTTTACTTTAATGAAACTTTATATAGTAAATAAATAGCAATTAGAATATATTAATGATAATAGAGGTCAATTTTATAAAACCATTTGTCCAATTGTAAGTACAGATATTAAATATTTAGAACATTATAGGCACAAGGAAATACAAATTTCTCGATTACGTCTCGTAGTGGCCAATACTAATCAAAGACTTTATCATAAAACAACATTCAGATGGTTTATGTGATACCTGTCAGGTTAAGGAGACTAGTCACCATCTCCTACTTGAATGCAAAAAAGAAGATATACCTTAGTTGTTGCGAGATAACTCTCAGTTGAATAAAAATGAAATTTCTATTACAAACCTTTAACGGTAAACATATTTTTAGACGAAGTGTATAGGTTAGCTAAAATAATTACTAAAGGTCAAAGTTTGTAAATAGATATGTTACATATGAGACTGTAAACAGTTACTTTTTATATTTCTTAAATCTCTAAATTTTTTATTTTTTTCCTTGTGCATTTTATTTATTCTATTAATTATTGCATCATTAAAATGCACTTTTATATAATAATACTCCCATGCATCAACCTTAGTAATATCGTTTGGATATTGGAGAACCCATTTCACCTTTTTCCTTCCAATTGCTAAATCTTGGATATGTTGTGTTATATCTATATAAATAAAGACAAGACTCTGTCTGTCTGTCTGTCTGTCTGTCACAGTGATCTTTGACCGCGATGCATTTCTACAGTTTTCGACCTTTTCACTCCAAACCTTCACTACTGTCTCGGGGTGGGCATTACACACCCAGTGTGAGGCTCCGCGTCCCCCCATTTCAGCGCTACCATGGTCTGCCGGGACAAAAGCTAACCGACCGTGGCATTTTTAGCTCGAAAAAAACTTACACTCAACCTATTTTCACTCGCCAGATGGCGCCGCCGGGTTAAGCATCTACAGTACGGATTCCGTAGAGGGATTGAAACTTTCACTGAACTAAACCCGGCCAACGCCGGGTGAAGCAGTGTTTTGTTCCTTATTCGCTAGAGGGATTGAAACACCCAAAACGCCGGGTTAAACAGCCTCGCGTCCCCCGTTTTGACCGCTACCATGGTGTCCCGGCCAAAAACCTCCGAAACCCTGGCAACGCCGGGTAAACCAGCTAGTTATATATATATATATTCAAAAAATCTGATGCTTGTAGGTTACATATAATAAATGTAATTTGCTACCATCGGATGCATATTGATTAATGTTACCGCCCTCCAACATTTGATTCTTAGATGTCGCATATATATAATAATAATAATTATATTCTTTATTATTTCAAACCGACAGACGCAGTAAGATTACATTGAAACACCCTCCCCATGATTTGATCTGGTTCATGTATTGGAATAAATATGACATTCTATAATGCTGCTAGTGTTGTGTTGCAATAAATCAATTATACAGGTAATTATGATTTGATTACATTTAAATAAAACTTTAAACAATTGCAATTATATGCTCATATATGCCTTGTTAATTAACTAAATTTATAGCTCAGTGTGTTAAATACCTGAATAGTTTTTCAAAAAAGCAACTTGGTACACCAACTGTTTCGTTTAACGTGCATGCTGTTTCTGAAATTGTTACTATTTCATATATGATATGATTGTGGCAGTACCTATTGGCATGGATAATCATTAAACTGAAGATTTAAAAAAAGTTATAACAGAAGTTGCTTAAATATTTCTTGTGTGTGATAATTGTTGCGAAATACTGTTTAAATTGAATCAAAACATTTTATCGCTGTGTGTATCATACATCAATTAAGGAGTCTTATTCTCAGTCTAGATCTGCTTTATTGAATGATTTATTATCTTTCATTTACAGACTAAATTCCAATCAAATAAGATTTACATGGATCCCAAGTCACATTGACCAGCCACGCAATGATCGAGCAGATAGTTTGGCTAAAGAAGCCCTGAGTATTGATCATGTTAATTCTACTAATTACTTTGTACTTTCAGAAATTTTTACTTTAATGAAACTTTATGTAGTAAATAAATGGCAATTAGAATATATTAATGATAATAGAGGTCAATTTTATAAAACTATTTGTCCAATTGTAAGTAGAGATATTAAATATTTAGAACATTACAGGCACAAGGAAATACAAATTTCTCGATTACGTCTCGTAGTGGCCAATACTAATCAAAGAGTTTATCATAAAACAACATTCAGATGGTTTATGTGATACCTGTCAGGTAAAGGAGACTAGTCACCATCTCCTACTTGAATGCAAAAAAGAAGATATATCTAAGTTGTTGCGAGATAACTCTCAGTTGAATAAAAATGAAATTTCTATTACAAACCTTTTAACGGTAAACATATTTCAAGACGAAGTGTATAGGTTAGCTAAAATAATTACTAAAGGTCAAAGTTTGTATATAGATATGTTGCATATGAGACTGTAAACAGTTACTTTTTATATTTCTTATATCTGTGAATTTTTTATTTTTTTCCTTGTGCATTTTATTTATTCTATTAATTATTGCATCATTAAAATGCACTTTTATATAATAATACTCCCATGCATCAACCTTAGTAATATCTTTTTGATATTGGAGAACCTATTTCACCTTTTTTCTTCCAATTGCAAAATCTTGCATATGTTGTGTTATATTATACATATATATATATTTAAAAAATCTGAAGCTAGTAGGTTACATATAATAAATGTAATTTGCTAGCATCGGATGCATATTGATTAATGTTACCACCCTCCAACATTTGGTTCTTAGATGTCGCATATATATAATAATAATAATTATATTGTTTATTATTTCAAACCGACAGACGCAGTAAGATTACATTGAAACACCCTCCCCATGTTTTGATCTGGTTTATGTATTGGAATAAATATGACATTCTATAATGCTGCAGTATTGTGTTGCAATAAATCAATTATACAGATAATTATGATTTGATTACATTGAAATAAAACTTTAAACAATTGCAATTATATGCTCATATATGCATTGTTAATTAATTAATTTTATAGTTCAGTGTGTTAAATACCTCAATAATTTTTCAAAAAAGGAACTTGGCACACCAACTGTTTCATTTAACGTGCACGCTGTTTGTGAAATTGTTACTATCTCATATATGATATGATTGTGGCAGTAGATATTGCCATGGATAATCTTTAAACTGAAGATTTAAAAAAACTTGTAACAGAAGTTGCTTAAATATTTCTTGTGTGTGATAGTTGTTGCGAAATACTGTTTAAGTTGAATCAAAACATTTTATCCCTGTGTGTATCATACATCATTTAAGGGTTTTATTCTCAGTCTAGATCTGCTTTATTGAATGATTTATTATCTTTCATTTACAGACTACATTCTAATCAAACAAGATTTACATGGATCCCAAGTCACATTGACCGGCCAAGCAATGATCGAGCAGATAGTTTGGCTAAAGAAGCTCTGAGTATTGATCATGTTAATTCTACTAATTACTTTGAACTTTCAGAAATTTTTACTTAATGAAACTTTATATAGTAAATAAATGGCAATTCGAATATATTAATGATAATAGAGGTCAATTTTATAAAACTATTTGTCCAATTGTAAGTACAGATATTAAATATTTAGAACATTATAGGCACAAGGAAGTACAAATTTCTCGATTACGTCTTGTAGTGGCCAATACTAATCAAAGACTTTATCATAAAACAACATTCAGATGGTTTATGTGATACCTGTCAGGTTAAGGAGAATAGTCACCATCTCCTACTTGAATGCAAAAAAGAAGATACACCTTAGTTGTTGCGAGATAACTCTCAGTTGAATAAAAATGAAATTTCTATTACAAACTTTTAACGGTAAACATATTTTTAGACGAAGTGTATAGGTTAGCTAAAATAATTACTAAAGGTCAAAGTTTTTAAATAGATTTGTTACATATGAGACTGTAAACAGTTACTTTTTATATTTCTTAAATCTCTAAATTTGTAATTTTTTTCTTCTGCATTTTATTTATTCTAGTAATTATTGCATCATTAAAATGCACTTTTATATAATAATACTCCCATGCATCAACCTTAGTAATATCTTTTGGATATTGGAGAACCCATTTCACCTTTTTCCTTCCAATTGCTAAATCTTGGATATGTTGTGTTATATCTATATAAATAAAGACAAGACTCTGTCTGTCTGTCTGTCTGTCTGTCACAGCGATCTTTGACCGCGATGCATTTCTACAGTTTTCGACCTTTTCACTCCAAACCTGCACTACTGTCTCGGGGTGGGCATTACACACCCAGTGTGAGGCTTCGCGTCCCCCCGTTTCACCGCTACCATGGTCTGGCGGGACAAAATCTAGCCGGCCAATGCATTTTTAGCTCGAAAAAAAACTTACACTCAACCTATTTTTACTCGCCAGATGGCGCCGCCGGGTTAAGCAGCTACAGTACGGATTCGGTAGAGGGATTGAAACTTTCACTGAACTAAACCCGGCCAACGCCGGGTGAAGCAGTGTTTTGTTCCTTATTCGCTAGAGGGATTGAAACAATCAAAACGCCGGGTTAAACAGCCTCGCATCCCCCGTTTTGACCGCTACCATGGTGTCCCGGCCCAAAACCTCCGAAACCCGTGCAACGCCGGGTAAACCAGCTAGTTATTATATATATATTTAAAAAATCTCATGCTAGTAGGTTACATATAATAAATGGAATTTGCTAGCATCGGATGCAAATTGATTAATGTTACCGCCCTCCAACATTTGGTTCTTAGATGTCGCATATATATAATTATTAATATAATAATAATTATATTATTTATTATTTCAAACCAACAGACGCAGTAAGATTACATTGAAACACCATCCCCTTGATTTGATCTGGTTTATGTATTGAAATAAATATTACATTCCATAATACTGCAGTATTGTATTGCAATAAATCAATAATACAGATAATTATGATTTGATTACATTAAAATAAAACTTTAAACACTTGCAATTATATGCTCATATATGCATTGTTAATTAATTAATTTTATAGTTCAGTGTGTTAAATACCTCAATAATTTTTCAAAAAAGGAACTTGGTACACCAACTGTTTCATTTAACGTGCCTGCTGTTTGTGAAATTGTTACTATTTCATATATGATATGATTGTGGCAGTAGATATTGCCATGGATTACCATTAAACTGAATATTTAAAAAAAATCGCTTAGAAATTTCAAAGGCAGAGTAAGAATATAATGTCATAATTATAATTATATGTACTGCACTTATAACTGAAGTTGTTTCAATATTTCTTGTGTGTGATAATTGTTGCGAAATACTGTTTAAATTGAATCAAAACATTTTATCACTGTGTGTATCATACATCAATTACGTGGTCTTATTCTCAGTCTAGGCGCTGCTTTATTGAATGATTTATTATCTTTCATTTACAGACTAAATTCCAATCAAATAAGATTTACATGGATCCCAAGTCACATTGACCAGCCACGCAATGATCGAGCAGATAGTTTGGCTATATGATATGATTGTCGTAGTAGATATTGCCATGGATTACCATTAAACTGAAGATTTTAAAAAATAATCGCTTCGAAATTTCAAAGGTAGAGTAAGAATATAATGTCATAATTATAATTTAATGTACTGCAGTTATAACTGAAGTTGTTTCAATATTTCTTGTGTGTGATAATTGTTGCGAAATACTGTTTAAATTGAATCAAAACATTTTATCACTGTGTGTATCATACATCAATTACGTGATCTTATTCTCAGTCTAGAGCTGCTTTATTGAATGATTTATAACCTTTCATTAACAGACTAAATTCCAATCAAATAACATCTATTTGAATCCCAAGTCACATTGACCGGCCAGGCAATGATCGAGCAGATAGTTTGGGTAAAGAAGATCTGAATATTGATCATGTTAATTCCACTAATTACTTTGAACTTTCAGGAAGTTTTACTTTAATGAAACTTTATATAGTAAATAAATGGCAATTCGAATATATTAATGATAATAGAGGACTTTTTATAAAACTATTTGTCCAATTGTAAGTACAGAAATTAAATATTTAGAACCCTATAGGCGTAAGGAAATACACATTTCTAGATTACATCCCGAATACTAATCAGACTGTTTATCATAAAACAACATTCAGACTTTTTCATAAAACAACATTCACATGGTTTATGTGATACCTGTCAGGTTAAGGAGACTAGTCACCATCTCCTACTTGAATGCAAAAAAGAAGATATATCTAAGTTGTTGCGAGATAACTCTCAGTTGTATAAAAAATGAAATTTCTATTACAAACCTTTTAACGGTAAACATGTTTCAAGACGAAGTGTATAGGTTAGCTAAAATAATTACTAAAGGTCAAAGTTTGTATATAGATATGTTGCATATGAGACTGTAAACAGTTACTTTTTATATTTCTTATATCTGTGAATTTTTTATTTTTTTCCTTGTGCATTTTATTTATTCAATTAATTACTGCATCATAAAAATGCACTTTTATATAATAACACTCCTATGCATCAACCTTAGTTATACCTTTTGGATATTGGAGAACCCATTTCACTTTTTCCTTCCAATTGCTAAATCTTGGATATGTTGTGTTATATTATACATATATATATTTAAAAAATCTGATGCTAGTAGGTTACATATAATAAATGTAATTTGCTGGCGTCGGATGCATATTGATTAATGTTACCGCCCTCCAACATTTGGTTCTTAGATGTCGCATATATATAATAAGAATAATTATATTCTTTATTATTTCAAACCGACAGACGCAGTAAGATTACATTGAAACACCCTCCCCATGATTTGATCTGGTTTATGTATTGGAATAAATATGACAGTCTATAATGCTGCAGTATTCTGTTACAATAAATCAATTATACAGATAATTATGATTTGATTACATTGAAATAAAACTTTAAACAATTGCAATTATATGCTCATATATGCATTGTTAATTAATTAATTTTATAGTTCAGTGTGTTAAATACCTCAATAATTTCTCAAAAAAGGAACTCGGTACACCAACTGTTTCACTTAACGTGTCTGCTGTTTGTGAAATTGTTACTATTTCATATATGATATGATTGTGGCAGTAGATATTGCCATGGATTACCATTAAACTGAATATTTAAAAAAAATCGCTTAGAAATTTCAAAGGCAGAGTAAGACTATAATGTCATAATTATAATTATATGTACTGCAGTTATAACTGAAGTTGTTTCAATATTTCTTGTGTGTGATAATTGTTGCGAAATACTGTTTAAATTGAATCAAAACATTTTATCACTGTGTGTATCATACATCAATTACGTGGTCTTATTCTCAGTCTAGGCGCTGCTTTATTGAATGATTTATTATCTTTCATTTACAGACTAAATTCCAATCAAATAAGATTTACATGGATCCCAAGTCACATTGACCAGCCAAGCAATGATCGAGCAGATAGTTTGGCTAAAGAAGCTCTGAGTATTGATCATGTTAATTCTACTAATTACTTTGTACTTTCAGAAATTTTTACTTTAATGAAACTTTATGTAGTAAATAAATGGCAATTAGAATATATTAATGATAATAGAGGTCAATTTTATAAAACTATTTGTCCAATTGTAAGTAGATATATTAAATATTTAGAACATTACAGGCACAAGGAAATACAAATTTCTCGATTACGTCTCGTAGTGGCCAATACTAATCAAAGACTTTATCATAAAACAACATTCAGATGGTTTATGTGATACCTGTCAGGTAAAGGAGACTAGTCACCATCTCCTACTTGAATGCAAAAAAGAAGATATATCTAAGTTGTTGCGAGATAACTCTCAGTTGAATAAAAATGAAATTTCTATTACAAACCTTTTAACGGTAAACATATTTCAATACTTGTGCATTTTATTTATTCTATTAATTATTGCATCGTTAGAATGCACTTTTATATAATAATACTCCCATGCATCTACCTTAGTAATATCTTTTTGATATTGGAGAACCCATTTCACCTTTTTTCTTCCAATTGCTAAATCTTGCATATGTTGTGTTATATTATACATATATATATTTAAAAAATCTGATGCTAGTAGGTTACATATAATAAATGTAATTTGCTAGCATCGGATGCATATTGATTAATGTTACCGCCCTCCAACATTTGGTCCTTAGATGTCGCATATATATAATAATAATAATTACATTCTTTATTATTTCAAACCGACAGACGCAGTAAGATTACATTGAAACACCCTCCCCATGTTTTGATCTGGTTTATGTATTGGAATAAATATGACATTCTATAATGCTGCAGTATTGTGTTGCAATAAATCAATTATACAGATAATTATGATTTGATTACATTGAAATAAAACTTTAAACAATTGCAATTATATGCTCATATATGCATTGTTAATTAATTAATTTTATAGTTCAGTGTGTTAAATACCTCAATAATTTTTCAAAAAAGGAACTTGGCACACCAACTGTTTCATTTAACGTGCATGCTGTTTGTGAAATTGTTACTATCTCATATATGATATGATTGTGGCAGTAGATATTACCATGGATAATCTTTAAACTGAAGATTTAAAAAAACTTGTAACAGAAGTTGCTTAAATATTTCTTGTGTGTGATAGTTGTTGCGAAATACTGTTTAAGTTGAATCAAAACATTTTATCGCTGTGTGTATCATACATCATTTAAGGGTTTTATTCTCAGTCTAGATCTGCCTTATTGAATGATTTATTATCTTTCATTTACAGACTACATTCTAATCAAACAAGATTTACATGGATCCCAAGTCACATTGACCGGCCAGGCAATGATCGAGCAGATAGCTTGGCTAAAGAAGCTCTGAGTATTGATCATGTTAATTCTACTAATTACTTTGAACTTTCAGAAATTCTTACTTTAATTAAACTTTATATAGTAAATAAATGGCAATTAGAATATATTAATGATAATAGAGGTCAATTTTATAAAACTATTTGTCCAATTGTAAGTACAGATATTAAATATTTAGAACATTATAGGCACAAGGAAATACAAATTTCTCGATTACGTCTCGTACTGGCCAATACTAATCAAAGACTTTATCATAAAACAACATTCACATGGTTTATGTGATACCTGTCAGGTTAAGGAGACTAGTCACCATCTCCTACTTGAATGCAAAAAAGAAGATATATCTAAGTTGTTGCGAGATAACTCTCAGTTGTATAAAAAATGAAATTTCTATTACAAACCTTTTAACGGTAAACATATTTCAATACGAAGTGTATAGGTTAGCTAAAATAATTACTAAAGGTCAGAGTTTGTAAATAGATATGTCACATATGATACTGTAAACAGTTACCTTCTATATTTCTTAAATCTTTAAATATTTAATTTTTTTCCTTCTGCATTTTATTATTCAATTAATTACTGCATCATAAAAATGCACTTTTATATAATAACACTCCTATGCATCAACCTTAGTTATATCTTTTGGATATTGGAGAACCCATTTCACTTTTTCCTTCCAATTGCTAAATCTTGGATATGTTGTGTTATATTATATATATATTTAAAAAAATCTGATGCTTATAGGTTACATATAATAAATGTAATTTGCTAGCATCGGATGCATATTGATTAATGTTACCGCCCTCCAACATTTGGTTCTTAGATGTCGCATATATATAATATTAATAATTATATTCTTTACTATTTCAAACTTAAATTGTTGCGAGATAAATGTCAGTTGTTTAAAAATGAAATTTCTATAACTAACCTTTTAACGGTAAATATATTTCAAGACGAAGTGCATAGTTCAGTTAAAATAATTACTAAAGGTCAAGTTTTGTAAATAGATGTTACATATGATACTGTAAACAGTTTCTTTTTATATATCTTAACTCCGTAAATATTTAATTTTTTCCTTTTGACACCGGTCAGGTTGAGGAGACTATTCACCATCTCCTACTTGAATGTAAAAAAGAACATATATCTAAGTTGTTGCGAGATAAATGTCAGCTGTATAAAAATGAAATTTCTATTACTAACCTTTTAGCGGTAAATATATTCCAAGACGAAGTGTATAGGTTAGTTAAAATAATTACTAAAGGTCAAATATTGTAAATAGATATGCTACATATGATACTGTAAACAGTATCTTTTTATATTTCTCAAATCTGTAAATATTTACTTTTTTCCTTGTGATACCTGTCAGGTTAAGGACACTATTCACCATCTCCTACTTGAATGTAAAAAGAACATATATCTAAGTTGTTGCGAGATAAATGTCAGTTGTTTAAAAATGAAATTTCTATAACTAATCCTTTAACGGTATATATATTTCAAGACGAAGTGCATAGGTTAGTTAAAATAACTAAAAAAGGTCAAATTTTTTAAATAGATATGTTACATATGATACTGTAAACAGTTTCTTTTTATATATCTTAAATCTGTAAATATTTAATTGTTTTCCTTGTGCATTTTATTTTACTGCATTAATTATTGCATTATTAAAATGCACTGTTAAATAATAATACTCCTATGCATCAACCTTAGTTATATCTTTTGAATATTGGTTATTGGAGAACCCATTTCACCTTTTTCTTTTCAATTGCTAGATCTTGGATATGTTCTGCTATATTTATATATATATTATATATTAAAAAATCTCATGCTAGTAGGTTACATATAATACATGTAATTTCCTAGCATCGGATGCATATTGATTAATGTTACTGCCCTCCAAAATATGGTTCTTAGATGTCGCATATGGTTTGATTTGGTTTATGTATTGGAATAACTATGACATTCTATAATGCTGCACTATTGTGTTGCAATAAATAAATTATACAGGTAATTATGATTTGATTACATTTAAATAAAACTTTAAACAATTGCAATTATATGCTCATATATGCATTCTTAATTAATTAAATTTATAGTTCAGTGTGTTAAATACCTGAATAGTTTTTCAAAAAAGCAACTTGGTGTACAACTTTTTCATTTAACGTGCATGCTGTTTGTGAAATTGTTACTATTTCATATACGATATGATTGTGGCAGCAGATACTGCCATGGGTCATCATTAAACTGAAGATTAACAAAAATAATCGCCTAGAAATTTCAAAGGTAGAGTAAAAATATAATGTCATAATTATAAATAATTACTATAGGTGGAATTTTGTAAATAGATATGTCACATATGATACTGTAAACAGTTTCTTTTTATATTTCCTAAATCTGTAGATATTTAATTTTTTTCCTTTGCACTTTTTTATACTCCTATGCATCAACCTTAGTTATATCTTTTGAATATTGGTTATTGGAGAACCCATTTCACCTTTTTGTTTTCAATTGCTAAATCTTGGATATGTTGTGCAACATTATATTAAAAAATCTCATGCTAGTAGGTTACATATAATATATGTAATTTGCTAGCATCGGATGCATATTGATTAATGTTACTGCCTTCCAACATTTGGTTCTTAGATGTCGCATATGGTTTGATTTAGTTTATGTATTGGAATAAATATGACATTGTATAATGCTGCAGTATTGTGTTGCAATAAATCAATTATATAGGTAATTATGATTTGATTACACTGAAATAAAACTTTAAACAATTGCAATTATACGCTCATATATGCATAGTTAATTAATTAAATTTATAGTTCAGTGTGTTAAATACCTGAATAGTTTTTCAAAAAGCAACTTCGCATACCAACTGTTTCATTTAACATGCATGCTGTTTGTGAAATTGTTACTATTTCATATATGATATGAGTGTGGCAGTATATATAGCCATGGGTTATCATTAGCTGAAGATTTAAAAAAATAATCGCCTAGAAATTTTAAAAGTAAAGTAAGAATATAATGTCATAATTATAATTATATGTACTGCAGTTCTAACTGAAGTTGTTTAAATATTTCTTGTGTGTGATAATTGTTGCGAAATACTGTTTAAATTGAATCAAAACATTTTATCGCTGTGTGTATCATAGATCGATTAAGGGGTCTTATTCTCAGTCTAGACATGCTTTATTGAATGATTTATTATCTTTCATTTACAGACTAAATTCCAATCAAATAAGATTTACATGGATCCCAAGTCACATTGACCAGTCACGCAATGATCGAGCAGATAGTTTGGGTAAAGAAGCTCTGAGAATTGATCATGTTAATTCTACTAATTACTTTGAAATTTCAGACATTTTTACTTTAATGAAATTTTATATAGTAAATAAATGGCAATCAGAATATATTAATGATAATAGAGGTCATTTTTATAAAACTATTTGTCCAATTCTAAGTACAGATATTAAATATTTAGAACCCTATAGGCATAAAGAAATACATATTTCTAGATAAAATCTCGGAGTGGCAAATACTAATCAAAGACTGTTTATCATAAAACAATATTCAGATGGTTTATGTGATACATGTCAGGTTAAGGATACTATTCACCATCTCCTACTTGAATGCAGAAAAGATATATCTAAGTTGTTGCGAGATAAATGTCAGTTGAATAAAAAATGAAATTTCTATTACAAACCTTTAAACAGTAAACATATTTCAAGACGAAGTGCATAGTTCAGTTAAAATTATAACTAAAGGCCAAATTTTGTAAATAGATATGTTACATATGATACTGTAAACAGTTTCTTTTTATATTTCTTAAATCTGTAAAATATTTATTTTTTTTCCTTGTGCATTGTATTTATTCTATTAATTATTGCATCATTAAAATGCACTTTAATATAATAATACTCCTATGCATCAACCTTAGTTATCTCTTTTGGATATTGGAGAACCCATTTCACTTTTTCCTTCCAATTGCTAAATCTTGGATATGTTGTGTTATATTATATAAATATATATTTAAAAAATCTGATGTTTGTAGGTTACATATAATAATTGTAATTTGCTACCATCGGATGCACATTGATTAATGTTACCGCCCTCCAACATTTGGTTCTTAGATGTCGCATATATATAATAATAATAATAATTATCTTCTTTATTATTTCAAACCGACAGACGCAGTAAGATTACATTGAAACACCCTCCCCATGATTTGATCTGGTTCATGTATTGGAATAAATATGACATTCTATAATGCTGAAGTATTGTGTTGCAATAAATCAATTATACAGGTAATTATGATTTGATTACATTAAAATAAAACTTTAAACAATTGCAATTATATGCTCATATATGCCTTGTTAATTAATTAAATTTATAGCTCAGTGTGTTAAATACCTGAATAGTTTTTCAAAAAAGCAACTTGGTACACCAACTGTTTCGTTTAACGTGCATGCTGTTTCTGAAATTGTTACTATTTCATATATGATATGATTGTGGCAGTAGATATTGGAATGGATAATCATTAAACTGAAGATTTAAAAAAAGTTATAACAGAAGTTGCTTAAATATTTCTTGTGTGTGATAATTGTTGCGAAATACTGTTTAAATTGAATCAAAACATTTTATCGCTGTGTGTATCATACATCAATTAAGGAGTCTTATTCTCAGTCTAGATCTGCCTTATTGAATGATTTATTATCTTTCATTTACAGACTAAATTCCAATCAAATAAGATTTACATGGATCCCAAGTCACATTGACCAGCCACGCAATGATCGAGCAGATAGTTTGGCTAAAGAAGCTCTGAGTATTGATCATGTTAATTCTACTAATTACTTTGAACTTTCAGAATGTTTACTTTAATGAAACTTTATATAGTAAATAAATGGCAATTAGAATATACAACTATTTGTCCAATTGTAAGTAGAGATATTAAATATTTAGAACATTACAGGCACAAAAAAATACAAATTTCTCGATTACGTCTCGCAGTGGCCAATACTAATCAAAGACTTTATCATAAAACAACATTCAGATGGTTTATGTGATACCTGTCAGGTTAATGAGACTAGTCACCATCTCCTACTTGAATGCAAGAAAGAAGATATATCTAAGTTGTTGCGAGATATGATGCTGGCGTGCGGTGAGGGGAGGAGAAGACGAGGTCGCCCAAGGAGGAGATGGATGGATGAGATACAAGATGTAACTGGCATGAATTTGGCAGAATTAAGAGACTTGTCATCGAATAGGAAACAATGGAGTGTGTTCACCAGGACGATCGCTAGAGCTCCACGAGCTGACAGCACAAGGTGCTGCGAGATAACTCTCAGTTGAATAAAAATGAAATTTCTATTACAAACCTTTTAACGGTAAACATATTTCAAGACGAAGTGTATAGGTTAGCTTAAATAATTACTAAAGGTCAAAGCTTGTAAATAGATATGTTGCATATGAGACTGTAAACAGTTTCTTTTTATATTTCTTATATCTGTGAATTTTTAATTTTTTTCCTTGTGCATTTTATTTATTCTATTAATTATTGCATCATTAAAATGCACTTTTATATAATAATACTCCCATCAATCAACCTTAGTAATATCTTTTGGATAGTGGAGAACCCATTTCACCTTTTTCCTTCCAATTGCTATATCTTGCATATGTTGGTTATATTATGCCTATATATATTTAAAAAATCTGATGCCAGTAGGTTACATAGAATAAAGGTAATTTGCTAGCATCGGATGCATATTGATTAATGTTACCGCCCTCCAACATTTGGTTCTTAGATGTCGCATATATATAATAGCAATTATATTCTTTATTATTTCAAACCGACAGACACAGTAAGATTACATTGAAACACCCTCCCCATTTGATCTGGTTTATGTATTGGAATAAATATGACATTCTATAATGCTGCAGTATTGTGTTGCAATAAATCAATTATACAGATAATTATGATTTGATTACATTGAAATAAAACTTTAAACAATATATGCTCATATATGCTCATATATGCATTGTTAATTAATTAATTTTATAATTCAGTGTGTTAAATACCTCAATAATTTTTCAAAAAAGGAACTTGGCACACCAACTGTTTCATTTAACGTGCATGCTGTTTGTGAAATTGTTACTATCTCATATATGATATGATTATGGCAGTAGATATTGCCATGGATAATCATTAAACTGAAGATTTAAAAAAAAACTTATAACAGAAGTTGCTTAAATATTTCTTGTGTGTGATAGTTGTTGCGAAATACTGTTTAAGTTGAATCAAAACATTTTATCACTGTGTGTATCATATATCATTTAAGGGTTTTATTCTCAGTCTAGATCTGCTTTATTGAATGATTTCTTATCTTTCATTTACAGACTACATTCTAATCAAAAAAGATTTACATGGATCCCAAGTCACATTGACCGGCCAGGCAATGATGGAGCAGATAGTTTGGCTAACGAAGCTCTGAATATTGATCATGTTAATTCTACTAATTACTTTGAACTTTCAGAAAGTTCTACTATAAAGAAACTTTATATAGTAAATAAATGGCAATTCGAATATATTAATGATAATAGAGGTCATTTTTATAAAACTATGTCCAATTGTAAGTATAGATATCAAATATTTAGAACCCTATAGGCATAAGGAAATACACATTTCTGGATTACATCTCGGAGTGGCAAATACTAATCAAAGACTGTTTATTATAAAACAACATTCAGATGGGATTTATGTGATACCTGTCACGTTAAGGGGACTATTTACCATCTCCTACTTGAATGTAAAAACGAACATATATCTAAGTTGTTGCAAGATAAATGTCAGTTGTATAAAAATGAAATTTCTATAACTAACCTTTTAACGGTAAATATATTTCAAGACGAAGTGCATAGTTCAGTTAAAATAATTACTAAAGGTCAAGTTTTGTAAATAGATGTTACATATGATACTGTCAACAGTTTCTATTTATATTTCTTAAATCTGTTTCTATTTATATTTCTTAAATCTATAAAATTGAAACTTCTATTTTAACCTTTCAGCGGTAAATATATTTCAAGTTGAAGTGTATCGGTTAGTTAAAATAATTACTAAAGGTCAAATTTTGTAAATAGATGTTACAAATGATACTGTAAACAGTTTCTTTTTATATATCTTAACTCCGTAAATATTTAATTTTTTCCTTTTGACACCGGTCAGGTTGAGGAGACTATTCACCATCTCCTACTTGAATGTAAAAAAGAACATATATCTAAGTTGTTGCGAGATAAATGTCAGCTGTATAAAAATGAAATTTCTATTACTAACCTTTTAACGGTAAATATATTCCAAGACGAAGTGTATAGGTTAGTTAAAATAATTACTAAAGGTCAAATATTGTAAATAGATATGTTACATATGATACTGTAAACAGTATTTTTTTATTTTTCTCAAATCTGTAAATATTTACTTTTTTCCTTGTGATACCTGTCAGGTTAAGGACACTATTCACCATCTCCTGCTTGAATGTAAAAAGAACATATATCTAAGTTGTTGCGAGATAAATGTCAGTTGTTTAAAAATGAAATTTCTATAACTAACCTTTTAACGGTTTATATATTTCAAGACGAAGTGCATAGTTCAGTTAAAATAATTACTAAAGGCCCAATTTTGTAAATAGATGTTACATATGATACTGTAAACAGTTTCTATTTATATTTCTTAAATCTGTAAATATTTAATTTTTTTCCTTCTGATACCTGTCAGGTTAAGGAGACTATTCACCATCTTCTGCTTGAATGTAAATAAGAAGATATATCTAATTTGTTGCGAGATATATGTCAGTTGTATAAAAATGAAATTTCTATTACTAACCTTTTAACGGTAAATATATTTCAAGAGGAAGTGCATAGGTTAGTTAAAATAACTAAAAAAGGTCAAATTTTTTAAATAGATATGTTACATATGATACTGTAAACAGTTTCTTTTTATATATCTTAAATCTGTAAATATTTAATTGTTCTCCTTGTGCATTTTATTTTACTGCATTAATTATTGCATTATTAAAATGCACTGTTAAATAATAATACTCCTATGCATCAACCTTAGTTATATCTTTTGAATATTGGTTATTGGAGAACCCATTTCACCTTTTTCTTTTCCATGGCTAGATCTTGGATATGTTCTGCTATATTTATATATATTATATATTAAAAAATCTGTAGCTAGTAGGTTACATATAATACATGTAATTTGCTAGCATCGGATGCATATTGATTAGTGTTACTGCCCTCCAAAATTTGGTTCTTAGATGTCGTATATGGTTTGATTTGGTTTATGTATTGGAATAACTATGACATTCTATAATGCTGCACTATTGTGTTGCAATAAATAAATTATACAGGTAATTATGATTTGATTACATTTAAATAAAACTTTAAACAATTGCAATTATATGCTCATATATGCATTCTTAATTAATTAAATTTATAGTTCAGTGTGTTAAATACCTGAATAGTTTTTCAAAAAAGCAACTTGGTGTACAACTTTTTCATTTAACGTGCATGCTGTTTGTGAAATTGTTACTATTTCATATACGATATGATTGTGGCAGCAGATACTGCCATGGGTCATCATTAAACTGAAGATTAACAAAAATAATCGCCTAGAAATTTCAAAGGTAGAGTAAAAATATAATGTCATAATTATAAATAATTACTATAGGTGGAATTTTGTAAATAGATATGTCACATATGATACTGTAAAGTTTCTTTTTATATTTCCTAAATCTGTAGATATTTAATTTTTTTCCTTTGCACTTTTTTATACTCCTATGCATCAACCTTAGTTATATCTTTTGAATATTGGTTATTGGAGAACCCATTTCACCTTTTTGTTTTCAATTGCTAAATCTTGGATATGTTGTGCAACATTATATTAAAAAATCTCATGCTAGTAGGTTACATATAATATATGTAATTTGCTAGCATCGGATGCATATTGATTAATGTTACTGCCTTCCAACATTTGGTTCTTAGATGTCGCATATGGTTTGATTTAGTTTATGTATTGGAATAAATATGACATTGTATAATGCTGCAGTATTGTGTTGCAATAAATCAATTATATAGGTAATTATGATTTGATTACACTGAAATAAAACTTTAAACAATTGCAATTATACGCTCATATATGCATAGTTAATTAATTAAATTTATAGTTCAGTGTGTTAAATACCTGAATAGTTTTTCAAAAAGCAACTTCGCATACCAACTGTTTCATTTAACATGCATGCTGTTTGTGAAATTGTTACTATTTCATATATGATATGAGTGTGGCAGTATATATAGCCATGGGTTATCATTAGCTGAAGATTTAAAAAAATAATCGCCTAGAAATTTTAAAAGTAAAGTAAGAATATAATGTCATAATTATAATTATATGTACTGCAGTTCTAACTGAAGTTGTTTAAATATTTCTTGTGTGTGATAATTGTTGCGAAATACTGTTTAAATTGAATCAAAACATTTTATCGCTGTGTGTATCATAGATCGATTAAGGGGTCTTATTCTCAGTCTAGACATGCTTTATTGAATGATTTATTATCTTTCATTTACAGACTAAATTCCAATCAAATAAGATTTACATGGATCCCAAGTCACATTGACCAGTCACGCAATGATCGAGCAGATAGTTTGGGTAAAGAAGCTCTGAGAATTGATCATGTTAATTCTACTAATTACTTTGAAATTTCAGACATTTTTACTTTAATGAAATTTTATATAGTAAATAAATGGCAATCAGAATATATTAATGATAATAGAGGTCATTTTTATAAAACTATTTGTCCAATTCTAAGTACAGATATTAAATATTTAGAACCCTATAGGCATAAAGAAATACATATTTCTAGATAAAATCTCGGAGTGGCAAATACTAATCAAAGACTGTTTATCATAAAACAATATTCAGATGGTTTATGTGATACATGTCAGGTTAAGGATACTATTCACCATCTCCTACTTGAATGCAGAAAAGATATATCTAAGTTGTTGCGAGATAAATGTCAGTTGAATAAAAATGAAATTTCTATTACAAACCTTTAAACAGTAAACATATTTCAAGACGAAGTGCATAGTTCAGTTAAAATTATAACTAAAGGCCAAATTTTGTAAATAGATATGTTACATATGATACTGTAAACAGTTTCTTTTTATATTTCCTAAATCTGTAGATACTTAATTTTTTCCTTTGCACTTTTTTATACTCCTAAGCATCAACCTTAGTTATATCTTTTGAATATTGGTTATTGGAGAACCCATTTCACCTGTTTCTTTTCAATTGCTAAATCTTGGATATGTTGTGCTACATTATATTAAAAAATCTCATGCTAGTAGGTTACATATAATATATGTAATTTGTCGATGCATACTGATTAATGTTACTGCCCTCCAACATTTGGTTCTTAGATGTCGCATATGGTTTGATTTAGTTTATGTATTGGAATAAATATGACATTGTATAATGCTGCAGTATTGTGTTGCAATAAATGAATTATATAGGTAATTATGATTTGATTACACTGAAATAAAACTTTAAACAATTGCAATTATACGCTCATATATGCATAGTTAATTAATTAAATTTATAGTTCAGTGTGTTAAATACCTGAATAGTTTTTCAAAAAGCAACTTCGCATAGCAACTGTTTCATTTAACATGCATGCTGTTTGTAAAATTGTTACTATTTCATATATGATATGAGTGTGGCAGTATACATAGCCATGGGTTATCATTAGACTGAAGATAAAAAAAAATAATCGCCTAGAAATTTTAAGAGTAAAGTAAGAATATAATGTCATAATTATAATTATATGTACTGCAGTTCTAACTGAAGTTGTTTAAATATTTCTTGTTTGTGATAATTGTTGCGAAATACTGTTTAAATTGAATCAAAACATTTTATCGCTGTGTGTATCATAGATCGATTAAGGGGTCTTATTCTCAGTCTAGACATGCTTTATTGAATGATTTATTATCTTTCATTTACAGACTAAATTCCAATCAAATAAGATTTACATGGATCCCAAGTCACATTGACCAGTCACGCAATGATCGAGCAGATAGTTTGGGTAAAGAAGCTCTGAGAATTGATCATGTTAATTCTACTAATTACTTTGAACTTTCAGACATTTTTACTTTAATGAAATTTTATATAGTAAATAAATGGCAATCAGAATATATTAATGATAATAGAGGTCATTTTTATAAAACCATTTGTCCAATTCTAAGTACAGATATTAAATATTTAGAACCCTATAGGCATAAAGAAATACATATGTCTAGATAAAATCTCGGAGTGGCAAATACTAATCAAAGACTGTTTATCATAAAACAATATTCAGATGGTTTATGTGATACATGTCAGGTTAAGGATACTATTCACAATCTCCTACTTGAATGCAGAAAAGATATATCTAAGTTGTTGCGAGATAAATGTCAGTTGAATAAAAATGAAATTTCTATTACAAACCTTTAAACAGTAAACATATTTCAAGACGAAGTGCATAGTTCAGTTAAAATTATAACTAAAGGTCAAATTTTGTAAATAGATATGTTACATATGATACTGTAAACAGTTTCTTTTTATATTTCTTAAATCTGTAAAATATTTAATTTTTTTCCTTGTGCATTTTATTTATTCTATTAATTATTGCATCATTAAAATGCACTTTAATATAATAATACTCCTATGCATCAACCTTAGTTATCTCTTTTGGATATTGGAGAACCCATTTCACTTTTTCCTTCCAATTGCTAAATCTTGGATATGTTGTGTTATATAATATAAATATATATTTAAAAAATCTGATGCTAGTAGGTTACATATAATAAATGTAATTTGCTACCATCGGATGCACATTGATTAATGTTACCGCCCTCCAACATTTGGTTCTTAGATGTCGCATATATATAATAATAATAATTATATTCTTTATTATTTCAAACCGACAGACGCAGTAAGATTACATTGAAACACCCTCCCCATGATTTGATCTGGTTCATGTATTGGAATAAATATGACATTCTATAATGCTGAAGTATTGTGTTGCAATAAATCAATTATACAGGTAATTATGATTTGATTACATTAAAATAAAACTTTAAACAATTGCAATTATATGCTCATATATGCCTTGTTAATTAATTAAATTTATAGCTGAGTGTGTTAAATACCTGAATAGTTTTTTTTTAAAAGCAACTTAGTGCACCAACTGTTTCGTTTAACGTGCATGCTGTTTGTGAAATTGTTACTATTTTATATATGATATGATTGTGGCAGTAGATATAGCCATGGGTTATCATTAGGCTGAAGATTTAAAAAAATAATCGCCTAGAAATTTTAAAAGTAAAGTAAGAATATAATGTGATAATTATAATTGTATGTACTGCAGTTATAACTGAAGTTGTTTAAATATTTCTTGTGTGTGATAATTGTTGCAAAATACTGTTTAAATTGAATCAAAACATTTTATCGCTGTGTGTATCATAGATCGATTAAGGGGTCTTATTCTCAGTCTAGACCTGCTTTACTGAATGATTTGTTAATTTTCATTAACAGACTAAATTCCAATCAAATAACATCTATTTGGGTTCCAAGTCACATTGACCGGCCAGGCAATGATCGAGCAGATAGTTTGGGTAAAGAAGCTCTGAGTACTGATCATGTTAATTCCACTAATTACTTTGAACCTTCAGACATTTCTACTTTAATGAAACTTTACATAGTAAATAAATGGCAATTAGAATATATTAATGATAATAGAGGTCATTTTTATAAAACTATTTGTCCAATTGTAAGTACAGATATTAAATATTCAGAATCTTATAGCCAAAAGGATATACAAATTTCTAGATTACGTCTCGGAGTGGCGAATACTAATCAAAGACTGTTTATTATAAAACAACATTCAGATGGTTTATGTGATACCTGTCAGGTTCAGGAGACTAGTCGCCATCTCCTACTTGAATGCAAGAAAGAAGATATATCTAAGTTGTTGCGAGATATATGTCAGTTGAATAAAAATGAAATTTCTATTACTAGCATTTCAACAGTAAATATATTTCAAGACAAAGTGTATAGCTTAGTTAAAACAATTACAAAAGGTCAAATTTTGTAAATAGATATGTTATATATGATACTGTAAACAGTGTCTTTTTATATTTCTTAAATCTGTAAATATTTAATTCTTTTCCTTGTGCATTTTATTTTATTGTATTAATTATTGCATTATTAAAATGCAATTTATTTATAATAATACTCTTATGCATCAACCTTAGTTATATCTTTTGCACATTGGTTATTGGAGAAGAAATTTCACCTTTTTCTTTTCAATTACTAAATCTTGGATATGTTGTGCTATATTATATATATATTAAAAAATCTTATGCTTGTAGGTTACATTTTATATATGCAATTTGCTAGCATTGGATGCATATTGATTAATGTTATTACCCTCCAACATTTGGTTCTTAGATCTTGCACATGGTTTGATTTGGTTTATGTATTGGAATAAATATGACGTATAATGCTGCAGTATTGTGTTGCAATAAAGGAATTATACAGGTAATTATGATTTGATTACAATGAAATAAAACTTTAAACAATTTGAATAATATGCTCATATATGCATTGTTAATTAATTAAATTTAAAGTTCAGTGTGTTAAATACTTGAATAGTTTTTCAAAAAGTAACTTGGTATACCAACTGTTTCATTTTATGTCCATGCTGTGTGTGAAATTGTTACTATTTCATATATGATATGATTGTGGCAGTAGATATTGCCTTGGGTTATCATTACACTGAAGATTAAAAAAATAATCGCTTAGAAATATCAAAGGTAGAGTAAGAATATAATGTCATAATTATAAGTATATGTACTACAGTTATAACTGAAGTTGTTTAAATATTTCTTATGTGTGACAATTGTTGTGAAATACTGTTTAAATTGAATCAAAACATTTTATCGCTGTGTGTATCATAGACAATATTAGATACTAGCTGGTTTACCCGGCGTTGCCCGGGGTTATAAGTTTCAATCCCTGTAGCGAATAAGCAACAAATTTAGGTATAAGTTTAAATCCGTGTAGCGAATAAGGAAGAAATTTAGGCGACCTGTGGGGGAGACTGCTTTGCAGTCTAGGCGTGGACTGACTGCTTTGCAGTTGCCCTGTGGCGACGACTGCTTCGCAGTCTTCCGTGGACTGACTGCTTCGCAGTCGAAGAGGGTGAACCCGGCGTTGGCGGGTTAAAGAAAACGCCAGAAATCTAGCCGTCACTGCCCTTAGTAAAGCAGAGTCTTTGAACATACAGTTTTGCTGTAAAACGATGAATATAGTTCGAATCGATCGTAATAAAATTTTTTGCGAAAGTAAACGTCATTATGCACATTATTAATGACGTTGGGGAATACCCGCGCCATAAATAGAACCGCTTAGCAGTGGAAGAGGCGACCTGGGGCGTTATGCGCATTATTAATGACGTTGGGGAATACCGGCGCCATAAATAGAACCGCTTTGCAGTGGAAGCGGCGAGCGACGGTCGGTTGGGTAGAGTTTTGGGGAATTTTCACCATGTCAGCGGTGAAAAGGGGTGAATTGCATTTCTGAATTGTCGTCAACGGCCATTAATGTCATAAGGCGACGTCAAACTTTGGATTAATAATAAAAATCAGTTGTGCAGCTTAAAAATTAATTTTATTCTATTCCGTTCTCGTCCTATAAAAATATTGAAATTTTAATTCCTATTCTATTCTCGTTCTACATTTATTTTTCATTCCAGTTTTCGTTCCGTGGAACTAATTTTAAATAATTATTATTCCTGTTCTATTCTCTGGAACTAAAATAACACTGCTCAACACCTTCTTAGAGAGGCCCAAACCTGCACACTAGTGTTTAAGTGACAATTGCTCGATGAATTATGTCCATCTCAACACCTTCTTTTAAAGAGGATCAAACACACACACTAATGCTTAAGTTACAAGTGCTCAATGAATTATGTCCATCTCAACACCTTCTTTTAAAGAGGATCAAACTCACACACTAATGTTTAAGTGACAATTGCTCAATTATGTCCATCTCAACACTTTCTTTTAAAGAGGATCAAACTCACACACTAATGTTTAAGTGACAATTGCTCAATTATGTCCATCTCAACACTTTCTTTTAGAGAGGATCAAACCCACACACTAATGTTTAAGTGACAATTGCTCAATGAATTATGTCCATCTCAACACCTTCTTTTAAAGAGGATCAAACCCACACACTAATGTTTAAGCAACTGTGCGGACTGAAGCTGCTCAAGGTATTATACACCCCCTTAGAGAGGCTCAACACAACACACTAGTGTTTAAGTGACTATCAATGAATATCTCCGACTCTGAGCTCTGCTACTGTTACTGATGATGATGATGAAATGGTTATGATAACACCAATAACAACAAAGATGACCACAGCATGTCTACTGAAATTCAAGATGAGAAGGATTCCATTTCTCATAGCTGAATTCCTAATTCTTACAAATTACCCTAACTAATGTAGCACTGCTTCTAGACAAGAAAGCTACTCAGCAGGGCTAAAGGTTCTAGAGAGGAGGGAAGACCATAATGTAAAAAAAATATAAACCAAAATGCCAAACAACAAAAACACCAGATAAGGAAATAAGTGGAACTGCACGTGATGGTTTTGCTTCTGCTGCACTTTCCACGCGCACCAATAGCCTATACTAACTAAAAATAATTATGTAAAAATTAAATCTGATAAAAATATTTAAAATAACTATTCTAACAATTTATGGTGCACATGCACACAAGACCATACATAGGAAACCCTGGATGACTGAATGAAAACGGAAACATCCGAGCAGCTGTCAAACATCAGGGATGACACCGATCTGTCCAACATCAGGGATGACTCCGATCTTTCAAACATCGGGGATGACACTGATCTGTCAAACATCAGGGATGACATCGATCTGTAAAAAAATCACAAATATCAGTTAGATACCAGCAACAAACAATTTTGCTCCCAGGTAATCACAATACCTTAAACACTTTTCCTCTTTCCGCAAGAGCTTGAAACCAACCTGATTGTGGTTTGATGTTACCACGTCTTGCAAATGAATATTCATACAGCAGTTGAGCTGTCTTTATGTATTAGTACATGTACTGTTGTCTTTCTGTTCCACATATGATCAGTTATCTCTCTCGGCTGAAGACAGTTTTTCCTCCACAATTGTGTGTTTATTTATGATAAAATAGCCGTGATATAAAATAAATTGCCTCTGTTGAACACTCTTATGTTCTAGAAGATGTAAAAGCAACACTACTATTTTTCCCTTCCAGATGCAATCACTATTTTTCATTTTCCAGCAATCTAAAGATGCATCTTTTAAGATCTGCAAAATTGCCATGTTCAGCGTCCTTGTGACGTTCTTTAAAAGACACGTTACAAATAGCCAGATCCATAATACAAGTGCATCTCTCAGTCAAAGAAATTGTTGAATTTAATTAGTAATTATCGATTTAATACGACAGATTCTGTGATCTCAACCCAACCATAGCATTCCAACCAGGGCTGTAGTCGAGGGTATACAGCGTGTACTCACCTCTAGAGACTGTATACTCACCTCACAAAATATTTATATTCATTTATATTAAAATACTGTAGCGTATACTCACAAAATACTGTAGCGTATACTCACCTCTAATTCGTTTCGAAAAACTAACCGGTAGCGTGTACTCACCTCTAACTTTACCACTGTAACAGCCCCGATTCCAACAAGAGGCGACATCGATTAATGAACCTCCCAAATTGTGTTTCTATAAATTCTCGAAAGGATGGAGGCGTGAGTGGGTATCAGATTGCATGCTATTCCACGAACACTTGCCCTTCCAACTACTGTTATAATATTGTGGTGTTGTTCATGATGAATAGATGATTACAACTGTGAATGGAAAGTTCCTGTATTTCTTTATTTATTGTGTGAGTTATGTAAGAGATAACGGCAAAGCTACAGCAAGCAAGTTCACTATGTGTAGACCGAGTTGCAATCCAAGATATGCTGCAAAAATTTCACAACTCCTACACACTGAAGTATTTTCTTGGTTTTCCAGGAGTCAAACAGAATGTAATTATGTAACAATTTTGCTCAAAATATTGTATTAAATTATTTATAAAGAAATTTTTTGCAAAAATTGACAGGCAATTAGGATTTTTCCTAGTTAAATTATTATCTTTAATTAGTCCTTTCTTTGTAAGACTCTGTTGAGCTGTCTCGTTTATAAATAAATAAACTGTTGCATTTCTGTTCTATGTACATTGTACTCTCTCTGCAGAAAAAGGTAATTACATTATTTGTTTTTTTTTTATAAAATTGCATATCAATTTAAGACAAGCATGGCCATTCGCAAGAAACTGCCACTTGTTGGATTGTTATGGTTGCACTTCTCGATCAACCGATCCCTTGTGGGTGTTGACATTTATAAAAATTTTGTAGTGACTGTGCATGGCAAATTCCATTAACAGGCAAGAATCTGTATTTATGCCATTTATTCTTTCACTCTCGTGATGGAGCGTTTTCTTCTAGTGGTTAGCACGATGGAATTTCAACCGAGAGGTCGGGGGTTCAAATCGCCACCAGGGCAGAAATCTGTTTCGAAATGTTTGCTCCACGTGTGCGACCTTAGCCAACTCAGCTATGTGTACACTGACCGTATGCTGTGAGTTGGGAAGATCAGATGGAGAGGGAGAAGACTGGCCACCTGCCGTCATATGCCGAGGCCAAGAAAATGAAGTCCGGTTCTTCGTCTGCAAGAGAAAATAAGTCCATTATTGTGTATATTAGACAAGCAATTTCTCATGCAATTATTTTCCCCTAATTTAATATAAAATTAGAAAAATCAAAATATACAGTTCTACAAGTTAAAATCTCATGCAATTATTTCTTCGTGTAATCAGTAAGTTCAAAATTTCTTGTAAAGATAATTGTTATTTTTATCCTATGGGTCTGTTCCAGTATAAAATTTTGTATGAAAACTACACAGGTACCTGTTTCGAGTGTCAGGAAATGCCTCGAATTTCTTCTCGTTCTTCTGACAGAGTTGAAACTGCCAGAACCTGGAAGACAACGACAGTTTTTAATGTTACTATTATTGGTCCCTCTCTTTGGAACAATTTACCCAAATCACTTCGTAATCTACCGAACCTTGCTTTGTTTAAAAAAGAGGTTCGAGCCTACCTTTTTGTTCATATTTGATGTTCTATTTAATCAAATGGTGACTCTATATTGTGGCTTTTATTAGTTAAGGTAGTTAGTTAAGCATTATTAGTTAAGCTAGTCTCACATTCTGATGTTTCATATTCCCTTCTGTTGTCTCATGTTTTCTTCATTTCTTCAGTTGCTACATTTTACCAACTCTTTTCATTATCTAGACGATCAGATTGACTCCATTTATCCTGACATCGCTATACATTAAAACTCAACCGCTATCTCAATGCTTCATATGGTACACGGGTATCCTAATTTAGCGGGACTTTCGTCCCTTCTGGGTATCCGTTTGCCTCCCTTAATAGTTTACGTGTTTACAATATGCATTGGCTTATTATCACTATTTAACCAATTTGCGATTTATTCTGTATTGCCTTTGTTAACTGCATTATGGGAGCAATAAAAGATTTGATTGATTGATTGATTGATTGATTGATTGATTGATTGATTGATTGATTGATTGATTGATTGATTGACAAGAGAGCTCAACAATTTCCTGCAAAGTCGTGACTCTTCAAATATAATTTTTATGTTTCATTATTACTCAACATATACATCCTCAACCCGTCCTCAACTGAGCTGCCTGAAATGTTGCTAACCTGACTAAATTTTCTGCACATTCAAACTATGCGCAAGAGACTTGCACTGGTTTCCAGTTGAAAACAAGATTACCTTCAAAATCCTCTTCATCGGACAAGTAGAAATAAAAATATTGTTGCTCAACAGATATAATTTCTGGCAAAGAAATTACTAGTATAAAGGTTAATGAAGAAATCAAATACCAAGCAGTTCAGTTGCATCAGAGGTACAAGACACACGAGGTTGGCACGACAGGAATTCTGCAGTTGCATCAGTAGCACCCGACACACGAGGCTGGCATGAAAGGAATTCTGCAGATGCATCAGTCGCAAACGACACACGAGGTTGGCATGACAGGAATTCTGCAGTTGCGTCAGTAGCACCCGACACACGAGGCTGGCATGACAGGATTTCTGCAGTTGCATCAGTAGCACCCGACACATTAGGTTGGCACAACAGGAATTCTGCAGTTGCATCAGTAGCACCCAACACACGAGGTTGGCACGACAGGATTTCTGCAGTTGCATCAGTAGCACCCGACACATTAGGTTGGCACAACAGGAATTCTGCAGTTGCATCAGTAGCACCCAACACACGAGGTTGGCACGACAGGATTTCTGCAGTTGCATCAGTAACACTCGACACACGAGGCTGGTATAACAGGATTTCTGTAGTTGCATCAGTAACACCCGACACACGAGGCTGGCATGACAGGAATTCTGAAATAAACAAAATGAAGTTGTTATTGTTGGTAGGAAAAATAAATATTTCATTGTTGTTCAATAGAAAACAATTTATGGCACAGAAATAATATTTTTATCTGAAATAATCCATAACAAAACTTTCTGAAGAAATCCTAAATATCTAGTTCATTTCTTCAGATACTAATTCTCATGACGAGGAATCTGAAAAAAAATAAAAGTGTATTTATTGCCAATGAAAATAAACATTTCATTTTTGCTCAACAGAAACAATTTCTGGCAAAGAAATGACCTTAGCATCTTAAATAACTTACTATAAAAGCTTTTGAAGAATTCAAGTAAACACTGCCTGGTATAAAGAATTCATTACCAAAATTCAGAGCTTCCAGAGGGGCTTCAGTGAGTCACACGGTGACTTGAGCTGCTGTAGGACAGATTTCTGACTTAGCTGTAACAGAAAATATAGGGCTTATTAATTTGTTGCTAGCAAACTAGCCAGTCCTACCATTTTCTTTATTCTATCAAATAAATATTTCCAATTTACATACAAATACGCACAGCAAACTGATTGCCAGATTTTATGAGACAAGGCAAACAGCATGCTGCTGTGCAATGAAAAACATCAAACTGATCATACATATAGATTTCCAGTTGCAGTTTGAAAAGTCAAGAATTTCACATTCCTATATAATAATCAAAAATAAAGATATCATTTTTAAACTATGAACATTTATATTTTATATCAAATTAGTGGATCTGACCAAATCCTACCTTGATAGCCAAAGCAAATGTGCTGTCTCTAGTTGTCTGTCTGCTTGCCCGCAGATGCAACATCTCACTCTCGTCCTGAAGCTAAAACAATTTTGTAAAAAGTAAGTGCTCGATGTGCTGCATATAAACAATACAGTTGCGTATAAACAATACAGTTTCAGGCGTCAATCACACATATACACACACAGTAATTAAGTAATCAAATTAAGTATAGCCTTTACTTGCAGCTGACAAGCACACATGAAGAGGTGGCAACAGCTGATGAATGCAGTGGCCAAGAAACTTTGATTTCTGGAAGATCTTTCTTTCTGATCGAGCAATCAGCTGTTCCCATTTTACGAGAATTAACTTTGCACATCAAATAATAATCTTTTCTTTATTAATTCAAACCGACAAACGCAGTAAGATCACAGACATGACAGTACAATTATCAATATTTTAACTAAACACACGTTTTGGCAGCCATGCAAGGCGCCCGCCCGAAGGGGGTTGCAGGAATAGAACCGCGTACTGCTGCTCTCCTGGTCAGGAGTGTTACCATTACTCTATCCCCCTTCCCCATGGAGGCAGTCAATCTTCATGTGATGCGCAGTATTATAGAACAGTCTCCGCAAGAATATCAAAAAAGATAACAATTTGCTTGTTAACACCTGCATCACCCCATTGTGTTTTCACTATCCATAACATCCGATTTGTTTTCTTTGTTTTCTGCGTTTTAGTCGCTGTTAAACATTAATGGCTTTAATTTTGCACAATCCTCGGGTTTAGTAATTTTACACATCTCTTCGTCTCCCGCCATACGCAAACGAGCATTCTGGGATAATTGGAAAAACTCATACGTAAATAATGAAATGCAGCTTTGAAAGTAAGTCAGCAGCCTTTAAATAATGTAAGTCAAAACAATAATAATATACAGTTGATGTAAAATGTAATTGCCCTTGGATTAGGAAAAGCCCAAACCCGTAATTTAAGTGTTGACGTTTGGCACATAAACCTCGTGTTATTCATTCAATCATTGTTATTCAAATGGGACAACGATGCTTAATATTAAAAGTTCTTACCTAATTCTCATAATACCCCAATATTCCCAGCATTCCCAGTAGAGAGATATCTGAACGCAACTCCCATAATGCCTTTTCTGACAATCGCATAAAAATTCAGCAGAGAATCACAAGCCGCAATATGATTGGATCCGGCACACCCCGGCTTTCGATGGAGAAAGGCATTGATATGTATTAATACTACAATGGAAAAAGGTATTATGGGAGATCGAGGCTTGTAGTCACACTGCACAAAAACAAAGAATTGCAATCCTTGCCTTTCCCTTTTAGTCAACAATGTCAAGAATTTATGACTGCTTGAATGATGGCTGCTTGTGCGAACTGTAGCTTTCTGGAGACGGTATATAATAGGGCCTACTATAACTGAATCATGATAAACTTTCAATCGATCATTTTTTTGACCATTCATTCAATCCTAAATCGATCATTGTTTAAAAGTTAGACAAATTCTTGTCCTAATTACGCCAATACCATTGTTTTTGAAAATAAAACCTAACAAGTTTTCGTCTCAATAAATGATTTGAGTTGAAATCGTTCACTCAATTAATTCGCTTGAGTTAGAAACTGCAAAGCAAATAATTTAAGTTTACGCTAAATAGGCCTACCACAGTCTGGCCAATCTCAGAATCTATTCCGAAGGCCATACAAAAATCCACTAGTCAACAATAGCCTACTTTTCGCTTTAAAATCAGTTGCCGTTAATGCAGGGCTTAAAGTGTGAATGGACGGTCATGGACGGCGTCCAGGCACTTCTTTTCAAGGCTGGACGCCGTCCTGCCACTTATTAGGCCAGCACGGCCTGGACGCCGTCCATGCAGCGTCCATGCAGTGGCGTCACAAACATGTAACGAGGGTGGACAAAGTTTTAAAAAAATGTCATGTTTTTCCCGCCTAGGTCTCAGCTGCTTTGCATGATATGCCGGGCCACTGCAGACGTATACATGTAAGTGTGGCGTCTGCCAGTCTGGTCTATACTAGGTCACCCTGATTTGTCGGAAGTATTTGACCCTGGTCGACCTAGTTGTGCATGAGCCAGATTCTCTAGGCTCCAGCGCTAAGAAATGCCGGTAATATAATCTGCCTTGTTCGTCGTTCTCTCGTTTTCTCTCTCTCTCTCTCTCTCTCTCTCTCTCTCTCTCTCTCTCTTGTTTTCTGTCGCTATGTCTCTGTAGCAGTCTGTCTCTGTCAAAGTCTCTCTAAAAGCGCCTGTGCACACTATATTGTCTCCACACGACTGCAATGTTCATTCTTCATCTGAATTTAAAGTATAGTCCTATTCGTTTACTTTTAAACAAAGAAACGACTTTAAATTAAATTTTTAATCGCCGGCTAAAACCCTTCTGAACCAGAGAAACTATTATAAAAACGCAACTGATGGTAAGGAACTTCTAAATTTAAAATAGTAGTTTGTTGCGGGACGCGGTGGTAAAGTGCTATGTTCTGTGCCTTGCAACTGGAGGGTCGCAGGTTCGAATCTACCTCCAGCCACTGCGTAGCAACCTTGGACAAGTTGCTCACCTACAATTGTCTGTGAGGAAGGCAACGGGAAACCACCTCATTCACCTCATCCCCGGGTGGCATAAAGCCAATGGACCTGCCTTCGGACAGAGAACTCATCATCATTATCATCATCAGTTTGTTGCACTTGCTTTGCTGTTTAAGTAGTAGGCCTACATAAGTAATCTGCTTCACTTCGTGAAACATTACTAATGCATTTTACTTAAACCTTAAACGTTACGCTGTGAATCTGTTAAAATAAAAAAGTAGTCTAGAGAAAGTTGATTACGTGATTGTCTATAAGGATGAGCTGATCCACTCCTATCAGCACTGAAGTAATAGAGCAATTTTGTTAAGATGATAGCTTAAAATGCTACCACTACAATGTCAAAATTAAAAAAGTCCTAAATTAACATGACAGCTTGAAATGCTACCATTAGGCCTACAATGTCGAAATTCAAAACATTTCTAAAAATTTAGCTAAGATGACATCTTAAAATGCTACCATTACAATGTCGAAATTCAAAAAAATTTCTAAACATTTTGTTAAGATGGCAGCTTAAAATACTACCATTACAGTGTCGAAACTCAAAAAATTTCTAAAACCCTTCCCCTGCTCGGCGCTGCGCCCCTCGGCGATCATCCTTCGGACGCTCGTTCGCCCCCTCCACAAACCTTGACTGGTGTCAAGATAAATATGCCACGATTACAAGACTTTTAGTATTCAGCTGCTAATTTATTTGGCCCAGTATGACAATTGTAGAAAAAAGACTGGGGGGGGGGTTAGACCTTGATTCACGTGGAGTTTGGGTGTGCAATGAAGACTACTATGGGGTCCTAAGAAAGACCACGGGGGTTGAACCCCCAACCCCCCGACAATTCTCACCCTGATTTGGCCTAATTTTCTAAAATATTGCATGGTTATGATACCGTGCATGGGCTCAGAGCTTCATCATTCTTAGTCAATCAATGTCTAGCAAGAAAAACCTGCTATCAGTCGACTACTTTTGTTTATCAAAGTGCATGAAACTCACCTATAGGCCTATATACAAGCATTCTAAAGTGAGTTTGTTGCTAAGCGCGAGTCACGGAAACTGATATTTGGCGACATTAAGTGATTCTTGAGTCTTGACGTTCCTTTAGTATTTTCATGTTTAGTTTTAATGTTTAACTCTTTTAAAATGTAAAATTTCATAACTGTTATTCTCAGCAATTACAAGTGGCTGGTTCCAAAGGCTGTCGATAAAATAAACGTTCAGGCTCAACTCCAGTCTATAAGAATTCAATGCAAAATGTTGCTATAAGGCTATAATTTCACTCTAAAACTTTACTTCATCTCGCTTTTTAAAATCCGACTATGGCTCACAGTAGAACCATAGAAGGGCATTTCAATTTTTAATGCTGTGACTGCAAATTGTGTTCTTCTAACACCTAAAGTCTCAGTTTCCTCACATATATATAGGCCTATAAAATACTCAAATTTTATCACAGATTGAGATGGTTTAGGTAGTTTTATTTCGAAATCATCGTTGAAAATAGTGAGGTAAACAAGAGCCAAAATGTGCTCCTTTTGGCATCAAATGCTCAAAATTGCGTCGGCTTCTGGGGCTCCGCCCCAGACCCCGCTTGGGGAGCTTACGACGCTCCCCAGACCCCCTAGTCGTTAGGGGCTTCTTGCCTTCGGCAATCGCGGCTTCGCGCCTTCGGCGCTCGCAATTTTCCCACTCACACGTTCTAGTAGGTCCCCCAACTTCTAGACCATGATTGCGCCTATTGTAAGCGGCGTCCAGGCACTTCTTTTTTTACACTTTAAGCACTGCGTTAATGTAATGAAATTTTACATCTACTAGGCCTATGCCACGGTTTCAACTACAGTTGAGAAACGTGTCAAACTATTCAGAACTATTTTTATCAGCTTACGTTTTCCGAATCCGACGATCAGTCCTTTTGAAGAATTTGTCTTGAGATGGCATAGCGCTAAGGCTTGTCGCTCGAGTAGGCCTAGATCAGCAGTGATCAGTCAGAAAAACCTCTGCTTACTAAAATGAACTGTGAGCAACGTACGTAGTCTTGGAAGGATAATTAGGATATTAACTATCAAAGGAACTTGCTTACAGCTAAGCAAATAGATATTTGCCCTGAAGACTCAAATCTCCAGAACTTCCTTCAAGTTCCTTGTAGCTCAGCCAAAAATTGCGCAATGAACCGAACACTGTAAAGTGTAACCAAGAGAAATGACTATGACGTCATTTCAGTCGTATTCATTTGAAACATTTCTATCTCGGGTACACATCCAAGCAATTAGGTAGGCCCCTAATCGTAATCTCAAAACTCTGGCGCCACAGTAGGCCAAGCGCAGGGCACCAACCTATTCACGAGCGCAACGTCAAATCAGAGGGGTTTCCAGAAAGTAGTCCAAGGAGGTCCGAGTCCGGTTTCCAGAGGACCAAATCAAGAGAGAAGGTAGAGCAGCTTAAGGTATTGCAGTTAAGGCGGGTGTTGTTTAGGGCGAGAGGAATTGGAAGGTGAAAGATAAGATGAGTGAGGGTAAGAGTCCTTGAAAAGGTGAGACAATTTTTTGAGTGGAAAGCCAGAGGTCATAGATAGAGGAACACGAGGAGGAGGATGGAAGCAGGGCTGTAGGCGAGGGTATACGCGGCTATAGGCCATACAGCGTGTAGTACAACAAGACTGCAGTTCAGTAAATTTAATACATAAACTAAAAGTAAACAGTTAACTACAAGTAATTTTGCAATTTGCATCCTTCTGCCAGTCTGTGTAAACTAGGAATGGAACTAATTTAACTAAATTTATAAATTGTCACTTAACGTTCACTCCACTCGCTTGTGCAGCCTCATATGCAGAAACAGATGTCACGTGACCACTATTCGTATTCGGTCCGACCGCTACTATTCGGCCGAATACCGAATAGCTATTTGGCCCACTATTCGGCCCCGAAGCGAATATTCGGTACAGCCCTATTTATAACGTTCTTCATGCAAGAGTATTACCATTCATCTATCCCTCCTCCTGAACATTGACCTTTGAATTGGATTATGTATGTATGTTGTTTAAACTGTTCAAGCGAACCCTTACGTCATTCAGGTCCTAACTTACGACTCATCTGAGTCCATTTCAACTTTCATAAGCACCATTATATACTGGCCCTAAGAAAGTATATAAAGATTGCAGAGGCAACAGTACAGGCCCTTAGCAACCATGGAGATTGCAGTGGCAGTTGTAGAAGCCCTACATAACCATGGAGATTGCAGTGGCATTAGGGGAATCCATAAGTAACAATGCAGATTGCAATGTGGCATTAGTAGAAGCCCTAAGTAACCACGGAGATTGCAGTGGCAACAGTACAGGCCCTTAGCCACCATGGAGATTGCAGTGGCAATTGTAGAAGCCCTACGTAACCACGGAGATTGCAGTGGCAACAGTACAGTCCCTTAGCCACCATGGAGATTGCAGTGGAAACAGTACAGGCCCCAAGTAACCATGGAGATTTCAGTGGAAACAGTACAGGCCCCAAGTAACCATGGAGATTGCAGTGGAATTAGTGGAATCCATAAGTAACCATGGAGACTGCAGTGGCAACAGTACAGGCCCCAAGTAACCATGGAGATTGCAGTGGAATTAGTGGAATCCATAAGTAACCATGGAGACTGCAGTGGCAACAGTACAGGCCCCAAGTAACCATGGAGATTGCAGTGGCATTAGTGGAATCCATAAGTAACCATGGAGATTGCAGTGGCATTAGTGGAATCCATAAGTAACCATGGAGATTGCAGTGGCGTTAATGATTAGTAGAATCCATAAGTAACAATGCAGACTGCAGTGGCATTAGCAGAAGCCCCAAGTAACCACGGAAATTGCAGTGGCAACAGTACAGGACCTAAGTAACCACGGAGATTGCAGTGGCAACAGTACAGGACCTAAGTAACTATGGAGATTGCAGTGGAATCCATAAGTAACAATACAGATTGCAGCTGATTGCTACTTACTTACAGATTCGCCCCTGCATTGGTCTGTGTATGTATGCATATATGTATGTATGAAACCATTTATATCGCGCCCTACAGGCACACCACACAGACCAATCCATGTACAGATCACACATAGATTGTCTAGCCAGTAACAACTTTCAGCAACTCAGTTCCCATAGTTAATCATAATCCCAACTGTACTAAATCATAATCCTAACAATTATTCATAATCCCTATACTTAGTCAAACCCTATACTTAATCATAACTTCCACATTTTCCTAGTACCTTCGGATTTCCTTGCACCCTTGGACTGTGTTGTACACAGGGATTTCCTTGCACTCTGGGATTCCCTAGTACCCCAAGATTTCTTTTCACCCTGGGATTCCCTGGTACGCTAAGAAGTCCTTTCACCCTTGGATTCCCTAGTACCCTAAGATTTCCTTGCACCCTTGGATTCCCTAGTACCCTACGATTTTCTTGCACCTTGGGATTTCCTAGTACCCTAAGATTTTCTTTCACCCTGGAATTTTCTTGCACCCAGGGATTCCGTAACAACTTGGTTTTCCTTGCATCCAGGGATTCCCTTAAACCTGGGATTTCCTTTCATCCAGAGGATTTCCATGCATCCTGGGATTTCATCACAACAGCGATTTCATTCAAAAGCCTTTGTGTCCATTCCAACCACTCTACTTTTTCTAACTCACTACTAACTAGGAAGAAGTCAGAAACAAGAAGACAGTTTTCTGTTACTCGATATTTTACCATGCAGGGCATAACACGACAAAACGTAACATAAACACAGTATTACATAGCACAATGAGTCGTAAGTCAATACAACTGAAACGAGGAACAGTAACATTTACCAAAAAATAATTAATTAGCGACTTGATGCCACAACGCAATACTTGAATCATTCTTACAGACAGCAAACTGCAGACACCAGTGTCTCCTTAACAGGTCACAATACTCACACAATACTCATTTACATGTATTCATGTATGTGTGAATGTATGTGTAAATGTATGCACGTATGAAAGCATTTGTGTGTGTGTAATTATATATATGAATGTATGTGTACATGTGTGAATGCATGTACGACTGTATGTAAGCATGTATGAAAGCAAGTGTATGTGTGAATATACACTTGTGTGTCTTACATAAAATGTATGTGTAACTGTATGCATGAATGTCTGTATGTGTGTATGCATGTTCAGGAACATGTGTGTGATGTATTATTATACGTGTTACTGTACGTATTCAATATTCATATAATATGTAATAATACACTTAATAGTATCTTTTGAGTACGTCACGCATAGGTAGGGCGTTCAAACCCCTACTCATACACTACCATCATTTGCCTGGCAGTAAACGACATTCAATATGACCTGCTGAACATTGCACTATACATCTATAACACAAGGAATTTTACATACAAATACACATATGTATACTGTATATACATACATATAATTCCGAGGCTAAATCCACCTTATTCGTTACGTACTTTTCTTGAGATGCTTTTCATACAGCAACGTTAGATTTCTGAGAAGCAGAGTCCTTTAAGAAGCAGTCATGGGTTTGAAGTATTAGCGACTTCCTTTTCTTGGCCTTGGCATACCATGTGGCCAGCCTTATCATTCACTGCATGATCTTCCCATCAACAGCATCACAAGAGTCCATGTACTCATTTGACTGAGCACTGAGTTTGCCGGGTAACGACAATGTAACATAAATCTTGAATTATCTTTCCACTCTGGCACATGGGTTTGAACCCCCTACCTGTGGACTGACAGCCCAGCATGACAATCACTAGAATATCATTTATCTAGCTCATTTTAAGAGACCTTGACAGGCTCCACATAAGTATTCACATGGTCACACACTGATACAGCTGCATGGTTAAGAAAGATTTCCAAACACACACTGACACACAACAATTAAATGGAAATTGCAAGAATTTCTTGCTAGGAGCAAAATTTACCAACTCAACACGAAAATTAGTTAACTAAGTATTACAGGCAGCAGAGTCTTTCGAACAGAAGGTTAATTTAACATCTGACATAAAAAATTGATGATTTTGACAATGTCTTTACTTTGAGAATTTTACTAAAGTGCTTCATTAAAGAAGCACTTCATTAAAGAAGCACTACACGACTTTGGAGCTTGGCAGCTGGATTTTGCCCAAAGGTCATCCAAAAGTACATCTTACTGCAGCAGTAATCTGATAGTACTGGTATTACAGCAGCAATGCTACAATACTGCTAATAAACTAACAATAGTACTGTTTACAGTAGTAATAGTACGATAGTATCTGTACAATATCTAGTGACACTAGCATGATAGTATGTTCATAACAGTACCAATGATAGTTTGATAGTTACTAGTCACCAGTGCTGTAGCGAGGGGTGTTCCAGCGGTGCCAGGGCGCAACTCTAGAAAGGGTGCAAATTTTGAGACAGAATGATTTAATTATTAAACTAATTACTTTATCTTGAAACATAATATCCATTTAAAATGAAATAAATGTAATAAAATTAAGTAACAAAAAATAAGTGTATATATATATATAATATTAATAGACAGATACCTGACAAGACTTATTTAAAAATTGTCATATGAACATATCTATAGTAATTATATTCAAGATAACAAATTTGGTCGTTATTGTTTAAGTTGATCTTTGGGGATGTGCTATATTTACCTTGGCCCAGAGCGCAGTTATAGCTTGCTACGTTCCTGCTAGTCAGGCGTGTTTGAAACAGTAATAGCAACAGTTCTTTCGAGTGATTTTTCAGTCGGGGCCATGTATGGTACGCATGTGTTCGAACATTTGAAACACCTTCTGAGGACTTCTCAAAAGTGTGGCCACTGCCACATTGCAGTAATGTCACAAATAGCTAAGAACAGACATCAATTCTTGACGGATATGTCTACTTGTATGAAACGAATCATCGGCAAAGCGCTCTTCCAAAACCAGCAATATTGTCGTGACTGGAAACGCTTTTAGGAGCGCAACAAATGTAATATAACAGCTACATTATTATGCGTTTATTAAGCGCCACTATCTAATGACCGAACATCAATTGATGGCGCCGAGCAATTGTGAGCTAAGGACTTGCTCAAGATCTCAACACAGTGACCGTCTCGGGGAGGCTCGAACCTGTACTTTCAGCGTTACAAGGTGAGCGCTTTAACCAATCGGCTACCACGTCCCACATTCACATAGAGTGCCACATGCTGAACTTGCAGGGGCTGATGACAATACAAAAGAACAGCAGATCAGTCTAACCAAACTCAGTGTTGGGTCATGCATAGCCAAATTAACAAGCGACCGAATTACACAACAAATCAAAATATGATATGCACACACGTACTTGAGAGAAACTTATAATCAAAGTCAAGCCAATCTAACAGACGAATAAAAACCGATCGCAGCCGACCGGTTATTGTACGAATGTGACGAAACAAAACACGCCGAGGTCAAAAACACGAAGATGCGGGGTGACTGGAACAGCCACTGACTGAAACGATGTTCGATCTCTGAAGACAAAATCGAATGAACAGCGTTGGAGAGTACACTGTATCACGACAATTTTCCAAGTCCACCAGACACAACACACACGAGCAAAAGGCCTTAAAGGAATATGTGAAACTTACGGAACATATAAATAAAAATAAATTAACAGAAAATGCAGATGCTGACTCGTTGCACTGGACTTGATCATGGTTCAGTGAGACGCAAGGGTAAGACAACTGGTACTTTCCATCTTTAATGTATCGAACTGGGCCACGCAAACTAGGCACCTGTAATCTGGCACCTGTACCAGTCACCTGTTACCTGGCATCTGAAACTGGCGCTGGTAACCTGTAAACTGGTACCGGTAACCTGTAAACTGGCAACCGTAACCAGGCATCTGTTAACTGGCGTCTGCAACTGGCACTTGTAACCAGATACCTGAAAATTGGCACTGATATTCTGGCACCTGTAAACTGTGCCGAACACTGTTTTTCCAGCCTCAACGAAAGCAGTTACCACGACGCAACACAGACGATTTAACAGCACGACGACTTAGAGGATGATGTAACAGCAGATCAGAAGCGACTTCTCCCATCCGACTAGTTTTCACCAGAACTAGCACGGGAGAATCTTTGTACGTCCATCCGTCCGTTCTTCGTTCCTACGCTTTGTTTTCGCTACTGGTAGATCAGGTAATACCGTAAGGCCTTTGGCAGGGGCAGCTTCTGAATTTCTTCATACCGTCGCCGAGAAAGTTGCTGTCGAATGACTCGTCGACTGAGTTCCATGAGAGGCAGTGGCTGAGCTGTAAGAGAAAGAAAGAAAATTCACATTAATCTCTCCAACAAATTCCAGTTTCTATGATACAAAATCCAAGTCATAGGGCCTATATACTGCCTGATATAGCAGTGAAATTCTTGAAACATGGGCAGTCACATAAGAAGACTGCCTGATAAACATGGGCAATCAAATAAGAAGACTGCAGGCCTGTCAAATCTGTGAAATTTTGAAACATAGGCAGTCACATTAGGCCAAAAAAAATAATGGTGTGTTTCCGGTAACGGAGTTTAAAAAAACTGGGTAGGTAGGTAGGAAAATATTTTTTTTTTGTAAAATATTTTTATACAATGCCTTTTCATAGCGACCGTATCACCTTTTTGTTTTTCTTACATTTTGAGAACAAGAAGATGTCACTAAATAAGCACCTTGCTAAAAACAGTTCAATGTTCTTTAAAATATATTTTTAAAATTTAATTTACTGACAGATAATGTCAGTAAATTAAATTTTAAAAATGTTTTCTTTATATATTCTAGAAGGCTTATATTTTAACAAGTGTAGTTCATTGATATCGTTTTCTAGCAGCCATCAACGATAGTCTAACATGTTGTGTGTGTATGTTGTATGTATGTATATATGATGTATGTATGTATGTATATATGTATGTATGTATGTATGTATGTATGTATGTATGTATGTGTGCATTTATATGTGTATTAATGTATATGTGTATGTATGCATTTATGTATGTATGTATGTTGCATGTATGTATATTTTATGTATGTGTATTTTATGTATGTATGTTGTATGTATGTTGTATGTATGTATGTATGTATGTATGCATGTATGTATGTATTTATGTGTATTAATGTATATGTGTATGTATGCATTCATGTATGTATGCATTTATGTATGCATGTATGTTGTATGTATGAATATAAGTATGTATGTATGCATGTATATGTGCATTTATATGTGAATTAATGTATATGTGTATGTATGCATTTATGTATATATGTTGTATGACATGTATATTGTATGTATGTTGTATGCATGTTGTATGTATGTGTGTATGTTGTACTTGTATGTATGTATGCAACTATGCATGTATGTATGCAAGTATGTGTATATGTGCATTTATGCGTATTAATGTATATGTGTATGTATGCATTTATGTATGCATGTATGTATGTTGTATGTATGCATGTATGTATGCATGTATGCATGCATTTATGCATGCATGTATGTATGTATGTATGTGTGCATTTATATGTGTATTAATGTATATGTGCAATTGTGCATGTATGTATGCATTTATGTATGTATGCATTTATGTACGCATGTATCTATGTTGTATGTATGAATGTATGTATGTATGTATGCATACATGTATGTTGTATGTATGTATGTTGTATGTGTGTATTCTCCGGTGGGCTCCCAGAATAGCGGACCCCCCGAATAGCTGGCCGGCACCGACCAGTCGCCTTTGCGACCAACTGTTCCCCATAGGCAGGGGTGGTTGCTTAGGAGGCTGAGGCTGACCTTGAGGCCAGTTGCTATAAAGGAAACTTTACTCATACTATGATACGTGCGATAATCGTAGATGTTGATAATACATTGAATGCGACGATTGGATTTGGTTAATAACTCTGGCGCATAACCGTGGGAAAATCGCCGACTTTCGGGTCTATTATCTCCCATTTGTATAAGCTGACCATGGGAAACTTACAGCCCATTTTTTGCTCTAATTACCCTTAGACCTAAGTCCTTCCCGTGCAGGTCTGCACATCGGGCGACGCATCTGGTTGCTCTAATTAACGGTACTCTTGTTTACATTGAAAGACCGCTAGTTTCCCACGGCCACGGTCGTCTCCTTTAGTAAGCACCTATATGTCGCAATTCTGCACCTATGGCACAGAAAGTGAGGTTTCAATTGGCGGAAAACTGCAACTCTCACACGAAATGAGTTACGAAAAAAAAAATTTTTTCCCAAAATTATCCGAGTCGCGCCAAAAAAGTGACTCGGTCGCGTTACCGGAAACACACCATTATTTTTTTTGGGCCTTAGACACTGTCTGATTAAGCAGAGAAATTCTTGAAAATGTGGGCAGTCACATAAGATGATACTAAAAAAACTCATTGTTATTTGCAGTGTCATAAAAGTTTAAGCTTCACAATTGTAACATATGTAGGACAAGCGTGACGGCTCAAGACTGTGTACTGTATGGCAAATAGTAGATTCGTATGCATATCTGTATGTGAGAATGCTATATGTGTGCACAAGTATGTATAAATGTATTCATGCATGAATGTATGTATATGGACATATTTATTTATCACCTTTGTAGAACCTATCACAGGTACTGATACAAGTCTATTTAGTTAAATAGCCAACTCAAACCACCTACGTATGTTTGCACGTACACATGTATGTATGCATGTATGAAGCTATTTATATAGCCCCTTTAAAGAATCTCACAAATACACTAAATTGCTATCCAAGAGTTAAATAGGTGTGATTTAACGTAAGCCAGAAACGTTTCTTATGCCGTTAAACTACCTGAAAATTTAAACAGCACCATTTGAAAGTCTTTTAATAAAGTTAATACGATTACTGCTAGTGGTTTCGGTAACAAAAATAAACACAATGGTCAAGAGGGTTACTCACGGTCAAGACCCCTGATGTATTTCATCTTTATTTCGCAGTGACCCCAGACGGCGCTTACAACGGGATAGAGTTTCTGCCCCTTGAGTCCACTGAAAGCCACTCCCAGGTATCGCCCGTCCGCCATGAAGCTCAGCGTTCCCTCGTCCATGTCGAGAACGACCAGCAGCGAATCAGGCACCACAAAGTTCGCGTTGACATCGAGCTGCGGGTAGAGAACGCCCGGGTTGACCTTCGAGTCGTGATAGAGTTTGTTCCGGCCGAGATCCCAACCCCATGACTCGGCGTTGCTCCCGATCAGAGACTGGTAACCGACGCAGTGGAGACAAGCAGATTTCGTCGCAACGCCGACGACGGCGTGCGTTCCACGCTGACGTGCATTCCACGTCACCTCCCAGACGTGGAGTCCGCGTTCGTGGCCGACTTTGCCCCGGATCGCGTCGGTGCTCTGAGCCACCGGGTGGCGGTGGATGACGAGTGGATTATCGTCCTTGATGAAGATGTTTAGGGATCGGTCTTCCGGGTTCCAGGAGTGCTTCAGCTGGATGTCCTCAGCCTCGGGTGGGAGGTCGAGCAGCAGGTCGAGTCGCGTCGGCTTCTGCAGGTCGGGATTGTAGACGAGGTTGCGAGATATCAGCGAGTGGTAGTTGGGTTCGTGCAGAATTGTCTTTATTCCGCCGGAAACCTTCTGTCCCATCCTTACAGATGCAGTTTTTGGATATGGTCGTGAATTTTTCGAAAATTAGAACACTTGTTGACGTCCGATAAATATGGTACAGTTCCTGATGAAAGTCAGTACCTACAGTGGGAAAGAAGTTAGTTTAAAGAAATTGTGGAACACAGTAGCTGATTGCGTCTACAGGACCCCGAGCAAGTACTTTACTTGCTCAGCACCACTGACTGATGCTTGGGCATTACATAGTCATGCACTTGATAAATACATAATAATAATAATAAATAATAATAATAATAATAATAATAATAATAATAATAATAATAATAATAAGCCAGTTCATGCAATCAATTCAACAGTTCAAAGCATCGCATTCCAGGGCACTTTTGAGGAGCTGGCCCTTTGGTGGAGATTAACCAGTGTCACTATACCTTGCATACAAAAACTTCTCACTCCAACTGGATTTTATCCTTATGATCAAAAAGTCACCCAAAGCTCACACTGAATATCTTTGACTTACAAAAGACCCTGGCATTGCAAAGCAAACATGCAGACATGAGCGTATAAGATGTTATCAACAACTGTAATAACCCATCAGGATAAACTAGAATAATGACACTTCCTTGTTGGTTCATAAATAGGTCATCGTCGTCCAATGGGGAAATGCCATATATGCTTTTCTTGGACATAATGATCAAATCGTGATTCTGTTCTTAACAACACTGACATCATATATCCAAGCGCAGAATTCACATCTGATTAGCCTTTTCTTGACTGGGGCTGCATAAATTTCTAACAACAAAAACAAAGATGTCTAAGCACCCTTGAGATGGTGCTTCCGACAATGCTTTTCTGTTGCTCTCAGATCACGGGTTCAAACACACCTCTATGAACAATAACAATAACAGTTATCTTAGCCAATCAATCGGATTGTAAATAGCTAAAGCTGTGCAGAGAAGCTAAACAACAGAAACAACGCAACAGAGGCCCCAATTTCTTCAAACGGTGCAACAGGTTAAGATTCGGTCAATTAGCTTTTTGAAGTGATCACACTCTACTACTGCTCTGTGGTCTGTATAAACAACTGGTTGGAATCCAATAGTTTACAGGTCTCCCTCATTATTTTACTCCCTCAGTGTTTCTACCCAATAATTCACTCAAATTTCTCAATGGCCGCTTATTTCCTAAGTAGGTACCAGGCTATTCACATAGAGGCCCCAACTACTCTGATCTACTCATTCCTGGACTCTCCGTTACTTTGTCAAAGATCCTGTGTTACATCAATGGACCCAGTTACTACCATAACTGCCCTAACTACTCCCTTCAGGGACTCCGTGTAACCTTTTCAAAGGCCATGTTTACTCATTCTGCAGACTCCCGGTTACTCTTCCAAAGACTCACTCACCCTCTGGACTCCCAGTTACTTTTTCAACTTAGGCCATGTTACTCATTCTATGGATTCCCAGTTACTTTTTCAAAGGCCATGTTACTCATTCTATGGACCCCCACTTACTTTTCCAAAGGCCGTGTTACTCATTCTATGGATTCCCAGTTACTTTTTCAAAGGTGCAGTTACTCATTCTATGGACTCCCAGTTACTTTTCAGAGGCTCTCTGTTACATCAGTGGATCCAGTTACCACTGTAACAGTTTCCACTGGTAGGTTTTTGCAAACAGCTAAAACTTACCAAACAGATTAGTTCAAATTTACATGATTTCATTATTTTGCATTTAGGTGAATATATATTATTTTAATCATTTATAAAATCATTAAAATCATGCACTTATGACAAGTGCAAGGTCAGTAAATCTGAATCGGAGACACAAGTGTGTGTGTTTGTGTACACGTTTGTGTGTAAATTTATGTGTGCATGTGAGTGTGTACACGTGTGTGTACGTATGTGTGTGTACACTGAGTGTGCATTGGTGTGAGTGTGCATGTGTGCGAGTATATATGAGTGTACATTGAGTGTGTACTGGTGTGAGTGTACGTGTGTGTGAATGTACATGTGTGTATGTATGTGAGTGTTTATGTGTGTAAGTGTACATGTATGTGTGTGCATGTGTGTGAACAACTTGTCAAAGTTCATTACACTAAAACTGCAGTCAGTAACAACTCTCAAGTGTTGAAGCACAAACCCTGCGCACTACCAGTCAGACCAATCCACAATAACCTTACTGTTTAAACCAAGTATATGTATACCAAAGTAAACCACGCAAAAACGCCATCCAAAGTCCACACACTTCCTCGTATTGCAACTGCATAACTGCACAACAATTCTAATTAGTAACTTCTGCAGTAAGCATCATCACCCAATAACAAGTCCCTGGATGAATCCATTCTTGGCGTCCTTGCTTCCTTCCCACAGCCCCTCCACAATTACCAGGCTATGTGACATTCGCTCCCAGGACAGACACACTGACATCAGCAGTTAAAGGCCAAAGAAGGTACACACAATCCGAAAATGCACAACAGGCCACCCAAGACCAGGTTGAGTCGCCGACAGAAAGGGGGTCTCAAGTACATTACCACGTGAGTAGGTCACTTAAGAGGCTGCGATTCGATTCGCTTGCTTAACCCTTTAGTACCAAATACCAATTATAATTGGCTACTAAAGGGTTAAGCAAACGAGCTGCAGCCGTCTGGGTTCGAATTCAATTCATGTTACTTAATAGGCTTGGCACCGCCACTGCCTGTATTATGTGATACGACCGGTGAGAACTGTTCAAGATAATTTCTGCCGACGTCAACGGCCTTTGTTGCCGTAAGATGACGTTGAACTGTGTGTGCATCCCACCCGCCACTGCCGTACTCGGGTGGTGCCAGTCCCACGTCTGAATAAAGGAGGGCTACGTTATTCATCTTCGTTGTGTAACAGCATCGTTAAATACCGTACACCTTATCCCATAAATACCTTATAAATGCTTCCGACACGGTTTCCCTTGAGGCTATTTCAATTTCTCCATTGTCCAATTCGCTTCACACTTGCTAATCGTCAATACCAAACGGGTTGAAATGCAAGACTTTCACTGATTCTTCTGGGTTCAGAGAAAAACTGGTCCATCTAGAAGGGAAACCGTGTCTAACAGACAAACACTGGTCCATCATGTCTAGTCTAATCAACTCTAATGTGATGGCTTCTTCATTGCCGCTACAATCACGCAACAAGGCGTCGATACTTTGGTACACCAACACCCACATGCAATCCAGTAAAACTCCATAATAATAATAATTGATAACAACAGAGATTTAAGTGCCATAGTTCGTAGACAGTCCATTATATGTAGGTGTGTGTGGTTGTGTATCTGTGTTTGTGTGTGCGTGCGTGCATGTATCTGCGAACCAAAATTCTAAAGTAAATCCAAACAAGACAAAAGCTTGTAAATACCGGTTACTGAGGTCAGTATACTTAAGCGATTTCCCTCTTGCCTCTATCCTGTATCCCCTCCACACCCCAGCCTGCTTTCCAATAAACATTGAAGCCGTTCAAGAGAGACAGAGAGAGAAAGAGAGACAGAGATACAGAAACAGAGAGACAGACAGACAGACAGACAGACAGACAGAGACAGAGACACACAGACAGAGACAGACAGCGAGAGAGACACAGACAGAAAGAAAGAAAGATACAGAGACAGATAGAGAGAGAGAGAGAGAGAGAGAGAGAGAGAGAGAGAGAGAGAGAGAGAGAGAGAGAGAGAGAGAGAGAGAGAGAGAGAGAGAGAGAGAGAGAGAGAGAGAGAGAGAGAGAGAGAGAGAGAGAGAGAGAGAGAGAGAGAGAGAGAGAGACAAAGATACAGAGAGACAGGGATAGAGTCAAAGATGTACAGAGACAGAGAGATAAATGATAGTACCTACCAACTGTGACTATTCAGGAAACTAGGCCTCAGTGGATAGTATGTCTCAGATGTAGTCACAACTCGGTGTTGGTACTGAGCTCATAGAATGAATGAATAAGTATGTATACACAAGTAATTGTTCTGCTTGTTCTGTCATACAATGTCAGACGCGAACAAAACAAAACACTGACTGACATACTTACTTATATCGTTTCATGCTCTATCTCTGAACACGCCTGTTCGAAACAACCAAAAGACATCTACGTTGTAAAAACCAGCACAAGATGCGCTGTTCACATTGACTTTCCTCACATTGGCTTTTCCCGAATGAGACAGCACAAGTCGTGCACATGTAAGTCACGCATTACGGCATCAACCAGTAGGTGCACAGGCGTAACGACACAGGAAGCTACCTACTGACACAACTGCCTAAGCAGAACGCCAACAAAGACCAATGAGAGAAAGAAATGACAAAAGCAGTTTCTCTTGTGAAGGCTTGCCGAAGCGAGGGTTCTTCTGACTCACAAAGCCGTCATGCTGAAAGTGACTGCGCGAGAGGCTATCCTGCCCATGGACAGCAACAAAAGTGGAATTTTAAGTGGGAAGATCGTAGGCCATTGGAATCAATGGAGCATGAGCAGAATATGACGTACGGACGAGAAGGAGAAAGAAAGCCTATAACCGGTAATTTGATAACATGACATCAGACGTTTTTAGCAACACGACATAAAAGAGATAGAAAATGATGTCAGATGTGAAACAAAGAGTACCCAACATCCGCATATTTAACAGCCCTGCAGTGGCCTCAACTGAATCTCAGAAAAAACAGTTACGTCCAGTTTAAACTCTTAATTACAGTTCTTAAAACACATATTCACATTGGCCAGACAGACAGACAGCGAGAGAGAGACACAGACAGACAGATACAGAGAGAGAGACAAAGACAGATACAGAGAGACAAGTGAAAATGGCACTTTCATCAACGGATACTTCACCTCTTGCTGTGCCTTGCACTACCGTAGTGTTGGACACTTGGGGGGATTCCTGGTGGCTGGTGCAAAACCTATAAATTCACTGCACAGTTCTGCGTGTTCTGTTGGTTCTCTGGTGATGTCATTCACAGCTAAAGCGAAGACTCAACTGTACAACTGGCTTACCCACTATAGCTTTACGAGGCCTTCCCTGTAGCTGCCCCCATCACCTGGAATGGGCTCCCTACCAAGCTCCACCAAATACCGACTGGTCATTTCACCTTGTTTCTTACTGTCCTTATTGTTCGACCGTGGTTGGACTGGAAGTGCTCCTGAGTAGGCACTCTTGAAGGCGCCCTATATAAAACTGCTTTAATAATATTAATAATAACTTTGGTGAAGGAGTATATCATAATCGACAGTATCAAAAGCAGCAGAAAGATCAAGCAAATGAGAGCAGTTACCTTTCCTTTGTCTGTGGAGCTGATTATGTGAATGCTAACAATAGGAGTAGTGCAGTTTCAGTGGAATGATATTTACAATTGGTAGATCGGCAAGGGAGAGAGTTTATGTAATCAAAGGTGACTACTCAAGTGGTTCACAACAGCCTTTTTCAGGACATTTCTACAGTGCTTATGCATGATACAGGGGGTGCTCGGTAATCTAGTGGTTAGCGCGCTGGACTGTCAATCGAGAGGTCGGGGGTTCAAAACTCCGCCAGGGCAGAAATTTGGTTCGAGATTTCTGTTCCACTGCATCCCCTAGCCAACTCAGCTATGATGAGTACACTGACACTGTCAGTGGGAAGATGAGACGGCGAGGGAGAGGACTGGCCACCCGCCCTCATATGCCGAGGCTAAGAAAATGAAGTCGCTAACACTTCATACCCATGGCTGCCTCAGGGCTAGCTTAAGGGACTGCTCTTCTTCTTCTTCTTCTTCTATGCATGATACACAACAGTTGATGGTCGCTTCAAGCAAAATTCTGAATTGTAATCAGTAACTTCTACCATGCCTGTGTCTGACGCACAAACCAAGTCGTAACCAGGTCAACACCCAGAAGATCAGTCCGTTAACACAGAGAGGTAGCCCATAGTGGATAGACAATTCGAAGCTCTAGGTAAGTTTTAAGTTAAGAATGAAACAACATAAGCAACTGAGCAGATAAAGGGAGAGAGTTCCAAACTCTAGATGCTGCAACTGAAAAAGCTCATTGACCAAAAGCAGTTCTAGTCTGAAAGGCAACTGGATGGCCTTGTTGAGTAACGGTTAAGTCTGGAGAATAAGGATTGATTTTAAGTATCGTGGCTGGCCAAAGTTCAATTTTATAAACACTACGAGATACAAATCCTTTACTGAACAGGAAGCCAATACAATGATTTTCTGAGATAAGTAGATTATCTTAGATTAATTTATTATATGACACAAATAGATTATCTGAGCTATTACAGACAATGGTGACTTATATGGACCAAGAGGCACTTGTTCGTCTTGGTTATAAATTGAACGCATAGCCACTTCAGAAGCTCTTCAGTTGTCCCTTTCGAACAAGACAACAGCCTAACTTCACAGTGAGCTGTCATAAACATCAGTTAATGGTTTAAGAATTACCAAACCTGCTTATTGAATAACTATTTCAGACATAACATTGTAATGATGAATAAACAAATCAATTAGCCAGTGCGCAGTTGGAAAAGACTTTATTTGCTATTCAACAGCACAAATTTTCTTCTAATTACTATTTTGTGGAGTTCTGTTCTCAGGCCCACTAATTAAATGTTGTTTAGTGAGTTCAGGTTTTCTGCTGTATCATATAAGGCTAGGTAGATCAGTAATTGTAATTATTAAATGCCTTAATAAGCAGCGACGTAGGCGGGTAAATAGGGGTGGGGGAGAGGCAAGGCGGATGGCGATGGCCCCAATGGAAACTTATTTTAATGAAAAACAACAATTAAGAGAATTGTCGTGCGTTGAATGTAATATAATTGTGAAAATATTATGACACCAGAAACTCAAAGCAAAACTTTTCTAGCCTTGATAGCTGTGAAGTCTATTAGAAATTTAGGATATAAGCCCTTGTCGTCTTTTATATTATCACCACTAAAATTTCATGTGCAGATGATAAGAATGTCTCTACAATTTTATTTTACTGTCCTCTTTGCCACCCACCTGACAGTGCCACCCAGGAAGGCTGCACCACTCGCCCCCCTTCACTAGGCCACTGTCTATCAGCAATATATCCCACAAGCAAGGGTGGCACTGCAAATGAGGGTCTTTTGGCTAAAGCAGTGGTGGCGAAATTTTTTAAGGTGCATGCCAAAATGCTGCTAAATCATTAAAAAAATATCGTCGCGTGCCCTTCGGAATATTGCACAGTATATAATTATTTTTCTCATATAGGGTTTAGCTAACAAAGCGTAACAAAAATGAATTAAAGACGTTATTTCAAAGATCGTTTTTGAATGGTGTTAAAATAAAGTCCTTCAAAAAATAAAATGTGGATTCCTACAAGAATTTTGTATTTATAAGTTTGAAATTTTGGGGGACGCTCTGAATTCTGCGTGCCCAAAAAATTTGAACACGTGCTACTTTGGACACGCGTGCCATAGGTTCGCTATCCCTGGGCTAGAGTAAACATGTGAGTACAGCAAGCCACACAAACCATGCATGTTTCTACATAACCAGAGTGGCCCAAATAACTACAGAATATCTAATCAGAAATGATGTCATGTGATTTAATGTGCTTTCAGGAAGGGCAATCCCACACTCACATGTACTGACACACCCAGACAAGCCCCATTGGTGCTCTTACAGAAGTAGTCCAGTAAGCAAGCCTGAGGCAACCATGGGTATGCTTGATGGGGGTTCGCCTCTTCCATGGATCGAACCAAGATTGATCGCCTAATTCGGAAAATGAAGCGGTTGGGTTTCCTAGCCCAAGATTTTCCTTCGATTTATATTCTTGTTAAGCATGCTGATCAAAGACTTTTTCGCTTCATTAAACTTAACCCTTTCCTTGTTTTGTATTCACTATTCCCTCCAACTACTGTACTACCATATGATCTTCGGCCTAGACCTCATAACTTTTCACTTCCTGCTAAAGATAATATAAACTTTATTTCTCGTATGCTGTTTAATTGCTAACTTCATTTACTGCTCTTTGATATTGTTTTTACTTGAATTTTATATGTACCCTAATGCGGTTTGTCATATGGTTTTTGAATAAACAAATATATATGAAGCATTTAGTGATATCATTTTCTTAGCCTCCACCCAAGGACCTATTATACACAGGACTGGGAATTCTTTATACCAGTGGTTCTCAACCTTGTTTACATCGCGACCCACTTTGCAACATCTGGATGTCAACGAGACCCACAACACGGAAATCCAAGGGAACCTACATCGTAATGCGTTTTGTGACTAAAATTAATATTCAGATGGCTAAAAATTGTACTTTTAAAGTTGGCCTGAATTTCGCCAGTTCCATTCTCATATGAATGAAGAAAGTCTGTCAAACTTGGAAACATGTCCATGCATCCCTGGCAAAAACGAACTCTCCAGTGCTTCAGTGAGAAAAATTGCGATTTCCGGGGGAAATTGGTGACCAACTTGGACGTTCTTTGCGACCCACTTGTGGGTCGCGACCCGTAGGTTGAGAATCACTGCTTTATACAACATCGTGTGACTAGTTTTGGGGATATAATCGGGGGTCAGCTAAATGTCGCATCTTGTTTACAGAAGAAAAACACTCAGTTAATTATATTTAAAAGGCAAATCGATAAATAATTATGTTTGCAAAGTAAACAATTGCCTATGGAGATTTTATGGAGATGACAGAATTTATGGAGATTTTATGGAGATGACATTTGATCTCAGACACAAAATCTGAAGTGGGGCGACATCTGAGGATGAGAGTTAAATGGATATACAATATTTTATCACGAGTTACCATTCCTCTAAATATAGATTCCTTGGCCTTCACCTATGAGGGCGGGTGGACAGTCCTCTCCCTCGCCGTCTCATCTTCCCACTGGCAGTAAACAGTCAGTGTGCTTGTTAAAGCTAAGTTAAGTTGACACAGGTGGAACAGATATCTCGAAACAAATTTCTGTCTTGACAGGGATTTGAACGCCTACCCTCTAGGTTGACAGTCCAGCACGCTAACCACTAAACTATCGTGCACCTTTGTATGTTAATGCAGCACTACGAGGGTGACCTAGGACCAACCACTTGCATCTGATAGGCTACATTTACTGTTTGCTTTAAGCCATACTTTACAAATATACAAATTCTGTCAACAACCCTTCTAACCTGATACATGTGTCGTTTGTTAGTCACTACACTGCAAAGTCTATTAATACCCTGTGATTTATTCGAGCTCATAACAAATTTTAAGGCTGTAGTACAGTATGAAATAATACCGGATAAGTACTGTGACAGCCTTGTTCCTTGGGCCAAAATTGTTCCCATAGTGCAGTGGTTCTCAACATGTTTTACATCGCGACCCACTTTGCAACATCTGGATGTCAACGAGACCCACCCCACGGAAGTCCCAGGGAAACCATGTGCTAGTGTGTTTCGCGACTAAATATTCGGATGGCTAAAAATTGTACTTTTAAGGTTGGCCTGAATTTCGCCAGTTCCATTCTTATCTGAATTAAGTAATTCTGTCAAACATGGAAACAAATCCATGAATCCATGGCCAACACGAACTCTCCAGTGCTTCAGTGAGAAAACTTGCGATTTCCGGGGAAAATTGGCGACCCACTTGGACGTTCTTTCCGACCCACTTGTGGGTCGTGACTCGCGACCCATAGGTTGAGAATCACTGCCATAGTAGGTCACCAGCTGCCAACAGTGGCAGAATGCCGACTTGACCTGCGCGGGCGCTAATAAGCATGGCTGTCTGGGATATGCATAATCGAGCCCATCATCACCATCACATGATTTCTTGCTGTGGTCAGTTCATACAAAAAAAACCACATTTTAAACCACAAATTACAAAAGAACACACATGAACAAAGTTACTGCCTGCATTAGGCTACACCCGTTTACAGTCCTTACGCTTCAATCAACGCAAGCCAGCAAAATCCACTGCAAATAACAACCACCTTACATCCAAACGACTACAGATTAAATCATCAAAATCCAGTTATACGTACACCTACCGCTTCTAGTCTGATCCAATTTCGGTAACAGAGAAAATTCAAAAACCGGTGTTGCACAGAAATTTCTCGTCGATGCAAAACACTAATTTTATGTAGGCTATCGATCAACCACGACGATTTTCAGGCCCAATCTACCAGACCGCCGTCTGTCCAATTCGACATGATTCTGTTCAAATCACAGCGTAAAAATCAATCAAAATCGCGGCACGTAGTCTCTGAATCGATCATGCTGACTAAAATGTTCGTTACAATTAAGATACGGCGAATTAAATGCGTATCGTTTTACGACGAACACGGTTTATTATTCCGGCGGTGATTATTATTCATGACCAGCCGGCCGCGCAAATGCATGACGCACGCCTGCGCCCGCCTGCGTGCGCCACAAGCGACATTTTAATATGATAATATTTAGTGGTCGTCGAAATGCCAAAAGCTTTTGTATTATTCCGTGGGCTGTATTGCGCCTCGACCTGTTCTGTATAAACCTAAGAATAGGTATAGGGGAAGAATGACGAGTCAGCCAGCCGCTTGTTAATCAGACGACAGGGAATTCTGGGATATGCCGGTTGACAACATCACAACAACTGAAGCGCACGTGTGCAGAAATATTATGTGTAATTGAAAGGAGTAAAATTTGTAAAATTGCTAAAAGTTGTTAAATTAGACGGTGGGTAACATACGGCCCGTACTTGTGCTTCAGTTTGGCTGTGAAAAATCTTATTGTATACAGTTGGATAAATAGTGCTCTAAAGAATTGATCCGATGTTATGGGCAGAGCATCCCTTTCTGAGTTGACTCTGGTAAGTAGGCCTATTTGGGTGCGCATGCAGTTGGTGGCCATGCACAGCTGATATTTAACCATGAATATAATTGTATATAAATTTAGGCTCCTCCTTCGAATGTGAATTAAATTCATCTCTATTGATCTCTGTTGTTATTCATCGACCCAGTTGAAGCACGCCCTTCCTGCTTTGACCTATCTGCTAGGCAAGTGATTGATTTGACTGTTTGCTGGAATTCTGTGTATGATATTCTGTGTTTTCAGAAATGTGAAAGTGTTAAAAGTTTAATTAATAGACTTGCAGATTGAATTTTAAATTCCTGTTTAAAGTACACAGTTTATACTTTTCGTCAAATGTTGCTATACATGATCTACTGTGGACATACTTAAATTAATCAACAACTACAAGGATGATAGCCTTGCTTTGGTATTTATGAATAAACACCAGAGCAAATAAACAAGATGTTTAGTGATATGAGCCTATTGACCTGAACTGCTAATGATTTATGTTAAAGGTTTTGTGCAGTTCGTTCTTCTTATTTTTGCCTTCGTACAGTTTTATGGTGTTTCCTCTGTTCATAATACATGTAATCTGTGTTACAAGCTTTGCAAAGTTACGGGAAATGCTTAACACTCTATCTTTCATGGCTTCTTAAATGCTTCTCACAAACTTGCTGTGTACATTGGATCAACTGATGCATACGATAAGCGACAGCTGCACGTCCAAGCTTTGCCTTTTTACCCGGGGTCCTCGCTCTAGCCTAGTCAACTGGTTTGCTACTCAATCATCAATGTAATGACTCTGCATGAAACAAGACCACAGAGTGGGTAGGTTACAGTCCCGGTTTGCTGATTTTACTGTTCATGAACTAGACTTCAAATTGTTTGAATCTCCGTTTTGCATTCATGCCAATTCAGCACCAGACTCCATGCAAATGGAATTTATTTAACTCCAATGCAACAGTGAATTGGAAAGGAAATTTTGTGAGGTACCTCTGATTTAGTTCTACAAACTGTACATTTCTCAGGATTCTTACCCTTCACTTCAAAGTATTGAATGTTCTACCATTTACTTGTATTACGATAAATGTTAACTAGGTGGCCCTGCTAAGTGGGATCAAGATCCCTTTTGGGTCTCCTCTTGTTGACAAAAAAAATTCAAACTTTTAAAACTTAGATTTCATGCCCTGAAAATGGTTGCACTGTTTCCAAGCACCTATATTTGTGAACAGTTCTTCTCAAAGATGAAAGTAAAAAATGCAAAAACAGATGCAGGCTAACAGATGACTATCTCTCCTGTGACCGTTGAATTGCCACTTCGAACATTAAAGCAAACATTCCAGATTTATGTTGTGATTAGAAGTGTCAGATCTCACATTAATCATTAAATCTAGCACACCAAGCAAATGGATACATTGTTAACATTAACATAACATTTATTGGTCCAAGTAAATAATTCCAAGAAAAGAAAAACAGATATATCAACCAATGGTAGCTACATAATATCATACCGTGTATCGGTGGTATACATAAGTCAAGTACACAGAAGTTCGGTACTAGTACAGATTGTTCTAGGTATATTTTAACTGAAGAAACATATTTTATTTTTATTCTAGTGCAGTACTGTAGGTATTAGGATATTTATGCTTTCTTCATAAAAATTATCTTCATTTACTTTAAACTTAATATTAATTTTATTCAAACTAAATATCGCAGAATAACCATTACGGTTAAATTTGTCTCTCTCTTCAAATCGTAGGGTGGCCTTCTGTTAAAAGAAGTTGCCCATGCCTGGTCTAGAGTGATATATGTAAGGTATAGTCTGGTATAGTCTGGTACGGGTTCCCCACTGTCGGTCCCGTGCTTCCTTCCAGCACTACTTATGAATTACACGTGCCATCTTTTTGTCATTTTTCTTATTTCTTGGAGACAGTTCCCTGTTGTAGAATTTCACATAATAATATATTCTTGTGATAACAAAGTTTCTGACCAGACTGTCCTGTAAGTGCAGTGCATGTTCTGCATGAAGTGAGAAAAGGAATGAAAAGTTGCATTGGTTATTGATTGTGTTCATGATCGTTTGTGCAATCCCAGTGGCTCCTTCTAAGCAGTTCTTGATACTTTGCTGAAATACTACTTCCATTTCATGTACTAGTGACTGAACGAGTGAAGTGGGTTGAAGCAATTTACTGTCACTTGTATACTTCTTTGCCTCTATAAAACTACCATGATGCGATATCAGTGAATTCTCTGGGATACAAAGTGTGGCTTCACATTCATTACACAGGCGTGACTTCCGTATTAACCATCCTGCCATATAACAGAGAACATTTTCCACCGATTCAGAAAATATTTCCTCCTCACAAAATTCCATTGGCATTGGTGGTTGGGTCAATTTGATGCAACGATCGGTTCCACTAAATATGGATTTCTCAGCCGGTTTAGACTTTCTTGCTAGTTCAATGCATGAATTTATGTCCAAAGCAATGCTAAAGTCTTCCTCATCTAAACAGTTGCTATTAGACTTGCTCTTTTCAACAGACAGCAATACCAGAGCATTTTGGTACGCAGCTCTAAACTGACGTGTCGTTGGTCTGTCGTTCCAGCCACCTTTGCTCCGAATGATTGAGAAAAAGTTTTCAATGCAATCCTGATTGAATCTGGAGGTACATACGAAATTAAAGCCTTCAGACAGCAGTTCCTTTGTCAAAGACAGGATACTGTCAATCGTTACCGATAATCCCCAGTGGCTTGCAATGTTTGTTTGGCTTTTAGCATCAGTAAATCTCCAGCTTCGAATCCATTCTCTTTGTTGTTCCATCTGTGGCATGATGTCACCGGACAATGTCAGTGCACACCGTGCTGGTTTGTCTGCATACAATTTCCTGGAGTTCATGTTGTCAAATAGCTTGTCCATTCTCTCCACAAACTCGGCTGTGTGACCAACTTCTGCTGGCAGCAATTTCTGTGCTGCACACATTGACAGTGATGCAGCTACTTGATGGCTGAAGAGTTGTGTCGCCAGTTTAACCTTCATCGCAAGTAATGGACCTGGATCCGAATGTCTGTCAGTTAATTTTGGCATCATCCGGATTGGATTTACTTTATCCAGGTTGTACACTGCTTCAAGATGTTTCCAGGAAACTCTTTTCTCATCTACGATGATGTCATGACGTATCAGATTGTTGCGGACATTTTTGATGAGATGAGGAGGATCGAAGATGACATGAATTTTCTTTTCATGAGATGGATGTACTATGTATGGGGTATATGGCTTGTCACGTGAGAAACCAAGCAATTTCAGTGCAGCGATGTTAGTTGGGCCTTGGTCACAAACAACAGCCCTCACGTTTAATCCAGTGGACTGGATTTTTGTCAAGGCTTCCCGTATTATGGAAGCAACATCTGCAGATGGTACACAGGAATTGGCAAAGAAATAGGCGATTGGTTGTTTCCATTTGGTAGCGATTCCACGAACTACGAAAACTAACACTTGATTCATAGGTTTGCCAGCCTTGATGCCACAGACCACATCTCTGTGGCGGTCATAGTCAAGGTGTTGTTTAAGTGACATTTCATCAAACACAAGACAGCAGTTTTTGTCCTTAGGATGCATTGCCTCCACACGTAACTTTAAAAGTGTGAACACCCGTTCTGAAAATCCAGTCTGCAAGTCACCATATGCTTGTGAAAGGAAAAGCAGTAGCGTGGTTCGGCTTGGTAATGAGAAAACACTTCGTAAAGAGTTGAATGCTTGTGGACTATGGAACATTATGCGTAATGCTAGAAGTTTGTCTGCTGTTGTCCACCGTTTTCCTCTTTTAGTTCGCCGACTCATTTTCAGTTGACTCTCGAAGAATTTCAGTTGATCAGATGACAGAAATTTCTGAGAGAGATGCAGAATATGTTCTATTGACCCATCACATGGCTGTGCAATACGTTCTTTTGATTTTAGTTTTAATTTTTGTACCTCTTTACGTAGCCTGCAGATCTTTACCCTTGCTGCCAGTAGAGCATTTCGTTCTTGTTTCTTTTTGCTGTTATGTCCAACCTCAGACAGTGAATTGTCAAATACACTACAGGAAGCGATTGTATCGGTATATGCTATTAACTTTTTCGTGGGAGGAGTGAATAGACGTTTTGCTGGTGCTTTTCTTTTCGTTGCTACACAAGCTGGATGGTTGGGGACGTCAAAAATAGTTGGAATGGCTGCCAAAATAAGCCTCTTTCCTCCAATGTTTGTTGCATAGTACATGGTTTCTTCAAAGTGGTTGCTACAGAGGCGAAAGTTTTTATTCAATTCATTGGAACTTTTGCCATCAAGATCTTTTCTTCGGCAATTCACAACCCATCTTTTGCATCTATAATGTAAACAGCATAGACCATACAGGGCCGGATTAACAATTTGTAGGCCTGGGTCCAAAATTGTATAGTAGGCCCCTAATATATGTTCATCCAAAAAGTGTTGACGAAATTTAAATTATAGAACAGATGTGTATGAATTTAAAGCTGTCTTGGCTGTCGATTTGCAAGTGACTATCTTTGTTTGTTGCAGTAAAACTAACGTGTTTAAACATATTTAAGTTATTACATGTCAACGATGTAACATTTGAAAACTAAAATAATAGTTAAGGTCAGTATTAGAATGTATAAAATTCGTAAGGTAGCATACTAATTGTAGGCCCATTATTTGTGAAATTTTTAGTAGACCTGGGTCTGTGGACCCACTGGAACAGTGGTTAAGCCAGGTCTGACTTTAACCACAAAAGCACAATCTACGTAAACAAGCGTTAGGAAACTCAGCAATTTATGGCTAGCAAAATACAAATTATAATATTATCATTATGTATTTTATAAAATTATGTAACGGAATTTTTCTTATTATGAAAAAGAGATTGTGTAGTAGCTAAAGTATTGACAAACCTGTCCTTATCTGTCGGAAAACGAAAAAACGACACTTTGTTACCTCCATCTGAACTCCTGTTGGAGCAGTTCATGGCTGCACAAAAAGCAGGCATGTCTTTAAAACAATAATAATTACGATTACGTAAATTATATAATTGTAAATTATTTATAAGCTCGTGATATTAACACGTTCACGGACACGCCTCGTAGTTTGTTTATCAACCAGGATATCCCGGCATGCATCGCTCAGCAATTACGTAGCATACAACGCGAGAGGCTATGAGTGGGCAGCCTCTGGTATAAACTCTATATTTTTTTTTATACAGTTACTAAGATGCGGTGTCTGGTTGTCATCGGGGAAGGGGTGGGGTGGGACCAATGAGCAGGAGCGAAATACTTCCGTGGGAGACTAGTCCAGATCACTGGGAAGACCCATATCGTCTCAAGTGACATATGTATCTATAAAAATGAAAGGTGTAGGGACACTGTAGGCCCTAAATGCCACTGGGGGATGTTCTTAACTGCTTACAAATAGTAGCCTACCCTTTCGTTCCTATAGGCCTATTGTATATGTCTCTGTAGGAGTGGGTGATAGCCTAGAGGTTCGCGGCCGGCGGTTCAAATCCGAACCAGTGCAGAAATTTCATTCTATGTTTCTGTGCCCAGTAGGCCCCTATCGACTGTTTTATTTTTCTTGGCCTCGGCATATGATTATGAGGGTGGATGGCCAGTCCTTTCCCTCGTCCCTTAATCGATCTTCCAACCAACCGTATAGGTCAGTGCACTCATGGGCGGCGATCCCGGGGGGGGGGTCGAGGGGAACAAGACCCACCTTTAGGAGTGGGGGGGCACACCATACATCGGACCCCCAAATTTTGAAAAACACCAAAAAAAGTCAAAATTGTTCACCTCTTTTTTGACCCGTATGCTGTATAAAAATACTTATTAACAATTAACTATTTTAGTAGGCCTAATATGCTGTTTTCTTTCATGTGTAGGCCCCATACCTTATTTAAAACCCCACTGTTTAAACTCTTTAATTGACTGTTATCTGATTTATTTTCATTTGCAATTAATGTCTCTCTTGTTTAAAGACTGTGTATTGTGTAATCCTGTCGCGTTTGTGTCGACAGGAATTTTTGGAATAAACGAATATTGATTGATTGATTGACAGATCAGTTCAAAACGCTTTTTTGACCATATCAGTTCTAAAGTGCCCCCCTCACCTGTCAAACAAGATCGCTGCCACTGAGTGCACTCTTATAGCAGCAGTGCCGGCCTTAAAGGTGTGCATGCGAACCGTGCGGTCGCAAAGGACCCGCAACTTAGGGGGCCAGAAAATGTCACAGAAAATTAACGTAGGCCCCTACGTGAAGTCGTGAAAAAAAGGCGTCTAGGCCTATCCCCCCTAAGTCAATGGAGCAACCTCCCCTCCCTCCTCTTCCCCTTCCCCTTCCTTCCCCCCAATAATGATGGCACACTGACAGATCTTCCCCCTATTTTTGGATGAAGCATTTGCTCCAAGGTTTCTATGGAGTACACGCCCCTGTATATACATAATAAAATAGAGGCCATTAGAGCTCTACAACAATCCCTTATAATAATTTCCCAGTTCTGTGTAGGATATCTGTCGTAAAATAAACGCTGTGATTCCTGCTGCTTCAGAGGCCTTAGGACGACTCTGGTCGATTAGTCGATGCATGGGGCGAAAGGCCTTAGGCGTCCGAAATTCACTCCCGCCCTACCTCTACCTCTCCCTGTCACTGCCTCCATCCCTCCCTCCTTCCCTCGCGGCATCAGTCCCTCAATATGGTACACGATCTGACGGCAGGGTGAGAGGAAAGCGATATATCACGTCCAATACACCCTACCTCTCCATCCCCGTCACATATGACGGGTAATCATCTAGTAACTCTAGTTTATTTAAGAAATAAATAGAAAACATTACCTTAATATAATAACTGAAAACATTACCTTAATATAATAACTGGGTAGTCATTAGGCTACTAGTACATTTACATTAATTGAAAATGAGCAGGGTCATACGGTCGCTATATATAAACGTGTAGGCCTACATTAATTTTACATTAATGTGTTCGATAGTGTAGTGGTTAGCGCCCTGTCAATCGAGAGGTCGGGGTTCAAATGAATCAAATCTCCGTCAGGGTAGAAATTTGGTTCGAGATTTCTGCTCCACCTGCACCCCCTCGCCAACTCAGCTATAATGACGTACCGCACACTGTCGGTGGGAAAATGAGACGGCGAGGGAGAGGACTGACCAACCGCCCTTATATGCTGAGGCTAAGAAAATGAAGTCGCTAACACTTCATACTAGAGGTGTGCAGATAGCCCTCTTTGCCGATTATGCCGATACCGCGTAGGCCTATAGCCGATTATTGAAATAGCCGATACCGCGTATGAGTCCCATTGTTTTGTTATCGCCCCAAAACTAGGCCCACAACGTTGTATAAGGGTTATTAAGGAGTTTCCAGTCCACTGTATTATAGGCCCTTGGTTTCTACGGTGCGTAGTAAGTAGGCCTAGTACGTACAATGCTAAATATAAATCAATAATATGACACACAAAATAGATAGGGCCTATTTGTGCTCAGTTTTCTTTTTGTACCGACTATTGTGCAAAAAATGTTAATTATAAAGTAATTTGCATCGGCGCCGATTTTTGCCGATGCAAATTATGCTGATCCCTCTAATAATCGGCCCGATTACTATAATGGGGTAGAGGTATCGGTACAGCTCTACTTCATACCCATGGCTGCCTCAGGGCTAGCTTAAGGGACGGCTCTTCTTCCTCTTCTTTTATGTGTTATAACTACAGCCAAAGAGCTGCGCTTTGGTTTGATGTTGACGCTTATTGCTTATTCGGTAGATGTCGCCACAAAATGTGCTGTTGTACCAAATGAGAGACTTCATGGGTATCATTTACAGTCTCCTTCAACGCATTTACGAAGAACCAGGTTATTTATTAACTATGTTATGCTGAACGAAACAAAATTGCTACGTGGGCCTATATATCAGTTTTTATTTGGCGATCATGTACAATCGGGGTGCGTGAATTTTAAAATCCAGCTTCCACTCGCAGGTAGGCGGCGCCTATAGCTTTTTAGCCGCACAAATCGGATTCTCAAATCCATAGGCTACACTGACCCTAACCATAAGCCCTAACCGACCCTAACGACGCTTACCCTGACCCTAACCGACGCTCACGATGCAGACCCACCCAGGTAGTACATAGGGACCCCGATTGTACATGTTCGCCGAAAGCTGAGCTAAATAGGCTAAAGGGTTATACCGCGCGATCCATAACTCGAGAATGCAAATCTGTTTTTGTAAGGGGCCATCCATATATTACGTACGCAAAATTCCGGGAAAATTGGACCCCCCCTGTTCGCAAGCGTATTTTCTTCCACACCCCCCTGCGTACGTACACTTGACGCCCACCCCCACCCCCACCCCCCGAAGACCAGCTGCAGAAAGTGTCTCGGGGGCGTCTGTCTGCACTTTAGGCCAGATTGAAGGATGAGTGAGGGCCAATATAGACAAATTATAGGTATCTCGTTCACAGCACAGAATAACTGCACATGGGTTTTATATAATGTAATAAAATGCCATCGAACGACTGACTATAGGACAATAGAGAGTTATAAATAGGCTAATGTGGACGTCATAATTAGAAATTTATTTTGCGTACGTACACTTTTGTCCACCCCCCTCCCCACCCTCCCGTTCGCACTCGTACGCAAAATCGCCAAAATCCTCCCCCCTCCCCCTCATTGCGTACGTAATATGTGGACGGCCCCTAACGTGTAGCGAATACGATAATATCAAAACGCCGCTGAGGTGCACCTACGATTAGTATAGATTTAGTAAACAATTAGCTCGCTGTACGTTGGCCTATATATCGATTAAATCTGAGGAATCAATTAACTGATCAACACTGTAGGCCCTATAATTATAGGATTGACAGCTACACGTAGGCCTACTGCAGGCTAATATATGGCTCTGTCTATATAAACACTCGATCTATCGCTATCGAAAACAAGTGAAATTCTACACAATCACCTACATACAGTTCCTTGAAGGCTTAAAATATAAATATTAAATAGTATTTTTGGGTTATCGCCCATCCTTGCCAGCGTGCCCAAGTGGCAGTGGCGGTAATCTTGTTTGACAGGTGGAGGCGGGGGGACATTTTTTGACAGGGCGGGGGGACATTTTTGAACTGATCTGGCCAAAAAAGAGTTTTTAACTGATCTGGTCAAAAAAAGAGGTCAAACAAATATTTCCCGCTCACGCGCGAAAACATTTGAGCGCGAAAAAATGTGATGACCTTTTTTGGTGTTTCTTCAAAATTTGGGGACCCATGTATGGCGTGTCCCCCCCCCACTGTTAAAGGTGGGGGTCTTGTCCTCCTCGACCCCCGGGATCGCCGCCCATGCCAAGTGGAGCCCATATTGAGCTGTACCGTACCGATACCTCTGCCCCCATTCGTAATCGGGCCGATTTATCAGAGCGATCGGCATAATTTGCATCGCCAAACAATAATCGGCGCCGATGCAAATCACTTTGTAATTAACGTTCTTTTTGCACAATAGTCAGTACAACAAGAAAAATGAGCACACATATGTTTTGTTTCTTATTATTGATTTATATCTAGCATTGCAATACTTATAGGCACCGTAGAAACCAAGGACCTATTATACAGTGGACTGGAAAATCCTTAATAACCCTCATACAACGTCGTGGGCCTAGTTTTGGGGCGATAACCAAATAATCGGACTCATATATGCGGTAGCCTATCGGCTATTTCAATAATCGACTATACGCGGTATTGGCGTAATCGGCAAAAAGGGCTTATCGGTGCACCTCTAGTCCCATATTATCATGTAAGACCCGTAGGCCCTATTGAGCCCATAATTCTGGGTCTCATCTATAATGTCCACGGAAATACTGGCAGGGACGTATAATTATATGCCTAGCGTAACAGGCAGTCTTGTTGTCCTCGAACACTCGAGTTCGTTTTTAAAAGTCTTGGTCTTGGTCTTGAGACAAAAAGTCTTGGTCTTGGTCTTGAGGTTCAAAGTCTTGGTCTTGGCCGGTCTTGGTCTTGATGTTTAAGTCTTGACAACAAGACTGGTAACAGGGCATATGTAACGTGGTATAAATTTATAGTTTCAGTTTTGCAATTATTCAAGGCCACAAAAATTTCGATTAGGCCTAGTCTCCACGCCTTACGTATTGATTACACTCGCGTCTACCAGCGCTGAAACAAATTATACGCAAGTCAGGCAGTGGCGGTTTTACCGGGGGGCTAGGGGTGGGGCTGTAGCCCCCCAGCTGGAAAGTTAGCCCCTTAGTTTTTCTTAGCCCCCATACACAGTTTAGCCCCCCAGTTTAATGTTTCAATAGCCATACGACGCCTACAATGTTTGTTGGTAACAAAGCCTCCTAATCTCATAATGCTTAATTCTCATTAGATCAAATGACTGAATAAATGTCCTTTACGCTGCCTGGTTTGTAGATGTTGTTCTGTAAAGCTTGGAGCCTGCCAACATATCACTATCAGACTCCTGCACTGTTGCTCCGATCCGAGTGCTCAGATCCAAGCACATGTCTGTCTATTATACTAAAGCTGCCTGTGACTACAGAAGGGCCTGGGTGTTCAAGAAGAAACTGAACAGAGCCTGAGCTGCCGAGAGTAGGCCAGCCCATGAAGACCAAAGTAATTAAGGAGTCCTTGGCCAGCCGCAAGCACTTTATGACCCTGTCCACTGTGGTCACATCAGCTTCAGCAGCAGGCGATAGCAGCAGAGGCAGCAGCGGGCCAGCATCAAAAGCAGCAGCAGCGTATAGCCAGACAAGGGCAGGCCAGGTTACAGCCTCTATGTACTGTAGTGTATACTGTATTTGTGTATACAGAAGAGTGTGTACTAGAATCCATAGGCGCCGACTTCTTGGGGGCCTTGGGTGCCAATGCACCCAGAGAAAAAGTTCAGTGGGGGCCTGGCACCCAGAAGAATTCGGACCTTAAATTCAATTTTTTGGGGTATTCCTACAAAAAGGTCGTCACATTTTTTCGGGGGATGAATTCCTAAGAAAGTCGTCAAATTTTAGGAGAGAATTATCTTAAAATATGCACTGGCACCAGATTCGGCAATGCCCCCCCCCCATTTAAAATTGTCTTATGTTTACACACAGATGACTAAAAAAAGGTTATCAGTTTTTTTTATCGGAGACGATATCCTAAAAAGTTCCGTTGGTCCTTTAAAACTTTGATAAACCTTCTGGATCCGCCCCTGACTGGCACCCAGAGACAAAAGCAAAAGTCGGCGCCTATGCTAGAATCCGTTTGAAGCACGCATCATACATACATGTAAATTATAAAAACTTCATACCGAGGGCTTTATATAAGCATTTAAACCATCTAAGCCAACAACAAAAGTAAAACTTAACATTCTAAACACTTTAGTTAAATCTGGGACTAAGATTCAGCAATCCAGGTTAAATCTCTTTCTAATCTTATCTTATTGACTCATTTTTTTGTAAACCACAGTGCGGTTTGTCATCTGGTGAATCAATAAAACGAATATCATCAAAAATTAAAATAAATGGATAAATTCGTTGTGACTTGTGAGAAGTAAAAAAGAAAAGCTGATGAGTTAAACGATGAACTTTTCGACGGCACTGATAATGATGTGGCAGGTATGCAAAAATGACATAACGAGTCAGTGGCGGCGATCTTGTCTGAGAGGTGGTGGGGACAAAGTCGGCCATATGGTCTGGTGCGATGACCTTTTTTAGGAATTCATGTCCCAACAAATTTTTTTTACTTTCTTAGGAATTCTCCACAATAACCACAATAGGCCTAACTTCTTGACTTTTCTACGAATTCATCTCCAAAAAAGTTGAATTCATTTTTTAAGTCATCGACCTCTTTTCCTCTTTTTACCTCCTTTTCCCGGTCTCCCAGCAATAATCTTGTGACCTTTTTCGCAAGAAAATCGATAACCTTTTTAACATCCCCTCGAAAATTTCTTGACTTTTTTTACGAATTTCTTCTTGCTTTCTGAAAATTTTCCGGGGGGATACTTCTGCTCAAAAATTGAATTTTTACCTCATCTGGTCAAAAAGGCTGGTAAAATCCTCACGCGCAATTAGCCTTTTTTGTGTTTCTTCAAATTTTGGGGGAGGGGGGACAAATGTATGGCGTGTCCCCCACCCTTAAAGGTGAAGGCATGTCCCCCGTTCCCCCCCCCCTTGGATCGCCGCCCATGTAACGAGTCCACATGGGATGGGATATCATTCATGGCAGAACTTACCCCAGTTTTGCAGCAATATATTTACCCGCAAGTAGGCCTACTGAGCGCGGGGAAGAGATTTTCATAACTGGCGAATGGCCGGGTTTGAGGGGCATCTTTAGTAGTGAGGGCCCTGAGGGGTACAGTCTTCGGTCATCCTGCAGTTTAGGTACATTAATTAATTGTACACTTTTATAGTGGATAGTTATCAGAAATTGTGATGACTGATGAAAATATAACTGAAACTAGAAGCTGGATGGTCAATGAAAATATTACAAAATAAAACTTAAACTAGAAATTGGATGAGCGATGAAATATTACCTAATAATTACCTTTGCATGCTTAGGAACTTAGCCTATAGTCTTTCACTTCAAGACACATCTGCAGTTGTTGATAAATTTGCAACCATCAAAAACAGGCGCCTGTTGCTGAGAACTTAAAATATCTTGGGATAATCTTGCTAGAACTTTGCGAAGAGGTGGAAGAAGTTGCACAAACAATGAAAGAATCAAGTCGAATGCAACTCTTTTTAACGACAGCCACGCAGGGCGCCAATCACGGCCTAACACTCACTTAACTACCGCCGCCATCTAGCGTGTAGAAGGCTGAGTAAACCTTATGGAGGGCTACGGGATTCGATCTTGGTACCTTCTGCAGTTCACGCCAGTGTGTTATCCATTACTCTACGGGCCCAATCTATCAGACTCATCTATTTTCATTGTTCTATGACTCGGAATGTAGCACAACGCGCTCTCGTGCAAGGCTTGTTTTGTTAAAGCGCGCTACAAATGTCTAGTTGTATTGTATTGTTTTGTAAAAACGTGTACATTAACATTTACATTACACTACAGCAACTTACATCGACGAGCTTGTACTATTTTTAGCTATGTCGTACTCTGCATAGATCTATGTAATATTATAATAACAATGCGCGAAGTTCGTGGCTGACGACAACATGGCGGCGTCGGCTGAATTTCATCGGAGGACTGGTTCACTGGTTACGCTTAGTAACGGGAACCGAACCGCCCAGAGGAATCATCCAGCCCAGGAGTTTAACAATGGCGTCGTGCTCAGCCTTCATCCTCTCAAGGATAACCAGCTGTTTGAAGTGAAGATCGACAAGAAGGTATGCCCTGAATCACCCCGGTGTGGTTACAAGATTTGTCGCAGGAAGGCCTAGTTGGTATAATGTTTGTCACAGTAGGACACAACCCTGGAGACTATGGTAACGTGCATTGTGGTGTAAAATAAACCTCGGTAAACCTCTTTAAATATGTCATATCGGCGGTTGTTGTTGATTACTGCGATAATGTGTGCGTGCACTTGTTAACCGAGTCTGCAATTTTCAAATGCCCCTGGGGGAATTCCTGAATTTTTAAGTTTTGCACTGTCATTTGTCATATGTAAGACGATTCACATGTGAAGTAATTTTTGTTCGACACCATATTTTTTATTCTCACCTTTGTTACTTGTCACTGACGCTGCTGACCTGTACTACAGCAAACTTTTGGTAATAAATTTTATTTTTGGGGTTCTGATCAAGCCTCAAGGGAAGCCTTCATATTCTGTAGGTGTAAGAAGCAAAAAAGGCTTGCTTGTGCGATGATATGGAGTTGTTCCATATCAACTCTAGTTATAACGTACTAGTAATAATAATAAAAATATTATTATTATTTTTTTGGTCTAAATACCGGACTGTCCGGTATTGATTATTATTATTATTATTATTATTATTTATTATTATTATTATTATTATTATTATTATTATTATTATTATTATTATTATTATTATTATTATTATTATTGTTATTACAAAAATTGTGATGTGCATAAAGTCATAAATAAATGTGAGTCTGAGTTCAGCTTGCTAGTCCTTCGTAGCTTAACTTCTGGTTTCTCTGACTTGTTGGATAATTGTGCTGATTTCTCTAATGGACTTTGATCTTTGACTACATTTTCACTTGAAGTGACCATTATTTGATGCCTCGTGCAGCAGTTGACGCCAGTGGCGGCGCCATGATATGAAAAGCAGTACGGCAAATTAGAGGGAATGGCAGCTTTTAGCAGACCAAAAGTGGTACGGCAAAACGCCGCAGAAGTATGTTGTTTCCGTACAATCTTAAAAAGTGGTACGGCAAAAGCCGTACCGCAAATATAGGCGCCGCCGCCGCCACTGGTGGACGCAAACTTCGAGTGAGGCCGCATAAATTTACCATACCCGAAAAAGATAATCATAATTTTATACTCCGTATTCCCAACAAGAAGGCCTACTGATGCGAATTATTAGCTGCACCTGTAGCTTGTTCTAGTTGCGTTATGTCAGCTTTGATATTCAATAAACGAATAGTCATTCATTACAATTACGTCACTGTGGAAGTCATTGTATTCGATTGGATTAGATTAGATTAGATTAGATTAGTAGTATTTAGTACCTGAGGCTAATCGGAGCATTACTGTTGACAGGTTAACTCTTGGAGTGGATCGATCGAAATTGGAGTTACTTCTTCGGATCCGATGAACCTGAGTTTTCCGACGAGCGCAACAGGGTTTCACGAGGGCACTTGGGTCATGTCGGGGTGTTCAATCATGAAGGATGGCCACACCACCCTCGACGAGTATGGCCAGGACCTCGATCAGCTGGCAGAGGGTGACCGAGTGGGTGTCATGCGCACCTCAAGTGGGGTGCTACACATCTACGTCAATGGGGTCGACCAGGGACCGGCAGCCACGAACATCCCTGGCAGGGTGTGGGCGGTGGTCGATATGTATGGAAAGTGCGCCCAGGTGACGGTTGTTGATGACACCAATCGTGAGGTCGCAGGTGAGAAGTCGTCAAGTCTTGTGCCTTGTGTAGCAGAAAACTTAGAATTCATTGGACCTGATGAGGTTATTCTTCCTCATGCCCCAGTTAGTTACATTGCAAGAGAGCCTGCGGATTGCGTTTCGTATCCTGAAGGTGGCTTATTTCAGAGATTTAAACCTCGGGCTAGCATGGTTCATACACAGGAACCTTAAATAGAATAGAATAGAATAGAATATTCTTTATTAATCCAATTGCGAACCGCATTTTGGTGTACATAAACATATAAAAACATAAAAACATTCACACATACTGAGCCCTGAAATTGGCAGTGGCTAAACCTATATAAATAGAGTTAAACAACGCAAGTTATTCATCAAGTTGAGTACAGCATCCTAGTTAAGAATGTTTTCCTCATGAGACTGTCAGCCGAAGGAATGACTCGGTCATGGGTGGTACCTATTCCAACGAGCATCGGTGCTGATCTCACCCGATCAGTTTATTGAAAAATGAGCAGGTCAAGGCCATACAGTCGTTATATAAAAACGTGTACATTTACATTTGGATGGAATCAAATTAGAGAAGATTGGTTACAGATGTGCTTGCATGGTTATGTAGAGATGTAGTGTAAATAGGAGTAATAATAATAATTATAGCAATAATAACAATACAAATACTGCATTACATTACTAGCATTACATTACTATATTTTGTGTTACATTAGAGTTCAATGCATTGCATTACATGACTGTAAGTTACATTATGCAATGTTACATTACGTTGCCTGACTTTATGTTATATTACACTACAATCCAGTGCATTGCTCCACTTTGCCTTATTATATGCCTATATATTAATTTATGTGATAGTACATACATTGCTGACTGTGTGTTGTATTACGTTGTACTGCATTGTATTGCCATACATTGTGTAACTATGTGTTACATTTGCATTGCATTCACATTACATTACATCACATTACACCACTTTACATTAAATTACAGAATGGTAAATTGTTCTTTAGCCATCTCCAACGAGCTTGTCTCGGAGTCGATGGCGTTGGCAAGCAATGAGCTGACGAATGACAGGTTGGTTTTTCACGAGCGGCATGGAACGCTCATCAAACTTTCCAATAACCGACGGGTTGCCGAGCGCCGTCGACCGTTGGATGAGTTCAACAATGGCGTTGTCATGACTAATCGACCAGTTCGAGATGATGAACTGTTTGAGGTCAGAATTTATTCAGTCTAAGATAACGAAAGATGATGATGATGGCAATGACGATGATGTGGTGGTAAATGTGGTGATGGTCATCGGAATGATGATGATGATGATTGATGATGATGATGGGGAAGGGATGATGACGGTGATTATTGATGATGGATGATTCATGACGGTGACAATGATGGTGATAATGATGACGATGGGCACAATGATAGACTCTTGACCATAAGTTATGGAGTTTTAAAATGGATTTAAGAATTATTTTCGAAACTTGGTTTTCGTAGGTTTATGCAAGGCAGTACATTGTCCTTTGATGAATCACTGTGTCGCCTCAATGAATCTTTTTATACATTTTATGAATTTATGTGTTTCTCAATACGTTTCATCTTTTAAGTACAAGTTTTGTTCCTTAACCGATCGTAACAATTGAAAATGAATCTCGTTATCTCTTTGATGAATCTCTTTATTCGTTTCTTGAATCACTGGCCTTGCTTTCCTTCACCATAGATTCGCTTGGAGCGGTTGGTAGACAAGTGGTCCGGTTCTATCGAAGTTGGAGTCACGACTCACAACCCAAACACGCTTGACTTTCCTGCTACCATGACGAACATGCGGTCAGGTGAGAATGTCTGGATGTGGCAGGTGGCGGTGATGCAAATGGTATGGTGCTTGATGGTGGTGTCAGTAGTAGTGATGGTGATGATAATGGTGAGCATGGTAATGGCAATCAGGATTACAATGATGATGATGATGGTGATGGTGACGTTGATGATGAATGTGATCACGATGACAGTGATGAAGATTGTAATGATGATTGTAATAAAAGTAAGTAAGTAAGTAGCCTTTATTTGCATCTGACAAGCGGACATGCATTGCATGTATACAATGATTACGTACATTTTTGAAAATAATCTTTTACAGGAGCACTAATGACGATGATTACAATGATTATGATGATGATGATGAAGAGTGTTATGGTGATGAATGGAACAATGGTGATTATGAAGGTGACAATTGTGTGATGATGATGATGGTCTTTATTCTCCTGTAATGATGACAGTGGTTGCTTATTAATTATATTGAAAATAGAAGAAAACGACGATGAGTACTTAACGTCATGTTGCATTTCTGACAGAAACGATAGCATAGGCTTAACTTGTAACCACATGCAGGGACTATTATGATGAGTGGGAGTGGGATTCTGACGAATGGCAAAGGAACGCGCAGACAATATGGCGAATTCAACCTCGATGAACTACAGGTAATGACCGTAATGTTTTTCCTGCTTGCTTGCTTACTTTGTTACTTAGTTATAATGTGAGCATTAATTTCCTTTCAGCTGAACATAGATGTTGCTTTAACGAGTTTTATGCCGCTTATGCTAGCATCAGCCGTGCGTTTCAGAGGTATATGTACTTGTATTACAAAGCCCATTTTATTTGTTAGTGATAGCACTGACTTGGGTCGGGAGCGCCTTCGTCGAGTGGCGCTTTTATATATGTTCGATTACAATTACAATTACTTAAAGGCAATGTATTAATTGCCTAAATACATACATACATACATACATACATACATACATATGTATGTACTTACATACTTGTGCATACATACCTGTACATATGTACATCCATACATGTGTGCATGCTTGCATACATTCATGCATACCATGACATACATACACCATGTACATTACAATACATACAGTGTGGAGTCATTTACGTGTTCCCGGTGTACGCACCATAACGCTTAATGCTAGGTGATGTTCTATCCCCAATGCTGTTAACTTAACACTCCATAACCGTTTAATGTATCGTACAAGAACTGCACTGTAACGCTAAATATTGACTTTCAGCATTATCTCTTTTAACGCATGACCTGGTTTACACACCGTAATATAAGACTTTCCCCTTGGAACTTTGTCTTAAATGAGTCCTCAATGTAGTTTTGATAGTGAATGACCCGCTACAACTCTGTTTACATAATGAGTTTACATTATGAGTTTACATTATGAGTTTACTTTGTGAGTTTACATTGTGAGCTTACATTATGAGTTTACATTATGAGTTTACATTATGAGTTTGCATATTGCATTATGAGTTTACATTATGAATTTGCATTTTGAGTTTACATAATGAGTTTACATTATGAGTTTACAATATGATTGTACATTATGAGCTTATATTATGATTTTACATTATGAGTTTACATTTTGAGTTTATATAATGAGTTTACATTATGAGTTTACATTATGAGTCCACACAGTACTTGTGTATGCATGTACATAACTGTAATTGTAATTACGACAATAATTATATAGTATTGTCTAGGGCTGTACCGAATAGTGATTATCACTATTCGGGCCGAATACGAATAATTGGACCAACTATTCAGCCAAATACGAATACGAATGGTGTACAAAATAGGTCTACCGATCGACAACATTCAAAATTTCAAATGTAAGCGAAAGTTTCAGTTCAGTAAATTTAATGCATAAACTAAAAGTAAACAGTTAACTACTTGTAATTTTTGCAATTCTTCTGCCATGCAGTCTGTGTAAACTAGGAATGGAACTAATTTAACTAAACTTAGAAATTGTCACTTACTTAGCGTTCACTTCACTCGCTATAACAGCCGCATATGCAGAAACAGATGTCACGTGACCACTATTCGTATTCGGTCCGACTGCTACTATTCGGCCGAATACCGAATAGCTATTTGGCTCACTATTCGGCCCCGAAGCAAATACGAAGCGAATATTCGGTACAGCCCTAGTATTGTCAGTAGCAAGCAACTTCTAGGATGCTTGAAGTTTTGACAGTCAACTGATGTAGCATGATCTTTGTCAGTGCAAATGTGTTGAACATAGTCTTTATTATGGTATTTATCGAACTGTTTGAGGAGGGTGATCGAATTGGACTCATACGAAAGGCGACCGGTTCTCTGCACTACTACATCAACGGCATCGACCAAGGAGTGGCTGCCACCAAGGTCCCACAGACCGTCTGGGGGGTCGTCGACCTCTACGGAATGGCTGTCAAGGTCGCAATACTCGAAGCTTCAGTCCAGGCGCCTCGTGAAGACAGTCTTTCCAATCGCATGAATAGTCTGTTTCGTCGGCTTCGTACCTTCGAGGATGAAGGTATGAGCTACAACTGGCGCAGTGTTATATGATTGATTGTGTGACCTTGGGCTGAGGCATTTATATACCAGTTTATAGTGTGAGTAGCACTGTTACGTACGTGCTGAGAGCACCTCTGAATAGTTATTCTGAGAGAGGTGCTTTATAAATTTCTAGATACAATACAAGTTTACTGGATAATTTTATGCAACAGTTTACATTATGACTTAGTGCTGAAGTGCTTATGTACCACTTAGAGTATGACTTAGTGCTGAGACACTTGTGTAGCAGTTACCACTATGACCAATGCACTGAGACAGTTGCCAGTTGACCGTATGACCTAGCATTGAGGCAGTTACATACCAGTTGACCGTATGACCTAGCACCGAGGGCCTTACATAGCAGTTAACATTATGACTGTTCACTTAAACACATACCAGTTGACAGTATGACCTAGCGCTGCTCAAGGCCCTTACATACCAGTTAACAGTATGACCGATCATGTAAACACATGTTATACCAGTTGGCAATATGACCTAGCACTGAGCCAATTACATACCAGTTAACAGTATGACCATGCAGTTAGACCCATACTAGTTATTGATATGACCTAGCATTGAAGCATGTACATACATACCAGTTACACACCAGTATGACTTTGCATTGAGGTTCTTACATACCAGTTAACAGTATGACCTAGCATTGAGGCAATTACATTTTAGTTAACAGTATGACCTAACATTGAGGCAATTGCATTCTAGTTAACAGTATGACGTAGCATTGAGGCAATTGCATTCTAGTTTACAGTATGACCTAGTGCTTAGGCTTTGGGAAAAAGCTTAAGTAGATATGTTCTTATCCAATGTATAGGAGAAAATCTGATTACCTCCCCTCCAACTGACCGCCTTCTGTTCCACACTCGTTGTGGCATGCATGCTGCTATCATCAATAACCAGAGAACAGCTCATCGACCAAAGTAACCTCTCACATTCTACAGATTTCTCAGCAAATGAATCTTTAGTGTTTTTGCCATTTTTATAATGAAATTTATAACACATGCACAGTTGTACAGAATGAAAGTCTATTTTATTAGATATATATAATATGTATATGCACTTTGTTGTAATTAGAATCTGTAAATATTAAATAACAATACAATTTTAAGGTATTTATTAATTTTTTCATTTTGAAAAATTACATCGATGTAGCATGTTCATTGACGGACATCTTAATTTTAAGTATTTGGTAACGTAAAATGTGAGGTGTATGCACTGCCACAAATATGTGTGGTAGTCCACTGGTTAGCATGCTGGACTGTCAATAGAGAGGGCGAGATTCAAATCCCCACCAGGGCAGAAAAGTATTTAAAAATTCCTTCTCTACCCTTGCCCCTAGTGAAATCAGCTGTACAATAAGGGTGGGAAGATTAGGTGTTGCAGGAGGAAACTGTCCACCCACCTAGTGAGGCGGGTGGATAGTGAGGCGGGTGAACCATCCACCCTTCTAGGGAGGCAACACGAAATGAAGTTGCTAATTCTTCGTACCTATGGCTGCCTCTTCTTTTAAGTAGTCCTAAATTAATATAAAAGTAATGAAAAAATTGAGAAAATATTCTATGAACCAGAATAAAGTGTGAAGTGCTAACAATTTATTCATAAATGAAAATTTTATGTCGAACAATAAAAAGCATTTAAGAAAATTGATTGATCAAGAAATTTTTTAATCCGGGTGTGTTTTGCTCTTCAATCTTTCCTTTGGGAAGTGAACAACGAAATTTATTTAATTCTGTTGCAAATTGATTTGATCAGTGCGATGGACGATTTCAACAATGCGGTTGTCATAACTCAGCGTGTCCTGCGACTGGGCGAAATGTTCGAAGTGGTTATCGACAAAATGGTGGATAAATGGGCCGGGTCGATTGAGATTGGGGTCACGACCCATTCTCCGCTTGAACTAGAGTTTCCTTCGACAATGACTAATGTTCGATCCGGAACGTGGATGATGACAGGTAATGGCGTCATGCACAACGGAACTACCATCCTCGAAGAGTATGGACAGAATCTTGATAGACTGAAGGTGAGAGGAAACTGACAGATGAATTTTGGGTTATCAAGTTTAGGTATTTGTTTGTGTTATGATTGTTGTTGCAACAGAAATGTCTAGGTTAGAGTAGAGATGAACATGTAACATCGATGCGCCATTTATGCCTAAAGCATAGGTGGGCAAGCTACGGCCCGTGGTCCAGATCCGGCCCACCAACACTTTATCTGGCACACACAATTCTTCAGAATATTCAAAAAATCACCAAATTCAGACCGCAAGAAGTTTTCCTCGTTTTACTGAGCACTGCTATTTTACTTACTGTTCCATTTTCGTCTTTCATAATAACTATGGATTATGGGAAACTTTCACGCATGGTGACAGTTGTATAGATCTCAGTGGTAACAGCCAAAGTATATTCAAGTTTAAACAAGTGTAGTTGTTATTAAAAGCTTAAAATTTGTTACCCGGCCGTCCAAATTTTTTGGGCGTTTAATGTGGCCCAATGTGTAAACTGTTCGCCCACCCCACAGTAACCCACAGTGCATGAAATTGTCACCTGGGAAAACATTCTGTAGCATTCCTGCCAGCTTGCCCACATATGGCCCATTTGGGGACCATATTTTCATATGGGATCCGTATAGGGCTCATATGGATGCCATAAAATATTTATGGGCACGTTAGAATAGATATGTTGGCATCTCCTACCATTCTATGGCATTCAATTACCTGTAATATTCTTAGCCTTCATTGATTTTCCTTGGCATTGCTTGGCATGTTTAGCATTTCATAAAATTTCTTAGCATTTTTAGCATTCCTTAACATTTCTTGGAGTCATAAGCCTTTCGTAGCATCGCTAAGTTTTTTTAGCATGTTTAGACTTCATTAGCATTTCTTAGCATTACTGATAATATTATAGCATTCCTTAGCATTCATTAACATTGTTTAACCTTCTTTAACATCCCTCAGCATTCTTTGGCATTTTGCAGCATATCTTAGTAAGCACTCATTTACCGTTCCAGTAAAAAAATGCATCTGGTATTTGCAAAGGTTGGAGATCGTGTTGGTGTACTTCGTAAGGAAGATGGACTGCTGCATTTCTTTGTGAACGGGACTGACCAGGGCACAGCAGCCTCCAGCGTTGCTTCAAACGTCTATGGCGTCATCGACTTGTATGGACAAGCAGCCCAGGCCACAATTGTTGACCCGATAGGTATCTAGCAAAAATTCCTTTGTTGAGTACCAGTCAGGTGGGTGACATATTATTTGCGTTCACTCTCATATACCAAACATGAGAGGGTGAGAAAGCTAGAACCAACAATTTATCCCGCTAGCAGGGCTACCCAGTTGCAAAGTGCATAGTTACTAATGGTAGGTGGATGACACAATACAATATTTGTTCATTGAGAAATACAAGCTGACCTGCCGCAACTACTGAAGATATAAATTCTGTTTCTCTGACATTAACTCATGCTTTTGACAATGATTCTGATCATTTTAAATTTCCAGCAGACTCTAAATAGCCTTTTCTTAGCATTTTAATTTATAAACCTGAAAATGATATCAGTAAATGAGTTTTGAATAGGAGATCTTACACAAGTTATCAGATAATGTAGGTGTAATTTGTGGGACATGGTAGCCAGTTGGTTTAAGCGCTCGCTTTGTAACTTGGAGAGTCCGGGTTCGAGCCTCCCTTGAGACGGTTACTATATAGCAGTGGTTCTCAACCTGTTTTACATTGCGACCCACTTTGCAACATCTGGATGTCAACGAGACCCACCCCCACAGAAGTCCAAGGGAACCCATGTGTTAATGCGTTTCGCGACTAAATATTTGAATGGCTAACAATTGTACTTTTAAGGTTGGCCTGAATTTCACCAGTTCCATTCTTATCTGAATTAAGAAATTCTGTCAAACGTGGAAACATATCCATGCATCCATGGCCAACACGAACTCTCCAGTGATTCAGTGAGAAAAATTGCGATTTCCGGGGAAAATTGGTGACCCACTTGGACGTTCTTTGCGACCCACTTGCGGGTCGAGACCCATAGGTTGAGAATCACTGCTATATAGGGACCTTGAGCAAGTCCTTCACTCAAAATTGCTCAGTACCATTGATTGATGCTTGGATAGTGGGATTTAATAAATACATAATAATTATAATAACCTGTACTTGCATGACTTTCGTCTTGCACTGGCTTCCTGTCTCCGCTCGTATCCACTTCAAGATCATAACACTTGTCTCTAAGGTGTAATAGGGTTTAGCTCCAGCCTACCTCTGTGACCTGATGCGCAAACCTCTCTGTGCTTCTTCTCATCAACCCCAACCTACGTTCTCTGATTTGGCTTGATCTGTTTGTTCTCCGGTGAGGTCTGCTATGGCTCAGTCTCGCTCTTTCGCTATTGTTGGCCCATCCGTATGGAACTCTTCCTTGGTACTACGTGGGACCCTACTTACTAGGTTCTCTCTCTCTCTCTCTGTTGTTCATTGTTTAAAGTCTTTTCTGTTTCTGCGAGGCTCACATGCTGAGAGCGCCTCTGAATAGTTCGCACTGTGAGAGGTGCTTCATAAATTCCCAGATACCATACCATACCATACCATACCAATGATAATAATGTGCAAAGTATGTTTAAGTAGTCATTGATACCAGCTTAGTATTGGTGAACATGTAGATTCTGACAATCTGAGACTGAATGAGATTGATTTCGAGACGGACGAACTGCGATTCCATCAGCGTCACGGTCAGAATGCCATCGTCTCAGCTGATGGCAAAACCGCGTCTCGCCCGAGTGCTCGTGGCGAGTTCAACGATGCAATCGTCATGAGCAACCGACCTCTTGCCGACAATGAAGTGTTTGAAGTTCGCATTGACAAAATGGTGGAGCGCTGGTCAGGGTCCATCGAAGCAGGTAGATGCACTTGCCTAATCACCACTGATGGATAGCCTCGAAACAGACTTATGCTGTAATAGGGTGGCTTTCAGAATCATTGGGCTAGCAGGGATGTGTTGGCATTTTACACTAAATTCTGTGGCATTAATAGTCTTAGCCTTCTTTAACATTCCTTAACATTCTTTGGCATGTTAGAATTTTTTAGCATTTGCAGCCGTGAAGCAGATAGACGTATGCCACATCACCGTTCAAGTTACCCTTGTACAGAATTGTGCTATAACAAGTGGCTTTCATATTCATGGGACTAGGTTCCTGGATTGGAATCCGTGTTTGACCTTTGTTAAGGTGGTATATAAATAGCCAGAAGCATTCATACATACGTACATACATTTCATTTATTTTAACCCTGCAACGACGAACTTGTACTAAAATGCATGGAAAACTAATCCCTCTCGTCGTTAAAGGATTAATAAGAGCATTCAGTAATGCTGAAGACCGGAGAATCGGAGGAATAGTGGTTGATTGCGTACACTTCAACATTTTGAATTGTAGCAAAGGTTCACCAGTCACTCTAGTACAGAGTAAAACGGGGAGGCGACCTGACCGACGTCTCTGTTGAGCGTAGACTCGGATCCGACCTGGGCTGGTGAACCAAAGTCCTCCGTGCCCACCTTCTCGTGGTGCGGACCGTTGGTACCCTTCCTAGGAAGGGGAACGAACGGGCACGGCAGGCAAAACCAGGGGAAGGCAATGGCAAACCACCCCTGTTAACTTGCCAAGAAAATCGTCATGAAACACACTAAGCCAAAAACGGTGATAGTTGCGAATGGTGGGACTCCCAGGCCGGAGCGTGACTTAGAAGCTACTGGGGAAGAGCAAGACGGAGAGTCAAGGGCCCCTCGATCTAATGAAGCAACAGGACTAAAGCCGAAAGGACGTTCTAGAGGTGGATCGATTCGGAGGGGAAAGACTCAACCTGAGCTGTAAGCAGAAGATGAAGTTGGGCACATGGAACGTGCGAAGTATGCAGAGCGGAAAGATGGACGTGATACAGGGAGAGATGAAGAAATTAGACATAGCAATCCTAGGATTAAGTGAGACAAGGTGGAAGGGACAAGGACATTTCAGTTGGAATGGATACAGGATAATAATGTCAGGACAAAAAGAGAGAGGAAAAAATGGAGTTGCAATCATGTGTGACAAGTCAAGCGCAAATGCGATAATGGGATATGATACAGTGAGTGATAGAATTTTGAGTGTAAGATTCAGAGGAAGAAAGGTCAACATAACCATTATACAGGTATATGCTCCAACATCGATATCGTTAGAAGAGGAACACGAGGGTTTTTACACCAGCCTGCAAAGTACAGTGGACAGAACTCCGAAGGGCGACGTACTAGTGATCATAGGTGACTTCAATGCGAAGGTGGGTCAATGCACCGGAGGCGATGGAGACACATTAGGTAGTCATGGCCTGGGTGAACAGAATGAAGCAGGAGAAAGACTTGTTGAGTTTTGCAAAGGGAATGGCTTAGGAATTATGAACACATGGTTCGAACAGCCTAAGAGAAGACTGTACACATGGACGTCACCGAATGGGAAGCATAGAAACCAGATTGACTACATACTGATAAACAAAAGATGGAAAAGCACAATAAGAGATGTGAGAACAAGGCCAGGAGCGGACTGTGGAACTGACCATGAGCTATTGGTAGCAACACTGAGAACGAAATTGAAAAAGATAAAGAAAGGAGATCGATTGATCAGATACGACTGCAAGGGTATCACACTGGAATACAGGATGGAAATAAAGAATCGGTTTGAAGTACTAGAGAGAGATGAGATAGAAGAGGAAGAGGATTCGAACAACCTATGGGAGAGGATGAAGAAAACAATAGTCGAAGTCGCAGATAAGCACATTCCAAAGAAGAAGAAAATCACAACAACGACATGGCTATCGAGAGAAGCCATGTGCATGGCGGTTGATAGGAAGGCTGCAAAGAAGGCAGGAGAAAAGGATAAGGTAAGGGCACTGAACAGTGCCTTCCAAAAACAAGCACGGAAAGATAAAGAAATACATCTAAACGAATTATGCAGAGAAATGGAAGACGAGGGAAGGAAGGGACGAACCAAGGAAATGTTCTCAAAAGTAAAGACAATCACGGGAAAACTTGCACCTAGAATGGGCTCAATGAAGGCAGGAGATGGAAATGTAATCTGCGATGAAGAAGGGATAAAGCATAGATGGAGAGAATACACGGAGGAGTTGTATAGGGAAGACAAACGAGTCAAAAAAGAACAAATTGACGTAACAGAGTATGAAAAGGAACCGGAGGTCATGGAAGCGGAGGTAGAATGGGCAATCAGACAACTCAAGGACAATAAGGCACCCGGTCAAGATGGGATACCTATAGAACTGATAAAAGCAGGGGATGATGCGATGATAAAAACAATAACAAAATTGTGCAATCAAATATGGGCAACTGGAGAATGGCCGGAGGACTGGAAGAAGTCGATCTTTATACCTATATTCAAGAAAGGAGATGCGAGGGAGTGTGAAAATTATAGGACGATAGCAATGATATCACACACTAGTAAAATATTACTGAAAATAATTCACAAAAGAATGGAAGGCACAATTGAAAGAGAACTTCCGGTGAACCAGGCAGGGTTTAGGAAATCTCGTGGAACTCGAGACCATATAGCCAACATGAGGTGGATAATGGAGAGACAAAGGGAGTATGGACAGGAGGTTCACATCTGTTTCATTGACTATAGCAAGGCATTCGACTGCATTAACCATGATTTAATGTGGAAAACCCTGCTTGAAATGGGAATTCCGAAACACCTGATAATGTTACTAAAGGGTTTATATGAAGACCAGATAGCGGTGATAAGAACAGAATACGGAGACACTGACAATTTCAGAATCAAGAAAGGAGTGAGGCAGGGATGCATCTTGTCTCCATTCCTGTTTAATCTATATGCTGAAAGAATAATGAGAAAGGCAGAACTGGAGGGGGCAATTGAGGGAGTAAAAATTGCTGGAAAGATACTGAATAACCTTAGATACGCGGATGACACAACATTAATGGCAAAAAGAAAAGAGGATCTGGCAGAACTGATAAGAAGGGTCAGGAGAGAAAGTGAAAAAGCTGGTTTATACTTCAACATAAAGAAGACAAAGGTCATGACAACAGCAGATTGGGATAGTTTTGAGATAGACGGAGAGGAAATAGAGGTGGTAGAAAGCTTCACATTCCTAGGATCACTGGTTGGAAAGGAGGGAAAGTGTGATCCAGAAATAAAACGAAGGATTGCTATAGGGAAAGCTGCAATGACCGGACTGGAAAAGATATGGAAAGACAAACATGTGAGCATAGAAACCAAAAAAAGGCTCGTGAGAGCACTAATCTTTCCTACGGTACTGTACGGTTGCGAGACGTGGACAATGACAAAGAACATGGAAAATAAGGTTAACGCTTGTGAAATGTGGATATGGAGGAAGATGCTGAGAATATCTTGGACTGAGAAAAGAACGAACGAATCAATACGAGAGGAGATTGGAGTTGAGAATGAAGAGTCGTTAAAACAAACTGCGACAAGAATGAAGCTAAGGTTCTTTGGACATGTTATGCGATCTGATGGTCTGGAGAAGGAAATGATGCTGGCGTGCGGTGAGGGGAGGAGAAGACTGGGTCGCCCAAGGAGGAGATGGATGGATGAGATACAAGATGTAACTGGCATGAATTTGGCGGAATTGAGAGACTTGTCATCGAATAGGAGACGGTGGAGTGTGTTCACCAGGACGATCGCTAGAGCTCCACGAGCTGACAGCACAAGGTGACAAGGTGAGTATGTTTTTAATTGTAAATATCTTGTAAATTTCTGGTAAAATTAGCGACTCACTGTTGAGCCGTGCAACTGTGATGATCTGAAGGTTTGTCCGGTTGTTTATTTGCTATTGTCATGTTTGAAGTTAAGCTGGAATGTCCATCAACCTCAAGACTGCAACCCTGAGGTCTATTGTTGTAACAATTGAGTCATTTATTACCTTACTCTATTTTACCCTAAATTACCTTACCTGTTATGAATACCCCTGAAGAGTTTCTGTTCAAGATGGGATATATATATTTGTATATTCTATTGCGGTTACAGTTACATTGTCTTGGACTGGCATTAACACAAGTTTTCAAAGAATCGTATTCATGAAATTTGAACAGGCAAATCAATATAAGGACATATCCTAGAAATAAAATCTTGTTTAAATTGGTTGTAATTTCTTTTTTAATAGGAAATGATTATAAAACTATATTTTATTTTTTTTTATTTTAAGGTTTGACCCTCGTCTCACCCGAAGATATCGACTTCCCGAGTACAATGACGGACATTGCCTTCGACACATGGATGCTTAGGTATAATGTCCTGCAATCATTAAGCCATCAATAAATGAGTCAATCAATCAATTACTCAATCGATCACTCAGTTGATCAATAAATCAGTCAATCAGTAATCAATTATTTAGTCAGTTGACGAATTAGTCAATTAATCAATCAGTAAATGAAAGATTCAATCATTCAATCATTTAGTCAATCAGTTGATGGGCAGATGAATCATTTAATCTGTCAATCAAGTACACAGCCTGTTAGTTATTTGGTCAGTTATTTACTGATTGAAATTCTATAGCCATTATATCAATCATTGGTTTGTCACTGTTTGATTGCATTTTTATTAATTTTGCTTTTAGGGCGTTTTCCTTCTGCATTTGTCTGTCTCAACACTTGTGTAGGCCTCTTCAGATTGCCATGTCGATTATTATCTAAATGAGAATCTCGTTATAATACGGTCTTTCAAAGTCTTATCAAGAACCACGCTATAACTTGGCCATGTTATAAATGAGTTCTTGTTTGAAACCGAATTAAATTTGAAATCCTCGACTGCAACCATATGAAATCAGAATTTGTGTTATACTGCAGTGTGTTTATGAGGTGTCTCCAGTGTAAGATTAAAATAATAACAATAGGAGTAATAATAATAATTATAGCAATAATAAACATATTAATACTGCTGCTACTAATAATCATAGTAATAATGATTATAATAACAATAACGTCAAGAACGTTTGGTTCTATGAAATAATACAGCTTTTGAATCAATTAATAAGAATAATAGTAATAGATGATGATGATGACGACGATGATGATGACGATGATAACAATAACTCAGTAACTGAATATTTGGCTGATGATTTTTCTGGTTCACAGTGGTTCGGCTATCATGCAGAATGGTTCAACAGTCCGGAACGGATATAAACTGGATCTGGATTCACTGAGGATTGGATCCTGCATTGGAATGATGAGGAGTTCCGATGGCACGCTCCACTACTACCTCAACGGAGTGGACCAGGGAGTGGCGTGTACCGGTATTCCTTCAGGTTTGGGAGAAATATTGTACATCTTCATGTAACTGTGCATTTTATGGTGCCTTTTATTGAAATGATCACAAGAATTGTATATAATATATTTTTGATACAGAAGTGCCACACAGTGGTTACACACTTGGCCAGTGATGATTGGCCGTGTAAGAACCCTGGGCAAGTTGTTTGCGTGCTTATGTGTTATTCACCGAGCAGTGTAATTTGATAGCGGCATAACACTTTTAACGACGAGCTGCATTGGTTTCCCAGTCACTTTTAGTACACTCTCGTCATTAAAATGTTAAGCTGGGAATTTGATCTCAAGATTCATCCATTGTCAAGGGCCTAATAAAATTAAATGAGTGCATCTCTTCATGTATAAGTCCCAATATGGGACCTTTACTTTTACAGATAAAGTATCTCTCTTTATAAGTAAAAGCATATGTCCCTTGGCTGCTTTCCGATAGCTTGCTCATAGCAGCAGTCACTCCTGACATGAGACTATCACTATACATGTTGGACATGACAGCTGATTGGTTAGACTGCTCGCCTTCTAATGCAGAGAGTACAGGTTCGAGCCTCCTCTGAGAGTTATCATATAAAGACATTGAGCAAGTGCTTCAATCACAATTGCTCAGTTCCTTCGATTGATACGTGGTCATTAGATATTGGCGCTTAATAAATACATATTAATAAATATAGCATGACGATGAGTCTTTCTCTTTAGTATTGATCCAGACATAGGTGTAGACTATGGGGGGGGGGCAGCCGGGTACATCCCCCCAATAATTGAGATGGACTGTACACCCAATGCAACAAGTGTAGAATGAATAACCAAATGCCCCCACACCCCTAATATTTTGGACAAGTTTACACCAGTGGATCCAGATATTTTTTCCAAGTTTCTAATGTCATACCTCAACAGACATTAGTTAAGTCATCAAGTACAGATTATAGTGTGAAGCAAGAATGTGAGCACAGTGGAGGCAGGGGGCTATAACTCCCACTTAAAAAATAATTTTCGTCACTGGTATTGTTACTACAGATTTTGTGCCTATAATATTAAGTTTCTGTCTTGTGTAGGTGTCTATGCCGTTATTGATCTGTATGGCCAGTGTGCTCAAGTAACCATAACAAATGGATGTGGGCCACAGCACTCGAACCATATCACTAATAGCATCCTCGCTGAACCGGAACCAACGCTCGTCTCGCCATCTTCTGCAGGTATTGCGCTACGGAATCATACCTGTCTGTTATGGGTGTCTGGGTTGATCTGTCACTGACCTCTGTACCACAGTAGAGTTTATTGTAATTGGAATTTTTGGTTGGTGAGTCTTCTTGTGTAATTGCGATTCAGCTATTATGCTTGATAGCACCTTTGACGGTTCTTAAAATTCGCTTTACAGAAGTCCATCTATACATACATTCGTACATATACATGCATACATACATATGTACATACATACTTACATATATACATACATACATACATATATACATACATATATACATACATACAGTACATACATATGTACATGCATACATACATATATGCGTACATACATACTTACATACCTGTATACATACATACATATATACATACATACATATATACATACATACATATATACAAACATACATACATATATACATACATACATATATACATAGATATATACATACATACATACAGTACATACATACTGTATATACATGCATACATACATATATGTGTGGCGGTCAAGACCACAGTGCGTAAGTGGGAGGATTTGTTTTATGCGAATAGCATCGTTTTCTTTAAGTTTACATGCGAAGGGAACAGCATCGTTTCTCTTAATTTTACATGCGAAGACCCAGCATCGATCATTTAATTTTTATTTAATTTCAATAGGCAACTGGCCGGCAACGACCGTGGTAGGGAAGCCCGATCGACGGTGTAAGGCCAGCGCATAGCGAGCAGACGCGTTAATTCGGGATGCATAGAGCCTGCCTCACGGTGCGCTGCTTTATACGTGAAGAGTTGGTTCGACTCTTCATACATAGCAATACTGTCAAACAGCGTTGTTGGTTAGCGATTCAGTTACCGATTTAAATATACCGCACTCAGTGTGGTAGGCGAGTGATTTTTGGTTACGACAGAGGCAGAGTTCGAGTTTCCGGTTAGTACAAATATATTTACGGACGAAAGGGGCGTCCGAATAATATAATCAGGCGATCCCGAGTACAGCTAAAGAAGTTCACTGTTGGGAGACGGGCCGACAGCGCCGATCCCTCAGTTGATCGCGAAGCGGGCTAGATCCCGATCGTGGGAAATCTACGGCTGAGTAATACTCGGGGAAGGATACCGTTGATACACAGGAAAACCAATTCAGTGTGAGATCGAAAACCAGGGTGAATTTGGCGACGGGCAGGAAAGTCCCTCTTGGGTTTTGAAGAACTCCGCGATCGGAGCTTGTCCGGTAACCCATGAGAGTAGAGGTGACCTTCTTAAGGTAGCCATTTTCTGGAATTCTGAAATCCTTGAAACCAAGAGTAAATTTGGCGTCGGGCAAGGAAATCCCTCTTGGAGTTCGAAGAACTCCAAGATCCGACAGTGTTTGGTTTTATCCACTGAGAAGAGTTTTACGCGAATTCGGCGTATTCGAGACAAGGGAAGTTCTACGCACTTTCGGCGTACTCGGCCGGGAGGATTTTACGCGACTTCGGCGTCTTCGGCTGGGAGAGTTTTACGCGACTTCGGCACTCGGTGAAGTGACCGTCGGGATACCTGAAAAAACCAATTTAGTACAAAAACGATAATAAGGGTAAATTTGGCGACAGGCAGGAAATTCCCTCTTGGGGTTTGAAGAACTCCGCGATCGGAGCTTGTCCGGTTACCTGTGGGAGTAAGCGTGACCCTCGTTAGGGAACCAAAATTCGGAAATTCTTGGGAACAAAATTCAGGACATTCTGGTAACCTTACGGGGTCGGCGTTACATTTGGATTGTGACACTTGGATGGCTGACACGCCGGTGGAGCGTTGGAGGGGCTCCATCGCCCGGTAACTAAAAATAGTTACTGGGAAAGACCACTGTTACCGAAAGACCGCAGTACGGGAAAAGACCGCCCGACAACTGATTACAGTGCGGTAAGACCAGGAAAACGATAGAGTCAGGAAAATCTTGTATTCAAACCAGTCGTTATTCAGAGCAAATAACTTGGTGATCGAAACACGTAGTTCCGAGAACTGACCAAAGTGCGAAGTAGGGCCCACCTCGTGCGCCGGTCGGAACACAGTTCTGCGTGCGGTTAGGGAGGTTTTAGACCTAGAACCTGTCCTATCAGAAGAGAGTGTCGTGAGACCAGTATACCGCGTTAATATTACACGTGCATATATTATCGCAAGATGTTCGCGTGTTTGAGACGGCACGACGTGACGACTCGTCAGATGTACACCTTGTCCTCTCGGACAGGAGAACGTTCAGAGTTTTCCCCTATTGACGATAACTCGAGAGTCATGAGATGCAGAATGGTACGTGAGGGTTCGGTTAAGGTGGAGAAAAAGAGGAAGTCTTTGACTAAGAAATCTCACAGGAAGCTGAGGACTCCTGCCGGCAAGAGAGCGAACCCTGTTCTAAAGGACGGCCATCCTGAGGACGAGGACGTTGCCCACCCGGCGACCGCGGCAGTGGCAGAGTCCGAAAGTGAGATGGAGCTTGACAGCGACACTGTTCGCAAACAAGCGATACCCTCGGGACCTCCTCTTGGAGAAATGGGCACTGAGAGCGGAGACAGGGAACCGCTCGTCTACAGCAGAAGTAGACAAGATAGTGACCCGGGCGACTCCAGAAGGTCGGTTGGCTGGAGCCGAACCCAGCCCGACGACGAAGCAGCGTCTCGGGTAAGACCGACACAAATTGGTACCATGTCTGATGAAGGGTTAGTTGATCTCGAGCGACGAACGTCACAAACTGGTACCAGAAGTGGGGTTCTAGCGTTTTCTTGTTACAGAACCAGGCAAGGTCAGGAAGATACCGAGGACGAGTCGGATGAAGTGCCCCATAGTGAGCACGGAGGCGCGCGTCCAAAGTTACGTAAACGGAAAAGCAAACGAAGGTTGCTTGATGAAACGGGTGCACCTGACGAAACCAGTGCATTTGAAACGGAAGCTGGAACCCGCAGTGGGCGTGAAAGAGGTTTCCATGAGGATAACGGATGGTTGATAACCGTTCCAAAGACTACTGAGGTAGTACGGAACGATGTGAATAACGAGACATTCACACACTGGCGAGAGACCGTTGGTGAGAGTAGGTTTGACAGGTCCAAACCACTCGACGACAATAGAGTTCCGCGTATAATACATGAGAGAACGTTCGACAATAGATCGGGGAACCTTGTGCAGGTTCAAGTACCTAGTATCGTACGGGGCAGGCAACCTGTACAGTTGAGACAGGCTTGTGATAGGCCAAGAGACATTGAGACAGGCCTGAAACCGCGGGGTGACGCCGTAGTGCAGAAAACGAGTGGTGACATCGTGGCGCATCAGCGAAACGAAGGTAATCGAGTACCGTTTACCAACATGGAAGGAGGTCGCCCAAGACCTGTGACCGATGAGGTAGATTGGCAAGCAGAGATGTCTTACCTGCGACAGAGTGTGGCAATGATGAGTTCGAAACTTGAAGAACTGTCTGTTCCTGCTGCTCAGCATGCGAAGTCTTACCGACGCGAGACATCGGGGAAACCTACGGGCCCAGGTTACCAGATGGATCGCCGAGGGAAGCTGCAGATCGAAGAGCCGGCACGGAGCCGAGGTAACACAGAGACACGCGAGGAAGTTTCGCTTTCGGGAACTTCGGAAAAGTTACGTAGCCGCTATCTTCCCGAGGACAGCGGGAGAGAGTCACACGGAAAAACGGCAAGGCAATCGAGTCGACAACGTCTGTTGACAAGAGGAAGAGTTGAGGCGAAATTACGTTCGTCAGTGAGTTCTTCGGATTCAGACACCGATAGTGTTGGTCCAGAAGAGGCCATGAGAACCGGAGTCTTTGACAGGAAAAACCTCCGCCAACGAGGAAGACACGAGAGTTATGAGAAAACTGAAAGGGAGACGTATGGTAAGGAACGTCTACCAGAGTACGAGAGACGCAGTTTAAAACAGGCACTTGATAGAGAAACCGAGAGAGAATCGAACATGGGAAGAGACAGAGATCATTTGGCCTGGGATGAGACCCACGAGCGGTACTCTAAAGGGCACAAACCAGATTCGAGAAGTCGTAATTGTCTTAGGTACGACGAATCTGACAGACCGCCAGAGTCAGGAAAAAGAGATATTCGCGAAGAAGACAGAAGAGTTACGTTCGTCAACGGAAACTCTCAGAGCTCTCGCAATAAATATAAACGATCGGAGTCCAAAGACTACGCAGGTGGTGAGCCTCGTAGAAAAGGTCAGAGACCGGCTGAGTACATCTCTGATGAAGACAGTGCAACGTCAGGCGACCGAGAGATGACTACGATGTATTCTAAGTGGCGTCCAGGGAAGACGTTGGGTACTCTGAGGGGACAGAGTCGGCACCGGTCAGTGGTGAGGACAGACGAGGAAAACGATTCCCGGAGTAACGATGAGGACAACCGGAGAGGAAACCCCAAGAAGAGTGTCGGAAGATCACTTGTTACACGGACAAGAGGCGAAGACCGATCGGATCGCGGTATACGAATCAAGCTAGAGAAGTACGACGGCAAGTCAGCGATCGCAGCCTTTCTAGCAAAGTTTGAAGTTTGTGCACGGTGCAACCGGTGGAGTGATCAGGAAAAAGCAGACCAGTTAATGTGTGCCCTAACGGGTCCCGCTTCGCAGCTGTTGTGGGACATGGGTGCACAGAGGGACGTGTCGTGGCGAGAACTTGTTGAGCGGCTTAAGGCCAGGTACGGGTCTGATGACCAAACTAGCCTATATCGGATGAAACTTCGCACTTACCGGCAGGCTCACGGAGAAACGCTGAGTAGTGTAGTGCAGGAAGTACGGAGGCTAATGGCTTTGGCATACCCAGGACCAACAAGTGATATCGTCGAGACGGTCGCTTGTGACGCTTTCATTGATGCACTGGCAAACCAAGATTTGGGGCAGAAGGTGCGCGAGCGAGAACCAGTTAACCTCGAAGCGGCGTATAAACATGCGGTGAGGTTGGATGCCTATGGTCGATCTTCGACACAAGGTGGTGATTTAGACCGGAGACACGCGAGAGTTAAAGTTACCATGGAAGACCGAAAAGACTCGAGCACTGAGGGGCAACAGTCTCGTCGTCTAGAAGATCTCGAGCGAAAGATTAAAAATCTTTCAAGAGAACTTGATCGAGTGACAATAAATCAGAATTTGGGCATCGTTCCGAGAAAACCTCATGAAAGGGAGAACAGTTCTGATCTAGCGGTGGGAGATCAGAGGACAACCGAACCGAATGTGGGATGGCGACGGATTTATCCGCCCACACGGTTGCGTAATCCGGATATCGAATGCTACTTGTGCAAACGAAAAGGACACATGAAGCGATTTTGTCCTCAGAGAAACGCTGAGACGAATGGTGCAACCGGTACCAGTGAACCTACAAAGGCTGAACCGATACAAGAGGAAACCCAAAACCGACTGGTCAAAGGCAGTAGGGTGGCCTACGTGGTTGCGAGACTGGCAGGAAAACGTATACACTGTCTACTTGATTCTGGAAGTGAAATGTCACTTGTGCCACGACGTTTCGTGCTAGACGCTGTGCTAGTACCGTCAGAACAGCGACTCCTAGCCGCTAATGGAAGTCAGATTAAGGTGGATGGTGAAACTAACCTTAAGATTCGGATCGGAAAGCAGGTGTACCCTGTACCCTGCCTAGTTACAGACCAAGTGACAGAAGTGATCTTGGGGTTATCTTGGCTGGAAGCCAATCAGGCAAGATGGGACTTCGCAAGTCGATGCGTTTTCCTTGGGAGCGAGAAGATCCCTCTGAAAGAGGTCGTTACCGAGTCCATGTGCCGGAGGGTTATTGTGCAAGAGGACATAATAGTTCCTCCAAGGAGCGAAGTTGACGTTCCAGCTTGGGTAGTATACCCGCATTTCCAAAAAGATAACGAAGATTGGACGACCATTCCAATGGAATTATCAAAAGATTTGATAATCGGACGTACGTTGGTGACAGGAAGAGACACGGAAGTGTGGATCAGGATGTTGAATGTTGGAGACAGAGATTCGCTAGTCAAGAAACGGACTGAATGTCCGCTGGAGCGAGTGAACGTAGTCGATGTGACAGTTAATCGAGCCAGGACGGAATCGTATGATGAGCCTTACCGAAGCGAAAATCCGGAGAAGCCTATGGGCCCAGGTTATCCGGAGGAACGCCGAGGAAAGCAGCAAAGTACGATTGACCGGTTTGGATCGAAGATTAGTACAACGGCCAGTATAGCGGAGCAGACGCTCAACCCACTTGCCGAACAGACCCTAAAACGACTATGGGAAGAAGTGCCAGCAGACATTTCGGAAGAAGAGCGAATCAGGTTACGAAAACTTGTGCTAACGTACAGCGCAACGTTTTCCCTTAACGAAAGTGATAACGGATTCACTTCGGTGATCCAACACGAGATCGATACGGGACAGGAGAAACCAGTTCGGCAACCTTTGAGACGTCAACCGCTTTCCATGTTACCGGAAGTTGATCGTCAGGTAGAAGACATGTTGAGACAAGGAATCATTGAACCGTCGATATCGGAATGGGCATCCAATGTCGTAATGGTTAAGAAAAAGGATGGCAGTATGCGTTTCTGTATCGATTACAGGCAACTGAACCTGAAGACACGGAAAGATGCTCATCCGTTACCCCTTATCCGCGAGAGTTTAGATACCCTGGGTGGCGCCAGATGGTACAGTACGTTCGATTTGAGAGCAGGTTATCACCAGATGGCCTTGCACCCAAGAGACAAACACAAGACCGGGTTCGTTACGAGAAGGGGCAGCTTCCAATTCAAAGTGTTACCTTTCGGATTGTGCAATAGTCCGGCCTCGTTTTGTCGACTAATGAACTTAGTCTTGACAGGGCTAAACTATGACATCTGTCTGGTTTACTTGGATGACATAATTGTGTTCTCGAGGGACGTAGAGACGCACATGCAACGTCTAGAGATGATTTTCAGGAGATTACAAGAGTATAATCTCAAGCTGAAACCATCCAAATGTTACCTGTTACAACAGAGAGTATTGTTTCTTGGTCACGTTTTGAGTGAAGAAGGGGTCGCGACGGATCCGAGCAAGATCAAGGCCGTAGAAGAATGGTCTGCTCCTCGGAACTTGAGGCAAGTCAGATCCTTCGTTGGTCTTTGCTCCTATTACCGACGTTTCATACATGATTTCGCGGTGGTAGCTCAACCACTTCATTTCCTGACCAGGAAAAATGTACCGTTCCATTGGACTGACGAATGTCAGGGAGCTTTCGAAGAACTTAAACGAAAGTTGGTTTCCGCACCTATACTTGGGTTACCGAACGACGAGGGCCAGTACATCCTAGATACGGATGCCTCGGCATACGCCATTGGAGCGGTGTTATCGCAAGTACAAGAAGGAGAAGAGACAGTGATTTGTTACGCGAGTCGGCTCTTGTCGACGGCGGAACGGAACTACAACGTTACCAGGCGAGAGTTGTTAGCTGTGGTGTATTTCTTGAAAGAGTTTCGTCAGTATTTACTGGGTAGTAAATTCCTACTCAGAACAGACCACTCCGCACTTCAGTGGTTACGCAGAACACCGGAACCGATTGGCCAACAGGCTCGTTGGTTAGAGATGATAGAGGAGTTTGACATGGAGATATGTCACAGACCGGGAGCAAAACACGGTAACGCAGACGCGATGTCTAGAGGTCCGGGTGAGGAACAACCTAAAGTGGTTACCATGAGAGTTACGAATGAAGACGTGATGTGGGCACGTCCGATCGGAGAAGTAACGCGCTCCGAGGTTACCAGTGAAGATACAGGCCAGGAAATCCGTTGGACAAAGGAGTTTCTTCGAAGAGAACAGCAGAGCGATTGCAATATTGGTACGGTCCTTGATTGGAAGGAGTCGAAGCATCATCCAACACAGGCAGAACTATCACCTGCTAACGGAGAGGTGAAAGTGTTGGTGAGCAACTGGAATCAGCTGGAAGTCCTGCAAGGAGTGTTACACAGAGGCTGGATTCAGGGTAACACAGGAAAAGCTGAGCGATCTCAGTTAGTTGTGCCCTTATCTCTACGGCAAGAGATGCTTCAGTTAACACACGCAAGCTTTGCCGGAGGACATTTCGGGATTCGGAAGAGTTTAACTCAGTTGCAACGTCGGGCGTATTGGCCGAGTTGGAAGGACGATGTTAGACGGTTCTGCCAAAGGTGCGATCGCTGTGCTCGTTATCGAAGGGAGAAACCTCCAAGACAGGGTTACATGCAGACTCCTGTGGTCGGTGAACCAATGGAGAGATTCGGAATTGACATAACTGGTCCGCATCCTGTATCAAGTAAAGGCAACAAATACATACTGACAGCGATAGATTACTTCTCGAGATGGGCTGAAGCTCTGCCTATCAGAAACCAAGAGGCCGTTACTGTGGCAGAATCGCTTATGGTACACGTGTTCTCGAGGTTTGGTATGCCACGCCAGATCCTGACGGATCAGGGACCGTGTTTTGAGTCGAAGTTGTTCAAAGAGCTGTGTAAACACATGGAGATTGACAAAGTACGTACAACTCCATATCGACCCTCTGGTAACGGAATGATCGAAAGGTTCCACAGAACATTGAACATGTTGATCGGAAAGGTAGTGTCGGAACGACAAAAGGATTGGGATGTTCATGTACCATATGTAATGGCGGCATATCGAGGTACTGAACATGAAGCGACCCAACGGACACCTAATTTCCTGTTCCTGGGAAGAGAGAACCATACGCCATTAGACTTGATTCTAGCCCAAGTTACAGAGTTCGAGAGACCGTCTTACAGTGACATGGAAGAGTACGTGGAGAAACAGAAAGAGAAAATGGAACGATCGTATCGGCTTGTACGAGAACAGTTAAAGAGAGTAGCAGAAAGAAGGAAAAAAGCCTACGATTTGAGAGTGAGACCTAGCAAGTTCGCTCAAGGAGATTGGGTTTACTATTACTACCCTCGGCTAAGAAGTGGAAGGAAGACAAAATGGGCTCGCTATTACACCGGCCCATTCTTGGTTATTCAAGTGCTCAGTCCGTGTCTGTACCGGATTCAGAAGAGTCCGAAATCCACGCTAATGGTTGTGCACGTGGATAAATTGAAGCCGTTTTACGGTAAACCTCCGAGTACCTGGTTACCGGAGAGGGACAGAAATCTTGAGTTACCTACAGTAGACTGGCCAGTCCTGGCTCAAGATCCTAATGCAGAACATGAACCAGAGGAACCTTCAGAGAATCCAGACGAGACCGCTGATCCAGAATTGCCACCTGGACGACGGACGAGACGAAGACCTCGCTTGGATGGATGACTACGACTGTAGAAGTCCTTGTTAGTGACCTTCTGAAGCAGACGTGTATCTAGGACAAACTAGATGAACGCTTAATTGCGTTGGTTTCATTGACTGTTCGAGACCCATATTTCAGTTGCCCTTTTGATGAGAGTATTTCTTTTGAGCGGTATCTGGGAGCATACCGTACCTGTGCTACCAGCAACGCTTAATTGCGTTGGTTTCATTGACTATTCGAGACCCATGTTTCAGTTGCCCTTTTGATGAGAGTATTTCTTTTGAGCGGTATCTGGGAGCATACCGTACCTGTGATACCAGCAACGCTTAATTGCGTTGGTTTTGCAGATTGTCAGTGAACGACTGTTTAAGTTTCCTTTTGATGATATATGTTTCGGTTAAACATTGGGTTAGTGGTTAGTACTGAAACGAGTAAAGATTCCAGTACTAGAACGCTTCATTGCGTTGGTTCTACAAGCGAATTATTGGAGAACCATGTTTCCGTTTCCTTGTGATGACAGAGTTTCTTTTCGACAGTATAATGCTCGTAACAACGAGTGTTAAGGAAATTCGGGGCAATGCGATTTCCTTGGTTACCGTTTCATGATACTTTAGTGCGCTACCTTAGTGCGGCACTTAGGATAGATCATCATGCGATAGAAGCATATGTTAGGACTTAGATCATGTGCGTAAATATGATAACTTGTACTTTTATTTTGCTTTCACGATTTTGAAGTGGTACCGGGTGTGACTGATCGACGATGGTTACCAGATCGGGAGACAGTGGGCGACTTTTCTCTCCTTAAGTTCTCCTGGCCCTTGGGGTCCGGTAGAGCTCAGGTTCATGATAGAGGGCCTGTTAAGGTTGGCGATTTGTCAGGAACGACAGGTTGCCAGTAGGGTGGTGGTTCGGATCGAAAGCATCATTAAATAGGCTGTCGCTATCACGGTTCTCATCGTGTTTGGCGTACGTGCAGGGTGCCGAGAGATCGAAAGCATCATTAAATAGGCTGTCGCTATCACGGTTCTCATCGTGTTTGGCGTACGTGCAGGGTGCCGAGATTGTCGATATTCCGCCCTATAACCAAAGGTGCATTTGGTTCCTTGCTCTCTAAGTGGATCTGGGTTGGGGATGTTCCTGTCACGTTTGATTAAGGTCCCCGATTTTGGCAGAGATGCTCCGCATCTAAGTAAGGTGGGGAGAGTGTGGCGGTCAAGACCACAGTGCGTAAGTGGGAGGATTTGTTTTATGCGAATAGCATCGTTTTCTTTAAGTTTACATGCGAAGGGAACAGCATCGTTTCTCTTAATTTTACATGCGAAGACCCAGCATCGATCATTTAATTTTTATTTAATTTCAATAGGCAACTGGCCGGCAACGACCGTGGTAGGGAAGCCCGATCGACGGTGTAAGGCCAGCGCATAGCGAGCAGACGCGTTAATTCGGGATGCATAGAGCCTGCCTCACGGTGCGCTGCTTTATACGTGAAGAGTTGGTTCGACTCTTCATACATAGCAATACTGTCAAACAGCGTTGTTGGTTAGCGATTCAGTTACCGATTTAAATATACCGCACTCAGTGTGGTAGGCGAGTGATTTTTGGTTACGACAGAGGCAGAGTTCGAGTTTCCGGTTAGTACAAATATATTTACGGACGAAAGGGGCGTCCGAATAATATAATCAGGCGATCCCGAGTACAGCTAAAGAAGTTCACTGTTGGGAGACGGGCCGACAGCGCCGATCCCTCAGTTGATCGCGAAGCGGGCTAGATCCCGATCGTGGGAAATCTACGGCTGAGTAATACTCGGGGAAGGATACCGTTGATACACAGGAAAACCAATTCAGTGTGAGATCGAAAACCAGGGTGAATTTGGCGACGGGCAGGAAAGTCCCTCTTGGGTTTTGAAGAACTCCGCGATCGGAGCTTGTCCGGTAACCCATGAGAGTAGAGGTGACCTTCTTAAGGTAGCCATTTTCTGGAATTCTGAAATCCTTGAAACCAAGAGTAAATTTGGCGTCGGGCAAGGAAATCCCTCTTGGAGTTCGAAGAACTCCAAGATCCGACAGTGTTTGGTTTTATCCACTGAGAAGAGTTTTACGCGAATTCGGCGTATTCGAGACAAGGGAAGTTCTACGCACTTTCGGCGTACTCGGCCGGGAGGATTTTACGCGACTTCGGCGTCTTCGGCTGGGAGAGTTTTACGCGACTTCGGCACTCGGTGAAGTGACCGTCGGGATACCTGAAAAAACCAATTTAGTACAAAAACGATAATAAGGGTAAATTTGGCGACAGGCAGGAAATTCCCTCTTGGGGTTTGAAGAACTCCGCGATCGGAGCTTGTCCGGTTACCTGTGGGAGTAAGCGTGACCCTCGTTAGGGAACCAAAATTCGGAAATTCTTGGGAACAAAATTCAGGACATTCTGGTAACCTTACGGGGTCGGCGTTACATTTGGATTGTGACACTTGGATGGCTGACACGCCGGTGGAGCGTTGGAGGGGCTCCATCGCCCGGTAACTAAAAATAGTTACTGGGAAAGACCACTGTTACCGAAAGACCGCAGTACGGGAAAAGACCGCCCGACAACTGATTACAGTGCGGTAAGACCAGGAAAACGATAGAGTCAGGAAAATCTTGTATTCAAACCAGTCGTTATTCAGAGCAAATAACTTGGTGATCGAAACACGTAGTTCCGAGAACTGACCAAAGTGCGAAGTAGGGCCCACCTCGTGCGCCGGTCGGAACACAGTTCTGCGTGCGGTTAGGGAGGTTTTAGACCTAGAACCTGTCCTATCAGAAGAGAGTGTCGTGAGACCAGTATACCGCGTTAATATTACACGTGCATATATTATCGCAAGATGTTCGCGTGTTTGAGACGGCACGACGTGACGACTCGTCAGATGTACACCTTGTCCTCTCGGACAGGAGAACGTTCAGAGTTTTCCCCTATTGACGATAACTCGAGAGTCATGAGATGCAGAATGGTACGTGAGGGTTCGGTTAAGGTGGAGAAAAAGAGGAAGTCTTTGACTAAGAAATCTCACAGGAAGCTGAGGACTCCTGCCGGCAAGAGAGCGAACCCTGTTCTAAAGGACGGCCATCCTGAGGACGAGGACGTTGCCCACCCGGCGACCGCGGCAGTGGCAGAGTCCGAAAGTGAGATGGAGCTTGACAGCGACACTGTTCGCAAACAAGCGATACCCTCGGGACCTCCTCTTGGAGAAATGGGCACTGAGAGCGGAGACAGGGAACCGCTCGTCTACAGCAGAAGTAGACAAGATAGTGACCCGGGCGACTCCAGAAGGTCGGTTGGCTGGAGCCGAACCCAGCCCGACGACGAAGCAGCGTCTCGGGTAAGACCGACACAAATTGGTACCATGTCTGATGAAGGGTTAGTTGATCTCGAGCGACGAACGTCACATATGCATACATACATACTTATATACATACATACTTATATACATACATACATACATGCATGTATGCATACATGAAGTTTGTGATTTCTTTAGACATGACGCACCGTTTCAGTCGATGCTGTGGTAAGAACGTTGAGATACGCAACAGTGGAACAACCGTCTGTCGAGTGCGAAGCTACAACCAGGCGCTGACCTTCAGCTGTGACCCTGTGAAGTCCGACGAACTCTTTGAGGTTCACATCCTCCTCTAATTGTAATTGTAATCGTAAAATCCAAATTTCATAGCTGGTGGCTGACACTTTGGTCACAGTGTGAATCGTGGTGTGTGCTGGGTAAAATCAATGATTGAACATTGAGTGGGTCTGCTTTGCCCTATTATCTTGGTCCCATTTCAGTCATGAGGTACTTTGGCTGCAGCCAAACTAACCAGGAACCATGCCACTGAGATCCATTGACCAATAAGGGTCATGACTGCTTTGAGCAATTATCTAATCTACCCTGATCCATTCTAATGAATTCTAAAATGCTGTTATCATAATGTCCAAGACACTGGACGTGATTAACATGTGTAAACCAAGGTGCTGTTTAGTTCGATTATTAAAGGATATACTTACTTACCGTAGTTACTTTAGTCCATGGTCACATAGACTGAAATCGTGATCAGAACTCATAATCCATTGGAAAAACCAGGTCAAAATCTGATACTTTACCTAATTATACCAAACCTAGTACCTACTTAAAAGCCTTAGTACCTTCTTGCTTTTAAGTACTTAGCATTCAGTACATTGTATTTTCTAAACTGTGTTCAACAGATACGTATTGACAACATATCCAACAAGTGGGCCGGGTCATTGCAGATTGGTCTGACAACAATGGCCATATCTGACTCGACCTCGTTTTCGATCTTGCCATCACATGCCAGCGACCTCAAGACGAAGGCGACGTGGATAGTGACAGGGTCAGAGGTGAGGAAGAATGGAGTGACCATCAAGGAGAACTACTGTCCATCGCTCGAACGTCTTGGAGTGCACAGCCAGGTCGGAGTGAAACGATCAGCCGATGGAAATATGCACGTCTTCCTAAACGGAGAAGACTTGGGAGTCGCTGCCACCAACATTCCCAAAGTAAGCTATGCGATAAGAATCACAATAATGATAAGGATGTGATAACAATACAGTGATGGTGTTGCTGATGATATCGTGATGTAATGGTAGTGGCAGTGATGATGATGATGATTATGATGATGATGACATGTAATTTTCTGATTTGGAAAGGCCCATTCTACGTACATCTGGCTCTTCAACGAATAGCCTGACTTGCGTCATCTTCTACCAATGAGGGACTACTCAGCAACAATGTCATTGTGTGCTGTAAGCGCTGTCACCTTTTGTCTCTCCACCGTATCAACACTACTTGGTTCAGAGACTCAGAACTTCTGTGCCATCTGTCGGCTGTCGACTGGAATCTGTTGGTTGACTGCTAGTGTGTGCGTGTGGGCCTGCCAGTTCTAGTTTACTGTGCATTGTCTTGTTAACGGATGTAATATTCTAGTTCTTAATGACATTTAACATAATATCGGCTAGCACAGAGAACACCTCTCATTTGTTTTGCTCTTTGAGTGGAGCTATACAAATGCACAAACTACAGTTACGACATATTTTCTGTAGAATGTGTTTGCCGTAGTCGACCTGTACGGTCGCGTTGACGCAGTTTCCATTACAAGCAACATCTACGTTGATCTAGTCAGCCCATCGCAGCACACATCTCTCATTCTTCATGAAATCACCGCTGAGGTATTCATTGCTTTTCATAACATAAAGTGCACATGTTCAGGTTTGTTGGACTATTATGTTTGCTGAGCGAATTTGAAAGATGCTTTATATAAAGTTTCAGCCATGTACAATTGTACATACATTCATACACGTGGAGATAGTTGATTTCATCGTACACCGCTTGCAGAAAATCATACCTGTGCATATGCTTATATGTGTGTATATACATATATATATATATATATATATATATATAATCTATTTACGTGTGTATGTGTGTATATATGAATTTATTTTCATTAATTGTCGACTTCTGTAGCACCATTATCTATTGCACAATGCATCAACTGATGGCGCACAAAAACCAAGCCGTAATTAGGTCAGTATTCAGAATATCAATGTTCCAAGACCGAGATACTACCTATGGTTGATGAGCAATTTCAAAAAGATAAGTCTTTGGTAAAGAATGCAATGATGCAAGCGAGTTGGCAGAATGGACTTGTTCCAAATGTATGTTTGCATGTATGTATGACATAGTATGTGGGTAGGTATGTATACATACATGAATATATGTTTGCATGTATGTATGCATGTATGTTTGTATGTATATGTTTATGTGATAATTTATTTAAGACCTCTCAAAAGTTCTGTAAACATAACTGTCTAGCATTTTTGCACCACAACAGCAGTACGATTAAGTTGATTGCTTAATATTGTGCTGAATACAGTGTTCTTTCGCTGTTTCCTTTTTGTTTGCCATTAATTTTTCAAATTTTTGCATTTCTTTTTTCATATCAATTGTTTGAACTTTTCATTTAAATAGGTTTATTTTTTTATTTTAAATGGATAAATAAATTAGTGACGTGTGGTATCTGGTTGCAGCCGTCCGTCGACGAACGACCTCGTTTTTCCGTCGAATTACACGAAAACCACGGGAAGAACATCAGCTTAAAGAACGGAAACCAGACGGCTGAAAGAATCGCCAGCTACAACCAAGGCCTCGTCTTCTCCGCACGACCTCTGCCACGTAACCATCTATTCCAGGTCTGGCCAAGTCTTCCTTGTCATCATGCAATTGTATTTGCACATCTGTAGAAGAGCATCTTAGTATTTTTATGTCATTTTACCTAAGTTGGGGTGTGCGGTAGTCTGGACTGTCAACCAAGAGTTTGGGGGTTCAAATCCCTGCCAGGGCAGACTTTTGTTTGGGATTTCTGCTCCACCTGCGGCCCCTAGTCAACTCGGCTATGATGAGTAAACTCACCAGACTCCTACGGCATAGGAGAGGTCTGGCCACCCATCCTCGTATGCCTATCGTAATAAAATGAAGTCGCTAAAACTTCATACTCTGGGTACCCCCAGGTTTCAGTACTCGACTGTCAACCACTAGGTCAGGGGTTCAAATCCCGCCCGGGTAGAAAATGTTAGAGATTTATGCTCCGCTAGTGCCCCATAGTGAACTTGGCTGTAAAATGAGGACACTGACCATACACATGTTGGGAAGATCAAGGGGAGAGGGAGATGACTGGGGAGTCTCCAGCACGCATCAAATGCCAAGGCTAAGACAAATGACGCTGCGATCACTTCAGAGCCATGGCTACCTCGCGGTGTCTGCTTAATGGAATTTGAGCTTCAGTCCTCCTTTGCACTCTTGCAGGTGACTTACCATGCCACCTCTCTTTCACAGCCCTCTATGGCTTTTTCTCACCCAGAAATTCACACACCAAAACATTAGAACTACCTTTTGGTTCAAACATGTAGGCAAGGCAAAAAGCGCCTCAGAGCCTACTTTTTCAAGTGGGGTTTTCGGCCCTACTGTCCTTACTGTATAGGCGCCCTTGCTTCACAGTACAAAATTATATGCATTCGATGACTTTGTGGAATTTCTGTATAAACAGGTGAAAATTGACCGACTCAACTCCAAGTGGTCAGCGTCGCTGGTGATTGGAGTGATTGGCTTTCCTCCGGACAAGTGGACTCCTCCGTTTTCTGCTCTCAACATCAAGAAACCGTCGTGGCTCTTACATTCGGATTCCGTCTACCACTGTGGAGTCAAGGTTTCTCCAGTTTCCTTTCTGGTTTTTGATCAGTGGTTAAATTCAGCAGGATCTGAGATCCAGTGCCTTTGGTTTGAGATCCACCACCTGAACTTTGAGATCTGTGGCTAAATGAGGAGTTTTTCATCAATATGCATCTTTGGGTGCAATAATCAATGATATGCATCATGTTTGTTGCGTTTTTGTCTGTTTTATCCGAATAGTGATTAGTGAGCATTGATTATATATATATATTAGCCAGAAAGACTTAGGTTTTTAGTTTTGTTAATATTTGAAGATCCACCACCTCTGGCTGAACAACTGACCCACTGTTTTTAATACTACTTTAAAAACTAAAGTTCTCTTGTCACGCAGTGGAGCATAGGGAAAGCGCTCGTTTCCTACTGTCTTTGGACCTTGAGCTGGCAATGGACGCATCCCAAGGTCCTGAATGTGGGACCAGCACATTGCAGCACTTACTGTTTGCTTCCAAGCTTTTCCACATCCTAATTTATACTGCTTGTAACAGAGACAGTTTGTGCTACTTGGAGTAGGAGAAAGTGAAGTGGAAAGAGAATTCTGAAACATACTGCAATCTTTTGTTCACAGATGAATTTCAGATCACAGGAAATTAAGTTAAGCTGAGTTAAAACAGCAAGGTTAGATCACGGAAAGCAAAATAGGTTACAAATTTAAATCAAAAATCAAGTTTTTAGATAAAATTAATAAAGTTAGTAACTCTCCTGGAACGTTAAATTAGTAACTCTCCTGAAACGTTCCTTTGACGTTGTAATAAATGAGTGATTATTATACATTATCTTCCTTATGTTACCGTATCGTACTGTACCGTCATTCACCTTGCCGTAGTTACCGTCTTACCATACTTACCTTCCGTAATGTGTCTTACCTTCCTTTACTCCACCTGTCAGATTTCATTTCAGATCAAAGAGAACTGCTGTACGAACATTGATGCCCTAACGGCTGGACAGATGATCGGCGTGAGGATTGATTCTGATTCCACTCTCCATCTCGTGATCAATGGATCAGATCGTGGAGCGATCGTGAGAGAACTGCCATCCGTCTGCTATGCTGTTGTCGATTTGTATGGCCAGTGTGAGCAGGTGACAGTCGTCGAGTGTGACAGGGACATTCCATCGTCCTTGCCACTGCCATCGTCTGAGGACAAAGAAAAGGCCGATAAGGAAGATGGTAAGGACAGCAAGGACTGTCCAATTTAAACGTAATATATTGTGATCTTTGTAACTGTAATCGTAACCATACATTTGCATTGTACCACTTCAAGAGAAACTGGCAAGAGATACTCTCTGTGCATGTGGGCATTTCTATGGCAAATTTTAAGTACTTCACAAAAGTACTTCCCCCAGTCCAACTGATTCCATACAACTCTAATCGGGTAATGTACCCTTGATGATGTTCAGACGTGCACATTGAAGCCAGGCAACCATTAAGATCTATAAGTAGATTGGAAGAAGCAGTGAGGGAACTATAGAAAAAAGACTGGGTGGGGGGTTGAGCATTTTATCCGTATTTTGCAAACTGATGTTGACGAAATTTGAAAGCAACTGATTTCAACGCTAGCAGTTTTGCAAGTCAGACTCTAATCAAAATCAATTTATTTGTTGAGAAAATTCAAAAATGCAGATATGATACACCATGGAAATTTCTTTTCTTTGTCAGAGACTCGGAGTCAAATAATGCTATAGCACAACTGAGGGAGTTGGAAACGACCCCCCCAGGTGTGCAATGAAGACTTAACTGGGGGTCGTAAGAAAGATTAGGGTTGAACCCCGAGCCCCTCCAACAATTCCCACCCTGTGAAGAGGTTAGTTTTCAGTTTAGAATGAAACACAGTCTCAGCACGAGAGTTGCGAACGTGAGGGGTCTTGCAAGACTGCTGTGCGTAATATAAACAGGTAAATGGTTGCAGATGACTGGTGTTGAGTTGTCTCTAGTTTAAGTGCTTGCACATTTTTCTTTGCTGTTGGAATGTATAGGGCCAAAGGAGAAGCAGTCATTACGACAGACGGAGTCCGACGCAATTGTTCTCCCAAACTGCGAATTTCAAAATGTGTGTTCAAGATTTAAGGCTACCTTAGGCCTGCCAGGTAAAATTATCATGTTTAAAATTAAATTTTTTTGAGGTCAGAGACTACTCTGCCCACTACAAAGTAATCTCAGAAATAGTAAATTAATTTTTATCTGCTTGGTTTTACTGTTTGGTTTTACAATGCTGTGAGGTGCATTGAACTTGAGAAAATTTGTTTGTGGGTGCCATGTTAGGATCACTTATAGCTGAAGAGCTAGAAGTTGTGAGCAGTCTAACATAACAACAGAAACATCAAAGCTATATCGAATATTCAGATGATAGCTGAAACAACCAGTTCTGAGTCTCTTATGTGTACACACATAAAAACATATCCTCGCAAAGAAGTGTTAAGTTTCTATATGTGTGCTAGTGTTAGGAAGAAGTGTTAAGTCTGTACATGCGTGCTAGTGTTAAGAAGAAATGTTAAGACGTATGCAACTATACTTATGTACGTATGTGTCTACATATATGTGAAAATGCTGAACATAGTGTCTATCAAGTGCCTCTGAAATGCATTGAGATTAAGATGATATAATTGTGTAGTGGAATTGTATGATGAATGACTGCCAGGTATACTTTGCTTCATTTTTCGTTTAGATGTTCTACTGCTGATTTATCTGTTGAATTAGTTTATTCTCGTTGATTAGATAAGGTCTTTACTTTTCATGTACTGACCTCTCTTCCCTGTTGATGACTTGATTCAGAAGCGTACTTTACGTTGGAGAACAGCTTCTGCTACTGCGAGGCTTGTTCTAAACTTCGAGGTGATGCACTGTACGGTAGAAAAGGTGACCCACCGAAAGACTATGCCCTGCCTATCGGATGGTGTAAGTTCAACCTAAGGTGAGACTTCTCTTACACACCAAATTCAAAATTCCTGATGAACGTTTGTATCTCAAGCAGGACATCTGTGTGCTAGTTCGGCAAACTGTTCCACCTGAGGAAATTCCCCTATTGCTGCCCATTTCTCCTTTTCCCCTCCCTGTCTCATTAGCCACTAGCCACACTCAATATAGGCCTTGCCGAAGATGTTCTCATAAGCCAGACGGCATTACTGCTGGAGCATGCATGCTAATGCCATCACATTAGTTAGCCTCTCTCTCTAGCCAGACTAAGATTTATGCGATCATATGCTACTGTGTTTCAGCATGGTCCCATTAGTAAGTGGTCTGTTAACAGTCAGTTGGGGTAGTTTTGACTCCCGATGACCGTTTGTTAATGAGTCACCTGTACATATGTACGTACATATGTACGTACATATGTACGTACATACGTGCCTAAACATAATTGTTATTATGTAAATTGTCCTTAAATGAAATTCTGAGAGGAGATGCTACATAAAATCTTTTGTGTTTGATGCAGGATGCAGTTAAAGGCGGATGGTCAGAACCTGTCGGACAAGTGGCACGTCAGCTTTCACGGCACAAAGCCTGGAGTCGTTCGCAAGCTGCTCGATTCGGGAGATCTGCTCGTTTCAAGTGAGTTGCTCTATCAAATGGCTTGATGATGACCATATGCTACTGATCATGATATACATTTCATCATCCTTGAAAGTTTGTCCACTGAATTGATATATATATATATATACATTATATATATATATATCAAGTTGATATCTGTATAATGTGCAAAATATATATGTTTATATATGATGCATTTAGTATTGATATAATTATAATATGAAATATGTGATGCTTAGTATGCAGTATTATATACATATTGAGCTAAAGGAAAGCACAGGATGGGGGATAGATGAATGATAATGCTCTTGCATGAAGAACATACGTTCTCGAAAGACGCGGTTCAATACCTGCAAGCCCCTCTAGGTCGACTCAGCCTTCCACAACCTAAGGGGAAGCATAAAATGAGCGGGCGCTAACAGGCTGCCAAGGCGTGTGTTCAATAAGATCTTGATAATTGTACTGTCATGTTTCAAGGCTTTAAATGTAACTTACTGCAGTTTGTCATTGAGCTTGTGAATGAACATGCATATATTATTATATACATGAATACATGTTGTGTGTATAATATGTATATATGTATGTTTGTATGTATGTGCAATATGTATCTGAACTTATACATAGCACCTCAGTAAGTTCTCTTGAGCTATTATTTTTCGTTATAAGGTTCTCAAATATCTGCCGTGCTGGAAATAAGCAGATAAGTCATGTTGCAAGAAGAAGCATTAACACAAATAATAATTGTACGTTTGATATGCTAATTAATGTTGTGTTCCGTAGGCAAGTCGCTTGTGGGCGGGGTGACATCGCGTCTGCAGATTGGTCACTTTGACGAAAAGAACAAACCAGAGGAACAGCTCGACATTCAACCAATTGTCCTCTCCCCAACGATCCGATATGCTGGCTGCCAGTCATTTGCCCCAACACAAGAGTACGACTTTTCTCTTTATGTGTATGTCTGTGTGTGTGTGTCTGTGTGTATGTCTGTGTGTGTCTGTCTGTCTGCTATAAGATCCCAAACCACGGGCTAGACTGGTGTGCTGGGTCCCAGGCATTTTCTTAAACTCAGGAGTAAGTCATTTAATGCGTAAAAAGTTCTTAATGAGAATATTATATCTTATTTAAGTCATGTTCTCCAAAGTGCGGTAAAGCAGTTGGAATTAATAGGGTATGCTTATCTTATCTCTTCTTTTTATGTCTTGAGAGATGAAGCTGTAATCTATGTATCTCATAATGGGAGTGTAGAGTGCTTGTCATTTCCTTCATGTGGAACATTGAGCTGGCAAGGCGTGGATATGAAGCAGTTTTATCAAGGACGTGCCATTTGCTTCCAAACTCATGCTGGGTATCTGAAGAAATGTGAGCAAGACCTTGCTTATGACCATTGCACATTGAAAGTTTGCATGCACTTACTTCAGATGCGAGATAGTTAGCGTAGATAAATTGCAGGAAATTTTATGTCCTGCATCAAGAAAAAACACTAAGAGTAAGAAATAAATGACCGGGTGTAATAAATTAACAACTTTGAGGGCAAAACATGTTCAGAAATTCGATTGCTGTTCAATTTTAGGTATAGAGACTCGAAAACGAAAAAGACTCATCACATGAGAGTTGCTTTCCAGGTTTGCATTAAGCCTGGGTCATACAAGATCGGGCCTCAGTCGATCGGAACGCACGAACAGTTCGATCCCAAGTTCAGCAACAATGAAGTTGAGTGGTCGACGAAGGAACGAGGAGCAACGGCGCTCTGTGCACTTCTCATCAAGGCCGAATGATCCATTGGTCTTCCTAGGCAGCCATTTTGGGTCTCCAGAGTCAGTCATCATGGGTCTGGTGGCGGCCATTTTGGATCCTGTGGATGGCCATTTTAGGTTTCTGATGTCAGCTCTTTTGGATCCCAATTTTGGTCACTTTGGATCCTTTGGTTGGCCATTTTGGGTTCTAAAGTCGGCTGTTTTAGGTGCCAACATCGGCCATTAAGATTGGCCATTTTGGATCCTGAGTTTAGTCGTTGTGGGTTCTGAGGTTTGCCATTTTGGGTCCTAGTTGGCTGTTTGTTTTGGATCCCAAGATTGGTCATAATATCGGCCAGTTTGGCTTCTGCTGTTGGCCATTTCCTTGCCACAAGCAACCAGTTCGGTATTGTTTTTCGCTGCTAAATATCAGCATCAGCTACGTAAGGAGAAGTGATTTCCAGTGGAGAGGAAGGGGAAGAAGTAGAATGGTGTTGGATAGATGTGGCTTAAAAAAAATGACAGTTCTCCAGGAAACCATGGCAGCATCATTGTTGGCAAATGACTAACCATTATGGATAGTTTTACAAAGTTCTTTGAATTTGATGTCAAAGTTTGTACTCGAGCAATTTTCTCAATCTAGGACATTGGATATGTTGTGAATTTATGTGAAGATAATGAAATCTGACTAGTCAAAGAAAGATTTGTATTAAATGGATTTCATAATACATGTATGCATATGTATGTATTGGAATACTTGATTTGTTAAACCTGTTTTGAGAGAGGTTACCTTTGCAGGCGGGTTAGTCAGTTTTGTTTGTAACTCAAAGGTTGTAGGTTAAAACCCAGGAATAGTAATTCGATAAGAATATCGTATCGTATCGTATCTAGTAATTTATAAGGCGCCTCTCGCAGTGTAAACTATTCAGAGGCGCCTTCAGCGCATGAGCCCCATGGAAACAGAAACGTCTTGAGCAAGCGAGTAGATGCAGAGGAGATTCCCATCATGAGTTTAAATCGAAGTCATGTATGTAGACATGTATGTATGTAGACATGTATGTATGTCATGCAAGCATTTCTCAGACATGAACTCGCTAAGACTGATTTGCACAAACTACAATAGACTCTAAATTCTCTGGCTAGAGCCACAACAAAAACCACTAAATACCAACTCATCGCACTTCCTGCCTACCCTACGTACGAACGAACGATGGTCAAACGACATATTTCACAGGATTATCGGGCTACTAATTAAGTTGTGCGGAAGGGGAGAAGACAATAAGCTTCTTTCGAGCCGCACCATAGAGCGCAGAGGAATGAATTTTTTTGGGTCTTTTGTAGCCAGGTCGCGGCATCTATAGGGAGTTTATAGAGGCTCTATATAAATGTAAAGTTACGATTCTTCGTTTATTTGGGATTACGGTCTTTAACACTTTGACGACGAGCTGAATGGTTTCGCAGTCACTTTTAGTACACTCTCCTCGTTAAAGTGTTGAGAGGCGTGTAATAGGCCTAAATGATGACTAGCTTGGCTTTTCCGTGGTTAAGCTAGTTATTACCAGGGCTGTAGTGATAAAATTAGAGGTGAGTACACGCTACCGGTGAGAAGCGGCGTCACTAGGGCTGGTGTCACCCTAAAAAAAAGTGATGACCTTTTAGGAATTAGTCTCAGAAAAATTTATAACCTTTTAGGAATTCTCAGAAAATTCTTGACCTTTTTTTAGGAATTCCTCTGTGAAAAAGTTCATGACGTTTTTTAGTCATTCGCCCTCAAACCTTTCATTACCTTTCTTGTGGAAATTTCATTAGTCAATGGCTATACGGTCTCTAGAGAGGTAAGTATACGCTGTATACCCGCGTATACCCACGCTACAGCCATGAGTATACGCTGTTTAGAGGTGAGTATACGCTGTATAGGCCTACCCGCGTATACCCTCGACTACAGCCCTGGTTATTACCACAGTATACATAATTACACCGTCCACTTTTTCAGTTATAAATGCTGTAGCCTTTCAAACAGGGCCGCATTAAGGCTAGTGCAGGCCCCCATGGCTGTGATACCAATAGAGCCACCAACGAGGGGCCCAATTACAAGTACAATAATTTTTACTGTACTTCCGAAAATGTGGGCCCCTCAAAACTGCGGGCCCGGGTGCTGCAGCGCCCTTAGCACCCCCTTAATGCGGGCCTGCTTTCAAACTCTCCCGCTTTGAGAATAAAGGGGTTTATTGAATTATATAAGCTGTTCAACTTATCAAATAATTCATTTCTGAAGTCAGCTGATGAAAATATTGGGGTGGCTCAACAAAAGCTTGTTTCATTAGCGTCTACATTAGACCTATTGATGGCGGTCATCCGGCCGTAGGCTACAGAAGTTTTTGCCTGTTTGGTTACAGGGACGTAGGCCTACCCTAACTGCCAGTGTGCAAATAACCACTCAATTTTAGAAGCAAAAGTAATAAGGTAAAATAAAATATTGAACAGAATTTATTTTAATGACATCGTAACTCAACAATAGGCTGGGCCTATACTGGCTTCCCGACACTAGTCATTTGCAACAATTACATTCACACTTTCTTTCGTAACGCTTAACAGTTTGTTTCACGGATATAGGCTACTTGTAAATTCAGTCAACATGAATAAATTAAAACAAATAGTTATTAATAACAACAATTCAAGTCCAGTTCGATATAAAACAACACAAATTAAACGAGACAATGTACGTGACGTTATCCTCATCATAGACAAAGATGCATGAAATAGTTTCGAAACAATCAAATTGCGCTGTATTCATTGCAATACATGTACGTATTATGCAAAACTGCAGGTAAACGAATAAATAAATAAAAATAAATAATCAACAAACTGTTCATACGACTGCAATTAGCAGGCTACATCTTAACACAAAGCTTAAATATTTGTCTATTTTTTTTATCGTTTTTGTCGGGTTAGATACAAACCACCTGGTTAGATAGACCTCACATCATTGGCTAAATTGATAAATATACCTAGAGACACGTCATTTTGCTTACTGTGAGGAAATTTCTATATTAAAGTGCCCATTAAAATATGCCAATTCGATTTACATGACATTGTATAAAACAAATTAGGTCCCCGTTTGAAACAAATAAAGGCCGGTGTTTTAACTTCATCCTAGTTTTAACCCTATCAACTTCAACCCAATATAGTGCAAATTCAAAGAGATTATGTTAAAAAAGCTATCCTCTGTGTATGCAACAAACGATACAATCGAAAAGGCAGCCACATTACCCAGCACAAGCAAAAACTTACTGATTGAAAACATGCGGAGCTTCAATAAGCAATGAACACAATAAATATTTCTCTAATACTTTTTGACCATTACGCTGTCCGTCATTCGGAAAAAAACTGTCACATTAACAAAATGGTTAAATAATATTAAATAGCGAATTAAATTAAGATGTTTAATAAATTAACCACAATAATTTAAAATTAAATGCACAATCGATGAGATTGTAAATCAAACTCATGTCAAAAGTAAGAGTGTTACGAATTTTTAGGTGTTAAACGAAGTGAACCTTAGATAATAGTTGTGGCGTGGCGAAATGTGACGTCACAGCAAGTAACGGAATATGACGTCAAAACATGAAACAGAAAGTGACGTCACATGCAAAAAATGTGACGTCACGTCATCTAACGTGAAATAATGTAGCTTAACGCTACTTAATGCAACAAGAAGTAAACAGAGACTTAACAAGATATGAGTTTTGGAAGGCCATATAGCCATCCCGTCGACTGTCATTTGGACTTAGTTGAGTGGAATCGGGTCCAGCTTAGCTGACGCTGTACGGTACGGTTCCTGCTGTAGCCAGCGTGCAACCAACTTTCAGTGCAAGCCATTCGGCCGGCCAGGAGTCGATCCCATTGGACGACCTTTTCAGCTTTCGGATGGGGACGTTGTAGACGACTTGTTCGCAGCGATTGCGCGTACCGGGTACCGTCAGGGATTCGCATATGGCCTCGGGGAGGTCGACAGGAATCCTCTCCATGTCGTGGCTGTTTTGGTACCTCCATCCGCAAACGGCCCTCGACTGGAGGTTGTTCATCATGGTTTCGAGGGCAGAGATCGCTTGGCGCTGTCTCGATCTGCGCCTGCGCCGCTGCTCGCGGATCACGCGCGACGTCAGCGCCTCGTTCTGTTCGCGGCGCCGTTGACTGGGCGATTCGCTGGAGGCGCTGCTGTCGGCATCGTTCGCTGCTTGTTCGTCGTAGTGTTCGCTGAGGCTTTCTTCCTCGTCCCCAAGAGCTTCTCCCCAGCTGTCGACGTAATCCAGTGAATCGGGAGCTGGTCGTGTTACCGAGCTTCCACCCGCCCTGCAAGACAAACAAGTGTTAGCTGTTACAGGGGCAGATTCACAAATTAACCCTCAGTTACTCTGATTCGTGATACAATGCTAAAGTGGCTTCGTCATGTGTTTTATGACGAGTCTGACGTGGCTGTAACGCTGTGTCACGTTTCATAGCGTGACAGCAAATTTTACTAGTAATTGCTTAGACGAAAATTTATGCAAACTTGTATGGCGAACTAGGTATGAAAGGGTGACTATCCAACCGATTATTTCAGACTGGCTCCCAATGAAGATACATTTTCTTCCTACATTTCGCTTCTATGGTCTAAGTATACGAATCACTGGTTCACTCACTGGTTCAGATTATTACTTAGCAAACATTTCACCACACATATCTCTCCTACGCACAATCATGTCTTTCCTTCGCTAGTTCAGACCAACTTCAATAAAACATTTCTTCAAACATCGCTCTCCTGGCTGGTCCCTACAACTGCTTCCAGTCAAAAAGTACATCATGCATATACAAAACAACGAAGTTTGAGCCACTCCTCCTAAGTTATGTATACTCTGGACTGGCCATAGTTTACACGAGGTTTGTTTCTCAATTAACTGAACAAATAATATTCTCTTCATTCGTCCTAAATATAATCAATCAATTAATTAATTAATTAAAACAAGGAAATAAATAGATAAACAAATTACTTACGTCGATCGATGGGTAACTCTGTCGGCTGTTCGTCTATGGCGTGACCTCACCGGTGAAGCGTCGACACCTAGCGGTGGGCAGAGAAATAATATCACGACTAGCGTCAGGCAGAGCAAACAGTTGACAATGGCGGCAGACGTTAGCAAAGACATGCTGTTAAATAGTCGGTCTATTTAAAGAGCAGACGGCAGACTTGCGTACATAGACCAGTTAGCAACTGCTGTAGCTTGACTTTAAATCTTGAGACTTGACTAGGCTCAACTCTCTGAAGAACTCGTTCTTATCTTAAGCGTTTGATGTGTTGTCTTAAAATGCTCTGTCTGAAATGCAGTGTTGTTCCTATATTTATACAGTTCTAGCAGGATTGGTTTAGGATAATTCCCTGACAGGTCTGACAGTCAGCCGGGGACCCTCGGCAACCAGGACATGGTTACGAATAAGTTTCCCCCTTTCCAACTCGCCTTACCGTTACGAGGAAGTCTGTGCCCCGCCTCTTGGGGCTCTGCCGTTACGAACCGTCCCAATCTGCTTCCGACATCCTTTTTGTATGGTGAAAGGGGTGCAGATAGCCTATAGTTGGCAGGCGATGAAGAAGCAGAACACATCGGAATGACGCGCAAAGGCCCAACCCTCTCGGAGAGGGGGTAACGACAGAGCCGTACGACACTTCTGCCTCCCCCAACATAGCCAGGGCCACCGAAATCGTCAAGCGTGACCATACAGTCGTCAACAGCGATGCATGTCTTAGCTGACGAGGGTAAATTCCCTGACTCATCCTGGGTTACGACAGCTCATAGAGGGTAAATTGCCGTCAGATGACGCAGCCATGCATGCATTGAAACTCTGCAAATGTTCGCACGAGTTCCACGCACTTGCGATGCGTTCACTGAAGCTAGGCTAACGGTGGTTGATTGAAGCGCATGCCCGCAAACGTTTTCGCGGTTCTGCACAAGTCTTGATGCATGTGCCCGCACAGAATAAGACAGCGCATGCTGATTGTGCTGCTTTTGTGCAAACTTCACGCAGCACGTCACACAGTTTTAGTGGTTGAGATCTTGTGGTGTCACTCGTGTTATGATTCGCTTGTGGTATAACTGATGTTACCTTGATTACCTCGTGATATCACTCGTGTTATGGTTTTCTTGTGGTATCACTCGCGTTATGTATGGTTCCTTTGTGGCATCAGAATAATAATAATAATTATATTAATATAGGCCTATTAATCATGATATTGGGACTTAGGTTCCTTGAAGGTCTCCTTTTGAGTCACTGCTCCATTTGTACTCATAAATCATGATAAATGAATGATTATTACTGCTTATTCATTACTTACTATATGATTTTGTATTCTTATTGTCTGGCAATCAATGGACTTTTGGATCAATAAAATGATGATGATTGATTGATTGATTGATTGATTGATTGATTGATTGATTGATTGATTGATTGATTGATTGATAATCTAAAGCGCCCAAAACGCCAAATCGCGAGAGCCAGCTTCCTCACAGGTGCTCAGTCAAAACAAAATCGCTAGGCAGGTTAGGTAAGAATCGCTTCCTGGGCAAGACCCAAGGGTCAGACGGGCAAACAGACAGCTACAATGGATGGTGTTTGGAATTGCAGTGGCGAGAGGTAAGAGGAAGAGGAGGAGGATCGAGGAATCAGGATGGGATTTGTGCAAAGCAAGTTTTTCAGTTTCGAGTGAATTGTCTGAGCAAAGACAGCAAGAGGTGCATGGTTATAGGCCTACATAGATCTGGGTGGATTATGGCAGGCAGAGCCGTTTGAAAAGCATTGTAGGCCCTGGGTAAAGCAATGCACTGGGGCCTCCGCCCACCAGGGCTTACTACCAGGGCTGTAGTGGTAAAATTTGAGGTGAGTATACGCTACCGGTGACCAGCGGCGTAAAAAAAAATTTGAAGACCTTTTTTTAGGAAAAATTTCAGACTTTTCACCAATTCTTAGAAAATTTTCAGACTTTTTACGATTTTGTCTCTGAAAAAGTTGATGACCTTTTTTTTTTTTTTTTAGTCATTCGCCCTAAAAACCTTTGAAAACCTCTCTTTTTCAAAAAAATTCATCTACAGAGGTAAGTATAGGGCCTACGCTGTATACCCGCGTATACCCTCGTCTACAGCCATAAGTATACGCTCTCAAATTTCTCTAGAGGTAAGTATACGCTGTATACCCGCGTATACGCTCGACTACAGCCCTGCTTACTACCCCCTGGAAGCTGGAAGCAATCCCCTTACTGTAAACTCTCCCCCTATCTCCCCCCTTTCCTCCACTACACCTCCCCGCTAACCTCCCATTCCCCACCCAATCCACTCCCCTCTCCCTTTAACCCCTCCTGTACATCCCCCTCCCCTCCCCCTCCCTTCCCCTCCCCTTCCCTCCCTTGAAGTGGGGGTCCGGGGGTCCTCCCCCGGAAAATTTTGGATTTCTACATTGCCGTAGGTGAGTTTTAGCGCATTTTTTGAAGCAAGAAAACTGGCTTTGGAAGACTATACATTTTAGTTCAACTGAACTGTTGAATTAGTTTCTGCAGGACTCCCAGTGCACTGTAAAAATTTTATGGGACAAGCTGTAATAAATATGGCACAAAATTTCAGTGCTACAATTATTGTGTAGGCCTAGTGCAGTGAAAATGGGATTATCAGGTCTTGAAATATTCCTGCAAAATAATTGTCGGCTGGATAACACTGTAATAGGCAGGGATGGAGCCTTTTACCGCTGCATTACACCAGAAATGTGCATTCATAATCATGGGCGTCCGCAGGAATTTTTTTGGGGGGCGCAAAAAAACTGTTTATGGGGGAAAAATTTGGGGAGGGACAAAATGACGGTTTTGCAGAGAAAAAAATTTGCATATAAAAAATAATAATGATCAAGGACTTTACCTAAATAATTAAGTGTTTTTTCACATTGAAAATTGTGTTGGGACTGTTGTAATAATCATAATAATCAAAAGATTTTATTTTTATAAAATATTTGCAAAATCCAGGGGGCGCAAATGCGCCCCCTTGCGTCCCCCTCCGGACGCCCATGTTCATAATGCAATCTTTAAAATTCCCATAATTATATTTGCTGAACAGTGTTCTATTTTGCCCAATATTTTAACATGTGTCCCATCTTTGGAAATTTCTAAATCAACAGGATTGTGAATGCTTTTCTTCAATTTTTTAAAAACTTTTTGCATCTTTCATGAGCAAAAAATTGCAAAACATAATGGCCAATAGCTAAAGAAAAACAAGTAATAATGATACACTATAACACTGCTTAGACGTTGTACGATAACCTCAGCAAATATTGCATGGCCCACAATACTGATACATCACAATACAATACTTTAAGAATCATTAGCAATTAGTCACTTTATTAGTCACTAATTATGAGAAATTTGTGACTGTGCCGGGGGAAACTTCCCTCTGGCACAAATTGGAAGCAGTCTGCTTCCTCCCCCCCCCTACGTAGTAGGCCCTGCCGCCCACCCACGGGAATAAAAATTTAAACGGTCAATAAAATTAAACCTATAGATTTATTGGTACTTTCAACATTCACTTTGTAACAAAGTGAATGTCTAAACATAAATAAACATACTGTAAGGCGAAGATTAGTCAACACAAACTTGTGAGCCCCTAGAATCGTGGGGCCCTGGCGCCTTCCCAGCGTGTCCATGACTTAAGATGGCACTGATAGTAGGCCAACATCGAACTACAGCAGTAATTCTAACTGAATAATAATGATTGTAACCGAGACAGTGATTCTTTAATTATAATTGTAATTGAGTAATCGTGAGCGTAATTGCAATTGCGTAATTCTTATTGTAATCGCGACAGTGATTCTATAACTATAATTGTAAATTTTTTAATTGAGTAGGCCTAAATCGTGAGCGTAGGCTAATCGTGATAGTGATTCTATAAGTAAAATTGTAGTTGTAATTTAAATGAGTAGGCCTAATTATGTTTGTAATCGTGACAGATAGACGTTTTGTAGATTCGTGTTAATACAAAGTAGATACTACAGCAGTTGTCTCGTGTAGAATACTTAATTCGTTGTAAGCTATGTCGTAGTCGTTTCTATAGTATAACTCAGTTGCTCTTTACGCATTCGCGAGATTATTGGGTATACACGACGTTGAAGTGTCAGTCTTGAAAACAATGACAATAAATAAGAAAAGGAACATTCGTGACAAGTGTTGGTCGGAAGTCATGTCATTCACAACTAGACGACATTAACCTATCTGACACATATATAATATCAGCTGTGCAGCATGAGCATTTGGCCTTAAGATGCGTCAAAAATAGCCTCGCGTGTGATCACGCGTTGCCCAGTTTTTTTAAAGTAAAAATCCTTGAAAGTAAACACCTTGAAATATTCTTGTTTCAATTGCTGCTAGGGCCTATAGGACGCGCATGCGTGAATAGGTCGCGCACACGCACTGTTCCGTTGGCACGTGAGCGAAATATTATGTGTAGGCTACACTGTATGCTGATGTATATGTTCGCGTTCTCAGCTGAGATTGAAGGACGAAAATGGCCCTTGAAAATAATCATTAGGTAACTAAGATAACTACTGTGAAGATGAAAGGCCAAAACCAATCAGAGGGCCAGCTGGCCCAGGCTTCACCTTTTCGGGGCCTCAGATTGGAACGTGTTTTTTCACTTTAGATTCACTTTAAAATTAAAAATATTTCAGCATGACCATGTAAGGCCTTCTGACTTGGCCTTGACATTTCGAGTTCTTTGATTCGAGTCTGTATTTAATAATAATAATAATAATAATAATAATAATAATAATAATAATAATAATAATAATAGTAGTAGTAGTAGTAGTAGTAGTAGTAGTAGTAGTAGTAGTAGTAGTAGTAGTAGTAGTAGTAGTAGTAGTAGTAGTAGTAGTAGTAGTATAGTAGTAGCAGCAGCAGCAGCAGCAGCAGCAGCAGCAGCAGCAGCAGCAGTAGTAGTATAGTAGGCCTAATAGTGCGTCTCTATAGTGCCTTGGGCAAGGGGCAGGTACGTCGCTTGATATGCAACAATTTATCCACACATGTGCGGCCTTCTACGTCCACCTGATGTCACCAGCGCCAGGTGGGGCGGCCAAACATGTCCGGAAACGCGCCCCATACTCATCGCTCCCCACCACACACGATTTCGTCCCGGTGGCCATCGAATCGATGGGCCCGTCATCCGCTCTGGCTGGGAGTTCTTGATGGAGCTGGGCCGCTGCATGACAGCTGCATCCAGTGACTCATTCAGTGTTTATCTATATGCACACAGCGATTTAACTCCGTAGCCTTCCTAGGCACGTTTGCGCAACTATCCCGGGATGAGGACCGCTAACACCTGTACGAAAAAATAACAGTAATAATAATAATAATAATAATAATAATAATAATAATAATAATAATAATAATAATAATAATAATAATAATAATAATAATAATAATTGTAATAGTAGCATGTAGTAGTGGTGATAGTGGTCGTAGTACGTAGTACAGTAGCAGAATAGGAGTATTCCTGGTGGTTATAGTATTACTAACAGTGTTAGTGGTATTAATTGTAACTGTAATATTTACTCATTCTATACAACCCACCCACTCATCCACCCACTCATCCATTCACTTTTCGCTCGCTGACTCGTTCTCTCGTTTTTTTCCGCTAGCTCACTTACTCGATAAACCTTGTCACTGTTGAAATCCCCGATGTTTCAAGAGGACAATCCTCCAATATTGTGGTAATTTACGTTCGTTTAACTACTCACGAAAGCTACAGCATGAGGCGCAAAGTCATCCTTATTCATCGGAACAGGACAATAGAGTCTTTGAAAAGTTATAGTTCAACCACAGACCTTGCGCAACGTATAGGTTTAAAGATACAAACTCAAATCGATATACAATCATATATATATATATATATATATATATGTATATATATATATATATATATATATATATATATATATACTGTGATATCTTTGGAGAGCCTCCGAGTCAAGTTCAACGTCATCGTCGCTTTGTAGTCGTCGTCATCGGCGTCGTGATTATCATCGTCGTCGTCGTCATCATGATCATCATGATCATCATGATCATCATCATCATCATCATCATCATCATCATCATCATCATAATCACGATATTATTGAAATACCAAGCTAAAAATATTCCGGTTAAAAGTCGTCCTTCAGGACCATGAGTCTCTATTGTGATGGGAAACACGATTGATTTGGTCCACAAAGTACAAGCCTCGCCTTTCTGCTTTCTGCTTCGGAGCAACGACCGAGCAACAGTGACACGCGATCAGTAAGTAGCCAACTGTTCTCCTTTGTTGCAAAGTCTGCTTTGTTGCATTCAGTAGCGTAACTTACCACTTAGACAGAGGTCCAGAGTTCAAATCCGGCATTTCGCCATCACATGACAAAGCTGATCATTCCGATCAATTAATCAATCGTTCTATCTATCTATCAGTTGATTGATTGATTCGGTCAATCAATAAATCTTTCAATCCCTCAGTCAGTCAATCAATCAGTAAGAGAACCAATCAAACAGTCAGTCAGTACCTAATAGAGCAAGTAACAATCAGTGAGTCAGTCAGTCCATCAGTGAGTGAGTCAGTCAGTCAGTCAGTCTGTCATTCAGTCTGTCAGTGTCTGTCAGTCTGTCTGTCAGTCAGTCTGTCATTCAATCTGTCAGTCAGTCTGTCAGTCAGTTTCTCAGTCAGTCTGTCAGTCAGTCAGTCAGTCAGTCAGTTAGTCAGTCAGTCAGTCAGTCAGTCAGTCAGTCAGTCAATCAGTCTGTCAGTCTGTCAGTCTGTTAGTCAGTCATTTAGTCAGACAGACAGTCAGTCATTCAGTCAGTCAATCAGTCGGTCAGGAAACGGATGAAGAAACATCGTGGCATTGTATTGGCCGTGAGAGTTGTCATTTTGACGTGACAATGGCCGTGACAGAGGCAATAATTTGTTACAGTGTGTGTTTAGTGAAGCATTACGTCTAGGCCTACTAACCTCCAGATTGCTGAGCCATGACAAATACATCGCGTGGCCAACCTGTAGTCGACACATTCCTAAGGCTTTACCATTTATCATTTGAAATTTTGATGACTTCACAAGTAGAAGAGATTCCTTGCACAATTCGTAACATGTCTTGCTTAACACACGCAAGATAATGGAAAATGAACTAAGTACAGCCTTTATTTGCATCATACATTTATACATATGGGAAAACACCGGCCCATATGGGAAAGCACCGACCCATCCTTTAGTGAGATTAAACTTTTGAGAATACAACTGTAGAGCAGATCAGAGATCTCCAGATAGGTGAATTTTTATACCGTCTCCTTCCTCCGAATTTAGGGGTTTTCTCCCGCATTCCTCTGACGTTCATTCGTAGGAATTCTGCAGCATATCGCCCTGTCATTGCTGTCAAAGCCCGCTCTAACACTCGACGCGTTACTATTAAATCTTATGGTTCCTCATGAGACACAATACCAAGGGAGATTCGTCTATACTCTATGGAATAATTTGCAGGTTGTTAAAAGAAGATTGAGTGTATTTCTACTTCATCAGCCTAACCAGTTAGTCCAATTGGTATGAGCATGTATCCGCAGGTACCTTTAAGGCCTTAGTTAAGCTTGTAGTTAAGATCACTTAGCCATTTGTTCTAGTCAGTACAAAGTACTTCCTATCGTGTACCTCTCTCTTTTACAATTTGAGACCAGTTAATTTGTGATGCCTCGCCATCTGCCTTAATTCCTTTGCTTGGCTGTCTTGGAAATCCACCTTGGCAATTATTATATCGGTGACCTACTTATAGCGGGATCTTCCTTCTTTTTGGGCCTCCCATTATAGTCCTTGTATTTTATTCGATTTAACTTCTGTCACTTTTACATTAATTTAGTTACAATAAAAAATTTGATTGGTTGATTGATACATACATACAAACATACGTATATATATATATATATATATATATATATATATATATATATATATATATATATACACATATAATACATCCTTTCATTCGCTAAATGTATATAGCTACTCTTACAGCACGCGGAACTGCTCAGAGAGAAAGACACAGACAGACAGACGGACAGACAGACAAACGGACGGACGGACAGACAGAAAGAGAAATAGGGAAGTATAAGTGAGCAATTTTTAGGCGTCAAGGACGTCACCTGGGTCTCTTGCGTTTGCTGAGGTTAGTGAGACAGACCTTGTCGTCTGAAGCCTTCGATACAGTTGACCGGTCTAGCGATTAAAGTTGACCGAATTCCCCGTTGTTTCTGTAAAAAAATACGATCAAGCAAATTTTTTACCCCATAGCATCGGACGGGGGTAGGGTTGAGAAACGACGGCTGAGGTGATATAGAGCACAGAACGCGGAAGCCGATTGGTTGAGCGCTCGTCTTGAAACGCAAAGGGCATGGGCTCGAGCCTCCTTCTCTGAGACAGTTGCTCAAGGGACCTCGAGCAAGTCCTTCATTAACATTGCTCAACGCCATCAATTATTGATGCTTGATCATTAGCAGTGGCACATAAATAATACGTGATGATGACGACGACGACGCCAACGTTGATAATGATGATGATAATAATAATAATAAATTATTTTCAATTAACTTTCAATTTAATTTGTCTGTTATGAGTTTGCTGGCTCTATGAAGAAATTAAGTAATAATAATAACAATAACTGTGATGATAATAATAATAATAATAATAATAATAATAATAATAATAATAATAATAATAATAATAATAATAACGCCTATCGATAACGATACAGCGTTTCAACGCTGTAGCTTTTAAGGGTACTTTCGCCAGCCAGGAAACAGACGAATAGGGCCATTTCGGACACTTTTTTTTTACATTAGTTAATATTGAAGTCCCTGAGGGATCCTGTATACCTCGGGGCAAAAAAAAAAAAATAATAATAATAATAATAACAATAATAATAATAATAATAATAACAATAATAATAATAATAATAATAATAATAACAATAATAATAATAATAATAATAATAATAATAATAATAATAATAATAATAATAATAATAATAATAATAATAATAATAATAATAATAACAATAATAATAATAATAATAATAATAATAATAATAATAATAATAATAATAATAATAATAATAATAATAACAATAGGTCCCTGAGGAATCCTGTATACCTTGGGGCAAAAAAGCAAAAAAACAATAATAATAATATTAATACTTGCTTAAATCAGAGGGATTACATGTAACACAGGTAAAATAATAATAATAATAATAATAATAGTAGTAGTAGTAGTAGTAGTAGTAGCAGTAGCAGTAGCAGTAGCAGTAGCAGTAGCAGTAGCAGTAGTAGTAGTAGTCTGCTATAGTAGTAGCACTAGTAGTCAGGTATAGTAGTAGTCATAGTAGTAGTAGTAGCAGCAGCAGTAATGATGATAAATCAGGACGGGGAGAGGAACTCTGATGACGGGAGTCATCTGCTCCTCTGGTTTTATGGTACTTGCTGAAGTCATTAAAAGGGACTCATGGGCGTCCGCAAAAATTTTGTAGAGGCTGCAAATTTTGTGGGGAGGGGGTAAAAATTGTGTAGGGGGAATGGCGTTTTTGAATAAAACAGAACACAGAACACATGGCAACTTTAAAATAAAATAATGGTCAAGGACTTTACCTAAATAATTAAGTGTGTTTCGCATTGAAAATCGTGTTGAGACTGTTGTAATAATCATACTAATCAACAGATTTTATTTAGTAAAATATGTACAAAATCCAGGGGGCAAATGCCCCCTTCGCCCCCCTACGGACGCCATGAATAGACTCGACATAAAACAGTTGTCGAAATACCAAGCGTCGTCCAGGAAGCAAGAGAAAGCTAATAGAGTCGGTAATAGCAGCTTGGAACCACTTTGTCCACAAACTCGTTCATTTCACGCTTGCCAGTTGCAAGACCGTTCGCAAAAGCAAAGCATGGCCGATCAAGTACTAAACCATCAGGGCCACCACATAAAAAGGCCAACATATAAAAGAAATAAAAATTACTAGACTAGACTAGACAGCGTACAAGTTAAAAACAATCAAATCGCATGATTTTTTGGTTTTTAAACCACTAGCCCTGTATTCCGTATTCTGTGAAAACTTCTGTAAAACACACGAGTCACGTAAAACACAGTTCATAGATACATAGCCAAGGAGTTTTAAGTAAAATGTATGAGCGTTTTCACACAGCCCGCAATTAGCATAAATATGAAAATGCTGAATTTCACATGTCTATTCTAGACTTTTGCACACCGCTGCATGTATGCACATACGTACATACAATGTACATAGACACATGCGTAACTACGTATGTATGCGTGTATTTATTATGTATGAACGTATGTACAGTATATACCTATAAGCTAAACAGCTACAGCTTAGGAACTCACAATCTATAGAACCTTTACCTTTTTAAACGACTTGTGTAGTAAATTCCATCTCGCCTGAATAAATGCATTCATTTGAAAATAATTTGAATTTTTCAGTTTAAATGCCTTGCTATTAAATAATAAAGAGCCATATATGTTTTCAAGTTTTGTGAGACCTTCTGGTGCAATTTTTTAACAAGAGCTTTATATAGCTTAGGACCTCGCGAAGTCTAAATACGGCACTGTGTATTTATGTGTATATTTATGTGTGTTTGTATGTATGTATGTATGTATATATGTATGTATTTATGCATGTACATATATGTACATACCCATGCAGGTATGTATGCAGAAAATACGTAGGCCTAGGCCTATATCGATCGACATTACATCGCCTGACTACATCAACTCAGAGTCTCTATGTTGTTTTAAAGAGTCTTTAAATAAACCTTCAGAAAGATGCGCTATAGAAGTCGCCGGGGTACATAGGCGTAATTTGTGGGGGTACGAGGGGTACCCGTACCCCCACTTTTTGGACTGGGGTACCGTACCCCACTTTTGGAACAATGCCAATCAATATTTTATTTTTGTTCCTTCCCAGAGATCGCAATCTCCGCCTTGTTTCGTGTATGTAAGAAATTGGTACCCCCACTTTTAGACCAAAGTTACGCCCCTGCAGGATATACTGCTTGACAATTTCCCCGAGGTTGTCAGGTCGCCAACACTTTAGGTCAACACGGTGTTGACTTGCTGATTCCAACCGGGGAAGACAATTCATTATGCCATTTTAAATATTTCAGACAGCCATAGGTCAATCTTCGTTAGTCCAGAACTGCGCTCTACAAATATCCATTTCCTCCGAACATCCATACGATTAACTACCTAAGCTGAATGATGGAACGATGTATGAAGGAATACATCTTCATTGTGGCGTCATTGTTATTCGCCAGGTAGCGTTTGAAAACATCTCACAATCGCCAGATGGCGTGACCCTGTTGTTTTAGCTTCCGCTTGCCTTGACTGCCTGCTGAGTTGCCTTCGGGTAACGATGTTATCATGTTTTTCTCTGTTACCTGAGAGTAGAATTTGCTTCCGGCGTAAGTGGGAAGTAAAGGGAAAGGCCTGGGAGCTCTGGCCTGTGTCCAGAACCTTGGGTTCGTTCTTTGCCGGCATAGGCGTAATTTGGGGTGGGGGAGGTACGAGGGGTGCCGTACCCCCACTTTTTGGACTGGGGGATACCGTACCCCCACTTTTTGAACAATGGCAATCCGTATTTTATTTTTGTGCCTTCCCAGAGATCGCAGTCTCCGCCTTGCTTCGTGTATGTAAGAAGTTGGTACCCCCACTTTTTAGACCTAAGTTACGCCTCTGGTTGCCGGCTCAAGGGTCGAAGAGCGAGGAATGAGCGTCTCCTCTATGGGACACTGGAGGTTTGCTTTGCTTACTATAGATAGGAAAAGGTAATTTGAATACAAATCGGACCACAATGACGTAGGTGCTTGAGAAGCCCTTTCATGCAAAGTAACTGGATGATTGTCTGACTGACTAACTGACCGACCTAGCGACTGAATTAAAGCTGAATGAATGAATGAATGAATGAATGAATACGATTTATATACATTAAGCTATCCGCCGCGTCATTTCTAGGTAGCGCTGCATAAATGCTGTATTACATTACAGTAGAATGCCCATGTGATGGCATCGGTTGTCTGGATGGATGAAGAAAGAGCATAACGGTGAATTACGCTTGATGCCAAGCGGACGGACCTGTATCTACGCAGAGAACTTGGCCGAGCGACCCTCGGATGACGTAATGAGGTCAGTCTATTTATAGCTGCGTTAAGGATCGGCCTTCATGGCTTCTCACGCGGGAAATTTCCTACGTATTGTTCACGCTCTGCGAAACACATGCACTCATCTTTGTGACTGACTGTCTGATTGGCTGACTGACTGGCCAGACTGACCGCCTGACTGACTCTCTGACTTTCTTACTGACTAACTCACTGACTGGCACACTGACTGACTGACTGACTGACACACTCATTGATTGTCGGTCTGTCTGACTGCCTTACTGACTGACTGACTATATAACTCACTGACTGACACATTCATTGATTATCTGACTGACTGACTGACTGACTGCCTGCCTGTCTGATTATCTGACTGACTGGCTGACAGACCAAGACTCTCCCCGTCCCCGTCCCCGTCCCCGTCCCCGTCCCCGTCCCCTCACCTAACCACTCTCTGTCGTTGTCTTTGACTGTGTGTTTGCTCTGTCTTGCTCTGTTTCTCCTACTCTGTTTCTCTCTCCCACTCGTTTTCTATTCTGTATTGCTTTAATCGGTTTATCTGTTTGTATCTTTCTTTGTGTGTCCGTCTACCTTGACGTGGTTTTATTCATTGCTAGACAAAATACCGATTTACGTTCCCAACCGTACACCGACGAATTTACCGTTAAGCTCTTTCGTCATCCAACCGGAAAATCTACATAAAACGGGACATACCTACCATTTATTCAACGTTGTAGAAAAGCAAACAGACACACACAGACACAGACAGACACACATACAGACAAAAACGAGAGAGACAGAGACAAAGGCATACAAAGAGAGGCACACGGAGAGAACTAGACAGACCGAATCGCTTCCTTTTCGAAGACCAACGGTTTCTATTCCGTTACAATGATACGCCTGACTGCGGATAGGTTCCCGAGTTAGATTCAGCCGACCCTGGAATAAACGGGAAGGAAATCCGGCAGATAAAACCGGATAAACAGACATACAGACCAACAGAGAAAAGGGAAGGAGATACGCGGGCGTGAAATCTGAAAAGCAGAGAGAGAGAGAGACAGACAGACAGACAGACAGACAGAGACAGACAGACAGACAGACAGAGAACGATAACGAGACAGACAGACAGACAGACAGACAGACAGAGAACGAGAACGAGAACGAGAGATAGAGATAGAGATAGATAGATAGATAGATAGATAGATAGATAGATAGATAGATAGATAGATAGATAGATAGATAGATAGATAGATAGATAGATAGATAGATAGATAGATAGATATATAGATAGATAGATAGATAGATAGATATATAGATAGATAGATAGATAGATAGATAGATAGATAGATAGATAGATAGATAGATAGATAGATAGATAGATAGATAGATAGATAGATAGATAGATAGATAGATAGATAGATAGATAGATAGATAGATAGATAGATAGATAGATAGATAGATAGATAGATAGATAGATACAGAGGGAGAAGGAGAGAGAGAGAAAGAGGAAGAACGAGAGCGAGAGCGAGAGACAGGCAGACAGACAGACAAACAGACATACAGATAGACAGATAGATACAGATTAAAGAAGAAATCAAATTACAACATAATATTATATGCGTCGAGTAGCATTTAAAGTGTTTATCGTCATCTTGTGGCTGCCAGCACCACCCCCCCCCCCGTAATCGTAATCGTATAAGCTCTTAAATTATTAAGGCGCTACTTAAAAGCTAAGCATAGAGACAAGCCTGTTCGCGAGCGCTGCGTCAAGTCAAAGGGGTTATATAAATACGACGAAGCATAGGCGTAATTTGTGGAGGTACGAGGGGTACCTGAACCCCCACTTTTTAAACAATGCCAATCAATATTTTATTAATGAACCTTCCCAGAGATCGCAGTCTACGCCTTGCTTCGTGTATGTAATAAATTGGTACCCCATTTTTCAGACCTAAGTTACGCCCCTGCGACGAAGATCACGAATACAATATAGTATACAATGCAAGTGCATTTCATATTGCCTTTGTTCCTGAGTTCATAACTGCATTCACGACAGAACATCAATGACGCTGCGCAATAATTATTATTGTGCGTGTAGGACTTGCTCAACGTCCTTAGATATTGAGCTTCTGAGTTGTGGCTCCAACAAGTACTGTTTTGCGTTACAGACTCGTTGCTCTTGCCATTCAGCTAACGTGTCCTAAGGTACTGGTAGCCGAATATAGAAGCAGGTGCGCGAGAGGTTGGCGATGTGATTTGTAAACGAGACTTTTGGGTCAAAGGTGATGAGCGAAGTGTGTCATGAATGTCTTACAAGACATAAATACAAGTTTAGTAATGCCGATCATGTCGTTTGGAAGCACTTGTGAGTAGCTTGCAGTGATCGACAGACGACAGACAGACAGACAGGCAGACAGACCCACAAACAGACACACAAACAGATACACAGACAAACAGACATGCAGTCACACAGGCAGAACACAAACACACAGACAGACACACAGACAGGCACATAGACAGACACACAGACAGACACACAGAAAGACAAACACACAGACAGATATACAGACAGACAAACAGACAGACACATAGACAGACACACAGACAGACAGACACACAGACAGACACACACACAGACTGACAAACAGACAGACACACACAGACAGACACATAGTCAGACAACCAGACATATGCACAAACAGAAGGGAACAGAGGAACACAGCGAGCGTAAAATAAGAATAGAGTGGATAATTATTGGTAG
>OY744614.1:27837707-27850207 GCA_963556255.1 Allolobophora icterica
CTTAACGTTGCTCCCGCTGATCGCTACGCCGCCGGGAAGCCAATGCATCGCAATCGAAGCAAGAACCATTGGCAGCAGTCAGACTCGGATGACGAGATGGTCGACCGAGGTCCTTATCCACCAGGATTACAGGGCACAAGCCGTGGATGTCTCGTGACCTTCTTTCGCAACGGGGACCCGCACTTCAAGGGCCTTCGAACGTCCGTCAGTCGTAAACTGTTCGCCACCTTCGACACCCTCCTGACCTGGCTGTCCGAGAAGTTGACCCTGCAGACGGGGCCCGTACGCTTCGTCTTCGCCCTCCCCGAGGGACGGATACTCTTCGACCTAGGCCAGTTCGCCAGCGGTCGGTCCTACGTGGCGTCCAGCGTACCCAAGATCGAGTACGTCACGTACGGCGACTCGCGGGAGAAGTTCTGGCACAACAGAGCTGCCTCGGCAACCATGACCTTCCTGCACGATTCCTCTGACCCCACCGAGGTCAGGAGGTCAAAGAAACAACGGAAGAAGAACCACAAGGTACCGTACTCGTATCCGACTTCGAGAGTAAGTTCGTTGGACAGTAAGGCCGATAGCCTTAGGTTCGTGAGGTACGGACTGGCCAAGCCGAGGATGCTGGTCATTCGAAGCAATACTCGCCGTGCCAGTCAGCTGAAGATCCTCTTCAACCCGAGGACAGTCCAGGTCTACGAGGACCTCCTGCGAGACGTCACGAACGCCCTTGACATTGACTATCCGCCAGTTATGAGTCTCTACACGGCGAAACCGCCCTTCAGAAAGGTAGTTCAGTCATTTGTGGTATATTTATTATGATGTTCCTGGGGTCTAATGATGCTGAAGATGAAATGTAATAATTATGGAGCACGTTAATGACATAAATTGTATTGTAGTAGTATACATAGTTTGTGCATCGCTTTTGTAGATCGATTCTTACACTTGTCTTCACGAATATATATGCATGAATGATTGAGAGAATTATTAAGATAAACGCTTAAATGACTGAATGAACGAACAGAGGAATATGTGAATTATTGAATGAACGAATGAATGCGTGAGTGACTGAAGGAAAGAAATAAGGAATCTTTAGATAATTGAATGAACGAATGAATGCTTGAGTGATTAAAGGAAAGAAACAATGAATCTTTAGATAATTGAATGAACGAATGAATGCTTGAGTGATTAAAGGAATGAAACAATGAATCTTTAGATAATTGAATGAACGAATGAATGTCTGAGTGATTAAAGGAATGAAACAGTGAATCTTTAGATAATTGAATGAACGAAGGAATGCGTGAATAATTAAAGGAATAATGAATGCTTGAATGATTAAATGAAAGCACGAAAACGAATAATGGAATGACTGCGCGAATGACTGAAGAAGAAGGGAATGCTTGAATGACCGATTGAACAAATGAGGGGCAAGATTAATTAACAAATCATCCCAATCAATCAGCAAAGACAACTTGAAATATACGGCCTACTTCTGAGATCAATTGCATTGAACAAGAAAGTCACGAGTTTGATAGAGCACGCAATAAATAATTACATCTCAATTATAATCTCTCCAAGAGGTTGCGATGGATAATTAATTAATCTCGATTTATAAGCGATGATAAATTAACAGACAAGAGAATTGGACAGTAACTAGCGTTAAAACATAGCAGTGTTCAGTTTGTACGTTCAACTTCCGTCTTCTCGATCACAATACGAACAAATTTGACCTCAGACGAAAGTCGCAGTTTAATAGAATGCGCTCATGTAATTATAAGTATATGATTAAGCACTTAATAGCGAAACAAACACTTCGAATTGAAAGTGGCCGAGGCGACATAAGTGCCCATTGCATCGACCCCATCAGTTGACCCGATATTGTCGAGATTGTAACGTAGAATACCCGTATGTCATGCATTGTTAAGTCTACGAAATTTTTCAGCGCTACAAAAAACGCTGCCTCAGTGAGAGTGAGACCAGCATAAACAACGGCGTTATGCTTTAAACTTAAGTCCGCAGCAGCCAGGTTGGTTGGCCTGAATCACGGGGTCAATCTGGGGAAGGTAACAGGTAATATTGTAATTAATAACTTTCATTGCACCAATGTCTAATGCACAAGACATCAGCCGACGACGCAAAACCTAACGCTATAGGTGATAAACACAATATATTTTTGAACATTTTGCTCTTTGTATGAAAACCTCTAGGTAACTGGAATTTCGCACATGATGAAGGGCCTTCGAAGTCACTACGAGTTCCTAGCATGCGGTCGGGAGCTTGTTCCCTTGGAACTGAGCCCCATCCAACACCTATCACCACCCCAAACACATCCTCCTCCTCCTCTCCCAGTTGAGCTCCGAAAACCACTGGCTCCAAAGCTGCCTCTGAAACCGCGAGACACCGACTGGAACAGAATCGCAGAAACTTTTCCAGTCGTGGCAGGCGACCACCTCGACCAAACTGCGAGAATACACTATCAAAGGCCTGGCGGAGATCCATGGAGACAACATCGAATGCCTCCGATTGAATTCCCACTCAACGGCTACGAAGAAGAAGCTATCATTCATCAGCCTACTGTCATAGATTCTCAAGAAATCAGTAAGATAGTCAGTCATCTGGATATATCTACATATGTATTTACGTATACATGTACGCAAAGGGATAAATGAACGGCAACACTCTTGCTTGAAGAACATAAGATCTTGAAAGACGCGGTTCGATACCCGTAGCCTCGATATAGTTCGACTCAGTCTTCCACTCCCTAGGGGTAACAGTAAAATGAGCGGGCGCCTAACAGGCTGCCAAGACGTGTGTTTTGTAGGATCTTGATAATTGTACTGTCATGTGTTTCAATGTTACTTACTGCGGTTTGTCAGTGAGCTTGTCAGTAAACGCGAATATATTATTACCATACGTGAATGTAATATGTATGCGTGTATGTATGTATGTATGTATGTATGTATGTATGTATGCATGTATGCATACATGTAGGCACATATATGTATGTACGTGTGCCTGTGTGTACATATGTATGTGTGTGCGTAGCTATGTATATGTAGGTATGAATGAGTGATTGAATGCATCGAGACCCTTGATATTCACTGAGACACTTAATGTCATTAGAAGGACCTTAAGAAGGACCTCCCGAAAGACCTAATTAATCAGTTGAGCGGCAGATCCTTTGAAGATGTTTATTAAAATAAATGCATAGCAAACTACTGATTTTTCTAACCGTTCAGTACTGTTCTTATCCTCTGGTCTTTGTTTTGGTTGTTAAGGTCTTCCTTCGGAACCGGAAGTGTCAGGACCACTTCCGGCGCGTCATCCGATCCACTATGATCCACCTCTGGAGCAGACAGATGCTTCCACTTTGCCTTACAAACGGAAAACTGTCCTAAACAAGGAATCGGTTGAAGTCTACATCAAAGGAAATCTCAAAGGTAAGCAAACTTCAAAGGCACTTCAAAGGTTTAAACAATGCTTCATAGGTACATGTAAATCCCAACTCTATTTCAAAGGAAACTCCAAAGGTACATCTCAATGTCCTCTTACAGAAGCACCAAAGGGTAAGCTCAAACGTCCTCTTTGAAAGGCATCTTAAATATAAACCCAGACATCCTCTTTCAAAGGCACCCCAAAGATAAACCCCAACGTCCTACTTCAAAGCACCCTGTAAGCAAAGCCGAACTCTTTCGAAACTCCAAAGGTAAACCCCAAGTAATTTTTTAAAGCCACCCCAATGGTCAAACCGAAGTACTCTTTCAAAACCACCCAAATTGTGAAACCCAAGTTCTCTTGCAAAGAAACGCCAATGGTGAAAGTCAAATACTCTTTCAAAGTCACCCCAAAATGTACACCCCAAAATCCCACAACTAAATCATTAACGGGTATACACTCAATGGTAGCAGGTACGCGATCGATATAATCATAGTCATCCAGCATGCCCTATGTTTTTAAACAAGTAGGCCTTAATGAAAGATCCACTTACGAAGCGAAGAACTATATTCTTGGCGAATAACTTCAGGTGTTAATGATATCTGCAGAGTTTTTCATACCTCGTTACGTCGGTGGAGAAGGAGAGCTGAGCAAACCAGACAAGAAACTTCAACTTGAATGGGTGTATCCTTTTCGCTGAAGCACAGGTTGGTCGCCATAATGAACAAGTACTGACGCGATGTTCAACTATACCGAAGTCAGAGAGGAGTAGCGTATACATGTACACGAATGTCTATGCTGTGTAAACCATGCTGTCTCCTCGGCTTCGCCCTCCCGGGATTCGGCCCTGGCACCGAAACGGACCAAATAACCTGGCTGCTGCGGATTTGATTTTATATAGCGCCGGTGTTTAAACTGGTATATCTGGCGAGGCATCTGAGTGCGGCGCTAAGAAATATGGGAGATTTACATTACATTACAAAAGCGATTCACACAATAAGTCAATTATGATGATGTTGATTATTTTGCTTTGATGGACTGGCACTGGTGTGATTTCAACTTACCTCAGGATTTCATATGCCCTATCCCTGCGGCACGCCCACATGAAGCCCCTACTGGACCCATAGTTCCATACTGGACCAGTATAGAGCCCACATGGGTCCCATCTAATGCCCATAGTAGAGATGTCACCCCAATGTTGTTTATTGAAATTTCGGGAGCACTCATGACTAAGACGATGGCCCCCAAACTAGACTAACTTTATTTTGTACTCCAACTTAAAATATCGTAGTGCGTTATTTGAATTTTTCATTTAACTGTTGTACGGTACCATGAAATTTGACAAAGCCATATTTCAAGCTTTAAAATTTTGACAGAGGTTAAATGTCAAGTCAAGTCAAGTCAAGTTTATTGAAACCATTCTGTCAAGGCACAATAATTGCAAGATGTACACTAGTCATAAATGGTAACAAGGAAGCCCAGAAGGGATGACAATCCCGCTACTAGGGCACCTACGTAACAAAAGTAGTAGTACATCAAGATGGCAACACATTATATGCCTTGAAACACTTTGAACAAAGTTGAGATAATGAGGTTTAGCCAACACATCAACATATTGAAGTATAATGAGATTAAGCTAAAGTTCGCTCTACAATCTCAACATACTGAACAAAATCAACCAATTAAATAAACTAACGAAGATGGCAACAAAAGAAAAAAGAAAAGGAAAGAAGGGTTAGCTAATTGCAAAACCATTTAATAAGATGACTAAAATGAGTCTTCGTTACATGAGATTCCAGGGTAAAATGCCTTAACGGGGCTCTTAGATACGGGTATCAAGGGCGAGACGCCGGAAACAACCTGCATGTGCTGCCATCTGGGCAACTGGTCTACCACGTGGCCGGAATTGGAGTCATCTTTGACCGGAAGAACCATCGCCAGACGCACTATCTTGGCCACAGCAACGACATCTCGTGGTGGGTTTCATAATCACTTGCGACGTCGTCGTCATCATCGTTGCCGTTGTAGTCATCTTAAAAATCGTGTGGGAACCGTGTTTAGAATTTATTTGAGTCTCAATCGAATCGATTAATCTATTCATCTGTTGGATTTAAACTTTAAAAGCACTTTCATTCATTCGTTCATTCATTCGTTCATTCTTTCATTCATTCATTTGTTCATTCATTCGTTAGTCCGTCCATTCATTAATTCACCAATTCATTCATTCGTTCGTTCGTTCGTTCCTTCTTTCGTTCTTCCATTCACTTCACCCACCCATTTTTTTATTAATTCATTCATTCATCATTTCCATTCATTCATTCGTTCGTTCGTTCGTTCGTCCATTCCTTTTTTAAGCCATCCATTCATTAGCCACCAGTTCATTCATTCATCCATCCATCCATCAATCAATAATCAGGTCATTCATTCATCCATTCATTTGCCGTTATTTAATTCATTCAACAATAGCAATCATTCATTCAGAAACGCTGCAGTCAATTCGCCGATTCATTCACAATTCAGCAAACAATTCTTCAGTTCAATCATTCTCTTAATCATCCTTCATAATTTTTTTCTTACGCACTCAACGTCTTTGAACGGTCAAGTATATCCCCTGATTAATAAATCAACCTACATAGCAACGTGACACCACTGTTGACCATAGGTTGTCATATTGGTTCTAAACACCTTAGTTAAAGCGACAATGTCGAGTGCTTTAGTAAACACAGTTAAACGGTAATTTACTCAGGTAGCCTATCATAATATTAAGCTACGATAGGAAGCGCCCGAAATTTTTCCTGTGAACGTCAACTGCCTTCTTTGATGCCGTTAGATGTCGCTAACCTGTTAGAATCTAATCAGCGATTTACTTAGTTAAGTTTTTGAGAAATTGATTCCTGCTAGTAATACTAATACTACTGCTAGTAATACTACTGCTATTACTACTACTACTACTACTACTACTACTACTACTACTACTACTACTACTACTACTACTACTACTACTACTACTACTACTACTACTACTACTACTACTACTACTACTACCACTACTACTACTACCACTACTACCACTACTACTACTACTACTACTACTACTACTACTACTACTACTACTACTACTACTACTACTACTACTACTACTACTACTACTACTACTACCAATACTACCACCACTATTACTAGGCTTACTAATAGGGCCTACTATTACTATTGCAACTAATAATATAGTGGTGTGGTAGTGGTAATCGTAGTAACAGTAGTAGTGGAACTAGTAATAGTAGTATTGGAACTAGTCATAGTAGTAGTGGTGGTGGCGGTGGTGGTGGTTGTGGTTGTGGTGGTGGTGGTGGTGGTGGTGGTGGTGGTGGTGGTGGTGGTGGTGGTGGTGGTGGTGGTGGTGGTGGTGGTGGTGGTGGTGGTGGTGGTGGTGGTGGTGGTGGTGGTGTGACGGTACGCGGTTTGGGGATAGACCCAGGATTCATATTCTCAATCCCCGAGGTGAGGCTCCCGTGGTTAATCAGCAAACTAACACGATTATTCTAAAACTTTATTATCAGAAATCGACTGCTCGTCGAAAAAAAAAGACAAGAAAGGCACGAATGTCCTCCGTAATACGGTAATCCACTAAATTCGCCGCCTTAGTCGACGCGGTAATCCATTATATAAGCTTAGCTGTCGTGACAATTCGATGCTATCGCCGCATAAGTTCACTAAAAAATAAACTGCAGCCGTCGTGATAATCCGTTGCAATGGCCGAAAAGATACACTTAAATCGCCGAGATAATCCGTTGCAATTGCTGAACGACAGAGGCGTCTACACCATGGAAACCTTGGAGCATAATTTTTTTTATACTCCTTCCAAGAAATAGGAGGGAGATGTGTCAGTGTGTGTGTGTGCGCCATCATTAACTTGGTTCATTCTATAATCCGTCCATAGTTCAACGCATTTGGCGAGGGGGAAGTTGCTCCAATGAATTGGGGAGAGGGGGATAGACGCCCCTGCCGAACGATAAACTTAAGTCGGCGAGATAATCCGTTTTTGTCCTCTCCTTTCTTCCAGTTCTCATCCGCTATTTATAAGGTACCGTAACGTTGAACTTCGCTACGTATCGAAGAGATGCCAAAAAGACAGTCAGTAAAAACCGAAACGAACCATAACACATACAAAGATAGTTAACACGGGTGATAAAACCGTTACAATAGTATGCATGAATGCATGTTTAGACGTATGTAATGTATGTACGTATGTATGTTGTATGTATGTATGTTTTATTATGTATGTATGCATGCATGTATATATGTGTATGTATATATAAAACACCATGGCGCCTTTTTATGAGGCCTACCACGCAAAAGTTCTGCCTAAACAATTATTAAAGTCATTAGAACAGAACAAAAAGTTAGTGAATAAGCGAACAGAAGTAGGCCCTAAATGTTTATGGATGTGTATTTGTATCGGTGTATGTATGTAATTGTGATTGCAATTGTAGGCCTAATTAAGCAGTCATAGGGGGCCTATATAATTATAGCGCCGCTCTAAAGGCAAAACAAATCACCAGGGTGGGAATTGTCGAGTGGGGTTTGAAGGGGTTCAACCGCCCTAGTCTTTCTTAGGACCCAGTTAGGTCTTCATTTCACACCTCAGGGGGTCGTTTCCAACCCCCTCAGTTGTGCTAGTGTGATTTAGCATTATTTGACTCTGAGTCTCTGACAAAGAGAAAAAATTTCCATGTATACCATGTATGCATTTTTGAATTTTCTCAACAAAGGAATTGACTTTGATTCGACTCTGACTTGAAAAACTGCTAGCGTTGAAATCAGCTGCTTTCAAATTTCGTTGACATCGGTTTGCAAAATACGGATAAAATGTTCAAGCCCACCCCCAGTCTTTTTTCTACAATTCCCACACTGCAAATCAGATTCGCTCTCTGCGCTATCCTATATGATGTTCAATGTTATTAATTTACGTATGCGTAATTGTAATCGTAATTAGTAACTTCTATTTCGCCGGTGTCTAATGCACAAGGCATCAACCGATGACACACCAAAACCAAGCCGTAATCAGGTCAATGTGTATACATGTATATGATGCCTGTTGCTGCAGCATAGCTCTGCATCCGGACCGACGTCATCCCTTCGTGGCCACTGGTCAGCATTCGGGTAGAACTGCAGACACTAAGGTCAGCATTTACCCTGTCTTAAGTTACCCTCACACTTCTTCTATCTACCTCAGTCCAACGTCAACCCTGACTCACCGTGACTTAAAACACTGGCATTCAAAAGTTCGGTGTCACTCAGTTTAATTTAGCGTAGGGGCCTATACGAACAAATGATCTCCATTGTCTTCGGCCACCACTGGACCGAAGACAATGGCCGAAGAAGACAATGGTCGAAGGCAATGGTCGTAAACAATGGAGATCATTTGTTTGTAACTAAGGCCGCCAAATTGCTAGCGTCAGGCTCTGATGTTGTTGTTGTTGTTGATGATGATGATGATGATGATGATGATGATGATGATGATGATGATGATGATGATGATGATGATGATGATTATGATTTGTGATGATTATTATTATTAATGTTATTGTTGCTATTGTGATTATTATTATTAGTGCTGCTAATGATGTGATTAAATTGTTGACATATGGACGATCTATTACCAGCCACTATTTTCTTATATAGGAGAACTCAATAAGCTCATCTGGGCTTTTTCCCCTATTGAGCTGATAAAAGGGTCGGGGTCGTCCAATGAACATAGGTTATAGGCCTATCACTCATAATCAAATCTCAGAAGTATAGGAGATTTAGGTATTAGTAGCTCTCTATCCTTGACCTGGAGCTCGTTGGGTGATCCGGTGTCCCGATAAGGTAAACCTTGACGTGGTAAATTGGTTTAGTTCCTCAGTGAGGATTTTGTCAACTGTTTTGTTATCAAAATAGACTATTGTTAATTATTGAACAGTTGTCAAATGTAAAAAATAACTGTAAACTCGTAAATTTGTCAATAAAGTTTGTCACTTTGTCAAAATGATGATGATGATGGCGTGGATGAGTTAAATGTACACAGGACGTGGGTCCCGTAGATGTATACTGAAGACATAAAAAAAGGTTAATGATTGCTTTGTATGTATAATTTCCCCCCCCCCTCGATAGACTTTCTGGATCCGCCCCTGGGTGGTGGTGGTGGAAGTGCTGATGACGATGGTGATGAAGTTGATGATGATGACAGTGATGATGATGACAATGATGATGAAGATGATCACGATCATGATTATGATGATGATGATGATGATGATGATGATGATGATGATGATGATGATGATGATGATGATGATGATGATGATGATGATGATGATGATTATGATGATGATGACAATGATGATGATGATGATGACGACGACGACGACCATGATAATGACGACTATGACGATGGTGATCAACATGATGACGATGATGATGATGAATTTTACTGATAGATGAAACTCTAAGTTACATCGTAACAGTTTCCTATTGTTTTTTAGTCACAGATCCGCATCTGGGATCCTTACTCGATGAATACTCTCACTATCCTGGACCTCGATGACCTCCACGCCAGCGTCACTGCTATCGAATTCTCCAACAAGGTCAGGCGAATGACTCTCATCAGAGCTTAAAGGGAGCTGGCTTTAGTTTAAATGCATAACTGCCGTTTTCGAGTGGTTCCAGTCCCAAGCCTGGATAAAGGAGGAGGGCGACGTCAACGGCCTTGCAGCCACAAGATGTCGTTAAACACTGGAAACTGTTACTTCCGCGAAAGCGTAGAGCAGTGCTCATATTGCTCAGTGATTTAGTTGCAGCATTTGAATCATTTTACACTTAACAAGAAAATACAATACATAATATATGCAATACAACTGTATTTGATAGTGTCCTGCTTCCAAAGTTCAGGAGTGAACACACGACCATACGACAGAACATCGATGGCGCTGAGCAACTCTAAGTGAAGGACTTGTTCAACGTCCTTACACATTGCCTGCCTCAGAGAAGGCTCGAACCCGTACTCTCCGCGTAGCAGGCCGAGCGCTCCATCCATAGGCGTAATTTGTGGGGGGTACGAGGGGTACCCGTACCCCCCACTTTTTGGAGTGGGGGGTACCGTACCCCCCACTTTTTGACCGATGTCAATGAATATTTTATTACTGTGCTTTCCCGGAGATCGCAATCTCCGCCTTGCTTCATGTATATAAGAAGTTGGTACCCCCCACTTTTAAGACCAAAGTTACGCCCCTGCCTCCATCCATTCGATTGCAGTGGCGTCTAACCTCTCCCACACCTGGAATGGGAGAACAAAACCCCACTCTGACCGACCATATATAAGAGGCTCAGAAGTCGCTAGTGACTGTAAATTACTCCGATATATCCTGTCTTGTCGATAACATTCATGATACATAAATTAAATATATTATCGGATATCAACAACCTCCGCAGTTTACATCCAGAATGTTAACACACCCCCTCCCACTTCTGGCAACCGTGAGGGATCGTTCTCCCCATCGGCAGACGCCACTGTTCGGCTGTGTCCCGCACGACCTTTAGATGAAGGGCTATCAACCAATCCACACCTGCAGTCGGGTCTTTAAGGTTTGTCAGACGACTGGGTTCTGAATAGAGAAGTCTGAAAAATGCTTGCGCTATATAACCGTGGTGTTGCGTGTGTTTGTGGTAGAGCGGTGCTTTGGAGGACGGACATTACCTGTTGGCTCTCGATGATTCCGACCAACATGTCCTTCGACTCTGGGACTGGAGGAGTCACGTCTTCATCGCTAAGATGGCCGTCAGTACCTGCCTCTCTATCTGTCTGTCTGTCTTTCTGTCTATCTGTCTGTCTGTCTGTTTGTATTTGCCCCTGTCTCTGACTTTGTGTCTTTGTCTCTCTCTCTCATATAGGAGTGAGTGATTGAGTGAGTGAGTGAGGGAGTGAGGGAGGGAGTAAGGGAGGGAGGGAATGAGGGACGGACGGACGGACGGAAGAAGGGAGGGAGTGAGTGAATGAGTCAGGGACGGAGGGAGGGAGGGACGGATGGACGGATGGAGGGAGAGAGTGAGGGACGGAGGGAGGGAGGGAGGAATGAGTGAGTGCGGGAGGGAGGGAGGGAGGAAGGGAGGGAGGGAGGGAGGGAGGGAGGGAGGGAGGGAGGGAGGGAGGGAGGGAGGGAGGGAGGGAGGGAGGGAGGGAGGGAGGGAGGGAGGGAGGGAGGGAGGGAGGGAGGGAGGGAGGGAGGGAGGGAGGGAGGGAAGAGTTTAGAGAGGAGGGAGGGAAGGAAGGTTTATGAAGGGACGGAACAAGGGAGGGAGGGATAGGCAGGCAGAGAGGCAGGGATGCAGGCAGAAAGGGACGGAGGGAGGCAAGAGGGAGGGAGGAATTAATCTATGGAAGGATAGATTGAATAATGAATAGATTAATGGACTGATGGACCCTTATTCTTTTGCACGAATGAGTGAATGAGCGACCAAGCGAATTAAAAAAACGAAAAAATCAATAGAATCATCGATCAGACTACAATTCTGCGCTGGCTTCCATGCATTGTAGACGTCATCTAGCGTGGTTGATGGGGCTTCGTTCCACCCCAGCGATCCGTCGACCATAGTTACCTACGGCGAATACCACATCTACTTCTGGAAGTTCTCGACGTCCGATGATAGACTGAAGAAAGAGGGACGAATACTTCGAGACAAACAGAGCGGAATATTCGAGGTTTGTCCATTTTTATTGTTATTATTATTATTGTTGTTGTTGTTAGGCTACTGTTATTATTATATTGTTATGCTTCGCAATAGTACATACAATAGTATATACTGAAGACTAGAAAGGTCTAGTGTAATTGAAGTGGTTGCTCCGCGGCACCGGGTAGCATCGACTTGGTGCCCGGGAAGGCGACCACGTATTATATTATTATTTTATTTTTATTATTTTCATTATCATAATTTTCAGTAATATTATTATTGTTTTCATTATTACTGTGTTAATTAGTACTAATCTTCTTTCTATCGTTCTCTGTCCAATGGAGTTCGCTATCGAGTGCATGTGATTTGGT
>OY744614.1:27852707-27855207 GCA_963556255.1 Allolobophora icterica
CGTCTGTTCCTGTAGTAAATCTGTCATAGAATACCATCGATATATATTTTTTAGTATGTCTAGGTAAGATTAATTATTATAGCGCCCTTACTGCACCTGACAGAAACGCTGTGTATACGTAGGCGAATGCTTAACCAATCCGCTACCGTGTCCCAATAAGTTTCGGTTTCAGTATGATTTTGCTTATTTCCACCCCTCCCTCGGGCTTTCCACCCACCTCTCAGGCTTTCCACCCTTCCCTCGGGCTTTCCACCCCTCCCTCAGGCTTTCCACCCCTCCCTCAGGCTTTCCACCAACCCCTCAGGCTTTCCACTCAAAACTGGTCTCACTTCAAGAATTCATACCCCGATTCACCTGATCCTTCGCCTTCCAATTCTCGACCAAAACGACACCCGCCCTAGCAGCTACTCTATTTTCTCTGACCTCCTAGCAACCGGACTCGGGCCTATTTTGACTATCGTATTGACAACCCCTCTGACTCGCCGCAGCACTCGTAAACAAACTGGTGCCCTGCGCTTTGCCCTTGAAATTTGGAGTTTACGATTATGTTTACGAGGAACTGTCTGGTTTTATGAACCTTACCACCACTTGAGTTAGCATATAGGCAACGCTGTAGTGAGGTTCAGAAAAGGCGCTATATTAAGTACTTAGACATATATATATATATTGATATATATATATAATTTATATATATATCAGCAATATCCAGTGGAGGATTTAGTAGGCCCTATAGGAACAAAAGAGGCAATGGCCTGCGACAGAACATTTAAGGGGACGGCAAAATTTTACATCAGAAATTGTTCATTAAATTTTATTACAAACTGCGACCGAAACGATGATAAATAAACATAAATTATAATGATAATTAATTAAATTTAAAACTGTGGAATATAGAATTAGGGGCAACAAAAATATCATGGCCTATATTAGGCTATATATCTTATTTCTGGCCCTGATGGTATCTCTGAATGGTAGTTCTTATCTCCTACAGCGCCACAGTGTAACGTCAAAACATCGATCTATGGCATTAATTACTGTCCCTGTTAGCTACATCGGTTAGATTAGAACGTATACGTCCTGTGCGCCTCTGTGTGTGTGATATCGGTTTGCCTCCCGATGGTGGCTTATTTCAGAGACTTAAATCTCTGGCTAGCACGGTCCGTAAACGAGAACCTAAATTGGCGTAGCGCCCATAGGCGTAATCTGTGGGGGGGTACGAGGGGTACCCGTACCCCCACTTTTTGGACTGGGTGTACCGTACCCCCCACTTTTTGAAAAATGCCAATCAATATTTTATTATTGTGCCTTCCCAGAGGTCACAGTCTCCGCATTGCTTCGTGTATGTGAAAAATTGGTACCCCCCACTTTTTAGACCAAAGTTACGCCTCTGGTAGCGCCCATTCAAACGGGCAGCGGTGGTGAAGGATCTCACCCGATCAATTCATTAAATGATGAGCAGGGTCGAGGTCATACGGTCGCTATAGAAAACATTTAGATTAATAAGTGGTTTTCCATGAATGCACTTTAGATTCCGGAGAGAACAGGGCAGATTCGTACGATCGTTCCTCGGAATCTGGACGCCAGAGATGTAGTTCTGTACGTGGGAACGACGACCAACAACATCCTCCAGGAGACGCTCAACGACTCCAAGTACAGCTACTGTGTCCAGGTGTGTGTGTGTGTGTGTGTGTGTGTGTGTGTGTGTGTGTGTGTGTGTGTGTGTGTGTGTGTGTGTGTGTGTGTGTGTGTGTGTGTGTGTGTGTGTGTGTGTGTGTGTGTGTGTGTGTGTGTGTGTGTGTGTGTGTGTGTGTGTGTGTGTGTGTGTGTTAACACACAGGTGTGCAATACACAGGTGTAATAACACACAGGTGTGCAATACACAGTGTGCAGTACACAGGTGTACAATACACAGGTGTATAATACACAGGTGTATAATACACAGATGTATCAATACACAGGTGTACAATAGCTATACGCATGCATATATACAAACTTATATATATATATATACATATACTATAACTCGGATATTTATCGACATGCATAGGCGTAATTTACAGGGGTTACAAGGGGTACCCTCCCCCACTTTTTGTACTGGAGGGTACTGTACCCCGCACCTTTCATACCCATTGTTTTGCCCATTATTATTTTATCTGAGGAAGCCCTCATGATTCAAAATAATTACCAAGCATTATCATCAGTGTGATCACCATCATCATCACTCTAATTGTTATCATTATTTTTTTACTAAACGAGGTGGCAATATATTATCTGTGAAATCACAATGCAATTATTACAAGATGTTACAAGATATTACTACGGAAATATATCCTGTATGAAATCACAATGCGATTATTACAAGAAATTGCTATGACAAAATAATTATCCTGTAAGAAATCACAATGCAATTATTGCAAGAGGCTGCAACTGCAATTATTCCCAGAAGTTAAACGAGGTTGCTACGGTAACGTGCCCTCTGTGAAATGACAATGCAATTATT
>OY744614.1:27857707-27895207 GCA_963556255.1 Allolobophora icterica
AACCTCTGGAAGGACTCAGCTTCTCGCCAGGTGGCGCTGTCTGAGATATTTATAGAAAGCGCAGTTCTTTAAAGGATACAGGGCCTATATTTATAGGTCCAGATGCAAATGCATACATATACACATACAAACACACAAACACACGCATACAGACACACATGAACACATACATAGAATACACACACACATGTACACATAAACACAGATATACACACACAAATACACACACAAATACATAGACGAATACACACATACAAACATACGTACATAATTATATGCATGCATGCATACATGCGTACGTACATAAGTACATACATATATGCATGCATGCATAAATACATACAAGCTTACACACATACATGCATACGTACATATATTAATGCATGTATACATGCATAGATACATACATACATGCAATCGTGAGTAAATGCGCACATAAATTTCCAGATCGTCTAGTATAAGACCCACAGCGTGACGTTTGAAGTGACCATTTATATCTCCACAGCCAGAAGTCTTTGAGCAGTGGCGTGTAGACTGTAGACCCCTGTTTCCCAAATCCAGTGTTAATGAAAGTATTACAATTGAATGGCAGTGGTTGCTTTGTTTCTAGACGGTCGTTTTCTGGCGGTTGGATCTCATGATCGTATGATCTATATATACTCGATCCTTGATCAAGGCAGATCATACCAACGACATCGATCTGGTCTTTTGGAGGTATATTCCGTACAATGGCCGCAGTGGCAGTTTAACTGTCCATTAGAGATTTCGACTTTAGAGGCATAATATTACACGAGAAAAGAAGACATGATAATAGAAGACAATCCAAGATAATACAGAGTAAAAGAAGACAAGACAATCATAGACAAGACAGTACTTCTCGGTCTCCTCGGCCTGATCTCTGCGGACTCTGCTCTGGCACCGGAACGGACAAGGCAGCCTGGTTATTGCGGACTTGATTTGATATAGCGCAGGTAAATAAGGTGGTTTACCTGACGTGGCGTTTGTGTGAGAAATTTCGGAGATTTACATTTAAGATACACCAAGATACCAAAAACTGAACATGACATTGCGAGGCAAGACAAGGCTAAACAGGTCAAAACAAGACGAGATAAGACAAGACTAGGACAAGGCTGAAGAGGACAAGGGACAACACAAGACAATGCAAGACAAGACAAACGAAACAGGACAGGACAAGACAATGCTGAACAAGACAATGCAATTCAGGACAGTACGAGTGAATATGACGTCTATTGTTTGCGTGTTCTGACAGGGTCACCGAGGTCCGGTAACAAATGTTGATTGGTCGAAGGACTCCAAATCCCTTCAGAGCGCATCATCTGAACCAGATCTCAAGTTCTGTAAGTATCAACGTATCAATGTATCTCCATATTATATATGCATATTATAATGCGCAAGGAAATTTATATAGCGCCTCTCCAGGAAAACAATCATAGTCGCTCTCTGCACTTGCCTAAACGATGCTTAACTATCATTAAAGTCAGCACATTTATCAGTTAGCGAGCATAGCTCAGGTTACTAGAAGAGTCACCAGTCAGTGACCGCCTTGCTCACACACGCAAACCCAAACCAACAGATTTCCAACAAGAGTCGACAGTTGAATGATTTGACTGAAAGTTCAGAGTTCCTGAAGCATGTATACAGTCGAGAATGAGGAACGGTGATAGGCTATGGGATCAACCGCCGATGATGGCTCAAGGTTGTCTCGTCGTCCAGCGGTTCCTCAAAGATGGAAATACGTGGAGAGAATGTATCTTTAATTGGAAATAGTCTGTATCGATTGGGGAAGACCTGTTGGGAGAAATAGCCTAATAGGTTGTGGCAGTTGGGGAATGACTATGGGTAAAGTGTATGGGGGGGGGGGAGGGAGTGTATCTTCAATACGAGATCTAATATCTAATCTAACATGATGATGTTAGCGATAGCGATAGCGCAGTGGATAACATCTGGCGTAGAGTGCGAGAGGTACAGAGATCGAGTCCCATAGGCGGACATGCTTTGTAGGCTGCAATTTGCGCCGTGTATTGCTGGCTATCTGTTCTGTTAGTAGTTAAGATTTATCGCATAACATGTACATGTACAGCGCAGTGCGTTTGCAGGCGCTTGATTAAAGAATAAATATTATTATTATTATTATTATTCTATAGCGCCGCTATAATAATACCCATCTGAACCAGTATTGTATATTTGAATTCTGAACCAGTATTGTATATTTGAATTCTGAACCAGTATTGTATATTTGAATTCTGAACCAGTATTGTATATCTGAACCAGTATTGTATATTTGAATTCTGAACCAGTATTGTATATCTGAACCAGTATTGTAAGTTCGGCGCCTTGTGACCGGAGGGTTGCAGGTTCGAATCGCACTCTAGCCGCTGCGTACGGACCTTGGGCAAGTCCTTCACTCGCAATTGCTCGTGGCGCTTCGGCGTGAAAATTCCGGCACAGTATCAAATGCTGTAGTCGGGAGCGCCTCTGAGTAGTAGTAGACTTCGAGAGGCGCTATAGAAATATCCGGAATAATAATAATAATAATTTGAATTCTGAACCAGTATTATATATCTGAACCAGTATTGTATATTTGAATTCTGAACCAATATTGTATATCTGAACCAGTATTGTATATTTGAATTCTGAACCAGTATTGTATATCTGAACCAGTATTGTATATTTGAATTCTGAACCAGTGTTGTATATCTGAACCAGTATTGTATATTGTATTGTGTCGGATCGTATGACGGCTTGCCTCTGGTTCGCCATCGGTTGATAACTTGTGCATCAGGCTTTGACGTGATAGAAGTCATAGATTGATGATTAATTAATTAATTATAAGAATCGTGTCGATTGGTTGTGTGTTGTTTTTCTTTCTCCAGGGGATGTAATTGAAATGAGAGAGAAGACAGCTTCGTCCATGCGAGACGTTGATTGGCAGACGCAGACTTGTGGCATTGGATACGAAGTACTCGGTTAGTCTAGGCAGCATTTAATTTCCCTGGTTGTACCTCAGGCAGAGGTATATGGTAAGGCATACGATAATGCAATAAATTCATTGAAAAATGAGCAGGGTCGAGCCAATACGGTCGCTGTAGAAAAACTTGTTCGTGTACATTTAATGCAATGCCAGGTAAGATGAAGTAGGCTAAGGTGAAATGAGGTGGTGTGTAGGTGACGTAGGTAAAGTCATGCTGCGGCTAAGCAAGGTACGATATGATAAGGGAAGGTAATGCAAGGTAAATAACTCAGACACTTTGTAGTTCAACTGTAACAAGGCAACCAGAGTATTTCATTTTTTTTATCTTTCTTGTTAGCTATTCAAGCAATTTTAAATCTTGTTTGCGATAGCACGGAGTTCGACATTGCTTAACTTCATTCTGGATATAGGCCTACTTTTTAATAGAAGCGGCGATGATACAGAATTCGCTCTCACTTTCTCTGTCAACAGATATTGAAATGGTAAAGATAATTAATAATTAATTACTTGATTGATTAATTAATTAATGACATATGAGTGGTTTGTCGTTTGTCTTTACTGTAACATCAGGTGCCTGGTCCAACTTGAGAGTGGGACAGGAGATTTCCTCTTTGATGCGATCCAATGCGAGAAACCTGTTAGCCGTCGGTCACAGCAGTGGACTGCTGAGTCTTTATCGATTTCCCTGCACGGCAGAGAGGGTGAGCACTCCCCTCGCCAATTTCTTAATCAGACAACACGATCCTAGACCAGCATTAAGTAGTTGGTCCTATTTGTGCTTATTGTAATTGCAAAGCTATATAGTGCCAATGCAAAAAAATACTTAAAAGAGGCGCTCCCAACCTAACACAATTGGACCATGATCGAACAGAATGGTCTTCGTGTTTGGCTTAATTGTAATTAGAATTTGTCTGGAGCCGCGCGTGTAGAGAAACTTAACATACACTCAGGGACGCTGTCTATACGGTAAATCTAAATAATTTAGTGTTAAGCACCGATGAGAACAAAAAGTTCATACATACTATAGCAAACAATGTAGAGTTAACAAGCCAACTACATCTATGGTACTGGTGAATGGTTGCAAAAGGGGCATATCTGTCTTTAAATAAGACAATCAAGCCATAGTCTGATCAATACCAGCAAGTAACTGGTACAGAGAGGCAGCCTATATATATATATATATATATATATATATATATATATATATATATATATATATATATATATATATATATATATATATATATATATATATATATATATATATATATATATATATATATATATATATATATATATATATACACATATACACATATGGTGGTTAAAAATTCCGAGATGAGTGCAATATAGACCTCAACTTCTGCGTAGGGCAAGGCAACTGTTCCTGCCTGATTATTACTCGTGTATTAAGCTCCGCTCTCTAACGATCAAGCATCAATCGATGGCGCTGACCAGTTGTGATTGAAGGACTAGTTCAAGGTGCTTACACAGCGACCGCATGAGTGGAGGCTTGAACCCGTTCTTTCCGCGGAACAAGGTGATCGCTCTAACCAATCGGCTACCGTGTCCCATGCCTGTACCGTATAGGCATAGATCATGTGGATTATTTGGATCATATGGATCATGTGGATCATATAGATCACATGGATCATATGGATCATATGGATCATATGGACCGTGTGGATCATGTGGATCATATGGATCATATGGATCATATGGATCATGTGTATGTTTGTTAAAGCCGGACTCGGATCGACACAGGATCGGTAGCGGACGGGTGACGGACGTCTGCTTCACCTGTGACGATGATCATCTGATCGTCGCCTCCGGCCGAGATGGAGTCATGATGCAGTGGCAGCTCATGACGACGAACAGCATCAGCAACCACAGCATCGCTACTCACAGATACAGTATCAGCTAGGACTCAGCTGCTACGAAAATCGCCTAATTATTTTCTCCGCTTATCATACTATCTTCCATGTTCATATCACCGATGTAATCGCTAACGTCATCAATGAACTCCTCTCTACGTCATCAATGAACTCCTCTCTGACGTCATCGCTGAAGACCTTGCTGACGTCATCACCGACACAACAATCGGAGTCGAGAGACAAGACAAGTTACGTGTGAGCATAACAGTCTTCCGAAGTCTTGGACTCGTGTAGAGGGGGTTAAACCCTATAAAACGATATACTCTATAATCTTCGTATTATATTAGACCTGTCTAATTGGCTTATGATAAAACGTTATGCCTTATTTCTTAGAGAACCGAAATGAATCTCATACAGTCCGCAGTATTATGTAGGCCTAGAAGTGATTTGAAACTTCACTATAGGCTCCGATGGGTGTGCGATAGGCCTAGCGTAGTGGTTAGCCTGCTGGACCGTCAGTCGAGAGGTGGAGGATTCGAATCCCGCCAGAGCAGAGATTTGCTTCGAGATTACTGCTCCAATTGTCCTCTCAGCCAACTCAGCTGTAATAATGAGTACACTGAATGAGTACACTGAATGAGTACACTGAATGAGTACACTGTCGATGGGTAGATCAGACGGTGAGGACTGGCCACCCGACCTCATATGCCGAGGTCATAGGCGTAATTTGTGGGGGGTACGAGGGGTACCCGTGCCCCCCACTTTTTGGACTGGGGGGTACTGTACCCCCGACTTTTTAAACAATGCCAATCAATATTTTATTATTGTGCCTTCTCAGAGAACGCAGTCACTACCAAAAGTATGAAAATACTTAGATACACAGGTAAACCGAGAGCCAAAATTAATGTGAACACTGGCAGGGAATGGGCACCATGTGAAAAGCTAAAGTGGAGAAGAAATTGGTACCCCCACTTTTTAGACCAAAGTATTGGTACCCCCCACTTTTTAGACTAAAGTTACGCCCCTGGCCGAGGTTAAGAAAGCGAAGTCCCTAACGCTTTTTTATACCCGCGGTTGCCCCTCTTGCTGGCTCTTCTTCTACTTTACATAGGCGCCGAGTTGACGAAAATAGTGTGAGTGCCCAAAGAGAGTAAAACGAATAATTTTCACCTTTTTTTGTTACAATGTTATAGACCAATGCTACAAAATACCATGGTTCTCTCCAGTATCAATTCTCAATTCCTTTGTTTGATGATTATAATGTCAAATTAATGTCAAATTACAAATACCGTGGCTTCTCTTGTCCAGGAATTCTTAACTCCTTCGTTTTATAATTATAATATCTTTATATGTTACAATGATTCACAACTAAATGGCTTCTCTCTCAAACTCAAGAATTCCTTCCCTAATCCATCTGATCCTCTGCCTTCCAAGCTTTCTCGTCCTCAACGAAACCCTCCGTAACAACTGCTCTGCCTCTCCCTGGTCTCTGTGGCAAACCGGACTCGGATCACCAACGGACATCGATCTCTGGACAACCCCTGAGATACGACGCAGCGCTCGTGAATAAGCCGGTGCTCTGCGCTTGGCTTTACAGTGTCGCTTTAGAAAATTGGAGATAACGGTTACGATGCATTGTTTCAAAGCATGCCATTCTTTTAGGAGAGTGTCTGACAAAATTAATTAAATCTTTGACTATATTGATCGTGTCTCTGCATTCTGGAACTCTAGATTTTGCTTTCTGAATGCCTAAATTAATTAAGTGAGTGATTTGTATAGTAAACACAGAAACCTTTATTTAAACTTCCTTAATTCGACTGTATTCCAGTTATCCCTCCGCACATGGCAGAGGCGTCGTCACACCCTTGTCCTTTGCAATTTCCCACTGATAAGTCAAAACCAAGCAAAAATATCCTTGGTTATATTCAGACCAGGTAGGTAGCCTATCTGCATCGAGTTGACGAAAACAGTGTGAATGCCCAAAGACAGTCAAAGCAATTTTCGCGCGTAAGCGCGGGAAATTTGTTTGGGATCTATTGATAGATAAGTAATGCCAATAGAAAAATAATCTCTTAAATTGCGTTTTTGCGGGCTGATTTCTGGTGGTGCCCAGGCATAGGTGGGCCTCGCAGGGCCAATTTCTGGTGGTGCTGAGCACTCACGGGCCTCGCAGAGTCGGCGCCCATGCTACTTTATATACTGCATGTGTTATCACCGCGACATCATCATCATCATCCACCGCATCACTGTCATCCTATTCACCGTTATTATCATCACATTCGCCATCATCGTCCTTCGCCTATTTTAATCGCCCTACCCGCACTAGACTGAGTCTATTTATCATCTCTACTCATTGATGACATCGTTATCTATGCATATTTTATGGACAGCGAAAGACGCAACAGAAACTTAATGCCTCGAACTAATGACTCAGCTTATTTGTATTTCTACAGTATATGTATTTTTTTAACACTGTCTTAACTATAGAACTAATTTATTCGCTCAAACTTTTCGATGGTTAAGTTATATAAGAACTGTTACTAATATATAGAAAATTTTTCTCTTATAATATTGCAGAATGTCAGCTTGTTTTCCTCAATAAAAGAATATTGTATTGTATTGTGTTGCAAGTTTGGCGTCAATTGGATGATATGTCGAGAGTCGCAGGTTTTAATCCAACATTCCATCCGCCAGCATCGTAATCGCATGGTTGAGTAGGAGACAAGGGATAAGTTGCGGTGGGTTGTGTTCACTATTTAGAATTAGAGAAATTGGAAGGAGGCGAAGTGGATGGTGGATCAGTGTAGAGGTGGGACATCAGTTTTGAATGGAAAGCCTCGGGAGTTCCAGACAAAGGATCTAGCTGAAATATCAGGTACACGCAGGGCCGTAAATTTGGTTTAGAAAGTTTGGGTACCAATTTTCGTATCATTTCCCCGTCACGACTGTACCTTGACTTTCTCCTTACCTTCTTCTTTTTACTTATCATCTTCTATGGCTACTTCTTTGTCTTTCTCTTTGTCTTCTTTCCTGCTTTCTTCTTTGCCACCTACGCCATCTTTTTACTTACCTGCATTTTTGCCTTCTTTACGTTTTCACTCACCTTCTTCCTTGCCTTCTTCGATTTTTCGTTGACTTCTTTGCGTTTCTGCTTGCCTTGTTCTTTGCCTTTTAACTTACCTTCTTCTTTACCTTTGCTTTCGTTTTTTTCTTTCTCTTTGACTTCTTTCCTTCCTCTTTACCTTCAGATTGCCTTTCTTTTTACTTTCTACTTTGACTTGCTCCTTATCTTCTTCCTTATCTTCTTACATGGCTACTTCTTTGCCTGTCTCTTTGCCTTCTTCGTTGCTCTCTTCTTTGCCTTTTTACTCACCTTCGCCTCGCCTCGTTCTGTACTTTCTTCTTTGCTTTCTATTTTGCATTCTTCATTGCCTTTAACTTACCTTCTTCTCTGTCTTTCTCCTTGACTTCTTCTTGGTCTTCTTCTTTGCCTTCTTCTTTTTCTTCTTGTATGCCTTTTTTACTCACTTTTCTCTTTTCCATTTTTCTTTGCCTTTACCTTTGCCTTCAACTTTCTTTGACTTCTTCTTTGCCTTCTTTATTGCCTTCTTCTTTGCCGTTTTACTTACCTTCTTTGCTTTCTTCTTTGCCTCCTTCTGTGTTTTCTTCTTTGCCTTCTTCTCTGCCTTTTACTTACCCTTTTCTATGCCTTTCTCTTAAGACTTCTATACTTGGCCTTCTTCTTGACCTTCTTGTGTTCCTTCTTCTTTGCCTTTTTACTTACCTTTCTTCTTCGTCTTTTGCTTTGCCTTTATCCTTCCATTCTACTTTCTTTGAGTTCTTCTTTGCCTTTTTGCCTTCTTCTTTGCTTTCTTCTCTGCTTTCTTCTTTATCTTTCTTCTTTGCCTTATTCTTTGTCTTTTACCTACCTTCTTTTTCTTTGCCTTTCTCTTTGACTTGTTCTTGGCCTTCTTCTTTGCCTTCTACTGTTCCTTCTTCTCTGCCTTTATCTTTGCCTTCTACTTCCTTGACTTCGCTTTGCATTCTTTCTTGCCTTCCTCTTTGCTGTTTTACTTACCCTCTTTGTTTTTCTTCTGTGCCTTTTTCTTTGGCCTTTATACTTACCTTCTTCTTTGCCTTTCGCGTTGACTTTCTCTTGGCCTTTTTCTTTGCCCTCTTCTGTTCTACCTTTTTACTTACCTTTCTTTTTTGCTTTTTCTTTGCCTTTACCTTTGCCTTATACTCTTTACCATCTTCTTTTCCTTCTTTTGTGCCTTCTTCCTTACCGTTTTACTTAACGTTTTTGCTTTCTTCTTTGCCTTCTGTTTTGTCTTTCTTCTTTGCCTTCTTCATTGCCTTTTACTTACCTTCTTCTTTGCCTTTCTCATTGATTTCTTCTTGACCTTCTTATTTGACTTCTTCTATTCCTACTTCTTTACATTTATCTTTGCCTACTACTGTTTTTACTTCTCTTTGCCTTCTTGTGTGCCTTTTCTTTGCCATTTTACTTACCTTCTTCGCCTTCTTTTTTGCCTTCTTCCTTGTCTTTCTTCTTTGCCTGCTTCTCTGCCTTTTACTTACCTTCTTCTTTGCCTTTCGCCTTGACTTCTTCTTGGCCTTCTTCTTTGCCTTCTTATGTTCTACCTTTTAACTTACCTTTCTTTTTCGTCTTTTCTTTGCCTTTATCTTTGGCTTACACTCGAACTTCTTCTTTTCCTTCTTTTTTGTCTTCTTCCTTGCCGTTGTACTTATCTTCGTTGCTTTCTTCTTTGCCTTCCTTTTCTTCTTTGCCTTTTTCTTTCCCTTCCACTTTCTTCGACTTGTTTGCCATCTGTTTTGCCTTCTTTGCCGTTTTACTTACCTTCTTTGGTTTCTTCTTTGCCTTCTTTGTCTTTCTTCTTTGCCTCATTCATTGCCTTTTACTTATGTTTTTCCTCGCCTTTTTCTTTGGCTTCTTCTTGACCTTCTTCGTCGCCTTCTTCTGTTCCTACTTCTTTGCATTTATCTTTGCCTTCTACTTTTTTGACATCTCTTTGCCTTCTTGTTTGCCTGTTCTTTACCATTTTACTTACCTTCCTTCTTCTTCTTTTTCTTCTTCTTTCTCTTTCTAATTTTCCTGCTTAGCTTCTTCTCTGCCTTTCGCCATGACCTTCTTGGATTGCTTCTTGGCCTTCTTCTGTTCTGCCTTTTTACTTACCTTTCTTTTTTGCCTTTTTCTTTGCCTTTATTTTCGCCTTATACTTTCTTTGACTTCTTCTTTTCATTCTTCTTTTGCCTTCTTCTTTTCCATTTTACTTACCTTCTTTGCTTTCTTCTTTCCCTTCTTCTTTGTCTTTCTTCTGTGCCTTCTTCGTTGCCTTTTACTTACCTTGTTCTTCGCCTTTCTCTTTGACTTCCTCTTGGCTTTCTTCTTTGCCTTCTTTTGTTCTTTCTTCTCTGCCTTTATCTTTGCCTTTTACCTTCTTTGACTTCTCTTTGCCTTCTTGTTTGCCTTCTTCTTTACCGTTTTACTTACGTTCTTTTTTCTTACTTGCCTTCTTTCTCGTCTTCTTCTTTGCCTTCTTCAATGGCTTTTACTTACCATCCTTGCCTTTCTCTTTGACTTCTGCTTGGCCTTCTTCTTTGCCTTTTCTGTTATACGTTTTAACTTACCTTTCCTCTTTGCCTTTTTCTTTGCCTTCTACTTTCTATGACTTGTTCTTTGCCTTCTTTCTTGCCTTCTACTTTGCGGTTCTACTGACCTTCTTTGTGTTCGTCTTTTCCTTCTTCTTTTCCTTCTTTTTACATTTTTACTTACCTTCTTCTTTGCCTTCTTCCACGCCTTTCTCTTTGACTTTTTCTTTGACATTCTCGTTGCTTTTAACCAACCTTCTTCCTTATCTTCTTCTTCGCCTTCTTTGTCTTGCTCTTTGCCTTCTTTCTTGACTTTCTCTTTGACTTCTTCTTTGCCTTTTTGCCTTCTTAGTTGCCTTGTTACTTACCTTCTTCTTCACCTATTTCTTTGCCCTCTCCTTTGTCTTGCTCTTTGCCTTCTTTCTGGCCTTCTTCGCCGCCTTTTTACTTACCTTCTTTTGCCTTTCTCTTTGCTTTTGTCCTTCCCTCTTCTTTGCCTCTTTACTTATCTTTCTTTTTGCCTTGTATTGTGCCTTTTTCTTTGCCTTCTTTTTTGCCTTCTTTTTTGCCTTGTTCTTTGCTTTCCTCTTTGTCTTCATCTTTGCCGTTTTACTTAAATTCTTCTTTGCCTGCCTCTTTGCCTTCTACTTTACCTTCTTCTTCTCCTTCTTATTTGCCTTCTGCTTTGTCTTCTTCATTGCCTTTCTCTTTGCCTTTTCAAATTTTCATGACTATTCAAGGAACTATTATGTCTTGTTTTAGAATTCCGTATTCATTTTGATTTCTGTTTTGACGAGTTTTTCTGAGTTGATGTCACCTTCCACCATGGCGACACTTTAGATTGTAGGCATGAGTTTATGAACGCACACAACCTTATATGCACTACAGGGCTATGGTGTAGACGAAAATACAGCCCTGTATATTTGTATAAATATATATATGCGCAAGAGCTTCAGCAGGTAGCGAGCAGAGAAATGGTCAGTCAGCCAGCCAGCCAGCCAGTCAATCAGCCACAGACTGAAATGCAGGTAGATCAACTGACGGAAATCGTAAATGCATCCACGTGCATGCGAAAGATACAACGCAAGGACAAGCACACAAACAGACAAAGACACACACACAGACACAAACAGACATAAAGACAGGTAAGAAAAGGGATTTAGGGACGATTATGTCGTGTCAGACTTTTCAAACTGGCCTTATTACATTAATAGCAGTGTATCAGGTTGTAAAATTGATATCCCCACGTTTTAGACCAAAGTTGCTCCTCTGAGCGAGGTTGCTCCGAGCGGGCTATCATTCTTCGGTGTTAGTAAGTAGTTAGTCATCGTTACACACTGGTACAAAGCCAAGACTTACCACAGTACTTGATGCTCGGCTGCCGCGACCTGTTCATGGTTGTGCTAGGAAGGATCATGGCTTCGCCCGAATGACAATGACGATCAACGTCCTCGTGTTTCATAAGGTTTACCTGATGTTTGGACTAGAGATGAATAATTATGCAGACTTCGTATCGAACCGCCAGAAATTTCAGCTTTGATTTACTTAATTTACACTGTGCCGTTTGGCCTTCAGAATCGCCAACGAAGTATAGGCCTAATCTCACACAGCGCCTTTTAGATTCGTTATTTTAAAAAATTGATACAGGCTAATTGCATTCGCCAAGTTAAAACAATTATAATTATCCAGTTTGCGAATATGCGATGCGACAAAGAACAACGTTCGTCATGACCAGCAAAGCGTCATAGACCTATGACGTCACCAAGAAACAAATAGGCCTACCAAAAACCATAGATATAACAAGCCAAACGGATGATTAAAACAATAATTACGTTACTGTTATTACTACGTCGTTCTGTATACCTTCTTGATAGCAAACTTTCCATGTGCAATCATATTGGTTCTATCACTAAAGCCTGCTTTTTTTCATCTCCGTCGAATTCGCCAAATCAAACGCTGCTTATATGAACACTGCCCTCGTGTCCTGGTCCATTCACTTGTCATGTCCAGGATCGACTATTGTAATTCGGTACTTTCTGGGCTATCAAAAACTACCCTTGCACCACTTACCTCTGTTATCCACACTGCAGCTAGTAGGCCTATATAGTTAAAAACCTCGGCCCTAGACCTCACTCCTCTACGTCAACTTCATTGGTTACCTGTCCAGGCTCGTATATCCTTCAAAATCTGTCTTCTGATGTTCAAGATTATGTCAGGTTCAGCTCCACCTTACTTGTTATCTTATCTCTAGTTACACCACGTGCTGTCCTTGAACCAAGGCGCGATTACGTTCAGCTTAAAAAGGAGACTTTGTAGTCAAAAGATCAAATCTTCAATTTGGAAACAGGATGTTTGAATTAAGCGGCTGGTCCAGCTGAATGGAACTCTCTGCCAGAATCAGTTCGAAGATCCACTTCAATAAACACTTTTAAGACTAAGCTCAAAACTCATTTATTCTCTAAGTAGGCTACTATAATTAACCACTGCATTGTATATAACGCGTCCTTTGAGTAAGACTCTGTTTTATTAAGGCACGTTATTAATATAAGTTGTATTGTTGTATTGTATTGTATTGTATTGTATACAATGTAGGCCTAAGTAAGTAAGAAAGTAATCTGTTATTATCACAAGACAAACGCTCATACTTTACAAGAACAATATGCGTATACAGTGACGAAAAGTAGCACAATATCAGTAGAACAAAATTTAATGCAACATTATAAACCGTTTCAGAATGTGCGCAATGCGTTCCGTTGAACTTGCGTTGATCTGTATGACCTGATTATGTCATTCTAACGGTCTGAACTGCGGTCAAACCCGGTGTAGCGATTTCAGATTACCCCCATTTCAAATAACCCCCCCCCCGGAAACTTGAAATCGCATTCAGATTACCCCCTACGATTTCAGATTACCCCCTCAAATGAATGGGTCCCGTTCTTCGACTATCTCATAATAATAATAATAATAATAATAATAATAATTGTTAGCATTTATCATTAAACTCTCATTACCCATCTGGTACATGATGTAGGCCTACAATAAGCTATCTTTCTCTGTAGATCACAATAACAGCAACTAGGTTGAATCTTTGTATATCTTATGTTTGTATGTAGGCCTAATATGTCAGGCACATTGAACTAGTGTGTGTATGAGTGGTTTTAATGCAATTAACATTTCTGTTACTTTTTCCATTTTTTCAAATATTGAGGTTAACTTTCAATTTTGTATGTTTCACGTGTTTTATTCAATAAACATAGGCCTATCATGACTTGTAAAGATAAGAATTTAGGCCTATAGGGCCTAATTTTAGCTTAATCAGACAGAGGGTAATATGAACAGGGCAGAGGTAACTTGAAATCGCGTTCAGGCTTTAATGCGAAATCGATTTAAGATAGGCCTAACCGGGGGTTACTTGAAATGGGGGGTAGCCTGAAGTCTTTACACCGGGTCTCCACTCATATGTAAACCAGGGTTGTCGGTTTTCAAAACGAGGCACATTGAAGCCTCTGATGACTGCCTCACAAGCTGAGTCCGATTCCTTTTATTTCTCGTCGTCCATGGCAATCATTATTCGCGACTTCAGCCCATGTTTGTGCACTTACATATAAGTGTGTAGTCGTAAGCTCAAACATTCTAAAGCGCCACTTAAAAGCCAAACGGAGGGCACCATCATATTCACGAGAGCTATGCCAAGTCAGAGGGCTGTCAAATGGAGATCCAACTTGGATCATCCAAGTACTGTTGCAGGTAGCCAGAGAGAGGGGCAGAGTAGCTGCTAAGGCGGGTTTCGTTTTGGTTGAGAACTATTGGAAGGCAGAGAATCAGATGAATCAGGGTAGGAATTCTTGGGGAGTTGGGACTTCAGTGTTGATTGGAAAGCCTGAAGCGATTTGGCGCGAAGAAATACTGAGACCAAGATTTTGCCCGACGATTGGGCTACTAGTAAAACAGATTTTGTGCGGGGTAGTTCGTCCGGCAGGGACGACAGTTGCACGTTGTTTTAGAACATAAACTTCACTCTGGAAGTTAAAGATAAGAAAAACTTGCGTATTTTTTACAGTTTGTACTCTCAGGAGTAGTCCGTTAGGCAGAAGTATCGAAATAATGAATTGCATTAGAATAGGATGTCGAACGCGAGTTCTAACAAATGATGGCGAATTTGAAGGCACAATTCAGAGTTTCGATGTCGAGCTGGGATTTATCGCTCTGAAAAATGGTTACTTTCTTTTTTTGTCCACACTGGTGGTATTTATATATAACTTCTTCACATAAAAATACACGAAATAATCGTAGTCTTTCTCTATAGACCACTTGCAGCCGCTAAATTATATCCACCTCAATTATTTGACAGTGAAATCGATTGCTCTGCACAGATGCGTGCTATGCGCGAATTGAAAATGCCATTCACACGCAAGTCACGATTTCTTTTGAATGTATCTGAATGAGTTTGTACGGTGCAGGACAGTTTGCTGTGAGTGCATGTTCTCACATATTCTTGTATGTATTACAGAAGGACTCTGCCACTGCCAGTACAGGAATTACAGTTTACGAGTAATATTAGTACAAAAACATAACTAAGCATACTGTATGGTCTGGTAAGGGAATAAGGGAGGAGGTTCATGGGGGTGACACTGTGACTTGCCGCAATGGGTGACACCAACCCTAGTGACGCCACTGCCTATGTGTCTCTCTCTCTGTGTATGCTTATTTTCTCTGTGTTTCCCTCTGTCTGTCTGTCTCTTTCATTTGTAATTTTTTGTCCTTCTCGTCACAGCACATACTTGATCATTTCGCTTAAAAGTAACTGAGAGAAAAACGTCTTCTTGCAGTTCTTTGTCTGAAGAGTCAAAAGAAGTTTCCAAACATCATCAATTTTATGAAGAATGAAATCAAGAAGTGTAAGTCATATATATATATATATATGTGTATATATATATATATATATATATATATATATATATATATATATATATATATATATATATATATATATATATATATATATATCGAGAAGTGTAAGTAATCAACCGAATGCCAGGCATTCACCACTAAACATGTTCATTGTGAGTCAATAAAAGTGGTTGTCCTACACTTGTGGAATGAAAGGTATTAACTGTTATAGGACATGTTGTTTGTTATTACTAGTTTACTTTTGAATATGCTAGGGTTAGGGAGTAACCGATAAGCATTTTTCTTCCGAAAACCGATGCCGATAATTTAGCACATTTTATTGGTGATTCCGATACCGATACCGATAATATTTGTTGAGCTGGTGAGTGAAGTTGTGACAATATGATGGTTATGTTAAAATATATATATATACATATATATATACAGATATATTAAAAATTTGTGGCATTTCATTATGTGTTTTGCGATTGCCTTGCTGAAGTTGCAGAAAATTTCGGTCGATGAAAAACTACATCAGCAAACTTATTTCTGAAAATGTATTATCAATTTAGAATTTTAGATTAATTTTAAGCAAATTTCAAGGAAGCGCACCCCCTTAAAAATTTCATTAGCTTTCTCAGGAAGTGCACCCCCTTAAAAATTACAATTTTCTAACTATTTATCGGTGATTGAATTATCGGATTTTCTGATAATGGGATTTGAAGTAGTCATCGGTGCTTATCGGTTTCCGAGCCAATAACCGGTTGCTCCCTAGCTAGGGTAATATGTATATGCTCCACCCTGAATGTCCAAAGTCGTGGTTCTCTGTGCTCATACATGCAGGCTGAGCTTCTAGTTCGGAGCTCGTGGACTGCTCTTAGGCAGCGCCATGCTTTCGATGTTGCTCACCCTGCAGTCCAGAATGCGCTTCCTGTGGCGCGTCGCTGAGTCCCTGAATCCCATGCCGTCATATTTTACTCTAATGTTAAGACTGCTGTTCACCCGGGTTTGGATGTGTAGTGCTTCTGAGTAGACAGCCTTGAAGGGGTACTATATAAATTTCCGGTATGAATATATGTACCTGTATGTACATTGTACATGTTCTGTATGACTGTTAAGATATACATAACTGTGTCAGAACAGTTAAGTAATGCCTTTTAAGGACATCACAAAAGATCTGAGAACATGACTGTCGCAAGGATTTTAAATTTGTTTACCTAATATAGAATGAGAATGTAAATTGGTGGGTAAGTATCTTATGTCTGAGGATATACAGTTATGTTTACTAATAGGTATTGTACCAGAACTTTGTAGTTGAAAAGCTGGTTTAAAACTGTTTGTAAAACAGGATGCTACAAATATCGAATGTTAGGATTTGTCAGATTTCGTAAAAGGCTAAAGTACAGTAGTTTTATTTATTAATAGTCTATTTAATAAGTCTAATTAATTAAATATTAGAAATTTTTTGTGTATTTTGCTTCTTCAGTGACAATTTTGAGTGAGCCAAAATCGAAAAATAAGAGGTAAGGTTTGCTTTGGTTATAAGTGCATTGTGCTCTATTATTGTATTGATGAATTTCTGTGGTGTCTCTTACAGAAAAACTAATGACTTAAGTTGTCAACTGCATTTTACCTTTAAGCACCAAGATGATTGGCAGAAGCCAATTATGGTTATGTCTGGAAATCCATTTACTCTTTCCATAACAGATGTTAGAAATGCATGATAAACTTCATTACACATGCGATGGAGACATACTCTGGCCTGTCAGCACTTTGATCTGGGTTTGAATCTTCAGTGTAATAAATAGAGTATACATTATCTTATCCTGTCAGGGTTTGAAAATGTTCCAGAACATTTAAAGTGTAAGTACTGAAATGCACTGGCACATCCTTCAGGACCTTGGGATTCGTCCACTGCTGGTTCAAGGGCAAAAGAGTGGGAAATAGCACCACCCACTGGAAACATGGGAGTTTCTAGTTGTTTACTTAACTTTGTCATTACTGTTACTAATTAATTACCTATTTTGACTGCAGTGTTTGGTGTCTTGAGTCTGCAGTTGCATTTGGACTTATCACTTTAACAACGAGCATGTACTAAAATGTACAGAAAACTAATCCCTCTCGTCATTAAAGGGTTAAGTCATGATGCAGGGTGGCATTCTGTTTGTGCAGGGCCTTGGCAGGTAATGTCCAGCCACAGGTAGCCACCAAGACAGTCAAGTCTGATAAGGTGAAGGAAGAACCATCTGCTCAGAGTCTACAAGTAGCATCCGGGAGATTTTCCAAGGAAATCGAGAAAACAAAAACAAATACTTCTGGTTAGTTGTTATTTTTCAGTGTTTTTGCGTAGATAAAAAATATTCAATCTATAGCTTGAAATATGTTCTTGTAAATGAAAAAATATCAGTAAAAAGTTACCTATGAAGTGATGTATACTCTACGTGAATCAATGCATGAATTAGTGTAAGTATGAATGGATGTGTGTTTGAGACAGTGTGTGTATCAATAGGGAATGCTCGATAGTGTAGTGGTTAGTGGGCTGGACTGTCAAATGAAAGGTCAGGGGTTCAAATCCCTGCCAAGGCATACATTTGGTTCGAGATTTCTGCACCCCATGCCAACTCAGCTGTAATGAGCACGCTGACTGTACACTCTCGGTTGGAAGATGAGACGGCGAGGGCAGGGGCGTCTATCCCCCATTCCCCATTGGAGCAACTTCCCTTTCCCCCTCTTCTTCTCCCCTCCCCGTTCCTTCCCCCCTAAAATGATGGCACACACACTGACAGAACTTCCCACCCCCCTATTTCTTGGATGGAGCATTTGCTCCAAGGTTTCTATGGTGTAGACGCCCCTGGGCGAGGGAGAGGTCTGGCCACCTGTCCTCGTATACCGAAGCTAAAAAAATAGTCACTAACACTTCATAGCCATGGCTGCCTCAGGGCTAGCTTAAGGGACTACTAAGGAATGTATCATGCATTTATAATTTGATGTATAATTGTGTGTTTGAAATGGTATGCATATGAAACAGTGTTCGTGTAATTAATGATGTGTGAATTTATGTATGTATATATTGATTAATGTATGAATCAATGTATTTAACATATTGGTGTATGTATGAAGCGATACCTGGATGAATCAGTGTATTTGTGTACCAGTATATGTTTCAGCATGTGTACTTTCTTCTGTATGTCATCTCTTTTGTAATTCTCTAGTGACTCTTGCATATCGATGCGTTTCAAGTTTCGAGCATTTGTTTTTATTTTGATGGGTTTTAGTTTCAGTCCCAAACAGACCTACGCTTGAAATTCCTACTACTGAGCAGGCTCTCCTTGGTGGCGTTCCATCTCAGTACTGCGAAACAGGAAGCCAGTGCCTCGGTGAAAGTCAGAATGGGCCTTCTGATTATGTGTTGCTGGAGGATGTATCAGACGAATTCTATCTGGCGATCAAGAAGATTAGCTCGACAACAGTTATTGGAGTGGCAATGGAAGGAACCAACCTTGGCAGAAACGGACAGCTGAGTTGGATCATGGTATGTGCGTGTGTGTTGTTTATGTGTTTTTATATATATTAGTTAATATATATATAATATATATATATAAAATATATATTTAGTTAATGTATATAATTTATATATATTTCTTTGGCTAGTTACGTGCTTTTTAAGAACCTTACAAGGCATATATGATTACTTCCCGGCATGTACTGACGGGAATCTCCCTGGCATCTACTCGCTCGCTCAAGACGTTTCTGTTTCCATGGGCTCCTGCACTGAGGGCGCCTCTGAATAGTTTACACCGCGAGAGGCGCCTTATAAATGACTAGATACGATGCGATACTTAGTTGTTATTATTATTATTATTACACATTAAGTGGCTCTATCTAATGGTTAAGCATCAATCAATGGCTATGGGTGAAGGACATGCTCAACAAGGGACTTGCTACACTCTAAACAATTGGCTAGTGTGTATCCTAAGTTAAGGTAAGATCTGGTGGATTCTTTCAACTGGGCTCATCCTGGTTGAAAGGATCCTCCATACCTTCACCCAACATAGACTGTGGCTGAGACAGGAGTAGTCTCTGCCACAGCGTGGATCTGCAGACTGAGCTCTTTCTTCCACATCACGTGTGCTTCAAAAGATTAGAACCATCAGAGAGCCCTGTGGATCCCAACAAACAAGTCCCAAAGGACTAGAAATGACAAAGTGGTCATCCTAGGATCATTTGGGCTAGAGTCATTGAGAAGGATCTGACAGCAATGAAATTCGATCTTACTTCAGCATGGAGAAAAGCTTAGGAGAGAACAGCTCAACATCGCATCATTAACATGGCTGTGCTCAGCTGAGTTCACCAGAAGAATAAAACTTGCCCAGGATTTGGCTTGCATAATGAATAATTATCTTTCCAACCGTCAACTAATGGCCACAGCATTATCATAGGTTAACTAGAGTTTTATAAGATTATTAGTGTTGTTAAGATTGTTGTTCATATTCTCGAATATTTTTGTGTCTGTTGACAGATCAGTACAAAGCATCACGTGTTCTTGTTTGATGTTCTTTCATTTGGGGAAGATCTCCTAATAGGCGTTTTCAAGCCTGTCTTTGAAAACGGAAACATTTTAAAGGTAAACATCTTTAATTAGTGTTTGCAGTTTACACCATGCTCAGATACATGCTGGTAGTGTTTGCAATTTGCACCATGCTTAGATAAATAGTGTTTGCAGTTTACACCACGCTCAGGTACATAGTGTTCACAGTTTACACCATGCTCAGATACATAGTGTTTGCAGTCTACACCATGCTCAGATACATGCATACATACATATGTACATACTTGAATGCATAAAATACAAACATAAATTGTTGGTGACTTCTCGGCTGTTCCAACAGGTGGTGCATGACTGTCGTTGCATTTCTGATCTTCTGTTCAATCGTTATGGTGTCGGTTTCGTCAACATATTCGATACTCAGGTTGCGAGCGTCATTCTCTACCAGAAGGACTGTGGCCGTCTTCCAAAGTCAGTCGACTCTCTTGTCATCTGTATCATGAAAAATCTCAATCTACCGGATGAAGTAATTTACACTCAGAAGGCTCTGGCTAACAGATTCAAGGTGATCAATAATGGTTTTTATTTTACAGCTTTATATTATACAAGCATATGACAGAGTATTATTGAAACTGAGGACTTGCTCAAGGTCCATACACAGCAACCACCTCGGGTAGGTTTGAACTTGTGCTTTCTGCATTACAGGCGAGCAGTCGTATCATTTGGCTTGTGTGCCCCACCAATTGCCTCATTATTGATACTTTCGTTAATGTTTTAGAGACATTAGCTTTTTCTCCAACTCTACTGAATATGCTTTTGTAATTTCAACACTTATTATTGTTTTTCATTAGGTTTTATTAACATAATATTTTAATCTTTGTAATATTTCAGTTTTAATTGGCTTTTTCAACTGGCAAAAGCACTGCCTATGCTAGCTGTGAAGAGTTGCTGAAATTTTTTCTTCTAGGACAAAGTTCTTTAGTTATAAAAAAAATTTGGACAGCTAGAAAAGTCACTGTTGGTGGACTGCAACACACTGCAAAGTCCAACCAATAACATATATCTGCATTTAATACTGATGATTTATTGTGTTTGATACTTAGTAAACTGTTCTTAGTTTCAGATCATTTTCAGTCTTAAATGCAAAATATTATTGTTGTTTTATGTCCACTTCAGTGCAACCCGAGCGTTTGGAATATTCGCCCGGCTACAGATAACGTCTTTCAGGCAGCGGCATTCAGTGTCCGCTATCTTCTTGAGTTGAGGTTACGGCTGATTGAAAAGATGCTGGGTGATTTTGTAAACGGTGTGGATATCTACCTTGGAGTGTTGAGAGATGCATCTGATAGCCATCTGGCTCGTCTGCAAGTAATGACCGTTTGGATTTCTTATGTGGAGTTAATAAGAGTCAATAGATTGTCTCTGTCTTAGCAGATGTGTCTTGTCAATACTGACCTGATTATGGCTTGGTTTCTTGCACCATTGGTTGATGTCTTATTCATTAGACACCAGCGCGATAAAGATTACTACTACTACTACTAATAATAATAATTACGAGTCTTTCTTGCAGAGTAAGACAGTTATTGAATTCATATTCATGTCCAGAAGATGTGTTGCTCTGGTAACATTTTAAAGTCATGTAAGACTTTAAGCACTATTAGAATGCATGCATATATAACTTACCTGAAGAGGTGCAGTCAGTGATTGCAATGACATGTGTGTGAACAATTACATTTGACTGTTTCAGTTTTCTAAGTTTATTTTTTATTTTGCTGTCTGATTTGTTAGAGGTAAAATGCATAAAGTATGTAGTACTGTCGATAACTGCTTTATGATTGCTGAGCAATTTATTTTAATGTTTTCATTTCATTTGTGCATTGGTTTGCAGCTTTTGCACAAGTGTACCATCTACTTTACACCTTCTTGATCAGGGTTCAAATGCTTTTAATGAAGGACTCTTGTTGGACGACTTAATCCTTAAGAAACCTATTTAATGTAACTTGAAATTTGCAGCACATTAAGCACTGGTAGTAATCTGGTTAACTGATCCAAAGTTAAGTGTCCTAACCCTTTAACAATGAGAGGGATTAATTTTACATTTAGTGCATGCTCATCTTTAAAGTGTTAACTGTTAAGCCCACGTTTGAACACTCCAATGTCAGTCGTTTCGTGCAGGGCCACAGGTAGGAGGGAATCCTTGTGGTGTGCCTGTCTAGAAGTTGCACTGACAAAACTGCAGTCTGAGTAATGACAGCTCATAGATCTGCAGCTCTGAACCGAGTTCAATGAAATCTAATCAATGACTTCTATAGCTCCTTTTTAAAAATACCAAATCATCAATTGAAGTTCATATAGTTATAAGCATGCACCGCAGAGTCGTTATAGCGCTGTCTTCTGGAGCCACATCAGAAACTGCCTCACAATGATTTTGTGTAATACTGAAGTCATTTTCTAGAGATGAAAATGAGTGTTCGGTGTAGGTAGGCGATGACCCTACCTATGCGTCACTGAGTGATGTTAACTGGGGTTGTGTTGCAGAATCTGAGTCACATGCTACCAATGGAGTTCTCGAATCTTCAGTTCAACGCCGATGCGAGCCGAAAGAGAATGGAGGAGCTGTACAGCAGGGATCCAGATGACCACAAAGGAGCAATCGGTTGTTTGGCTACAGTTGACAAATTCACTGCAGCTTTGTCTGAGGATAGGAGGCAGGAAGAACACAAAGGTAATGAATGTATATGTATTGTATATATATTGTTAACTCTTTCGTCTGATTTCTGACTTAGCCTCTCATATAACCTTGCGCTTTGCGACTAAGGGGAGCTTTTGGTCCCTTGGGCCCACTCCGCAGTCAGACAACACCGAGCCTTGGTTGTTGGCCCGTCTTCCTGGAGTAGTCTTCCAATCGCCCTATGCTGCTTCCCCCGGAATAACTCGCCTGCTTTCTTCCGACACCTCAAGTCTTATCTATTTAGCCGTGGCTGGGCTGGGAGCGCCTCTAAGTAGGTTTCTTGAAGAGGCGCTATATAAATTTCCAGAATGAATGAATGAATATGTGTATGTATGCTTGTATGCATATATGTATTTACTTATGTATGTTGTGTATGTCTGTGTATCTATTTATGCATGTATCTACTATCTACGTATGTATTTGTGTGTATGTATATACTTATGTAGGTAATATATGTATATGTATGTATATATGTACACGTGTGTATGCGATAGACAGCACATAGTAAGTAGTATTAATAGTAGATTTCTACACCCTGTGCATTTAATCCTTGGAGTAATAAGCAATAATTAATAATAATTTCAAACAACAGTAATAATAATAAATGTAATTAATATTAGACTGTAAAAATTGGTGCCCCACTTTCTATTCCAATATAAGCCTGTGACAGATGCTGAATTTTCTGTGCATTTAGATAACACGAAACTGCAGTCATCTGACCAGATGTATCCTTGGAAGACGACCTACGATTATGACCCCAAGGATGACTCTACAAAGGATGGCAGTGGTGTACACCCAAAGGACGAGGGTCAGAATGACGTCAAAGGTCATGACCTTGATGATTCAGAGTGTGGTGAATTAACACTTGACGACGTCGTTAAAATTAAGTCGGCCACTGCACCCAAAAGTGATGCCTTTATTCTGGTTGCAGCTGGGAGCGAGTCAACACAATGCGCAAAGAAACAGTCACAGAAAAAGGCAGGTAAACTCTCGGATTGTGAATCGGAAAACCCGTTCGGCAACGCAGAGCACACCGCTCATGCTAAATCCCATTCTCGTCGCGTTCCTGTGTTCGATGATGTCTCCATAATTCCGTCTTCGAGTGAACCAGTGTTTTACATCGGTCGGTGTACAACAGATGGTTTTACCACTTCCAGTGATGATAGCACAACCCCAGAAGGTAATGCAAGACGCCACGAATTGTTGGCACTTGTGGCAAACGACAACGGAAGTGGTGAACCACGTGTGACGAGTATACAGCATGGGGGTTATGAAAATTTTCGTGTTTCAAGCAACAGGTCTGACGGATGCACGTCATCTTCGGATGAAGGAATACAGGAAAGCTTGGTAGTGCCTATGGTACCCAGCTTCGTGCCAATGGGACGAGGTGCCACTGTCTTGAAACTGTTGGGACTTCATGAGCCGCCAAAGCCAGGAATGCGTATGGTTATGAGTTCTCCCAAATGATAGAGGAATCATTAGGACTGTTTGCACTCTCCTAGGTTGCAGTCATATTGAGTTCTTTTAGATGTCGTTTGAATCTGTCTGAAAAAAAGTTTCCAAATGAAGGCACTTTGATGGTTAAAAAGCTGGTATATGAAAATGAATTGGCTGAACCACTGCACAGTTAAAGCAGTTGTGTGATGTCAATGTATGCAACGTTTATGTTGTTTTTGTTGCTGCAGTGGTGCAGTCGAAAGTCAGTTTCAAAATATATTTCAAGTCTAGTCTTATATTCACATCTTGAAAGTCGAATGTGGAAATTTATCGAATTTTGGTTTTGGAAATAAATTTTACATCTGATTAATTTTTCCAAAGAACTCGTTAGCTGTTTCTGTGTTTAAATTTGATCCCTTTTCCAAACCAAAACAAATTTGGTTCATATTTAGTTACGATTTATTGATTGATTATGGCAGACTCATGGGTTGTTAAACTGTGTTGGTTCATGTGTATAGCATGATTTTGTTTGAGAATACAGTGTAAACTCATTTGCATGGTCCCCGTTTACACACCATTCTGCTTAAGACATCATTCTGCTTATTGTGAAGCATTGTTATGTCCCTAAAGCTATTAACATGCTGTTGATACACGGTTGAAGAACTGGAGTGTAGTGCTAACTAGTGAAATTTTTCAGCATTTTCCCTTTTTACCCTAGATCTGTTTTACATGCTATATCATACGACATATCACCCCTACAACTTCGTATTAACGAGGCCACACTGTACCTGTTTGCTCAACTGTTTTTTACTTGGACATCTGCTAATGGTTGTATAAAAGATTTTATACCAGCCCTTAACATACAAACTTCTTGTGATCAGACAATTACAAATTGTATTACCATGTGAAGACTGATAAAACTGACAAGCTTAATAAAGAAGAACAGCAGTTCATTAAACTATCCAGTGAAGCAGCCATGCAAAGGCGTAACTTTGGTCTAAAAAGTGGGGTTCCAATATCTTACATATACAAGGAAGGCTGAGATTATGATCCCTGGGAAGGCACAATAATAAAATATTGATTGGCATTGTTCAAAAAGTGGGGAGTACAGTATCCCTCCATCCAAAAAGTGGGGGGTACGGGTACCCCTCGTACCCCACAAATTTCGCCTATGCAGCCATGGGTATGAAGTTAGCGACTTCAGTTTTTTAGACTTGACTATGGGCGCCTGCAGGAATTTTTGTAGGGGATGCAAAAATTTTGAGGGGGAGCAAAATGACTTCTCTGCATAAAATAGCTATTCATGAACACATGACATCTACAGAATGTAATCCTGGGAACCTTTTTAAATCCCGGGACTGACAAACGTGGAATCCTGTATTTTTGGGGATTACAAATTCGGATTTTTTTATTCAAATTACTTGATCCGCTGTATAATTCTTCCTTGGTCAACAGACGCTCGTAGGGCAGATAAGCAGCAACGACGAGTACAGAGGCCCTGGAAGACCAGGGGCGCGTTTACCATTAGGCGCGCGCCTAGGGCCCCCAAATCTCGGAGGGCCCGCAAACGAAACAAAATATATTTTTTAAATTATAAAAAATAAAATTTTACGTGTTTTTGCTAAAATTATGGTATCAAATAACTTCACATTCCTTGAAAATATCTTCTATAACTAATCATAATTACAGTGCCAAAAACACTCACAAAAACGGTTTCAAGTTCATTTTCGTGGGTTTTTGCACATGATCTGCTAAACACCACCAGAGTCTCAGACTCTCAGTCTACAAGTTCAGTAGGGCCCCAAAAATGTTTGCGCCTAGGGCCCCGTTTTCTGTAAACGCGCCTCTGTGGAAGATTACAGACGGGCTGCTGCTGCTAGGGTTCTTAGCTGCTATGGTTCTTCCTGCTGGGGTGGTCACCGGGTGTTCGTGGACCTCATTCCCCGCCGTGGTATCATTATCAACTATCGAGTTTCAACCAAGCCCTACTGCTGTCCAGTGTTTCTGCTATGGGGTCATCCATAAAGGAAGTCCGCAATGGTGGGGGAAGGGAGGGTCATTCAAATGCGGACAAATGTGGACAAGGGGGAGGGAGGGTTATGACCAGTGCGGACGTCCGCATGTAAATTTCTAAATTTGATAGATTTTTAAACACCCTTTGTTTTAACCTTTCCCGAGAGACGAAAAGGTCAGTGATGTGAATACCTAAAACCAGCCGTGTGTTAGAACTTTAAAACACTATGGGCTTACTTTTCAATTTTAAATAGCATTGTATTGGTTGGCATTTTAAGTAAGGCGATTTTAAATAAGATAAGACCAGTAGCTTATTAATGATGTTAATCACAATGTTGGGTTTCCGTTCACTGGCTTTGGCGTGCGGACGTCCACAATGGGGGAGGACGGGTAAGGTGAAATGCGGACAAGGGGGAGGGAGGGGTCCAAAGTAGGTCATATTTTGCGGACGTCCTTTATGGATGACTCCTATGCTTTGAGTCATCATTGCTCGGAGATTCTATTGTTAACACTTTATTGCTTATTGCTTTGTCGTAAACATCGAACGTTTTAACTTTTCAGTTTAAGTAACAAGTTAATAACAACGCCGCAACGTTCGTAAAATCATTACGTCTTTAGGCCTAATACACAACCGCGTTATAGTATTAAGTCGAGACGGATTTTTATTGCATAAGTGTAATCCCGGGATTGATTCATTTCTAATCCGGGATTAACAGAATGCTCCTGGGTTACATTCCCTAGTGACAACTTTAAAAATAAATAAAGGTCAAGGACTTTAGGCCTACCTAAATAATTAAGTGTTTTTTTGCTTTGAAAATCGTGTTGGGACTGTTGGAACTGTTGTAACAATCATAATAATCAACAGATTAAATTTTTTAAATATTTGCAAAATCCAGAGGAATGCACCCCCTCCGGAAGCCCATGGACCCGACATAAGAGTGGATGGCCAATCGTCCTCACCATCCTGTCGCCTAGCGAGTGTCATTGTACTAAGTTGGCTAGGTGGCACAGATGGAGCAGAAATCTCGAAAACACATTTCTGCCATGACAGGGATTTGAACCCCGGCCTCTCGGTTGACAGTCCAGGACGTTAACCACTAAATTATTGCACAGCATTGTTTGCTCCACTGATTTCTTACTTGGACATCCATCCGCTAACGGTTTTGTAAAAGATTTTTTACCATACATGGTTGAGGGTTGTGAACGTGTGATCAGACAGTTACAAATTGTAATAGGCTAGTATCCGGAAGTAAAATTAGTAACGTAGCTAGTTAAAAATAAAGATTAATTAATATTGTCTAAACGCTGCGATATTTAAACTCAAGTAAACACAGTTGTGTCACTTCCTTTCGTGAATGTATCAGGCCTACGATAAGGGGTCATCCATAAAGGACGTCCGCAATGAGGGGATGGGTCATCGAAATGCGGACATGGGGGAGGGAGGGTTTCGACCAGTGCGGACGTCCGCATCTAAACTTTTAAATTTGATAGTTTTTTAAGCACCACCTTGTTTCAACCTTCCCCGAAAGACAAAAAGGTCAGTGAGCATGCATGGTATAACATTTACTGCTACTTTAAAGAGGCTTTTATTACTGTACACCCTGATATTAAACCTGAACTCCCACTTAAACGTGCACAGGCACTGTGGAATAATTGTAAAAATAATGATGAAGACATTAAAACTTGGCTTTGGCGCGCGGACGTCCGCAAGGGGGAGGTAGGGGTGTAAGGTCAAATGCGGACAAGGGGGAGGGAGGGGTCCAAAGTAGGTCATATTTTACGGATGTCCTTTAAGACGACCCTAAATGATTGGTATTTTCATTAAGATTATTTTAATTATTTTGCATTAGGTGAGCGCAATGACAAGAACTTCATTAGGGCAAAACACTAGTGTGGATTGTTTTGTTTCTAATGTAAGCCACAGTATAAATTCTTCATTAGAATAAGACCATTGAACGATACATATACATTTATATTAAAAATACTCCTCACAATTGAAACAAATAGGTTTGAAACTGTCAGTACTAACAAACATCGATACTGGCAACATGTTCTCGATAAAATGCAAAATATGAATAAAGCGGGTCATACATGTAGCTTACACTGTGTTGCGAATATAATATAACTGTTTAAACATTTCAAGATGTTAATTATACAAAAGCATATAAAAGTAAAATAGATAATCTCATCATAATTTATTATGATTGCGAATAAAGGCACTGAACACAGAAATAAGAAAACGAACAAGAGTTGTGATGAAAGTAATTGGCAAATTGCTTGCGGAATAAAATAACTGAACTATCGGCCCGGGTCATGTGTCTGAAGTCTATTTGTTACGCAGTGTTTGTCAATTTTGTATAGTCATGCAAAATCTGTGTTGCGTGCCGCAGTTTCGTGTGAATTTTCGAAAGTCTAGGACCAATTATGTAGAATCCTTGTGCACAAGTTGGACGAGTGGGGTTCACTGTAGTGTCAATTTCAGTTGTGTAACTGTGTGTAAAACTTTTAATGTCTGTCTCTGTGATAATAAACTAATTGTATGTAAAATCTATGGTAATTATTGCTGTCATAATTATGCAAAGTCTATTTCCTGATTTGGTTTTAGTCCGTTTAGAAGACACTGGGGCGTCGCCGCCATTTGAAAAGTACGGTAATAGGCCTACGGCAAATTAAAGAGTCTGGGGGACTGAAGCCTTTAACAGACAAAAAGTGGTACGGCAGGTATGTTGTTGCGGTTCCGGTCCACTATTCCGGGAGTCCGCTATTCCGGGGATCCGCCGGAATATACATACATACAACATACATACATGCTTAGATACATACATACATGCATACAAATATGCATGCAGGGTTTAAAGTGGGTGTGAACGGCGTTCCCACTGCTCTCGAAATTTGTTGCTTGCGTTCCCACTGCTCACAATGCAAGAACCCTGGTAACGCATGCGTTCCAATAAAATTCTTCTTTGGAGTTCCTACTGCTCACTCAAACCACTTAAACCACTGCATGCATGCATACATACATACATGAATACATACATGTATGTATGTATACATACATTCATGCATACATGTATGTATGTATGTATACATACATTTATACATACATGCAGTCTTGTTGTCAAGACCTCAAACCTCAAGACCAAGACCAAGACCTTGAACCTCAAGACCAAGACCAAGACCAAGACCTTGAACCTCAAGACCAAGACCGAGACCAAGACCTTGAACCTCAAGACCAAGACCTTGAACCTCAAGACCAAGACCGAGACCAAGACCCAAAAAAATCACAGTCGTATCCAGACTTCCATTCCGTATACTAAAAATTGTCGTTATTTTAATGAAACCATAAGTTTTCTTTTATTCAAGCAAAACAACTGTAAATGGAGACTGCAGAGAATTCCGAATTCGTATTTACAAAAGTCCTTCATGCGAAATGTTATTCCAAATGCCTGTTGAATTTTATAAAAACCAATTTGCTCGGAATTTTCTGACCAAGACGTGACCTGTGGGCCTCATAAAATTCTGCCATGTGAAAAAACACGGTCTACAAGTGCTGAAATCGCTAGCACACAAAGCAGCTTTTCAAGAACCGGATGTAAATGTACAAATTAATCATGAGTCTGTTTTGAAATCATTCCATGGTAAATAACCGGAAGTCAAAATAATTGTCCAAAACAACAGTGAAGCCTCATTCACACCGTGTAAATACTAAAGCAATATCTGTATGAGTAATTGTTGGATAAATTTTTAAAATTCTTGCCGTTTGTTAAAATTAATGACTGTTCATATTGACAAAAGTCTTGGTCTTGGTCTTGCAAAACCAAGACCAAGACTTTGAACCTCAAGACCAAGACCAAGACCAAGACCTTGAACCTCAAGACCAAGACCAAGACCAAGACCTTGGACCTCAAGACCAAGACCAAGACCAAGACTTTTAAAAACGAACTCGAGTGCACTCGAGACCAAGACTTTGGTCTCGAGGACAACAAGACTGCATACATGTATGTATGTATACATACATACACGCATATATTCATACATGCATGCATGTATGGATGTATGTATGCATGTATGTATTTGTCTATGCATGTATGTATGTTGTATGTACAGTATGTATGTATATTATGGCGTATCCCCGGAATAGCGAACCCCGGAATAGCGGGCCGGTACCGTTGTTGCCGTACCACCTTAAAAAGCCGTAACACAGATAAAGGCGGCGACGCTATTGAAAAGACATAAGAAATGAAACGAACGATCCGGGTAGGCCTGCACGTCTAAAAATTTTGTTCTTTAATATGCGCCTTGAAGTTTCTTGGATTAATTCATAAATATGTACACACAAGAAACAATGTTTTATAAGGAAATGCAAAGTAGACCTACTCGCTCATTTTTGTATATTTCACTGTCGTAAAAAGTCGTTTAATTAAGGCAACGTATAACATTTTCCTGTGAACGCAACACAAAAACAATTCAAGAGGAGGACAACCTTTCCAGACAACCGTTACTTGGTAATCGTAATCTCCGTTACAGATACTATACTGGTTTCCACAAAACAATGAATAACGGAATGATAAAGTAGGCTCGGCCTACATACTGTGTAGAAATGCAGACAGAACGTAAAACGGTAAATGAGTCTTTATAAAACGCTCTGTGAAGAGAGTTCTTACTGCATGTATTGTCCATGTTACAGCGCGTGAGCAGCGCATAGGGTTTGCGAAGCGTCAATGTTGTATATCGGCTTAACGACACTTTTTCATATCGAAGATGATCAGTGTCGGAGGCAGAGTACAACCTCGTACTCCACGTTTATATTGCGACCGAGCCACCCGCAGTAAAGATCCGAGAAATTAATCTCTGAGAAACCGACCGACCGGGAATCGAACCCGGGCCGCCGGCGTGGCTAGCGGGCTACAAACCCACTCGGCCACTCAGGATCTCGAAGCGTCAATGGGTAAACAATGGCAATTATAGTCAACTTCACCACGTCCTTCGTTTTAGTAGGTCAGTCACTGATAGTTCTCAAAATAATGCCTAACTTCCTAATTCCTAATGCTTGCTACCTTACTTGAGCGGAAGTAGTTGCTATGGAGTTCGAAGCACTCTAATTCTACGCAATTCTTGGGCGGCCATGATGTTTACCTTGTCCACGGCTGACACCGATCCACCGTAAACCTTTACCAACAAAGCCATAGTTTTAATTAAAATCAACTGTTCGCCTTGCGGGTGTTTACGATCAGTGAAGATGGCCTGGTTTTTCGCTGCTGCTTAGGCCTACTACGTACGGGTGCATATTCCGGGGGCTAAAACTGGACTCGCTTATTACACATGTATAAAACCAAACACAAGTTAAACACATCGGAGGTAAAACTGAACTATCGTCGCGAAAACAGGCGCAGACGATGTTATCTTGCCTTACCTGACAGAGGCATCTGTAAAGGTTGTCATTATGCCTCACTCAAAAGAATTGGACCAACAAGCAAGTGGTACATTCTCCCACTCTTCCGACGCTAGAGGTAAAAATTTGGTATAGTGCGTGATTTTCTCTGAAGTAGGCCTACTCAAAGCCTGGGCGGTTAGATATAGGCCCTAAGTAAATGGGGTTGTAAGTCGTGAATTCAAGAGCGTGAATACGGGTAGACTTAATACAGGACGAAAAACGTGACGAACAAAGTAAAGGGTCAAATTTTTATATCAAACAAGAGACTTCCTTACAGGAATTCAGATCTATCATTCAAGCTCCTGAATTCGCCAATACCCACCCACCCCATTCTCGGACCTGTTCTGGCGACGCCGGTAAACATCACATGTTTATATATATTTTGTCTCTTCGAAGCTGAGCAAAGTAAGAGAATAGGTCCCCTGCATGATTTCTCTATGACCGAAGTCCACAATTCACGCAGGCCGCATTAACGGCTCCGAGTTTTCCTACATCGGGGCGAAGAGAGGTTTTGGAATGGTTATTTCAACATGCAGGCTCCTGATTCCATAGAATATTCCTATTCAAGGTTAGTCCCATACGGACCAGTAGCTCATCTCAGGAAAAGAATACAGATAACATGTTCAACCATGTCCAACAGGGTTATGTTCAGTGGTGTTCAACAACAGGCCATGTTCAGCTGTGTTAAACACAGGCCTTTGCTCAGTTGTGTTTAACACAGGCCCTTTGTTCAGCTGTGTTCAGCACAAGCCTATGTTTAGCTGTGTTTAACACATGCCTTTGTTAAGCTATGTTCAACAGAGGCCTGTGTTCAGCTGTATTAAACACAGGCCTATGTTAAGCTGTGTTCAACACAATATGTTAAGCGGCATAATACAGCGTAAACTGAATTGCAGCAAGCCATTTTAACATATTCAGCATGATCTTCAGCTGTGTTCAACACAGGCTTATGTTCAAAGGTGTTCAACATAATATTTGTAAACGTACAAGCCTGCGAATAATTTTATTATAAAAACAGGTGTTAAAGTATAAGGCACTTTTCCTGCTCGCATTACCAGGAGGTTGACTGCCTCGTAGAAACCCCTCAAACCCGGAGGTGCATATCGCCTCAAACTTCACCCTGAAGAACCTGTCATAATGTACGAATCACCTATCAAAATGCTCGGAGCGTACCACGAAATTGCTCCGAACACCTATTATCATCGTTCGAAGCTCTTTTAAAATATCGGCTAGCAAAATGTTTAATGGTGTACCAGAAAAGAAATACAGTAATCTAACAGGAAAAAAACTAAATTCCGTGTAACATTTAGCACCTAGTACTGCACGCATTAAAATAGCCAAAGTCGTACATCTGTTCGTAGTCTGTAGCACCTGGACAGGTATGGTTCGATTGCAGAGCGCGGGAAAGCATCCACAGGTACGCGCGTAGCACCAATACGCCAGTGTTTATTCGCAACCATGGTTTGTGAAAATCTTTGCAAACATAACAACCTATGAACCTGAATTGAAACAAATCTGTCACATAAAAACACTATAGATAAACGCTTCTTCTTGCGCAGAACAAAAATCGCCGATGCTGTCCTGTTCGAAGCTTCGCCCTTCGTTCTATAGTAGACGAATTTGGAAGGCTCTTGTCGGTATTTGTAAGCACGTTTACCGGCGTAACGTTTACAACCACATGATCTGGTTAACACAGGTTTTTATGGCGCGCGTTTTGTTCGCGGAACCGTATTCACGCGACAGAACTGTTCAACATGTTTAATGGTGTACGAGGAATCTCACATCTGTGCAACGTTGTCAAAGGCTTGTCGCACGTCGATATATAGGTATATATCGTCGGAGGGATTACAGTAGGTTTTGTCGGATGTTCAGGAGCATGTGGTGGTTGTTACGTTGACGAGACAATAAAGGCGTTGGAGTCGTTGATGTTGGGTATTGTGGATTTTGGGGCTGGGTCCTGGGTCTTTGGCAGGGAGGCGAACTGGTAGACGAGGCGTTGTCCATCGACCTTGTTCAGAACTCCGCTGGTGTAGTAGTACCTGTCGAACGAATTATGCCAGGTCGATTATATTATCAAGTGAACACACGATGACTTGTATTTTTTTTAAACTAACCACTGATGATGCCACCTGTATGGCATGCCCTACAACGTTAATTTGTAGCTGTAGGCAATGTTTAGTTGGGTTCATGTTATTTCTTCTGAATTTTGTATTTGCCACCCGTCAACGTTAACCAAATTGTCTACATATTTGTTAAATATTCCTGCTGAACACTGGAGTGGCTTCAATTCAATGCAATTCAGTTAGACTGGGTTGGGGTGATTTGGGGGCATGTTGGTAGGTAACCGCAGAAATAGTTCCGAGAAATCCATTAGATTGTAGTGTTTGAGGTTCGTTGGCTGGGTAAGTATGCGGATACTTGCAGAAAGAGTTGAGCAGGCAGGCCCTAAAATAAATGGGTTTATGATGAGGTGTTGATGTTGGACGAGCTTGGGAAATACCTCCAGATAATCGAATGATATCTCATTAGGTTAGGTTTGGGTTTATTTCGGTGTGAATTGGTGGATATCTGCAAGAAGAATCAAATGGACTGTTTGTGGTGAGTTGGCGAATGACTTTGGGGATAGTTGAATACATAATCAGAGGCGTAACTTTGGTCTTAAAAGTGGGATTACCAATTTCTTACATACTCGAAGCAAGGCGGAGACTGCGATCTCTGGGAAGGCACAATAATAAAATATTGATTGGCATTGTTAAAAAAGTGGGGGGGGGTATACGGTACCCCAGTCCAAAAAGTGGGGGTACGGGTACCCCTCATACTCCACAAAATACGCCTATGTACAACATGATTCCCATACGAGGAGTATGGGCTACGGAGAAGGGGCCTTACCTGAGCGCCCGTCCCATTGTTTCGTAGTTCATGGCTGGTCTGTTTTTGTGCTGGCCCCACAGACGTGAAACTGCCTTTGTGTCGACGAGTTTGAAGACGCCCGTTTCCTTGTTGGTCCACTTGATGTATCGCGGACTGAACTCGGAGTCGTGCAGCAGTTGGAGCAGGAACTGCCACAGGTAGGGCGTCGAACCGTTCGAGCGGCGATGGTGCTTGACTGGACCGGCGGTTGAACCATCCTTCGTAGGCCGACGACCTATGAAGACACATACAACCAGTTTTCACCAACTCTGCTTGTATTGCAGTAGTAGGTTAACATTCAGTGTTTTACACCGACGTGACCGACCACACATAAACTTAGCTACTAACTGCCCCGTGTTAACTCTTACAACTATCTGGCCCAACTATCTACCAGCTCACCGTCAGGCTGCTGTTGCATATTTTTTTAATTGAAAAGGATATTTTTAACAAACCTACCCTCTATTCTCCGTATCTCACTCTTCACTTCAGTTCCAAATACTAGCCACTGTAGCCGTTGAGCTGTCTACCTGCCCGACCTTTGAATCTGAACTTTGAACCATCCCTAATCTAATCTAAAAGCTTCTGTAGCGCCACGCTCATAATGCTCAAGGCATCCGCAGTCGATGGTCTCTATTAATCAAAATCGTTGTGCAAGCCAAATTCCAGGGTGAGTCCGGTCGAAAGCCAGGAAGGGGGTCAGAAACGACACGGAAACAGCCTACGGAGGAAATGAGTCCAGGAAAAGGTGAGTTTTTATTTATTTTATTTATTTATTCCGAATATTTCCATAGCGCCTCTCGAAGTCAACTACTACTCAGAGGCACTCCCGACTACAGCATTTGATACTGTGCCGGAATTTTCACGCCGAAGCGCCACGAGCAATTGCGAGTGAAGGACTTGCCCAAGGTCCGTACGCAGCGGCTAGAGAGGGATTCGACCCTGCAAGCCTCCGGTCACAAGGCGCCGAACTTACCACTGAGCCACCACGCGCCAGTTGAGATCTGAGGGGGAGAACAGACTGCAGATCGAACTTTTGCCGGGAGACAGTTCTAAACAGGGCGCCGCCATGCAGGCTTGAACAAATTGGACCCACAGTCGCACACCCCTCCCGTCTCCTCCCATCCACACCCGTCCCCTGTCTGCCACTCGTAGTTATACACTAAAAATGACTCAGAGAGACTCATAAAAGTACAGTATAACACGGATATGATATCATATGATATTATTTATACGTACTGTATGGTAAACCAAAATTACACAGTGAAATTGTCAAAAATATCGATGCGATGCCTATTGCCTAATCCTTGTGTGGATTTGATTTGGTGGGTGGACGTACGTGCGTCCAGTGTGTCACGCTGCCGGCGCCTCTGGTTCAAAAGTCAAGGGTGTCACCGATTTCTTTTGACTACGCGTCTGTGAATAACCTGGTTCCAACTACTTCGTTTTCTTTTGGGGGGAGGGGAGCGAATAAATTAAAATTGTTATTGGACAATTTTATACAGCACCGCTTCAAGAGAAACAAATTTCAATTTTCGAAAGTCCTCTACTTTTTTCACACTCGGTATACATAGTTGACCTACCCTTCTTTTTCTGCGGAACTTTGCTGCTCGTATCGTCACTTTCGGCCGGTCTATTCGCCGACTTCCGGTGATAGTTTCGATGCACGTTGCTAGATGTCGTCGCTGCTCCGTTGCGTATCGCTTCTTCCGGTCGACAGGGGGCGGCGTTTGGGTCAACTGGGTCACAACACCCCAGTGGGGCTCTTCCTGTGGCTGCTGCCCCATCGATGCCGTTGGCGGTTGGGGTTGAGTCCGCGGGGGCGCGATTGACTCTCGGGGGTCGGTCCGTGGGGGCGTCGGAGAGTTCCGTCACTGGGACAGGGATGGGTTGGAGGGGCTGGGGTGAGACGGGCGTGAGGAAGGGTGGCGAGCAACGGCAGAAGGTGGGTGACGGCGGAAGGGAGGAGGGAGGTGAGAGGGTTGAATGGCGATGGGAAGACGACGACGTCGGAGAGGAGGACTGGCGACGATCGAGGACTTCCGGAAATGGATCGACCGCCATCTCTTCGTGTTTGCCTGCAAAACATACGAGTAAGTAAGTCAGTCAGTCAGTCTGTACATAGAGGTAGCGTCTTCTCGGAGTAATCTCATCGAACGATTTCCAGGGACGTCATCTGGAGCAGAGGGGCATTTCCCCTCTCATCCCCTGATTTTTGAAAAAAAAATGGAAAAGGATGGAACAAGAAAAGGAGGAAGAAGAAAGGAGTAAAAAAGGAAACTATAAATAAATTCATCAAAACCTAATTATGTTAAGTGACAATATGCACACTGCAGCACACATCATGCAGCATTGCTTTACAGTTGTGCCCATGTAGACTAAATACAAAACTTAACAAGCTGGCCAAGGTCCCTCTTAAAAATACTCAAATGACGTCCCTGCCCTCTCAAAAGGCCGAAATGACGTCCCTGATGATTTCTATAGCGCCGTTATAAAAATGTCCAAGGCATCATATATAAGGTCGATGGTCGCCTCGAGCAGAAGCGTAGCCAGGAAACAATTTCGGGGCTTTACCAATTTGAGGGGGGTTCCATTGGACACGGTCGCCGAGTACTGGGTGAGTTTGGAAAAATTCAGTGTTTCTGTTTCTGTATCTTGCAATTTATTGGAGGGGGGTGGGTGAACCCGTAAAACCACCAACCCTATAATATTAGTGCTTCTGAATCGTTGCATCGATTTCCTTTCGACTGTTTACGAACTATGGCACTTAAATCTCTGCAATTATTATTATTATACGCTCATGGCCTCGAGTAAAATCGGAATCGAATTTCATAATCCAGTGGAGAAGTCAGGATCCATACACATATACAAACAAGCACACACTAGCGTTTAAGAAGCTACTCAAGGCGCTACATAAATGTTTAGATACAAGCATGCACATTTATGTATAATATAGAGAAGGATGAAAATAAACATACATATCTATAGACACCGATAGACTGACACAGACAGACAGACATACCGACATACAGTTGGAGAGTCCTTTCCAGGGCACTGGATGGT
>OY744614.1:27898310-27908310 GCA_963556255.1 Allolobophora icterica
AACGTGGGGAGAACCTTCAGTCTGAAACATTTTTACCGGAAACCTGCTCAGGCGAGAAGCGCAGGATAAACCCGTTATAACCGGAAGGGTTTACGGTTGCCGGACTACTGTTTTGTGGTTGAACTTTGGCCCAAAGATTTTTCAACCCCAACTTCACAGTCACGGAAAACTAGTGATGACAGAGGTGTTTAATAAATCAACCGATAGGGTCAACCATGGATCCAGAAGGTCAAAGCCAAACCTTACCTAACCTCACTCTACACTTACCTTACCTTAAACTGGACTGGATTATGTTTATGTTTATATTCGTTTATTAAGGGGAGCAACAGGCAAAACGCTGTAGATGAACAAAAAACAGAAGTTATAAAAGCTTAGTCAGAGTGGATTGGATTTTAGATAGTGGCGCTTAAAAAATGCGTAATAATAATAATAATAATAATAATAATAATAATAATAATAATAATAATAATAATAATAATAATAATAATAATAATAATAACGAGGACGCCTTCCGGGGCACCATGTCGATGCTGCCCGGTGCCAAGGAGCGACCACCTCAATTACACGACCTTTCTATAGTCTATTGCGAAGCATAGGCCTAACATGACAATAAGATACATCTGTATGTATGTACATGTGGCTATGTTTATGAATATTCTGACGCATATATTCCTATGGTTCTCTATGTCCTTTCTATATATGTCTAACAGTATCTTTATGTTTGACAAACAAACAGATAACTACATGTCTCATTTAATAATTTATTCCTATTATTATAGGCCACTTTTTCCAAATAATATAATTTAATGGACCAATTATTCACACAGTCCGCTATTGCTATTGTTGGTGCTGATCTTTCCCTTTGCAGGCCTATCAAAGACAACCAACGATGTGGAATAACTTATACGGCTGGCTGTATTTATTGGAGCTCTGTTGGTTACCGGGTCGACATTCTTGATGATGCATACGATAAGATAAAATCTGGCCCTACAATGATCTCGACGTATACTGGAGTGTGACCTGCGGTAGTTTAGCCCAATTTTGTCAACAATAGCGTCATCGAAGCGCGCCTGTATGTGTTTGTATGTGTGCATATGTGTATGTGTGTGTATGTATGTGTGCGTGTTTATTTGTGCATAGGACACCCATCGTTTAGCCTATTCGTCGACTTTCAGCTAGTGACACCTCTACAGAACTTAACTCTTGACAACTAAATACCCTTCTCGTTAAATAATAATCACGTATACGCCACCTTTGCAATTCAATATACAAACGGAATTTGTCTTGGAACTGAACTACGCATCTCGGGGTTTGCTTCAGTGGATAGGGTCAACCGTGGATCCAGAAGGTCAAAGCCAACCCAAATCCCAAAATACAGGTAGAATGAAAGTAAAGAAGTTCTCGTTCTCAGATCCTAACTGGGGGCATTGCTGCTACTTCTCGCCGTTTTCAGACTCTCCTTTTCTCACGGGGTCCTCGCACTGGAAGCGTCTCTGATTAGGTTGTACTGCAAGAGGCGCTTTATAAATTCGTAAATGCAATACACTACAATAAACATCATGTGAAGTCTAAAATGAAAGTAACTCTCACAGACTAAAAGCTTTTCGGAAATCTGGAAGATTGCAAAAACTTCTTATTCCAAAACTAGTTGGGTCTCTTGGAGGTCCGGGTTACTGCTTGGCACCCCAGTATCGGAAAATGCAGTACAATACAACTACAGGTGATATTTCCCTCAGACTTCTAAAGTTCAGAAGTGTACACACGACCATACGACACAACATCGATGGCGCTGAGCAATCGTGAGTGATGGTCTACTATTCAAGGTCTATATATATAGGCCTACATGTATTACATAGGGACCTTACTACATCTGGGAGGTTAGAACCCGTTTTCTCCGCGTTACAGGCCCAACGCTAATAGGCTATCGGTCCTCAAAACCGTCAGTGCTTCCATCAGGCGTTACTCAGAGGTTGACTAACGCTATTCATGTATGTGTCGGCTACTGAATAAGATGAGTCTGTTGTCGCTAGATCTCTATCGGTTGTTTTTGTGGCCTTCTGTTGTTTAGAGCTGAGGGAGACGCTGCTACAGTGGCCGTGATTACTGTTGAGTCATGTAAACACTTTCACGCTTCAACGAAACGTCTGGGCCAGTCATGCGTAACGGAGAATCAATTCCCTGTTGTGGGGACATTTCGTTGAATGCAATGCAATGTAAGGCAGTGCATTCCAGTCATGGAATTTTTTAGCATGTTAACTGGTGGAAAAATTTCCCACCAGCCCTCTCAAATTCCCCACCAGTCCTTGCCCTTTTACCCACCAGTGAATGTTGCCCTTTTTAGTGCCATCAATCGCAGAGGCGCGTTTACGTTTAGGCGCACTAGGCGCGCGCCTAGGGTCCCCTAATCTCGGAGGGTCCCAAACGAATGAATTTTTTTTTCAATCATAAAAAACATTTTGAATTTTGAATTATTTGAAATATAACCTATTATATATTTTTTACAATTTAGCATTCACGTAAAAGTATATTATTACAATAATTTATAATTGTTTTTTTCATTTGGGCTAATAATTCATTTTTGCGCAACTGTGCAAAATGTTCAGAAGGGCCTACAAATTGTTTGCGCCTAGGGCCCCGTTGTAAACGCGCCTGTGATCAGTCGCCAACAATGATGAAATGATTAAATGATTTTATTTTAATATGACCTTGAGGCTTGAAGTTGAAACCCTCATTAATAACGATTTATGCAGCGCAGTTTTTTACCCAGCTTCTGAGTATTGTCTTGATTACGATTTAGTTTTGGTGCGCCATTGTAAAATAAGCGCAAAACCCAGGAGGACCAAATGCAATATCGGCGCCATGAACGTTTCTAATTAATAATACTAATGAATTCACAGCGTAGTTAACTAGAAACAGGCTGGGACATGTATGAACTCCAGCACTTGCGTTAGAACACACTCGTGCTTGTGTCCTATAATTCAGAGGTTTTCAACAGGTGTGTAGCGAATCGACCGGCAGTGTGTCGCGTAAACACAATGTGTTGTTGGTATGTTGCGAATTCTCAAAGTCTACGTCCGTAATTCTTGCATTACACTTACTTACTTAAAGTTTAGCGGACGTAAGGTGTGAGAATTCGTAGCACTCTATCTATTTTATTATATCGCAATCTGGGGCGGCCATGATGTTTACCTTGTACTCCTACACGTTTGCGACCGCGTCGATGTAAACTTTTACGGTTTTACCGATTACTCTTACATTCGAAGTGGATAGGCCTCACCTTGACCTTGTGCTGTCAACTTCTGGAGCTCTAGCGATCGCCATGACACACATTCTCCATTGCTTCCTATTCGAAGTCAGGTCCCTTAGTGCTTCCAGATTCATGCCAGTCATGCCTACATAGGCTATATCAGATTAAACCGACAATTTTGCGAATCTACAGCTGATGACTCGAAATCAGATTTTGGTAGCAATGAGACGGATTCCAGCACCAGCAGTAGTGAATGCGAAAACGATGCTGCTGCCACTGCTAGTTTTAGTAAACAAAAAAAAACATGAAAAAGAAGAAATCTAGAATGCAGGATATGTACAAGCAATCCTCAAGAACTCAGCTGTGGGCTAAGACGTGCAAAGAAGAACATTACATGACACTGTCACTGGCGAGCAAAGCTTTCAAAGAGTTGGTTTCATTTTATAGTTCGTATACTTATCTGGCCAAGGTTTTTCTCATAATTATGATCAACATAAAGAACAAAAAACGGAAAAAACTGGTCGGAGGTGCCTTCTCATCATGCTTACGTATTGCACTTGTAAAAACTGTGGATCCTCGATTTAAAATGATCCAGAGAAAAATCCAGGAACAAAAATCCAATTAACTGTTACTAAGCTAACGTATAAACTATATAGAGGATTCATTATGAATATCTTTCATTACAATGTTAACAATTTACAATTTTACATAAATAACTAGTTTAACTTGAAAATTGTTTAACAATATTCACATATGACGGTTAGGCCTACATGGTGTGTCGCCAAATTTGGTTGCAACTTTTGGTGTGTCGTGTGCCAAAAAAGGTTAAGAACCTCTGTCCTATATTTCTGAATCTTTGAAAAATATTTTTGCCAATGTTTTGTCCAAAAATAGCCTACCTACGCCTTTATTAATTGTGCACAACAGCACCTGGGACGCTCTTACTGTCAGAAGATGACTGTAAACGATCGTCAAACATAATTTTACTTTTGTCAAAAGGAATTAGGTCATCCGAAATTTCGAAAACAGCTACGAAATATCATAGGCCTGTAAGCGCGCAGACTATATTTATTTCCGAACGTATATAGCACACGAGTCGTATACATACAATCTGGGTCAACTATACGCCTGTTTAAAAGCAAAAGAATACGATACAAATATTCTTTTACGTTGATAAATCAATCCAAAGAATGCTATGGCTGTTCCATTGTAAAAGTAATTAATAGCTAGAGGCCGAATGTTCTCCTAACGTATACCATCCAACATACCTTAACTGGGGCATATATACGCCTACGACACCGGAATGACAGAGTAATTTCCTGATAGGGTAAAGGATGAGGTAGGGTAGGTATGCCAATCGGTCATTTTTACACACCCTAACGGAATTTTGTTGTGAAAATGTAACGGGGTACACGTAGAAAAACACACGTGTTCGTCATGATGTCTCATAAGGCAACTCCTCAAATTTATACTTGTTTATAGGTTCAAAGTACGCCTACTGCTCCATCAATCATGCATACAACTACAGGAAACAATATGATTTATATATAATATCACGTAGTTGTATTGCTGTAGTATACATGGTAACATATAAGTAGCTTATATATAAATAGGTATATCTTATATATAACTGACTTTACCATACCGTAACTTACTTTGCTTTAGCCTACCTTACCACATATTTTTGTTAGCAGGTGCCCGTTAGCCATGGCGGCAAAGGCGCCGATGCTCACACAATTTATCAATTTTATCCACCTTGGGTGTGTACTTGGCTGAGGTTGGCTCACACAACCTTTGTGTACTTGGCTGAAGTTGGCTCACACAACTTTCGTGTACTTGGTTGAGGTTGGCCAGGCTCACACCACTTTTAAACGCTTCCCGCGTCACAGTTTGTTGGGTAGCTAAAAGGCGTTATATTAAATGGCTTGATGGAAGGTAAGTACGTACTTCACATTAAATAAGAATGCGAATGAGACTGCACTGTGAATCGCACACTGAACTGTGCAACACTAAACCAGCAACAACAAACTATGTAATATTAAAGTGTATGCAACATTAAAGTAAGCAGCACTAAACTTTGCAACATTTAAGTATGCAATATTAAACTAGCATACGCTATGCGAAGCGCGGTTACTGGCCTATCCACCTATCCGCCTATTCATCTATCCATCTCTCCATCTATCAATCTCTCCGTCTATCCACCTATCCACTTATCTGCCCATCCACCTATCCATCTATCCACCTCTCCGCCTATTCACCTATCCATCTATCCATCTAACCATGCATCTATCACCTATCCGCCTATCCGTCTATCCACCTACCCATCTATCTACCTCTCCGCCTATCCATCCTTCCATCTATATACCTATCCGTCTATGCTGCCATGCGTTCAGTAAACTGACTTGCTAGTATAACCTGACGATTGGTTTTGGTGTTGGCGCCTTGTGCATTAATCACGGGCGCCATAGTAGCTGCTAACTGTTTAATTCATTTATTACATAACATCAGATTGTATCCGCGTAGTTTTACAACCCTGGACGAGAGTAGGAGGCTGCGCGGTCTCCTTTTGGGCATACCCCTCAGTTCCTCCCCTCTCCCGTGTCTTCCTCTGAAGTGTCCCTGCTGCAGGACCCTCCATTGATGAATGATGGCCACAGTTGTCCACGAACGCGATGTGTCCTGATTCCTCCGCTAATTGACACCGCGCCCCATCTCACCCAATCTCATCCCAATCTTCAATCTGACACTAACTGAGGGATCATGTGATGCCCCATTCGCATACCCCGATTCGGACCTAAACGGCAACTGACAATGTCCAGGCATCCAGATGGCCAATATTTCCTCTCCTTGCCACTTGTCGCAACAACAATAATAATAATAATAATAACAACAATAAAACTAATAGTAATTATTATGATTATCATCCGGACGCGTGCTGTCATTCTGTAAGAAATCGTTAAGTTTTATGCCTTGCCAAGTGTCAAGGCGTGGACATCGGAAATGCCTTCTCAGCTTAAGAAGATTGATGCTGTTTGCAGGGCGACTTAATTGCTAATTACTGGGCAGTTAACTCGGGGCAGGAAAGTAAGGAGATACATGACGGGTACATGTTTCAAACTCAAGATGATCTAACCTAATCCAACCTAATCCAGTCGGTGCTTTAGTCCAGTGGTTAGAGAGGTGGACTTTTAACCGACAGGTTGGGTTCCTCAAGGGCGTCCGCTGGATTTTTTTTTTCTAGAGGGGGGTGGAAATATTTTCTAGGGGCAGCATTTTTGTAGGAGGGCGGGCGGGGCAAAATGATGTTTCTGCATATTCATGATAACAGACACGCGTGACAACTTTAAAAATAAATAATGGCCAAGGACTTACCTAAACAATTAAGTGTTTTTGGCATTAAAAATCGTGTTGGGACTGTTGTAATAATCATAATAATGAAAAGATTGTATTTTTGTAAGATATTTGCAAAATCCGGGGGCAAATACCCTTTGCCCCCCTCCGGACGCTCATGGGATTCCTAACCCCACCAGGGAGGGCAGATATTTGTTTAGAGGTTTCTGCTCCGCTTGCGCCCCTATCCAACTCAGCGATAACGAGTACATTGACCGTACACTGTCGGTAGGAAGATACAGCGAGGGAGAGGGATGTCCATCCGGCTAATCTAATCGCCCAATCTTTTCTATCTGATCAAATCTAATCTAGTCTGGCAAATCTAATCTAACGTGATCGCATCTGGTCTGACCTAATGTCTTCTGACTTGGTTTGATTAACTCTGATTTCATACCAATGTCAGATTTAGGCATAAACTTAAAAAGCTACAGCTTAGGACCTCAAAATAGGCAGTGACCTAAAAAATTCATAAATTTTGGGTGGGGGCTGTTTTAAAATTTGATGTGTACTGTATAGAGATGTTATATATATTAGTACTTATACTTAGTACTTATATATATATACGCATATATACAATATATTTTTTATATATTATGTAGAACCCTTTAAAACGGCTTGTATAGTAAATTCCATATCACCTAAGTAAATGCATTCATTCGAAAATAATTTTGAGTTTTTCACTTTAAATGCCTTGCTATTAAATAATTTAAAGGCATATATGTTTCCAAGTTTTGTGAGATGGAATTTTTTAACAAGGGGCCAACAACCTTTATATAGCTTAGGGCCTCACGAAGCCTACATCCGGCACTCTTTTTTTATCTGTAATGCAATCGTGAGCGAACTATCCTCGTGAGTCCTTACATTAGGCCTAGTGAGTGAACAGTATAGTGCATTAGTGAGCGAATAATAATAGCTGGTCGGTGCAGTCATTATTTCCCTGCATGCATGTGGCCAGTGAGCAAGAGATCACGGTCACAAGAAGTTGTAGAAGTCATATAGAAAGCTGTACAGTCAGCAGAATTTTGTCACACCCCATCCATATGTACATATATGGGGGGCACATAGAGTAGTGGTAACATCACTGGCGTGAAGAGCAAGAGGTAGCGGGATCGCTTCTCGCAACCTCCCCAAATTTAGGTCCACTCAGCCTTTCATTCGCGAGATGGCGCGTTGTTAAAATGAGATGTAGGACGTGATGGGTGCCTTGCATGGCTGCCGTGTACAGTTAAATTCGACCCCTGTAGTAACTTGTGATCATCCGTTCATACTGATTTGTAATCATACTGCGTTATTGTCAGTTTGAAGATATTAAACGAAGATTATTATTATTATTATATCGGTCTAGGAAGTCAGAAAGACAGACAAACGCACGAACAGGAACACAGAGAAGCACGTGAACTTCCTAGCCGAGGTAATATATGCATATAAAATGCACACCGATACGGAACCACTTATAAGAACACCTGCAATTAGACTAGCAATTTAATATACATAACTATATGAGTGCATGTTAATTCGTCTGATCGATGATGATGATGATGATGATGATGATGATGATGATGATGATGATGATGATGATGATGACAACGACTAAAATGATGATGATGACGATAGTGGTGATGTTGCTGCTGCTGCTGATGATGATAATGATGACGATGATGATGACGATGACGATGATGATGATGACAATGACGATGACGATGATGATGATGATGAGTATGAGTATGATGATGATGATGATGATGACGACGACGACGACGACGACGATGATGATGATGATGATGATGATGATGATGATGATGATGATGATGATGATGATGATGATGATGATAATGATAATCATCATCATCTTTGTGATCATGATTATGATCACTATCTGATACAATCTGATGAGACGATCTGAACCCAAAAAATTTGTCACGCTAGGCTATCGGCTTACGACTTGTAGAGGAAAGTGGAACTAGCCACGCACTGATTTAACTTCCCCCACTGAAGATACCCCTACATTTCGCTCCTACCCACAGACCTCTCTCTTCAAGGCCCACTCGTTCCGACTACCTTTCGTTGAAAATTGAGGCACCTATTCTCATTTCGCTTTTGTTCATGGGTCTTACCCCAATACCTCCAGACCCGTGTTTGCCTCTGTATGCTTTAGGCCTACGCCTGTTTGTCTGCACCCTTCCAGGTAGTTCTGAGGCCTAAAGGATTTACGTGGCCCTCCAAAAAACCCACCACCAATTCACGACAATTAAACGCTTTCAGGCGCATGCAGGCGTTGAGTCCTGTATTGACGGCCTTTGTCATCTAAATTTCTGCTCGTATCAGCGGGACCTGGCACAAGGGTCACTGGACCAAGGTTCACACGAACTTCCGGTCTGTCGATGAGAAGAGGTCAAAAAAGACAGGCCAATTGAAGATAGGTCATCGCTCCCTACCCACTTCCTCTTTGCCTTTAGCCCCTGGCTGGCCTGCTTTGTTCTCGACTATAGCTGCCTTTGTATGCTTGCATGTACGCGTTTGTATATTCTATTCTATCCTATTGTATGCGTGTATGTATGTCTGAATTTGAAATTAATTCTATACGCGTATAATAAAAATGAAGCACAATATTTTATTTAGTTATTTTTGTTTATTGTGCTTTTATTAAGCGACGGGATTTATTGAACAAGCATCAACCGATGTCGCTGAGCAACTGTGAGTGAAGGACTTGCTCAAGGTCCCTACACAGTAACCGTCTCAGAAGAGGAGGCTCGAACCTGTACCCTACGCGTTACTAGGCGAGCGCTCTAACCAATCGGCTACCCTGTTCCACAAACACTAGTGAAGCCCTAGACGGGAATACTTAAACAAACTACACAAATGGATCATCGGAATGCAAAAATACCTAATCAGTGTAATCACAGAACTAGGTGTTCGTTTCCTTAATCTATTAATAAACGTTTTCGTTCGAAAAACGGTTTCTGAGAAACACTGAAACCGGTTTCTGTGTGCGATTGTTTGTCATGGGGTCAAAAGGTCGAAGGGTCACGTGGCGAAAACGGAAGCAGTGGAGTGGAGTCGTTCGTCGACTTAAACAATGGAGCCAGATTCGATTCCATGTATTTCTCTGACTTTTCAAGGTTCTCTCCTTCCTCATCTTCCTATTCCTCCTCCCCTTCCTCTTCCCCTTCTTCTCATCCTTCCTTCTCAGCTGACTCGTTTTCCTTCTCGGCCTCGTTCTCCGTCTATTCCTTCTCCCACTCCGTGTCCTCCATCCGTCTACCTCCTCTTTTTCCTCCTCTTCTTCCTCGTTCTCCGTCTCCTCCTTCTACTCCGTCTTTTCCATCTGCTAATCCCTGCTCCCCCACCTACTTCGTCTAATCC
>OY744614.1:27915810-27925810 GCA_963556255.1 Allolobophora icterica
TACAAAAATCAGAAATTTATCTTTAAAAAAAGTTTGTGGGTTTTTTCTTATGTTTTTGTTTAAAACCAAAAAACCGAAAAAAACTTTTTTCACCTCTGGTCTGGACAGTCAGCAGAGGCTTCCGGTGTTACGTTAATGCGTATGAAATGGGGCGTTTTGTTTACATGTAAATTTGTTTCATGTTGCAGATATTGAAGATAAAAATAAATCTTTGTTTTCATTATGAATTTCTGATAGTAGGCCCTATTTCAGTTCTGTGTCTCTGTTTTTTTTTGTTTCTGAAGAAATTTGTCTATATTGAAACATAATATTTTAATATTTGAAGAAATTCTCCTCTCGATTTTGGGGGGGGCATTGCCCCGGCTCCTCAATTATTGGGGGGGGCACGTGCCCCGGCTGACCCCCCAGAGTCTACGCCTATGCCTTCAGGCACAATTGCTCATTCCATCAACTTAGGGTTGATAGTGGCACTTAATTAATACGTAATAAGAATAATATTAATGTCAGCGACAATGCAATATCCCATGTTCACTTTGTTCAGTATTATAGGAGAGTAAACTGGCCACAGACTAGTGAACGCTGTAACGTAGACATTGCCTCTGACAATGTTTAACATAGGATAGGAAAACCTTTCCGGTCTGTGGCTGTCTGGCTGGAGGTCGCTAACGAGACAGGAAGCGGAAATGAAAGAGTAATGAAGGCGATTAACTGCTGAATAGTAGTCTTGCTTTCAATGACCTCATATACGCTCAGTGCTTGTTGGGCGGGGGTGGGGGTGGTAAAGCCGGAGGAGGGAACGCGCGGATATTATGCCGAAGGCGCTCAAAGGGTTACAGACCGCGTTCAATTGTTTCAGTCTGGCTGGCAGTTTGACTGTAGGCCGTCAGCACTTCCGCCTTTGCTATTTACCTTGGGAAACATACTAGCATACATACGTACGTACCTACGTACGTACGTATATACATACATACATACATACATACATACATACATACATACATACATACATACATACATACATACATACATGCATGCATGCATGCATGCATGCATGCATGCATGCATGCATACATACATACATACATACATACATACATACATACATACATACATGCATGCATACATACATACATACATATATACATGGGCTTACATACACTCATGCATGCATATATATATGCATGCATACATACAAAGGCCAATATAACTGGAAACATATTTGCCTACGTGCACACATACATACATTATATATACAAACATACGTACATATTTAATACTCGTAATTTCCTACTAAGCGTATGCATTTATTAGGCTGATCCTTATCAGCATGCGCAAACATTTGCACCAATAGAAATCTTGCACCCACTTCACCTGACCTATAATTTTTAATTCCAGGAAAACAGGAAACGAATACTTCCCACTGTGTAACGATAATTAAGCAACAATGTTCTACCAATATTATTAGGTTATAAATGTGAAGTACGGTATCCGATTGGTTAGAGCTATCAGCTTGTAAGGTGAGGCTTCAGGTTCGATCCTCAACCGAAACAGTCGTTGTGTAGAGACATCCGTGAGCAAGTCCTTCACTCATAATTGCTCAGCGCCACCAATGCCTGTCATGTGTGCACTTCTGAACTTCGGAAGGGATGCAATATTAAAAGTAGTTCTATTGTATTAATAGAAGTAGTTCTACTGTAATACTAAAAGTAGTTATTCTGCATTTGTATTACAAAAAGTAGCTATATTGTATTATTAAAAGTAGTTTTACTGTATTATTGAAAGTAGTTATGTTGTATTATTATAGTAGTTTTACTGTATCATTAAAAGTAGTTCTATTGTATGATTAAAAGTATAGTTCTACTGTATAATTAAGAGTAGTTTTGCTGTATTATTAAAAGTAGTTCTATTGTATGATTAAAATTAGTTGTACTGTATAATTAAGAGTAGTTTTACTGTATTATTAAAAGTAGTTCTATGGTATTATTAAAACTAATTTCTTTTGTATTATTAAAAGTGGTTCTATTGTATTATTAAAAGTAGTTCTATTGTATTATTGTCTTGTATAAGAAGCGAGGTAGGAACAAAGATGGGGATGCAAGCAGGGACAGACGGATAGAGCCGGACGGACTGCGGGGAGAGAGAGGGAGACGGAGAGAAGGACCGACGGATAAGGAGGGGAGAGGAATGTATGCATGAGTGTAGGTAAGAGGAAGGGATAGAGGAAGGGGTACAGTTGGACATTAGGGCAGAAGAGACTGGGTGTGGACATCCCCTAAGAAGCTATAGTTTCAACCTTACGATGACGAATCTGTGCGGACTAAAGTATGAAAAACGTTGCAAACCCGACGGAGAGAGCAGAGAGGGAGAGAGATATATATATATAGAGAAAGAGAGACAGAGAGAGAAGAGAGCAGAGAGAGCAGAGAGAGCATAGAGAGCGATACAGAGAGAGAGAGAGGAGAAAGAGAGGAGACAGAGAGGAGAAAGAGAGAGAGAGACAGAGAGGAGAGAGAGAGAGAGCAGAGAGAGAGAGCGAGCGAGCGAGAGAGAGAGCAGAGAGAGACAGAGAGCGAGACAGAGAGAAAGAGCGAGACAGAGAGAGAGGAGAGAGAGGGAGACAGAGAGAGAGGAGAAAGAGAGGAGAGAGAGAGAAAGAGAGAGAGCAGAGAGAGACAGAGAGACAGAGAGAAAGAGGGAGACAGAGAGAGAGAAAGAGAGCGAGAGAGAGAGAGAGAGAGAGAGAGAGAGAGAGAGAGAGAGAGAGAGAGAGAGAGAGAGAGAGAGAGAGAGAGAGAGAGAGAAAGAGAGGAGAAAGAGAGAGAGACAGACAGAGAGAGAGAGACAGAGGGAGATAGAAACAAAGGAAACGAGAAAATTAATTAATAATAATTAGTAACTTCTGAAGCGTAAAGCATTAACCGATGGAGGACAAAATCAAAGCCACATGGCATTGTTGTTTAAGTTAACTAAAACTGAAAGTAACTTTATCGTTAACTGGAAAGTTCTAATTAAAGTAACTGAAACTAAAATTGAACAATTCTGAAACTGAAACTAAAACTAAACTGAAAGTACAAAACTACAACTAAAACTAAACTTGACAGCTGAAACCTGAATTAATTTTTTCTGTGTGGCGCCCAAACCGAGTGGCGGACACGGAGATTTCAGTGTTCAGAAAAGAAATGTAATTTAGAGCGACGAGTATTCTCGAAACTACACAGTCGAGTGCTTCAAACTGCAGCTCAGCATCATGAAAGCATGTGTTTAATAAGATCTGTTGTAATTGTTAATCAAAATGAATGTCATTAATAAAAATTGATATTTATTTGCTTTGGTGGAATGTGTACAAAACTAAATTAAAACTAGAAAGTTTTGAAAACTGAAACTAAAACTGAAAATTTTCGCAAACTAAAATTAAAAATAGCTACTATTAACTGTAAAGTTAAAACAAAACTATAACTGTAAAGTTAAGTGAAAATTAAATCAAATTGCCACATGGTCAGGTCAGTAGCCGAAAATCGGACCGTTGAGGCTTAGAAAGCCGGAGGAGTGGCCAGGAAATCGAGGCTTTTGCTCCAAAGGGGAGGGAGGGTTGTGTTGAGGAGGAAGTTTCGAGCGATAGGCGTCAATAAAGGATATAGGCATTGAGTGCCTTCAGGAAGGGGGCGTTCTCCGGCAGGTAGGCACAGATACAGGCAACTGCACAGATACCATGTCGCACGGCGATAAGCGCACAGACAGGCGGACATAGGCAGACGTATACGGAAACGAAGACAGACAATAACAGCAGAATTCAGGAAGGAGAAGGCGCCAAACGTACTTGTTTAAGGATATGCGCGCACAAACCCGTATACTAAGGTCTGCTCATCCCCCTCGTTAACAACCCTTTCCTTCCTCGGCTAATTACAAAATTGGTTTGCAGAGGGGTGAAAGGAAGAAAACCCTTGAAACCCTCCTATACATTAGTCCCATATATATATATATATATATATATATATACTATAAATATATATATATACTATAAATATATATATATATATATATACTATAAATATATATATATATATATACTATAAATATATATATATATATATATATATGGGACTATACACATAGATAGAGGCCGATAATGACGTCATTTATTTAGGACTATTGTCCCTCACAGAATCATTATAGAACTAACAATTGGACACACGTGGGGCTATTATAACTTGGCGCAATTTGCTGATAGGAAGAAGACACTTCCCCTCTGCTGCAGACTATTTCCTATTGGAGATAGACCTGTTACATGTTCCGCGTAAACAGTTTGATCCTATCCACGAGTCCCTCAGCCACTGCTTCAGATACATCTTCCACTTATTTTGTCCATACGTATCGCTCATACATGAAGATACATTTGCCCAGGGGCGTAACTTTGGTCTAAAAAGTGGGGGGTACCAATTTGCTAAATACAAGCAGCAAGGTGGAGACTGCGATCTCTGGCAAAGCACAATAATAAATACTCATTGGCATTGTTCAAAAAGTGGGGGGTACCGTACCCCCCAGTCCAAAAAGTGGGGGGTACGAGTACCCCTCGTAGCCCCCACAAATTACGCCTATGCATTTGCCTGATGCATTCAACCTCTACCCACTTCCCCCACTGGTTTAGCGTAAGACACATTTTATCCATACATGTCTAGTATAGTATAGTATACTATTGTATAGTATTGTATAGTATGGTGTTGTATTGTATTGTATAGCATAGTATTCGTTTTTATGGTTTCAACTTTCAAGCGCGCACATTGTGTATCGGCATAATATGAAGAAATTTACTCCAATTAATTAAAATATTGATTGGCAGTGCACCGCGCATGTGATTCCGGGTTTTTCTGTAGTGCCTCTCGAAGTCAACTACTACTCAGAGGCGCTCCCAACTACAGCATTTGATACTGTGCCGGAATTTTCACGCCCAAGCGCCACGAGCAATTGCGAGTGAAGGACTTGCCCAAGGTCCGTACACAGCGGCTAGAGTGGGATTCGAACCTGCAACCCTCCGGTCACAAGGCGCCGAACTTACCACTGAGCCACCACGCCCAGTGATGGCTGAGGAGGGCGCCATGTTGATGATCAAAGTGCTGTATAGTTCAAAGTATACGCTAGCAGTTGCCCTTTCTAAATATGGACGAACTAGGCCTAGTGCTATAGATAAGAAAATATTTATAGTACTACTGATTATACTATGAACAGAAGTTGTCCTTGCTGTATAACGAATAAACTGCGTATACATCGTCAACTACAGTAGCAATGGTTGAAGACCAACCACAATAGCAATAGTTGAAGACCAACCACAATAGCAATAGTTGAAGTTCAACCACAATAGCAATAGTTGAAGACCAACCACAATAGCAATAGCCAATCTATCTAACGTTGTCGTGTCAAAATACACTCATTGTAAATATCTAAAGCCTCGTTGATCAAATCTTCTGATATAATATAATCTGTAAATTTCTATAGCGCCGTCATCCTCATCCGCAGTTTCTGCCTGTCTGTCTGTCAGCCTGTCTGGCTCTGGGTGTCTGTCTTTACGCTATCTAAATACAACCGTCACGTACTAGCAATTGTGCATGACAAACACGTCTTCACACTAACGTATGTCTGTCTGTCTGTCTGTGTATCTGTGTGTGTGTCTGTCTGTGTGTCTGTCTGTGTGTCTGTCTGTGTGTCTGTGTGTGTGTCTGTCTGTGTGTCTGTCTGTGTGTCTGTTTGTGTGTGTCTGTCTGTCTGTGTGTCTGTGTGTCTGTCTGTGTCTGTCTGTCTGTGTGTCTGTGTGTCTGTCTATCTGTCTGCCTGTCTGTCTGTCTGTCTGTCTGTCTGTCTACGCCACTATTGCTACCGGGTCCGTGAAAGTCTAGTGGTTAGCATACTGGACTGTTAGTCGAGAGGTCGGGGTTTCAAAACCCCTACAGGGCTGAAAGAAGTCTACCTAACTACCTCCCTTCCGATCTTCCTACCTTCCCAATCTGCCGACTTACCTATCAACCCATCCACTAATGTACCCCATCTATTCAACTATACCCTTCTCTCGATTCATTCATTCCTCCATACACTTATAGACCCAGCATTCCCAGAGTCCTTTGGGTTCATGTTACTTTGAAGAGGAGGAATAAGGAAACACGAAGGGAATCGGCAGCACACAGTTACGCTCACCGACCACCACTCCCTCGTAGACAGTAGAAGTCGCAGCGTCTGCATAAGCACCGCAAAAAACCACCAGGTCTGCGCAGAACATGCAGTCGTCATCCAGCCAGCCAGTCTGACAGTCAGGCAGACAGACAACTAAACAGACAGACAGACAAATAGGCAGATACGGCATCCGATCAATTGGTCGTTGTATCACGGAACCCGATAACGGATTCGGGGAAGCATTGCAATATGCAATGGGAAAGTTTCTTTCTACGGATTCCAGGGTTTTAAGCAGATCTATACCTCAACCACACCTCCCAGGATGGCCGGAATTTCCGGCTTTCTCTTTTTCTGCCACCACTCCCTCTATACGTGTATACACACGGATGTTCGACATTGCTTTCCACCCAGGAAAGGGTGTAGAATCTCCCTCGATAAAAATTCAAAATACACGATAATAATATTGCGTTTAATACAACGATGCATTCTCTACAGTATTAACAGGAAACCGAAGATTTTTCAAATCAAGATGACTAGACGCAGGTATTCGGAAAGAGCCTTCTGCTTCCAAAAGATAATCTTCATCCACTGGCTAAACCCCCTCCCATCCTGTCTCCTCTTTTCTTCTCTGTCCGTTTCTGTGTATGCCTGATTCTATGCGTGTAACTGTATGTCTGTTTGCGTGTATGTGTGTGTCCGATAGTGGTCATGCTTATCTGTGGGACTGTCCTTCCGTTCTTTAACTTGTGACATTGGGCGTTGTCACAGCAGAGGAGCCTCGAAGTCTGCTGGAAAGGACGCGAGAAGCTGGCGGTATATCCACCCAGAGGTTTCTAAGTAGGATATTGTTTATAAAATTTAAGGCCTAAGATTAATTTGTTTGAAATTGCTTAGCCGCCGTGATTTATGCTTATACTGACCCGGCAGATTTGGGAAGGTAGGAAGATCGGAAGGGAGCTTTGGGAAGGTAGGAAGATCGGAAGGGATATTTGGGAAGGTAGGAAGATCGGAAGGGAGATTTGGGAAGGTAGGAAGATCGGAAGGGAGATTTGGGAAGGTAGGAAGATCGGAAGGGAGGTAGTTATGTAGACATGTAGTAGGTAGAAAGACAAACTGGACTCATCCAAAGGACCGAACACTGTTTCACCTCAAGCGGTGATCAATTTTCCTACCGTGATCCACTCACTCCGCCGTTTTTCAATCTCTCTCGTCCTGAATGAAACCCACCTTGGCAGCTCCTCTACCTCGTGTCTTATTCTCACTTACTCTCTCTCTCTTTCACTCTTTCACTCTCACTCCGTGTCTCTCACTCTCACTATCTCTGTCACTCTCTGTCACTCTCACTCTCTCACTTTCTTTCTCACTCTCTCTGTCACTCTCACTGTCTCGCTCTCTCTGTCACTCTCACTCTCTCACTTTCTCTCTGTCACTATCTCACTGTCTCGCTCTCTCTGTCACTCTCTCTCTCTCTGGCTCTCTCTTTTTTTTCTCTCTCTCTCTGTCACTCTCTCTCACTCTCAGTGTCTATGTTGATGCTGTTACATGTCTATTTGTCTTTCTAGCTTCTGTCATTTAGATAAGCAAAAAAACGTCTGCGTTCAACAAAGGGAACCGGATACGAAGACGAACAATGCAGACATGTTTGATATGTTAATTTACCTCTCAAGTCTGACTTCGGAAGAAACGGATCCTGCTGGGCAGCGATGCGTAACGACGAAACCGGTCTTCCGAGACCGAAACTGAAGAAGAGAAATTACTCAGAACGATCGAAGACCGATTCGAAATCATGTCGTCACGCATGAGCAATTCGCGAAACGCTTCCGCTCAGAATCATCTCTCGAGCGTTGCCTTCAGACTCTTCAACGACATTCTTACGTTTTAATTATCGACGTCATTATTGCTACCTGGTCCGCGATTGTCTAATGGTTAGATTGTTGGACTATCAGTCGAGAAGTAGGGGTTTCGAAACCCGTACAGGACGGAAAGATGTCGCGATATTTTTCGTCCACTTGTACCCCTAGCAAGATCGGCTGTGAAATGAGTATACAATACAATACAATACGTATAACTGTATTTTATATAGCCCTCGTTTCAAGGTTCAGAAGTGCACACAACCATACGACAGAACATTAATGGCACTGAGCAGTTGTGAGTGAAGGACTTGCTCAAGGTCCCTACACAGTAACTGCCTCGGGTGAGGCTCGAACCCGTACTCTCCGCGTTACAGGTCAAGCGCTCTAACCAATCAGCCACCGTGCCACTGTAGGTATACTGACACTGTCAGTGGGTAGATCGTGCAGCGAGGGAGAGGACTGATCACACGCTCTCATATGCCGAGGCTAACAAAATAAACTCGCTAGCGCTTCATGTGCATGGATATCTTTCATGGTTAGCTTCGTGGTCTTCGATTATTATTATGGGGAGATCAGGTATATATTTAGTTATGAAAGATCATCGTGATGAAGTTTTTGGTTGAACGATATTTCGGCTGAACAGCAAATGTACATGTAACAGCGAGACAATCTTAATAGCGGAACAGTTTCCTTATCAGCTCCATGGCTTCACGAACAAGTGTCCATGTCACACATGGTGTTGAGTTGACAGGCTGACAAACAGAGAGATGACTGACTGACTGACTGACTGGCTGGCTGGACTGACTGACTGACTGACTGACTGACTGACTGACTGACTGACTGACTGACTGACTGACTGACTGACTGACTGACTGACTGACTGACTGACTGACTGACTGACTGACTGACTGACTGACTGACTGACTGACTGACTGATTGACTGACGTATTCTTAATGGTGAACGTGACACGCGTGTTCACACAGTCACGCACACCACGTATGAAAGTGGCTTCCTTAGTTTATTAGCATTCATTCATTCATTGATATATTCATTCATTCGTTCGTTCATTCATTCACTCACTGCCTAAGCATCATGCATACATGAATACTCTTACGACTCTAATACAATAGGCTACGTCTGTACCTATAAGTCATACGCGTGTTATGCTTCCACATACCCTGCCCTCCGCTTTTCCAGCTAACCTTTCACCCTCTCACTTCCTGCTCACAGGACGCCCTCCTACCCCGCTATTTCAAAACAGCCCCGCCACGAACAGGCCTATCGTCAGTCAGACAGACAGACAGACAGACAGACAGACAGACAGACAGACAGACAGACAGACAGACAGACAGACAGACAGACAGACAGACAGACAGACAGACAGACAGAGGGGCAGGCATACAGGCATACACAGAGAAACACAGAAATACATGCAGAAAGACTGACAGAAACTGAGGCAGGCAGTCTGTTTGCCTGTCTGTCTGTCTATCTGTCTGTCTGTCTGTCTATCTGTCTGTCTGTCTGTCTGTCTGTCTATCTGTCTGTCTGTCTGTCTGACAGGCAAACAGACACGGAAGAAATAGAGACATAAAGACGGACGAACGGATGACAGACAGAAAGACACACATATATAGGCACATAGACAAAGAGACAAAGAGACAGGCAGGCAGACGGACAGACACTCATGTAGGGGCAGAACAGTATCTCCATTGTCAGCTTAAATTCTGCGATTGTCATCAGGCGATTAAAATGCTTCCTTTTATTTGCATCTTAAGACTTCCGGTGTGCGAACCAGACATCCGGGTATTTGATTCGACACACCTGTCACCCGCCCACAGCCCCCAACCAACCAACCTGTCTACCTACCTACACTCACCACCCTCTCCTCGTTCATCTCTGCCCACGTCTGACACACGTATCGATTTATAAATTGTACGTCAATAAGGGATGTACACACACGCACGCACGCACGCTCACACACACGCAC
>OY744614.1:27930810-27948310 GCA_963556255.1 Allolobophora icterica
CTAATTAATCAAAATAATATACCTTTGTTACAGGTTGTAATGGAATAAATTTGCGTAAAAGCTGAATTTAAGGCATTGTACACCGTCTCGGACATTGGATGGTAATGATAGTTTGCATACATTTAGTAATTTATTTCTAAATTTCCAAAATCTAACAGCTAAAACAATGATGGGAAATGTCAATCTGCTTATTCTTTGAAGGATAGGCAAAAAAATTTGAAGAAATTATCGAAAAAGCTCAAAAAACCAACATGGGACATCAATTCTGCACTTTTCGGATAATGACCCATCTCTCCACAGGTCTTTCACTTAAAACTTTAAACACTCATATCCACAAATTCTAACCGGATTCTAACCTGATTCCTCCTCTTTCCCTTACCTCAATTTCCGCTTCAATTCTAGCTACCATCCATGGTGCCTGTCTGACTGTGTGCCTGCCTGACCCTTGTATTGTGACCTGGAACCGATATTGACCTTACTTGCCCATCGATTTTGTTTTGACTGAGCGCCTGTGAGGAAGCTGACTCCCGCTTTCTTTAGGTGCTGTAGAACTCTATAGTTTACCATTATGGTTACGATTCTGGTTGTCCCTCCGTTCTGTACTTCCTCAATGCAACATGGAAGACTCCCCGTGTTTGGCCATTCACTGTGGGACAGCCTGCCAGGCAACGTGCAACATGAGCCTCTTGCCCTCACTTTACCTCCCATTTGCCACCGATTTGATAGTCGTCTTGTAGTATCAGGTCGGCAGGGGGCGCCTCTGAGTAGTTTTCTTGTACAAGTGCTATATGAATGTCCAGTGACGACGATATTAAATCTCTGTAAAGTTATTTAAGTAAGTAAGTACATGCATGTTTTTTATCTTGCAGACGCACTGCGGCTTACAAAACACGAGCATGCGAAACGAGGCGCAATAAACAAAATAAGGGAAATAGATAAGTTAAATGGTGATAAATTGGTGATGATGAAATTAGGTTAGATTTAACTAATTAAGTTTGGGTTGGGTTTGTACCTGCTATCGGGCCGGTGTCTAATGCACAAGGCATCAACCGATGGCGCACTTAAATCAAGACGTAATCCGGTCAATATCCAGAAGACCAGTCCGGAAGACAGTGTAACAGCTTACGGTTGATAAGCAATTTTGACAAAAATACGTCTTAATGTCCCACGCCAACCAGATAGGTGGTGTGTGTGTGTGTGTGTGTGTGTGTGTGTGTGTGAAAACATGCGCTTACGTCATTTCCGGTTTCCGTTGCGGTAAGTAAATGGTGATAAATTCATAGTGAAATGCTATTTGTCTGCTTCAATGCCCACGGTAAAGATCACCGGAAGTAGGATCGTAGAACCGCTCCAGAGCCAACTGTTACTTTTTTGACTTAAGTGAAGACTTTTACTGAAAGCCAAACAAGAGTCGGACAGTTAAATCATTAGAAATATTTAATAGGTAGGCCTAACGCAAGGTGAGAGCGAAAGGAAAATAAGGGTCACCTAATTTTCTTTTATGATATTTCAAGACGACAGTTGTTGATAATTTTCTTTACTGTGATTGCAAACAATAGACGCACTGTTCATACGGTTGAGAACTATACGGTATCAACATTCTATTGTATTGCATTATATCCATGAATTTCTAAAGCGCCACTCTCAGTGAACCTAATCAGAGGCGCTCCCAGTTCAAGAACCCCGAGGAAAGAGAAAAGGTTTTTATACAACGGATAAATGTGACAGGAGCTCCAGTGAGAATCGTAGAACGAGTTATAGAAGGAAGGCCATTCCGAAGTGAAGGACCAATGCAGGCAAAGGCACGATGCTGTTCCATGGCCGTCATAGAACGAGAGATTAGGAGCTCTTTTGTTCACGTGTGAAACAAGGGCAGACATTATCCTAGTTGTTCTAACGCAGCTTTTGTATGACACCGTCAATTTCCGTCGATTCATGTTAAAAAAAAAATTAACACTACATTACATCATATTAGGGCCTACCTCCTGTACAACAGGGCATCGAGTTCTGTTTGTTATCGCGATCTTTGCAGTCCTGAGGCTTAATTAATAAATTTGCTAATTTTGATTGGCATAATTAAAATCCTTGTTACTGACTGAGTCAGCTTTCTAATTTTTGCCCTTAATTCCGGTTTTGTGTGCTAGTTATTTAAACACCAGAGTGACAATTATGTAATGGAAGACGCCCATTGTGATTGTTACGGGTGTTGTCCCTGATTTTCCGTCAACCTAATGTTAAACGTAAATGTATTTTTGTGGTAGATATGTCAGATATAGAAGCACTGGCGTAAACTTGTCCAAAATATTTGGGGCCAGTGTTTAATCTAGACGTCTTTTGGGGGGAATGTCCCCCAGGATTTATGTTTCCCCCCAGAGGCCAGCAATATTACAATGTAGAGACCTATAGGGGAGGGAAAATCCCCCAGGATACATGTGTATGCATGTTCCCCCCGCCCCCCAGAGAGCTGAATTCCTAAAAAAAGGTCATCAGCCTTTTTTGAGAGAGAGTAATTGCTGTAGAAAAGTTATAAAAATGGGATGAAGGATTAAAAAAAAGTCATCAACTTTTTTAAACGTTTTGGAAGATGAAATTAGGAAAAGTCTGAAACTTTTTCAAGATGGATGAAATTACAGAAAAAATCTTGTGTCAGTTTGTTGGTCCCCCAGAAACCTTGTTTCCCTCCCAGAAGGGGGGGACTAGATTAAACACTGATTGGGGGCATTTGGTTATTCATTCTACACTTGTTGCATTGGGTTTACAGTCCATCTCAATTATTGGGGGTACGTGCCCCGGCTGCCCCCTCCCAGAATCTACGCCTATGTATAGCAGTATTTACTTTTGTAAGTATGTCACTGAAATGGTAGGCCTTACAAAGACGCGGAAGTAAGCTCACACTGTCTGCAAGTGTATACACGTTTTTCTATAACGATCGTTTGACCCTGCTCGTTTTTCAATTAATTTATTGGTGAGATCCCTCACCACCGCTGCCCCTTTGAATGGGTGCTAAGCCATTTAAGGTCATGTACCGATGCCGGAGAATCGGATTCCTGATGATAACCGCGATAGGTATGCGAACCGGAACATTGGCGAATAGAGATGCCATGACGTACGTTGAATTGATCACTGTGGCTAACGCAAACATTGCAGCAATACGACAGTAGTCCATTCCAAATTAATTATGGTACGAAATGCCAGAGAGTTGTTATCTCTTGCAATTTAGCTAAGCGGAAAACGGTACTCTGTATACGCACACGCAATTTATCTAAGCTACACACATAGCGCAAGGCGGTACTCTTTTGTGCTAATTAATTAACTCTGGTGATTAAATAAGTACAGGCGAAACGGACATTCTCCTTCCACGCTATCTATATTACCAAGGTCATTGTAATTATGATTGTATTTAGTAACTTCTATTGCGCCGATGTCTAATGCACAAGGTATTAACCGATGGCGCACCTTATTCAGGTCAATATCAAGCCGTAAATGGTCAATATCGAAGGACAGTTACAGTTAGAGTTAATTATAGTAATCGTAATCGTAATCTCGAGATTTCTTCAGCGCCCAAAAAAGCGAAGTCGCGGGAACCAGCCTATTCACAGGCGCTTAGTCAAATCATAATCTATAGGCCAGGGGTCGAATTAGTTCCAGGTCAAGACCCAGAGGAGTCAGTCAGATAGACAGTAAGACGGCTTAGGTGGGTGGTACTATAATATTGATTTAGAGGAGTTATATAGGGCGCTACATAAATGGTTGGGTAATCTACGTGGGTGACTTTCTACATTGGTATGGCGGTGTATGTGTTTCATCCCGATAGAGTTCGAGTCCTATCAGATGAACTCGTCATGGGTCCCAGCTGAAGCAGTCGGTCTTCCGGACAGGTTCCTGGCCCATGGATCCGGGGTAGGGGTTCCTTTCGGTTGATTCTGCCAAAAGACTGTCCCATCTTTTGCTCCCTTGTCGAGAAGCTTCGATGGACCACGTGACCACACCCACGCGGGGGAAGTCCATATAAGCCTGAATTCGGGGTTCGCAGCATTCGGGCAGGAGTGCGCAACTTGCCCGGATCGCTGCGTGGCTGGTGACTTGTTCTAAATTCGGTATGAGAAGTTATTTTATCATGGTATGTTCATTATAGATTCACATTTATATTTTATTATTATATTTCAAATTATTGTAACTGAAATGCATTTCCTTCATTAAATTACTTTTATATATTAATCGCGAAGTTCTCTTCCTATAGCGGTTATAGTCTTCCACAGGTTCATTAACGTAATCAGACGACTTAGCTTCGTCATAACTAGTATATCAGTTGTCACATTCAATTCTATCATGGCATCTGCATGTGAGCTAGATTCTTTCCCCATTAGATTAGATACCCGTTAGTATGAACTAGAAATAGTCCATATTATAGTACTCAGGGTTTAAACGGCGAGGGATGTAGGGAGAGGAGGAGGATTCGGGATAGGATTTGTGAAAGAGCAGTGTTTTCCGTTTTGAGTGAAAGACCTGTGGAGATATAGCGTGAGGTGAGGTTTTGGTGAGTTCGTAGGATGGATCTGAAATTTCTCGCAGTACTGGTGGGGTGTACTTGTTTCAGAGGGGTGGGACAGCTATGGCTATGGAGCGATTCGCAAAAACCAGTGGAGAGATTTGAGGACAGGAGTGATGTGGTGGCGCATGGGGGTTTTAGTCACAGCACGGGCGAGTGCATTTTGAATGGCTTGGAGGCGGTTTATTTGAGTGATGTCTATGTTTAAGAAGGCGGAGACAAGAGATTGTAAGGTTTTGGTGCTTCTGGCCATGCAACAGTTCAGTCGCTGTTTGAAAGCCTCGAAGCTTGGTATACAGCTATAAATTCCTGTGGTTTCAGCGATCCACAATCCCTCTTGCTGGAAAAGAATTTTCTAATGTCTAATCGTAGTATCGTGACCTGGTTTTAGAGTTACATCCTCCTCATGCAAATCAACTGTAACACTAAGTTCACCATATGCGCAAAATACTAATCAAATGCAGCTTCCGGACTACTGCTAATTACGAGCCAATCGCCGCACCCAAATTGGCTGATTACTATACGCCACCTAAAGACTATATAGGAAAACAGCTGGCGATCTGCTATGACGTCGATCGAATAGCAAACAGTGTGTGTGCGTGTGTGTGTGTGTGTGCGTGTGCGTGTGTGTGCTTGTGTGTGTGTGTGTGTGTGTGCGTGTGCGTGTGTGTGTTTGTGTGTGTGTGCGTGTAGGTGTGTGTGTGTGTGCGTGTAGGTGTGTGTGTGTGTGTGTGTGTGTGTGTGTGTGTGTGTGTGTGTGCGTGTGCGTGTGTGTGTGTTCAAGCCGGAATTTCAGTTAATATGTCAGCAGTGCAGGGCTAGACTGTTTTTTTCCCGCGAGTATAGAAGTGTTCTCTGTCGTATGTCGGTTATCTAAATTGATCGATAATTCGCACGTACTTCAATCGTAGGTGGCGGTTGTTTGATAAGTTTGTGGCCGACAGAATGAAGTTAAGCAACACCGAGTCCGGTTACTGTTATCATTATTATTGCGCATTTATTAAGCGCCAATATATAGCTACCAAGCAGCAAAAGATGGTGCTGACTGCTGAGCAATTGCGAGTGACGGACTTGCTCAAGGTCTTCACACAGTTATCGTCTCAGAGAGAAGGCCAATATCCTAACCAATCGGCTACCACGTGTGACACAAGAGTGCAGGACATATTCCCCTGGACATATTCCCGGACATATTCCCCGGGCATTTCCCTCTGGACATATTCCCAGATTTTGAGTAGGTCATATACCCGCCGTCGGACAAATTCCCCCTCTGCGCAATTAGCAATCTTACCACTTCAAAACGGATGCTTCGAAGTAAATGATCAACGAGTCTCCCCTAATACCTTAAATCAATTTGTATGAAATAGAAAATCATCTTGTCGTTTTGTTACAAAGCGGATGCTTTGAAGGAGCAATTTTTTAAGGACCTGACCATATGAATCTAACCCAAACCAATCCGACTCATTAATTTACAAGAGGTTAGCGTCGAATCAAGTTAAAAAAATTATGCTTATGCTAATTCACATTAAATCATTCCATACAGTAAAGGAAACTGGTCTTAAAATAAAAATCAAATCTGGCAAACGGACTCAGATCTTACTTTGACATCTGCGGACATCCCCTCTGACGCGACGCAGCGCTCGTTAAAAAGCTAGTCTTAGCTTTAGGGAAATATGAAGTTGGCGAGTTGGAGATTACGATTACGATTACGAAATCACAAGGACCTTGATCAGCAGGGAGGTCATTGATGACAATTGTATAGCAGATTCGAACATTAAATTATTCATTATAGGGTATTCTTGACCCCACCCGATCCGACCCACCAGATTTCCCAAAATTAAAACAATGGTCGTTGAAAACACAAAGAGGAATCGATAATTATTGTCACCATCTAAGGAGAAGGTACTGAGCAAATAGAACAATTTGTCTATCTTGCAGGGTTAAAATCGCATATGGCACCAGTGGGAATTGGATGCAACGCATAGGAGTTTGGAAAACTGAATGGAATACTAGCGATAATGATTGCGATGTATTTAACTATGCATGTTCAATTGTTCATACGTACGAATGTACGTATATGTATGTATCCATGTACAGTGTTGGGTAAACTCACATACGAAATGAGTTAAATCAAAACTCAACTCACGCACCTCAAAATGAGTTTAAACTCAAACTCAACTCATCCTAAGTGAAATGAGTTAACTCAAACTCACTTGTTAAATGAGTTAACTCATAAACTCACACGTTTCATACTAGCACATTGTAATCGAGCAACAATTTTTCCCATCACGCCTACTTGTAACAGAAAAATATTTTCCATCAAGAATACACGGTACTTCAGCCATGTTGTTCTTAACTGTTCACAATATACAAAATATGCAGTGCTTAAATACTGTCCGCTAGCAGTGTTTACGACCCTCCCTGCCGTCACCACTCACCAGTATGGAAAGCCGACGATATAAAAAAGGCTTGTTTCAACATAATATGTGCCGAGTGCCAAAGAGTGAGTTGAGTTTAAAATAATTGACAACTCAAACTCACAGAAAATATGAGTTAACTCAAACTCATAACTCACACTCTTTAAGGTGAGTTAACTCAAACTCATAAATCACAGCAAGTGAGTTAACTCGTGAGTTTAAACTCATATGAGTTAACTCATACCCAACACTGTCCATGTATGTATTATGCATACTGTAAGAATGCATGCATACAGGCCTACGCATGTATGAGCGATAAGAATGTTATTTCTGTAAGGGTTGGGTTACAGTTTTGAGACATGGGGCGATTTGCGTGGCAAGACCTTTGGGCGAAGGATTACTCATTGCATGGCAAGTGGTGGGTAGTCCAAGCCAGTTAGTGGAAGTTCCCCCTCCAATAAATGCCACTCCAGTTTCAGGCAGAATAAAAAAGGTAGGCTACTTGTATATTTAGCTTTTCATTCTCACCTCTAATGAGTAATGGAGCCTTTAAGGAGACGCTCTTTCTGACTCATTCGGAAGGAATATGGTAATCGTAAACTTCATATGCACGTTGTTAATAAAATATAGCCTGTATGCATGCATACCTACATACATTCAGGCTCCTCTACTCATCACCCCAAAGGCTTTCCACTCCAAATTGAAGTCTCACCTCTCCAAGAATTCCTACCCTAATTCATCTGATCCTCTGCCTTCCAAGCTTTCTCGTCCTCAACGAAACCCGCCGTAACAGCTGCTCTGTCTCTCTCTAGCCTATCCGGCAACCGGACTCGACCTTCCACTGGACATCGATCTCTGGACAACCCCCCCCCCGGATACCACGCAGCGCTCGTGAATAAGCTGGTACTTTGCGCTTAACTTTAGAGCGGGCCTGAGTGGCGCGTTAGAAAATTGGAGATTAAGATTACGATTACATGCACAATACATACATGGACACATACTTGAAACAATTGAGAGAAACACTACTCAAATCAGTCAACTGTTGAAAGTAAGTTCTTTTATTTTGAACTACCTTGATATAAAGGTGAGATTATCATTTTAGACATGATTGATTGATTTATTCATCCAATTGCTTAAACAGACCAGTTTAGTTACATTGGTCTGTTCAAAGGCTGCTCCTTTTTTTATTAACAACATAGCCAGATACAGAAAACAACATTCACAAGGGACCGCAGTGGCCGTGGATGCTAAATATTATCTATCAAACTTCGCCAGGACTGGATATTTGTCCTCCTGACCTTAACTCCACCATTGTAATGGATCCAAATCTTTCTCAATTTCTTGATCAAGTCTGTGTCTCTCAAGAACTGTTTTCGTTGCAACTAGAATTACATCCTGTTGGCCTTCGTCAGTGACAATGTTGATCGGTCGACTATTCTCGGCAGCCTATCTTGTGATGGCGTTAGGAATGTTCTTGTATTTCCCTTGATCCATTGGTCTTGCTATCTCCTGAAGTTCAATGAATGTAGTCTGGCGGGGCGCCGACACAACTTTCCTGGCCGATGTCGACGGCTCATCGTGAGCGATAAACGGATGCTTCGTTCTCACTTAAATTTTTATTGTAATATATGAAAACCACAGTATCGCTGGTTTTAAATATAAACCTTCCGTTCAAAACCGTTTTTTGCCACTTTGATCCCATTTTTATTTGTTACATACAAATTTTATATTTATTTTATTTATTCCGGATATTTCTATAGCGACTCTCGAAGTCTACTGCTACTCAGAGGCGCTCCTGACTACAGTATTTGATACTGTGTCGGAGTTTTCACGCCGAAGCGCCACGAGCAATTGCGAGTGAAGGACTTGCCCAAGGTCCGTACGCAGCGGCTAGAGTGGGATTCGAACCTGCAACAAGGTCACAAGGCGTCGAACTTACCACTGATCCACCACGCCCCACAAACATAGGCTATACAGACCAAGTGGTTTTCTATTAAATGCCAAGGTCCTATATTGTGGAATTGACTGCCTTTGGACTTGACTACAATACCTTTGTACAATTTCCATTTGCCATTTATTACTTTTTACTAAGTTTTTAGGACCATTCTTGTCACGTTGCATATTCTTTTCTTTCGAAATGTCTAACAATGTAGTTGACAAGTCGATGTTAAGTTACGAATAGCCTAACAATCGTTAAAATATGTCTGCCATCCGTCCGCTTTCTAAATGGTAATACCCCAGCTAGCGAGACTTCTCCCTTTGAGTTCCCCTTTATGAGCATAGGCGTAATTTGTGGGGGTGCGATGGGTACCCGTACCCCCACTTTTTAAACAATACCAATCAATATTTTATTATTGTGCCTTCCCAAAGTTGGTCTCCATGCGAAAAGCGAAAGTGGAGAAGAAATTGGTACCCCCACTTTTTAGAGCAAAGTTACGCCCCTGTTTATGAGCTCAATCCGACAACAATTGTATTTATAGTATGAATACAAATTGATTGATGCTCCTAATAATCTGATTTGATTTGATTTGATCAACGCTTCGTATTACCGAAATCAGGAAACACCAGTAACAAAACAGGAAGCGATTATGGGAAGCCGACCTTGGTTTCCCGCGATTACTATTAATAAACTTGATCCTTTTTTGGCGCTGTAGTCCAACAACCTGTGAATCAGAAATTATAGATACTGTGGTGTTAATTGATGTAATATAAACCGGGTTTAATTAACGCGTGCGATTGACGCGTTAAAAATTTAATCGCAAAATTTTTACGTGCTAATCGCACGCGTTAACGGCGATTAATCAGCAACCTTACTAAGGTCTATCATGAATGTGTAAAGGAACTCAGAATCAAGGCCCCTACTCGTATTTCAGATGATGGGTACCGTGGTAACGCCCATTATGACACAGCGATCCATTTGGGTTTCGCACTGGCCTACGTGTGTATGAGCGGTAGTAATGTTATTTCTGAAAAGGGTTGGGTTACATAACTTCAGTCTTGTTGTCCTCGAGACCAAGGTCTTGGTCTCGAGTGCACTCGAGTTCGTTTTTAAAGTCTTGGTCTTGGTCTTGGTCTTGAGACCAAAAGTCTTGGTCTTGGTCTTGAGGTTCAAGATCTTGGTCTTGGTCTTGAGGCTCAAAGTCTTGGTCTTGGTTTTGCAAGACCAAGACCAAGACTGTTGACAATATGAACAGTCATTTAACAAAACGCAAGGATTTTAAAAATTTATCCAATAATTACTAATACAACTGTTTTAGTATTTACACGGTGTGAGTGAGGCTTTACTGTTGTTTTGGACATTTATTTTGACTTCCAGTTATTTACCATGGAACGATTTCAAAACAGACTCACAATTTGTACATTTACATCCGGTACTTGAAAAGCTGCTCTATGTGCCAGTGAATGCAGCACTGTAGAACGTAGGCCTATTTTTCACATGGCAGAATTTTTATGAGGCCCCACAGGTCACGCCTTGGTCAGAGATTTCTGAGCGAATTGGTTTTTATAAAATGCAACAGGCATTTGGAATAACATTTCGCATGAGACTTTTGTAAATACGAATTCGTCCCATTGGAGTTGTTTTGTTTGAATAAAATACAAGATTCGTGTTTTAATTAAAATAGCGAGTAGTCCGACGTGACAATTTTTTAGTATGGAAAATAGAAGTCTGGATATGGTTGTGATTTTTGGGTTTTTTTTCTCGGTTTTGGTCTTGAGTTTCAAAGTCTTGGTCTTGGTCTTGAGGTTCAAGGTCTTGGTCTTGGTCTTGGTCTTGAGGTTTAAGGTCTTGACAACAAGACTGCATAACTTACAGTTCGCTTCGGGATGCGAACCCGGATCGCAGAGCTGAAAGCAGACTGATTACCCGCTCGGCCTTAGTGCAACCTCGGAAGTTCGCTGTGGTCGGTCCGAATAGTTTGCCTATATAGCAAATACTGATGGTAGCTTAGTTAATTCGGAGATTGAATCTCAAGCTAGCACGGTCCGCACACGGAGACCTTAAAATAATACGGCTGCACCCATTCAAACGGGCAACGGTGGTGAAGGAGGATCTCATCCGATCAATTATTATTAAATAATGAGCAGGGTCGAGGCCAAAACAGTCGCTCTATAGCACGGTCCGTACACGGGGAACGTAAATGACGTTGCGCCCATTCAAGAGGGCAGCGGTGGTTAAGGATCTCACCCGATCAAATCATGATCGTGGCCGTATGTGGTTGCTATAGAAAAACTTGTAGCCTACATTTACATTTTACTCTAAGGCATGAGCCATTGAAAATGAGCAGGGTTGAGGCCATACATACGGTCGCTATAGAAAAACGTGAACATTTACATTTACTCTAAGACATGAGTCTTGGTCTTTCTTCTCTTCCGCAAGCGCTTGACAACCATTCTGTTTTTATTGTGGTTTACTGTCGTTAGGTTGAGAACGCCTTTACGGACAGTAAGTTTTTCTTATTTGCGCTAAGAAAGATATAGCGCATCCGTCACGGTTCGGTGACTTCTACTAGCAGGAAGAGATGCTAAACAATTTCGACAAGTATGGAATGGAGTCATTCATCTAAAGGTATATGGTCTGTAAGATATTTATATAGCACCAAGTTCTAGTTTAAGTGGAAAGGTAAGGTCAAACGGGGTCAGTTAAGTGATAATCACACGTATATCCTTCGCTTAACAATATTCATCAAACGATGCAAGCTATTTGGACTACGACCAAACCAACAGGAAACCATGATTATGTAAATTCTTATTCCTTTGTATTACTCAATCTCTTAATTAATCACCTAATTAATCTTTGACGCAATCTATATAACTAATCACTTTATTAATATTCCATTCCGCCTCATTTGCAATGATGATGGTGGTGTTGGTGATGATGATGATGATGACGATAACGACGATAATGATGATTATATATATATATATATATTTATAATATAAATTTTATATATTTCAGATATATTATATGTTATATACATATACATGTGTGCGTGTTCAAACGTATAAATACACATTATTGTTTGCCATTAAGGAACATGTGTGGTGTCTTTAAATGCCATAACATCTTTTCCTGCATGCATTTGGACACACCACGAGGCTTACAGAGTAGCACATGCGCTCAGTGTCCTATAGGCATCTACTGGTTTCGCGCTCTCATACAGCATATATTGTGCCTCTGGTGCCTATGGCTATATGGACACCTAGACATTGAACAACCTATTTTAAAGCCACCCAATCATCTAGGTCTACATGTCTGTCTGCATGTCTGTCTGTCTGTCTGTCTGTCTGTCTGTCTGTCTGTCTGTCTGTCTGTCTGCATGTCTGTCTGCATGCTGTTAGTTTTGAAATAGGCGAAGGCGGTGGCAAGTTTCTGTATGCATGTGTATCGAAGCGTCCCGTTTCTACCGTGCGGTAAGGTCACCTTTGATTTGTGGTGATCACTTTGTTAAGCCTGAATACTAAAGAACCTGAAGAAATAAATTAAAGTGCAGTGTGTATGAATCTATTTTACGTACATGCTCTACATCTGTATTATATATTATGTACGATACATATGTATGCATTCATGTATATGAGTACTATTATGTAGATTGTATGTATGTATATTATGTATGTATGTATATATGTATGTATGTATATATGTATGTATGTATGCATGTATGTATGTATGTATGTACGTATGTATGTTGGTACGTGTCTCAATCTCAAATGTGTCCATGTAGTAATTTATGTATGCATGTCTTCATTTATGTAAGTATTGAAGCCTATGTATGCATGTTTGTATGTATGTGTATATGTATATAGGCCTGTCCATGTACATATATGTGCTTATGTATGGCCCTTATGTTCGGAATTTTGCTTAAAAATGACTATAGAACAATAAGAACAAGTAAATACTGCATTGTGAAAGCACTGCCTGCAAACTGTTACACTGGCATTTGCTCCATCCAAGTCTATTTCAAAGACAAATAATCTCTAGAGGAACACAATTTCTAGTCCGAAGGTTGCTTGTGTCTTAGACAGGGTCAATTCGAGATCGTGGAGCTAAGTTTGTGGTTACATTGGCGCAATGGGGCTAGTATTTCATACCACATTGTCCAATACAGGTATCCATCGAGGAGCTTGTGTTCTCATTGAAGAAGCAGTGGGTCATGAGCTCGTGATGATTGGTTGCCGCCATCATGTCACAGAGGTCGTTCTCAGTGCTCAGTGTCTTCACAGCTCTGTTTGGCGCAACTCTATAGGGGACCAGAGGTTGGCCTATTTAAGAGATTCCACAAGAAATGGCCATACATACAGCAAGTGAGCTACACATCAGCAAAAGATGGGCTCTTTGGTATTGAAATGCACAGCCTACGGGAGTAGATGATTTCAGTTTAAACAACTGCCATCAACCACCAATAGCCAAGGGAGGATTATTTTGAGCTTCTTCCAAGCTCCAGGAGCAATGTACCATGCTCATTGGATGTTGAAGGCCATCTATGCTCTGAAGATGGTACTCTTCAAGACCAGCTGATGCTGACGGCCCGAGAGAAAAGTAGACTGACAGAGCTTTCTCTGTTTGTTGCACTTGTGTGTGACCATTTGTGGCATGAAGCGCCACTGGCATCGAATGCTATTTGACTTTTTGGATACCAGTTAACAGTGGAATGATGCCCAGATGCTTAGTCTGCTCAAGCTGTATCCGAATCACCTTGTTGCCGATGCCGCATCCACAACATTGTCTCGTCATCTTTGGTACTTATAGGGCCATGGTAGCCAACCTCCAGCTTGCAAAAACTCCATCGGCTCTGTAGAGGGTGAATGCCACCACAGTCACAGACTTCTGCAGACTGGAGAACTTTGTGACCAAGCAAACCATGCACCTCTTCAACTTGCTGAGCATCAAAGGGAAGGAGGAGGCCGAGATTTTCCTTTCAAAGGACCCGGAAGAATGGGAAGATGACGAGCCATTCAAGAAATTGAAAGCAAGAGTCCAAACCATGAAGGTGGTCAATGATAGCGCTGAATGTAGCATTGCGCTCATCCAGAAATACAAAGAGATGATCACAAAAGATAAAGATCAGAAGCAGTTCTTGCTCCAGTTTGTCCAGTGCCACAGCCAGCTGTACCCCACCCCATCCAAAGCAGCCATGGCAACTGATCATCACTAAAAGAAAAACATTAGAAACTGTTGCTATGCATAGTTGCATACACGGTTTGACTATATCCTTCAGACTTGACAAACAACATTTAGCCAGTTTTAATGCTGCATTCGTTCTGCATTCATTTGTGTCAATGTCAATAGTGAATTTTATCTGAAAGACTATTATCAAGACTAATGCTTGTTACTATTGACTTTTTAGATACCAGTTAACAGTTTTCAATTGTTTTATTTTTGTACACTTCCTGTTATTGAATGTCAAAAAATAAAAATAAAACATGGATGTAATTATCAAAATTAACTCGTTATTTGCTGTACTTCGCTGCTTATCCTAAAAGTGATAATTAATAGCGACCCATAAATATTCTCACATTGACTTCAAAATTTGTCACAAAATTCAAAATATTACATGTAACAAGGGAAGCCTTGTGGAGAAAAATTTCTAAATTTCATTTTTTTTGGACCAACGTAATGTATGTATGCATGCATGTATGTAGTCCTATGTATGTACATATGTATGTAGGCCTGTGTATATATGTATACGCATATGTGTGTACGTATATATGTATGTATGCGTGCATTTATGTATGTATATCTGTATGTTTGTATGTATGTACGTATGTATGTACGTATCGGTACATTTATGTAGCGCCTTTTGGAATCTGACAAAAGGCTGAAACACAAATATATAACAGATTTTAAATTTTCGTCTTAGCTTGATCGATTTGTTTCTTTTCTGGCAGTAAACTGATTATTTAGCGCAAATCTGCTCCACAAGGACAGTTAAATACAAGAGGAAGCACTATGTGTCTTGATCATTATATGAGAGCGCAGAACCAATGATGTAATGTATATGTAATGTAAGTTCCGAAATGTCTCAGCGCCACACAAAAGCCACATATAGGGAGACCAGTGTAAAAAGAGGCGCTATATAATCAAATCAAGTCCGCAGTAGTCAGGTTGTTTTGTCCGTTCCGGTGCCAGGTCAGAATCAGAGGAGGTCAAGCCGAAGAGACAGTGGGGTGGGAATTGTCGGGGTGCAACCCCCTAGTCTTTCTTAGGACCCCAGTTAAGTCTTCAATGCACACTCCAGGGGATCGTTTCCAACCCCCTCAGTCGTGCTAGTGTGATTTAGCATTATTTGATTCTGAGTCTCTGACAAAGAGAAGACATTTTCATGGTGTATCATGTATGCATTTTTGAATTTTCTCAACAAAGGAATTGATTTTGATTCGAGTCTGACTTGCAAAACTGCTAGCGTTGAAGTCAGTTGCTTTCAAATTTCGTTGACATCAATATTATTTGCAAAATACGGATCAAATGTTCAACCCCATCCCCAGTCTTTTTTCTACAATTCCCACACTGGGAGACAGTATGGTGCTATGATGGAAATCGTTGATGATGGTGACCGTGGGGAGTAACGAAGGAGTAGAATCAAGATAGGACAGCTTGAAGAGTTCGATTTCAGTCGTGAGTGGAAAGCAGAGGATCCCCTGCGATGCTGAGTGCAGTGTCTATCGACACGGCTGGATTGATACGGAACACAGAGCTGCCTGGTGTATTCTGTCACTATGCGGAATGGAATCCCAAAGCGTTTAAGCCTTGATGATGATGATGATGATGATGATGATGATGATGATGATGATCACTTTTACGTTTAATTATTACTGCTTATTATTTAGTAATTAACTAGTTAAGTCGACTTTTCGTTATGTCTTTCTGTTACATTTGTGAGCAACAAATCATAAATCATGTTAATGTAAATACAACTTACTGTATAGAATGTAAAAATAGTTACCACCTAAGCTGTTTAACCACTTGTGATAGTATTACCTGGTCATGTAATCTTTGTCTATTTGCCCACCTACCTTATGCTACCTATGGGAATGAGGACCTAGCCAACTCACCTGATTTTCTACACCGCTGTACCCAATCTCCCCCATTAAATTATGACTCACCTGACTTACTATTTCACCCATTTGGGAATGAGGAGATAGCAGACAACCCCCTCCGCATGGAGGACAGTTTGGACCCAGATCTTAATATTTATAATGAACTTCCACAGCAGTCGTCACAATATAAGGAACTAAGCCAACTGCCACTTTTTTTGCAAAATCTAAACTATCAACGACCGTTTGGGCTCGCTCATCTAAATTGCAGAAGCATTTTAAATAAGATACCTGAAATCCAACTATTTCTAACTCAAGCGAACATTGACATTGCGGCCCTCACGGAAACTTGGTTGGACCAGGACCTTGAGGGACAGGTAAACATCCCGGGTTATAACTTTGCTCATGGGTCCAGAGTGGGCAGATCGGGGGTGGGGTTGGATTCCTCATAAGAACTGACTGTAAATTTGAAATCCTGGCAAATAAAGACCTTGACTCGCATCTCGGCACATTTGAGTCGATTTTTATCAAAATTTACCAAGATAAGGAAAAAGACATTATACTAGGATCTATATATAGGCCTCCAGATACCTCTATACTGGACTTTAATGCTGATCTACAAATCACCCTTGATAAGCTAACTTCGGCTAATAATAGGCTCTATCTAGCGGGGGACTTTAATATAAATCTGTTACGCGCTGGTGATCTTATACCGACCTCGAACTTCTATGACCTAATGACATCCCATAAAATGCTTCCTACCATTCTTAGGCCCACCAGAGTCACTGAATACACGGCTACTTTGATAGACAACATATATACAAACTCGTTTATAACCAACCAGGATTCGTGCATATGTATAGCTGACCTATCTGATCATTTCCCTATAATTCTCTACCTAGACCTTCAACCTACAAAAATCAAAATGGTGTCTACCGAACCGAAAAGAATCTTTGACTCAAACTCCAAGGCTGCGTTTGCATCTCTTCTGGATAATACAGATTGGTCTCCGATAGAAAATTTATGTGCTATTGACGATCCCAATGCGGCCTATGCCAAATTTATTAAAACTTATAAAAATAGGCTATATATGATAAGGCATTCCCAAAAAAGATTTCTAGCAGCAATCATCACTCAAATGCAAAACAGCCATGGATGACCAAAGCTCTTCTAAAATCTTGTAATAAAAAATCGTCTCTTTACAAAGCTTACCTAAGAAACCCTACCCCTGCAAATAAGCAAAAATTCTGCTCCTACCGTAACTTATTTAAAAAACTCAGAAAGGAATGTGAAAAGTTATATTATGCTGAAAGACTATCCCATTGCAATAATAACTTACGGAAAACATGGAATGTTATCAAATCTATTTTAAACCCCAATTATAAATCAGCATTGCCAGACTCATTTATGATTGATGGAGCTGAAATCAAAAACCCGAGACAGATAGCCGATGCGTTTAACAATTATTTCTCCAATGTTGGACCTAACCTAGCTGCTATGATCC
>OY744614.1:27953310-28060810 GCA_963556255.1 Allolobophora icterica
CTGCCTGCCTATTTACATATCTGCCTGCCTGCCTATCTGCCTGCCGGCCATACGCCTACAATCGAATTCCCGAAGCGGATGAAACATGTTCATCCTATCCAAGTCTCAACTAGAGACATTTAAAATGTGCTTTATTAATATCCAGCCACATACATGCGTCATATGCTCCAGTCTGGAACAACATTCCTTCGACACGCCCAATGGAGCGTATCCGTCGGTTTTCCAGTTTTCACGGTCCACTAACTGGATTCGTCTGGAAACAGTCCACAAAGATGGATTCCAACAGTTCCCGTCCAGCGCTATTTAGTGCAACCATCGCAGTGACCGTTCATAAAAGTCCGAGATATTTATCAAAGAAGTAAGACTTAATTGCAACCACCTGTACCTTAAACGTACTTCGGGATTGTACTATTTTGCCACAGTAACCTTGTTCTATGGTCAAATGCCTCGACCGAGGAAAATTCAGCCAAAAACTGAGCCGTAGTTTCACTGAAAACGTGTCTATCAAAACAACTGGCATGCGTTGCACTGTTGCAAGAACACTGGGTTTTCTTTAACCACATGAGTTGTTATTCAACTATATTTATTTTTAATAATAATATTTATATTAAGTATATTTGATTAAACTGCTATGCACTTATACTGTGAATCTTGTGTTAAAAACCCATGTATAAGGTGAGGCAATGTGATGCAAGGTAATGCAATGTGATGTATTGTTATTTGTTAACTATGGTAATGTGATGTAAGCTAAGGTAATGTAATATGCACTAAAGAAGGTAATGTGATGCAATGTAATGTGATGTACGCTAAGGTAATGCCTATCTGCATGTAATGTGATACAATTTAAGATAATGTGATGTAATGTGATGTAAGGTAATGCGATGTGATGTAAGGTGATATGAGGTAATGCGATGCACGGTAAAGTATGTAATAATATAAGAAAATGTAACACGAGGTATTGAAATGCAATGTAATGTGACGTTCGATCATGCAATATAAGTTAAGGTAATACGGTGCAAGGTGGAGTACATTACACCAGTGCCGGCCTTAAGATATTTCGGGCACTGTGCAGAGTATACGTAAGGAGCCCCCATGACAGAACTTAGAAGTCGATTTGTTTTACATTGTTAATCATTTTATTGTAGTAGATAATTTAAAGTACAACAAGTAAAATTTAAAGTTAAACTATTATAGCGCTAATATATTTTTGAAACAAACTAAACTGTTGGTACCATTTGACTTTTATTTTATTGACAGAAGAGAAGAGTTAATCGAAACCATAATGTTATTATTAGGGTGTCTTGTTCATGTTAATTTTCTTTGACATTTTCGGGCCCCCTAAGGCGACCGCACCGTGATCGTAATCGTAATCGTCATTTCCAAACTTCTAAAGTACCCCTAAGCATAGGCGTAATTTGCGGGGGGTACGAGGGGTACCCGTACCCCCCACTTTTTGGACTGGGGGGGTACTGTACCCCCCACTTTTTGAACAATGCCAATCAATATTTTATTATTGTGCCTTCCCAGAGAACGCAATCTCCGCCAAAGTATGAAAGTGCTTAGATACACAGGTAAATCGAGAGCCAAAATTAATGAAAATACTGGCAGGGAATATGTTCAAAATGGTTATCATGCGAAAAACGAAAGTGGAGAAGAAATTGGTACCCCCCACTTTTTAGACCAAGGTATTGGTACCCCCCACTTTTTAGGATAAAGTTACGCCCCTGCCCCTAAGGCCGGTACTGCATTGCACGCACCAGCAAAGTAAGTCCTCAGGCTTTGTTCGATATTGAGAGATCGTTTACTGGGTGACTCAGATGCACATGACAACTCCCTGGGACCACGCAGCCCACGTAGTTTCTATCCCAGAGGCGTATGAACAGGTGAGAGCTACCTGTACCTGATATTTTTGCAGATTTAAGGGCCAAGGTGCCCTCCAATGCTTTGATTGAGGCCGCTTCCAGGGTTTGAAAGACGTCAAATCGCAACAAAACACTGTGCTAAAAATACCAATCATTGCCGCAAACTAAGGCCTTCTTTTTTCAAGGTTCTGCGACCATATAGCCCGGATGCGACCACGCTCTCCCTTCTGGCCCACGTAGCAAGCAACACATGCACCTTCATTTCAGTGCAGTCGTAAATAAATGTGTTGCAGGCGAAATGCCGTGACTGGTGTGCATGCCGTAAGCAGGTCACGTGTAATCGACAGATCACCATCATGCGGTCTAAAACGATAATGATTCACATATCGGTCGCAGTGCATTGACGCCAAAAGTAAATATATCCATAATTCTTCCAAATTAAATATAATTTGGGCCTCAAATGACGGTAATGGCCTTTTAACCGTCTTGTTTTTCGCTTCAACTCTGCCAAACATCCGCGTGTCTGGAGAGTATACGACGTGAGAACTGTCGCCGCCGAGTGCTGTCACTCTGTCAAGTAACGACGACATCCACCATATCATCTGTGACTTCAACTATTAAAATTGCATTATTAGCGACCACTTGTGATAAATGACATTCCTAAAATATGCAATCTTCTTCAGTGTTCTTCCAGCCGTAGATCGGTCTACGAACCAAACGACTTCGTTCTGCGCCATGTTCTTTACTTTTATTTATCCAGGCCCGGTTCCCTTGTTATTGATAAGTTGTTGCAATGTGCTTTTAAGGTAATGCGATTTAATGTAATGTAATTTGATGCAATGTAAGGAAATTTAATGTAATGCATGTGATGTCAGGTAATGACATGTTAGGCAATGTTATGTAATATTACTGCATGGACAGAACATGATATCAAACGCCAATGATAAACGCACATGATATCGCATTAAATTTCTTTACGTAGCATTACCTTGTTGCATCACATGCTAGGTAAAGAAATTTAATGCGATGCGTTTGATATCATGTGATGCAAGGTCAGATAATGCGATAGTACTTCGGCTACAATTAATATCAATACACCAACTAAGTCAGGCAGCTCATAGTACGCAGCCTATTGCCTGGATCTAATAACTAGAGCCCCTAAACGTTTAGTCATTAAACATCTCCCTCTCTCAATAGCTATCAGTACTCAGGTGCTTGGAATTATGTCTAACAGTTGATGTGATTTAAAGACTTTACTGCTTAAATGCAAGCATGGCAGCAATCCAATAGGCCTATAACTTCGATGGTACATTTATGATAAACTGTCCACATTGGACAATGAAGGTGACAAATTTGGAGGTTTGAAGAAGACTGAATATAAAGAAAGATCTAATGCAAACAATAATGAAGAGAAAACTAAGTCTATTTGGGCATATATGTAGAATGGATGACAACAGAAAAATAAAAACCGTGATGATGGGAACTATGGATGGAAATGGGAGTAGGGGCTGACCCAACAGAGAGTGGACAGACGACATTGAAGATTGGTGTAAAAAAAATCTGCACAGCTTAAGAATATTAGCACAAGACCGGGGACTTTGGAAAAAACTGATAGATTATGCATTGGACACCTACGGGCCTTAGGCCCACGGATCCTGATGATGATGATGATGATGATGATGATGATGATGATGATGATGATGATGATGATGATGATGATGATGATGATGATGATTAAAATGATGATGATGATGATGATGATGATGATGATGATGATGATGATGATGATGATGATGATGATGATGATGATGATGATGATGATGATGATGATGATGATGATGATGATGATGATGATGATGATGATGATGATGATGATGATGATGATGATGATGATGTCCACATCCTCCCGCCTTCCCCTACCAGCTTCGCAGGTGACGCTGTTTATCGCTAAGTCATAGCCGAAATACCATCCCATCGCAAACAACCACTTTTCGGTTCACTTCCTACAGTCTCACGTGCTTATCTACTAGAGTAGCTAATAACAACTGCAGCATCCTGGATGAGCTTCATCAAATAATTGTTATAATAATAGGTCTAAACGCGGTGGCGATTGGTTGCGGCGCTCGGTCTGTAACGCGGAACAGTGGCGTCTAACCCTTCCGACCCCCATCTGGAATGGGAGAACAAACCCCTCCCCACTCTGGCCGACTTATATATAAGAGGTTCAGAAGTCATTCGGAACTGTAAATTAATTTATTATATAGGCCAGGGGCGTAACTTTGGTCTAGAAAGTGGGGGGGGGTACCAATTTCTTACCTACGCGAAGCAAAGCTGAGACTGCGATCTCTGGGAAGGCACAATAATAAAATATTGATTGAAATTGTTCAAAAAGTGGGGATACGGTTACCCCTCGTACCCCCAAATTACGCCTATGAACTTGAGGCATTAAACGCCCGTGTAGATCTGTGCATGATTGAAGTGACCGAAATACACAACACAAAACACCAAAAAAGTATTGGCTTACGGGGTTTTACGCCACGCCAGAGGCCCTCCTGCCAAACAAATGAGCTTACGGGGTTTGACGCCACGCCAGAGGCTCAGCAGGGAAAAGTATAACTACTGACAAAGTATTGGCTTACGGGGTTTTACGCCACGCCAGAGGCCCTCCTGCCAAACAATGAGCTTACGGGGTTTTACGCCACGCCAGAGGCTCAGCAGGGAAAAGTATAACAAACTACTGACACAGGCGGAGCAAAGTAACAATATTGCAACAAAGCCACGGAAACTATAGAGACGATGACGTCATCGAAATATATGAACAAACATTGAAATGACGTCATTTATATTTAAAACTTGAAAAACCTGGGTCACCTCATTTATAAATACCGATAACAGCGCTCATTAAAATAATAAAATAAGGTAGCGCCGTAGCGGTAATATTATTAGAAATGAAATATCCAATATAATTAATTAAATTATGTTTGCGAGAGCTATTTCTACGGGACCGTTTGCTAATTTGTATAGCACCACGAAAGTCAATATATTGACAAAGCAACATTCATGATAGTTTTAGATATATAGGCCTACAACGATGTAGGCCTACCATTATGTGTGTTGTATTATTTGTATATAATGTAGGTCCTAAATGTAAATCTTGTCCTTCTTGTCCTCTCTCCTCTTCAGTTCCGTAGACGCTTGATAACCTTTCTTTTTGCCGGTTTTGGCAGTGATGCGGGTCGAGAGCGCCTCTGACTTGAGTTGCGCTATATAAATGTTCAATTACAACTACAATTACAATTAAAAATCATCTAAATTTTTCTGCGCCACACAAAAGCCACGTCAGAGAGACCAGCTTTTACATCACGCAGCTTTTGTGTGGGACAGTGGGATTGAGAAATTTAATAATAATTATAATAATAAATTATAGGCCTACATCAGCGTCATGCATGGTCCTTAATAACAAAAGTTACTACAAGCTAAAATCTGAAATAAGAAATTATTATACTTTCAATGTTCATTAATACTGTGTTCTGACCAGTAACGTTAACCCCCCCCCCCCACTTCTGGTTACCGTGGGAGATCGTTCTTCCAAACCCCTCCCTCATTGGTAAACGTCAGTCACGTCACTGTGTGAGAATACGAGTGTGAGCCTCCACTGTGTAGAGACCTTGAGCAGTGAGCACGTCATTATAGCCTAACTCACAAGTGCTCAGCACAATTGATGTTCTGTCGTATGATCGTGTGCACTTCTGAACTTTGGAAGGAGGGCAATATAAAATATGGTTGTATATTGTATTGTATTGTATAGTTTGAACCAGGCGCCAATTATTGTCGCTCACAGATGTCAGCAGCGTACTACGTCACGAGACTATTTATTACGCGGAGAAAGGAGTAACTTGGCTGTGACGTATTATTTTAGTCTCTCCGAATCCCAGCTTGCACACACCATTGCCTTCTTGTCTGAAGTGTACAGCGACGTAGTTTGAATTTTTGAGAGATTAGCTCAAGTCAACTATACATGTACACGATTGCATCGTAACAAGTGAAATTTTATTTACCAGTTCAAGTATAGTTTGATGGTTTTAGGAAGTCTGCAGTTGACATTTCCGAGTAATTTAGGCGCTGGTTCCAACAATTAGCAGCCTGACCTCCATTGTTCATGCATTCATGATTGCAACGTCGTTCCTGTCTTATAAGCTCGTCAGCTGCTGTATCCGTCAACAGCTCTGTAAAAGAGTTCCAAGATCAGATATTAAATCAAGGACCTCTTATACAAAGGTCCAGAAACTCCTCATAGGCATAGACCGTACCCCCACTTTTTTAACTGGAGGTACCGTACCCCCACTTTTTGAACAATGCCAATCAATATTTTATCATTGTGCCTTCCCAGAGATCGCAGTGTCCTCCTTGCTTCGAGTAGGCCTATGTAAGAAATTGGTACCCCCACTTTTTAGACCAAAGTTACGCCCCTGGTCGTGTGCCTAGTTTTTGGTGATCGGTGGTCAGGAAAGTTAATGTCGCATCTTATTTACATAACAAATGCATTCAGTTAATTACCGTATATTTTATGAAAGCAAATCAACGAAAAATTATGTTTGCTAAGTAAAAATTGTCTATAGAGATTTGAAACACCATATAAATTGTCAAAAACAAAATTTGAAGTGAGGCGACATCTGTGGATAAGAGTGAAAACAGATGTACACATTATTTTCACGAGTAACCAATTATACTCTAATAGGCCCTATAGTATCCTTGATATTAAATGTGATCATCAATCTTTCGCGCCTTATATTCGCATTAACTTATATCAATGTACATATAAAGAAGCCCAAATAGTGTTATAAGAAACTATGCTGTATAACAAGGGAATATCCGGATCGTTTGGTGGCTTCTAGAGTGGGTTTATGGTATGATTCAACCCGGTCGTGTATCAGAATCCCGAGAAACGTTGGCTTTAACTATGTAATGACTTTTAATTGTTGCTGTTCATTGAAAGCTACATTAACGCTGACTAACATACGGGCTAACTTCAGCTCAGCCCAATATAATATTATTAGAACTCTTCCCTGCAAACTGATCTTGGTAGTGTAATTCAGTGCAGGATATAGGCCTATCCTAAGGCCTACACCATGGCCCATCCTAAAGCCTATTGCTCCTCCTGCTTCTTCTTCTCATCCTCCTCGTCCTCCTTCTCACCCTCCTCGTCCTCCTTCTCATCCTCCTTAACCTTCTTCTCATTCTCCTCGTCCTCCTTTTCATCCTCCTCGTCCTCTTTCTCATCCTCCTTAACCTTCTTCTCATCCTCCTCGTCCTCCTTTTCATCCTCCTCGTCCTCCTTCTCAACCTCCTCGTCCTCCTCATCCTCCTCCTTCTCACCCTCCTCGTCCTCCGCATCCTCATCCTCCTTCTCATCCTCCTCGACCTTGTTCTCATCCTCCTCGTCCTCCTCCTCGTCCTCCTCCTCGTCCTCCTCCTCCTCCTCCTTCCCAACTGCCCTGAAACAATTAGAGTTAGGCATACTTCCTTCTGGATACTGACCTGATTACGGGTTGATTTTGATGAAATGGCTGATGTTAATTAATAATAGGCGCTGGAAGTAGGCCTAGGCCTGTAAGTTCGTTTGAAAGTCGGGGTTTATCTTTCAGATTTTAGATTTCAGGAGGCTTCTGTTCGATTTAGAGGTATTCTGTCTTCTAGAAGAGACTCGAAAGCAGAGCAAAAGGTCGCGTTTTATAGTCCTCGTCCGTATTCGGAATTACGTCTTCTGAATTCGGAAAACAACCGATAATTCAAGAAGATGCATCGTTGGATGTCTGGCGATCATGACGATGACTATGACGATGATGACAAAGATGATGACCATGATGATGAAGGTGATGATGACGATGACGATGACGATGATGATGATGGTGGTGGTGGTGGTGGTGGTGACGATGATGATGATGATGAAGGTGGTGATGGTGATGATGATAATGATGATGATGACGATGATGATGATGGTGATGACGATGAAGCTGGTGGTGATGATGATGAAGTTGGTGGTGATGGTGATGATGATGTAGGTGGTGTTGGTGGTGGTGGTGGTGGTGGTGGTGGTGGTGGTGGTGGTGGTGGTGGTGGTGGTGGTGGTGGTGATGATGATGATGATGATGATGATGATGATGATGATGATGATGATGATGATGATGATGATGACGATAGCGATGACTATGACGATGACGACGATGATGATGACGACGACGATGTTGATGATGGTGATGATGGGGCTACCAACCTGGATCGCAACGGCTATATATATGTCACAATAAAATCGATGGGTCAGATATGGACATTGGACACGTTCCGTTCCAAGCCTAAGCCTAGATCTATGAGGCCATGCAGCTTCCAGACAGCCACGTTCACTGAACCAATCAATAGTTATACAATACTAGGCGTTGTATTTTATATTGCCATCCCACCAAAGTTCAGAAGTGCACATGACCATTATAGTTCCCGGCGCCGCCGCCATCCGCCGCCGCCGCCGTTAAGCCCTCAAGTCGAAACCAGTCGCTATCGACTGCTAGCGACTTCGTTGACTTAATATTTTCTTGTTGTTTTAATCGCGGTTTCCGATTTGACGAGGACATCAGCAGCAGGACATGAGCAACAATTACAATACAATACACAATAGAATATTCGTTTGTTGAGGAAAACAAGCTGACATGCCACAACTTGGTACATTATAAGAGAGTTTGCTCTGTTAGTAAGAGTCCTTACAGAGAATACGGGAATATAGTTGTTGTCCTTTTATGGTAAAGTGAATTTATGCATTCTATTACGAAGATGGCGTTGATGATTAGGAAGAGGGTGAATAAGCAGGGTGAGAATTGTTAATTGTTTGGGGTTCAACTCTGTAGCCTTTCTTAGGACCCCCACAGTTAAGTCTTCATTGCACACCCCGGGGGGTCGTTTCCAACCCCCTTAGTTGTGCTAGTGGATTTAGCATTATTTGGCCCTGAGTGTCTGATAAAGAGAAAAACTTTCCATGGTGTATCATGCATGAATTTTTTAATTTTTTCAATAAAGGAATTGATTTGGATTCGAGTCTGTCTTTTAAATCTGCTGCTTTCAAATTTCGCTTACATCATTTTTCAAAATATGAATGATGTATTCAACTCCACGTGGATTAAAGTCTAACCCATCCCCAGTCTTTTTTCTACAATTCTCATACTGGGAATAAGTGCCGAAGTACATAATTCTCGTTCTCTGCTATACTGCCTGAAAGAGGCAAGCACCAACAGCTTTTGCTAAAATGGTTGGCCGTAGTAAGATCGGGTACTGCAATAAATCCTTCTCGCTTCATTCCATTTATCAAGCGCTCAATTTTACGAATTAACATTAACATTAATTTTCACAGTCATCGGTCTGTCCCTGTCAGCATGCCCACATGGAGCGGAGTCCATTTTCCCTTTTAGGACCCCTATAGGCCCATATGGGTTCCATGAACTTCCATCTAATGCCCATGGAAATGATGTATAGTATGCGGTAAATTGCATTATATTGTTAGGTAATGAGGTATGTCCAATAGACATAACTGATTACCTGAGAAGTCGATAGGAAGTCGCTAAGTCAGTCGATAAGTCTAAGCGACTTAGTCAGTCGATAAGCATGCGACTTAGTCGACTGAGTCGCTAAGTCAGTCGCTAACTCATCAAGTCAGTCGGTAAATCCTTAGCGACTGACTCCGGGGACTAGACCATTACAGTGGAGCCACGGTTGGAACGCTTGGCCTGTAACGCGGAGAGTACGGGTTCGAGCCTCCAGTCCTCCACCCAGACGGTTACTGTGTAGGGACGTCGAGCAAGTCCTTCACTCACAAATGCTCAGTGTCATTACTCTGGGATTTACTCAACGTCCCTATACAGTCACCGCTTCGGGGAGTCTTGAACCCATAAAACGTGCGTCACGAGCCGAACTCTCTAACCAATTGGATTACGTGTCCCACAGTAGTATGCACCCGCATTGAGCCCCACTTGTGCCATATGGCAGGTAGCTGCCTACTGTGGATCCCATGTGAGCCCATTGAGCGTGGCTGAATGTGGGCCCAATGCGCGAGGCTGTCATAGAAGACGCATGCAGTTGGTTGACTGAAGGATTAGGTCCTAGTCTAGATAAGTCTAGTCGGATCAGAAGCACGCGCAGGGGCGGATCCAGGGGGGCAATCCGGCCATGGCCCCCCCCCATTTGAAATTTCTATTTATTTTTGACATGTGTTTTATGGGCGTTTTATGATGTTTACACAGGCGTGCCCGCCCCCCTCGTAGGCGTGGATGAGTAAAATGTACACAGAACGCGGGTCCCGTAGATGTAGACTGAAGACATTAAAAAGGTTAATGACTAAAAAAAGGTCATCAACTTTTTTGGGAGAAGACTACGCAATTTTTGCCCCCCCCCCTGACAGACCTTCTGGATCCGCCCTGAGCACGCGATAGTGTGAAGGTCGGACAAGGTCCCAAACCTTTTCCAGAACAAGGCACCCTTACTAAAAGGCATTATTCAGTCGATGGCGCCTGACTCTTACTTCATTTATTTTTCTTCCAGTTAGTTCTTTGTTGTAATGATCAACACGTTCCTTGTATTCAATCGCAGTGGTACGACTATTTTCTACAACACTTTTAGGTTTTTAAAAATAGTTCTAGGCCCATGTTAGTCGTGATAATCAGTAGGTTTTCCAATTTTTTGACAGAAAAGCTGCACAAATATTATTTAGCCGCGGCATAGGCGTAATTTGTTGGGTACGAGGGGTACCCGTAGTACCGTACCCCCCCCCCCACTTTTTTGACTGGAGGGTACCGTAATTCCCCACCCCAACTTTTTAAACAAAGCCAATCAATATTTTATTATTGAGCCTTTCCCGAGATCGCAGTCTCCGCCTTGCTTCGTGTAGCCTAGGCTATGTAAGAAATTGGTACACCCAGTGCTTTTTCTGCTGGAACGCGCCGGAACGGCGTTCCGGCACATTTGTTCAGCTACTAAAAATAATGTATTTATTTTAATAATACAAACAATTATTTAGTTATTTTTATTTAATTTCAGCGCTGTGAACTGTTTTCAATGTTTATCGAGACTCGTTCCAACACCAAATCCCGTTTTTCTCGGGATTTTAGCTCTTCCATAATTCTTCAGTTCCAGAACCTTATTGGTGATCATGTAGGCCTACAATCGGGGTGCCTAACCCTAGCCCTGAATTTTAAAATCCAGCTTCCACTCGCAGGTATCTAGCTTTTTTAGTCGCACAAATATATAGCTTACACTGACCCTAACCCTAAGCCCTAACCGACCCTCACGACGCTTACCCTGAACCTAATCGACCCTCACGATGCAAAGACACCTACCCAGATAGTACATAGACACCCCGATTGTAGCCTACAAGTTCGCCACATATTTGGCCAGAAAAAAGCACTGGGTACACCCCACCATTTTAGACCAAAGTTACGCCCCTGAGCCGCGGTACCCATTGAGCAGTTCACGCTAGTCTAGTGGTTATCGTTCTGTACTATTAACACAGAAGTATGGGGTTCAATCTCGCCAAGACAGAAAGATATGATCTCGAGAATTTTGTTCCGCTGGTGTCCTCTGGCGAATTCGGCAATAATGAGTGCGCTGACCAGGTGACGAAGGAGAGGTCTGGCCGCTCGCCCACATATGCTGCATATAAGAAAATGAACTAACATGTCATACTCATGCCAGAAGGCCACGTTCATTGGGTTCACAGCCGGACCTCATCATGTGACTGGTGGCTGCTGATGGCCAGTATGAGTCCAGTGTCTTCATGTTGTTTTTCCCCGTCAAGCAGTATCACGGATATACATTTACAATAGAAGATAATGACAGAAGGAAGAGGAACAGTTGGATTTTAGGAAATGTTTTCTCTATTCGATTATCAGAAATATTCATTGATGTTGCAAGTGCTAGCGCTAAATAAACATGACACGGATGAGAGCACATTATGTAGATACCAAGGCTGGTGGCGACACCAAGCGAGAGAGACGGGAGTTAATTTAGTCTTTTGTTTTGCGATTTAAAGACCCAAAACTTTATCGAATTTCCTTGGATTAGGTCCAAGTGATACTAGAAATCTTTAACTTTCGCCTGAAAAAACTCTGAGCGCCTATGCTATGTCTTTCTGACCTTCTGGAACGGCGAACAGCGACGTCTCTGACAACAAGTATGTAGGCCAAGTATATTTTGGGCGTCGTAAATAATTCACTAAAAATACTTCGTGCTACTTTCAGTGACTAAATGTAGGTAGTCTAAGTTTCCCCTACAAGTCGCTTCAAAGTATGAGTTTGGGGATTAGTGCTTTAAGGCCAAGGCCGGGACATTCAAGGCCTTTACCGTATGGCTTCTTGAGTTCTTACCCTGATCCGTCGTATCATCCAATATTCTCGTCCTCTCGCCTCTGCATCTCCTCCAGCAGCCTGCTTATCTCTCTGGCAACCGGACTTGGATTTTTCTTTGGGAAACCAGGGGCCGACCCCTCAGATATGACGCGGCGCTCGTTGATAAGCTGGTGCCCAGCGAGTAGCTTTTAATTAGCACGTTAAAAATCTGGAGATGACAATTTCTAAAGAGAGGGAGTTAAAGGGTTGTCCAGTGTACATCAGATTAATATATAATTATTTGTAATTTTCATTTCTGGTTTGTATTATTACCAGTTCTGCATCTAGACTGCACCACTATCGCATGTTTGAGCATCAATCAATCGATGACAGGAAGCAATTTTTGTGCACATGGGAACATACATTATAGTATAAATCATTTGTCGGCAGAATTAGACAAAGACTAGGAGACTACAGATATGTCTTTATTTATCATTTGAGCATAATATATTATGACATATATGACTATAAATGCCATATGCAAACATATTTAAGAAAATAGTGGGCTTTAATCTAATTGCATATGTGATATTTACAGCAGTAGAAAATCACATTATAATAATTTTCAGAAGATGGGAATAGGTGTGTTTGAATATCTGTGGTTTCAGGTGTCAAGTAAAATTGGGTGACATTTGGTAACAATCCGAGAATATATATCCATATACAGTATTTAAAGCCATAATTGCATATGTCTCAATGCAATCTTACTGCGTTTGTCGGTTTGAATTAATAAAGAAAAAATTATTATTATTGTTATTATTATATTGCAAGGCTGAATTAATTTAGTGCATTTTAAAATCAAAAGTCTAGCATACTGCAGGCTAAGATTATGCTTTAGACATTGACCTTTTTCTAGTGTGTTAACATTGTCATACATGACTGACATAAATTGTTTAGTATTTCATCCACCACTTGAAAATGAGCGAGCAACATGAAGCCAGAGCAGCTGAGAAGCTGTCTGAACTGCCTACTCCTCCTGGATCTCCAATGGCTGAACGGTTCGTCATACCTAGTCCGGTTCCAACTCGCCGATCTCGTACATACTCGCAGTAAGTGATGTTGTACATGCTTGCAATACACCAATATATGTTCATTCATTGCTAACTCCATAATGTGTGCCAAGCTTCCTGCTAGAGCCTATATACAGGACAATAGTTGGATCTCGTGCTTTGAATTGCTTTCTTCCTCTCATCCACCACCAAAGGCCAGGCATACCAACTCACTTTTACCGTTTAATTCACATGGGGTGCTCGACAGTGTAATGGTTAGTGTGCTGGACTGTCTGCTGAGAGGTTGGGATTCAAACCCCCACCAGGGCAGAAATTTGTTTCGAGATTTCTGCTCCACCTGCACCCCATAGCTAAATCAGCTGTAATGAGTACGCTGACTGTACTGGTACATTGTCGGTGGGAAGATGAGATGGTGAGGAAAAGGACTGGCCACCCACCCTCATAAGCCTAGGGCACATGACTTTTATTTTTAAAATATATATACACAGTGATTCTGTGCTGATTTTTTAAATTATTATTAAATATAGATATTACCGAAAGCTGATAGCTTAATGAGAAAGACTTTCTTGGTTAGGATGTTGTACTTGAATTGAACCGGAAATTGTAACTTGTAAACTGTTAATTTACATGTAATGTACACCAGAGTGCGTTTTGTCAGCTGGTTAAAATAAAGAATATACTTACTTACTTACTTACTTACTTACTTACATACTTACTTACTTACTTACTTACTTACTTAATTCTTTTAAAACCACTGAGTTCATGCTGGTTACATGAAGACTGTAAAGTAAGTTCATTCAGCAGCACCTTTGAGATCTGCTGTAACAAGTTTTGTTACATTACTGCATAATATCTGATATTTTTGGTAGATCTGAGAGAGCTCGTGCTGGACCTCTCTTTCACGGCCGGATTAAGTCGTTTTGCCGAGAGAAAGGTCATGGGTTCATCGTTCCAACTGAAGGATGTGACCCGATATTTGTCCATATATCTGAGTAAGTGGTCAAACCTAATCTAGAAATTTTTAGGACTTCCCTGCCACAAAGTGATTAATATGTAAATGTTCTCAGGTTCATGTGGACCGCAGGGAATTTCTTAAGGTCATCTGCTGGGAAAGGAAGTACAAGGATCAGTGGGTGGAGAAACTTTTCCTGCTCTGTTTCCCTGACTCTGTAATATCTGGGCAACCGGATTATGGTCTTCTGAACTACTTTGGTGCAGCATAGTTGCTTTGCTGTGATTGGTCCACAGTTGTAGAATCAGTTGCCTAGCAAACTCAATCAATCAAAATTTATATAGCTCCCCTTTAAGGTCTCTACTCGGAAGTGCTCCTGGCCCAGGCAAGGTGGAACAGAACAGTCTTAAGTAGTATTGCGAAACTGTGATCAGGGCACCCTGGGAAGGAGACGCATCTCCAAGGAGAGCCCATGCCATGTAGACGTGCCGATGATGGCGAATGCACGGTGCTGCATGGTAGCTGTGCAGGGGAATGGAACGACCAGATCACCATGTACCGAGGAGCGGAGTATTCGGTGTCCACTGTAGGAAGAAACGGGGCAGCAGAGCTAACCCGTCCAGTGTTTACATGTCGAGACAAAGCCACACCTTGATACGAGTTTCTTGGACTATCTTTACCTCTATTCTGTAAGTGTTTGGAAGCAATTCTGTTTGATTATGGTTCTGTGTAGTCAGGTCTGAAGTGCCTCTGGTGAGTCTCTTTGTCGAGGTGCTGTAGATGATGTTGACTCGATGACATTATCAGATCAGTTTTGATATACTGACTAAATTACTCAGTTGCACATTACTTTTTAAACTAATTTAAAGACTGCTCTTTTTAGCCGTGGCTGGACTGGGAGCGCTCCTGAGTAGACAGCCTTGAAGGGGCGCTATGTAAATGTTCCTTAATAATAATAATAATAATAATAATAATAATAATAATAATAAATAATTATAATTATAATTATAATTATAATAATAATTAATAATAATAATAATAATAATTATAATTATAATAATAATTAATAATAATAATAATAATAATACTTCTTACAAGGTAGCTGATTGGTTAGAGCGCTCACCTTGTAATGCGAAGAATGCCGGTTCGAGTCTCCTGAGACAATTACTGTGTAAGGTCTTCTTTACTGACAATTGCTCAGCACAATCAACTGATGCTTGGTCATTGGATAGAGGTGCTTAATAAACTCATAATAATAACAATGAATTCATAATAATAAAAATTCATACATTTGTAATAATACTGACTTTGTTAGATATCAAAATGAGTTGATATTTATTGGTCTTTCGTTCGCAGCATTGAAGGTGACATCGTCCCCGTGGAAGGCGATGAAGTGAGTTTCAAGCGCTGCCCGGTGCCACCGAAATTTGAAAAATTCTGCGCTGTTCATGTGACGCTCACGCGCTTAAAGGAGGGGGTGCAGCATGAGCGTTGGGACAGCCATCCGGTCCCCCAGGAACTGTGCTGAACGTTGCAACAAAGGAATTCTCTTGAAACAATGCATGCTGCACCTATCTTCTGTCGCTAATCACAACGGATGCTGCCTGTAGTACTTGTTACGCTTCGTCGATTAGGTTTACGAAAGCACTTTCGATTCTTCTTATGGAGCGTTTGAGAGGCTATTTCAGAGCGGCTGTATAATTGTGTAATTACATTTCATTGCTACAAGTTTACCCAAGTCGGCTGACAGTGTTGTTTGTGTGTGCATATTTTGAGAGGTTTTGCATCTTGTAGTCCTAGATCTAGCAAAGATTCATGGGTATAGTACACTTTTCTTGTGACTTTATGTGTCATGCTCGCGCTCTGCTTACTGCGGGACCGCATTTCTGGCGAGTTTCATTAGGGGCTCTAAACAGTGTTACCTTTTCCTGTATTACCTTGCAGTGTTACCTTTGCCTGTGTTATCTCACAGTGTTACCTTTACTTGTATTTCCTTGCAGTGTTACGTATACCTGTGTAGGAACCTTGAGCAGGTGCTTCCCTTGCATTTGCTCAGCATCTTCGATTGATGCTTGGTCGTTAGGTAGTGGTGCTTACTAAATGCGTAATAATTATTGTACCACAGTGGATGCCATAGTGTTCTGGTTCAATCGTATACTGAGATGGTGGTGGTGTAGCGACCTGACTATCATAACAGATTCAATGTTAGATCGTGAGCGTTTGTTATCTTGTAGCTTAAGTGTTGGCCCTTACACCTTAGCTGTAATCAGTGAAATCGTGAAGATATTTGCCCATTTTCTGATGTTTGTTTTCCCTCAGAATAGCATATCTGGTAGCGGATCTGTTAGCGGAATCCTGACGAGTTGGATATAGTAAAGTGTTTTAAATAAAAAAAATCATGCTAAGTGATGAATATAATTATGTATTGACTGATAAAAATTCATTACAGCAATCAGTTTAGTGTTTTGTTTCATGTAGATGTGTTGTGAGCAATTTCATTCACTGATCTCTTCAGGCTTAAATTTGAACAGTCTGTTAAACATCGTGGTGTTTAATGTTTTAGTTTACTATGTGGGACATAGTAGCCGAATGGATAGAGTGCTCGGTGGGTTATGTGGAAAGTACGGATTTGAACCCCCACCAGTCGCTGTGTAGGGACCTTGAGCAAGCCCTTCATTCGCGATTGCTCAGCACCATCAATGTTCTGTCATATGGTCATGCGTGCACTTCTGAACTTTGGAAAGGAGGGCAATATCGATATAGAGTGTATTCTGTTTATTGATACTTGTTCCTTCCATCTTCATGCTAAGGATTACAGATCAGGCAGAGGAAATCTGTTAAACCATTGGGCTGACGGGTTGTAGTACAGTTAAGAGTAGGTTGTGGACCAGATGAGCCACATTTTCAAGTAGAGCATACCGTAAGTATTCGTGATCTGCATGCTGTCTATTCTAAGACATTTGTTCTGATGACTTTGCTATGCTTTGTACCTAAGTAATAGCTTCTCGCTGTTGCACAAAATGCACAATCACCCATTCTAGTCGTTACCATTTGTACTCATTTCGTCATTTAAACGCTGGGCATGCTAGTGTTGTTACCTGTGTTGTTACTGCAGCAGTTGATTCCCACTTTACTGCTAGATTTGAATTCCATGTAACTGCTAGAGTTGACTTCTGTGTTATTGCTAGATTGGACGTCTATGTTACTGTGACAGTTGACTCCTGTGTTCATGCGACAGTACATTCTCCATCGCGTACTGCCACATTGCAACATGGAAGCTGTACAGTGGTTGGCCCCTCATTCTCGAACAGGCTTCCATACAATCTGCGCCATGAACTTCTACTTTCCATGCCTGTATTCGCATGTGGTTAAAGACCATGTTCGATCATGATGTTGTGTAAGCAGGTCTGGAGCTCTCTGATGAGTCGTCTTGAAGAGGGGCTCTATAAATAAGCAATTACAGTTACAGAGTGCCCAGTGTACCATACTTCTGTGCTCTGGATTGTAATATTTGGACCACTGAGTAGCTAGATGGAAAAAGTTTCAATGTTGGTGAGAGCTGAAGGAGTTAATAATTTTATATGACCGGAGCCCATCACATTAACTTTGTCGCAAATATGACAGTTACTGACCTGAGGCCCAGTCTGTCGGGTTTACTTTTCAAAGTGTTGTGGTTAAGACGTCTATGTAGTTTGGATTATTATTCGAGAAAGTAGACCAATCACGTGGCTAGTAACTGGTTTTTTCCTGCATTGTTTCTAGAGACTTGCGTATTTGCTAAAGTAGATGTCTTCAAAGAACTTTCTTGCCAGGACTCTTTAGAACGGTTAGCTTGATATAGATGAAGATGTTGTGAAGCTTTATTATATATAAGAAGAAGCTCGTTCCTGATTGAATACGAGTAAAGAATTACACATTATGAATTGTCTTTTTGCTGTTGTTCATGTTGGTTGCGACTTGGTGCTGTGGATATGACGTTGGAAAGCACGGCAAGGTCAGTGCTTACTTGAGTGGAATACAGGCTAATTTACCCTGCCTACTATTCATCTGAGTCAGTCGACAAGTGTATCTTGGAACAGGCGTCATCTGCTTAATGTGGTTACATTCGGCTTACTGTGGAACTACATTTCCAGCGATTTTCGTAAGAGGCTTGTAAACAGTGTTACGTTTACTTGCATTACCTTGCAGTGTTACCTTTACCTGTATTACCTTGCAGTGTTACCTTTACCTGTATTAAATTGCAGTGTTACCTTTACCTGTATTAAATTGCAGTGTTACCTTTACCTGTATTACCTTGTGTTGTTACCTTTACCTCTACTGCCTTGCAGTGTTACCTTTTACCTGTATTACCTGGTGTTTGCGGGTTTTGTTGCATAATTTTGCATTTTTAAAGAAGTAAACAGTATAATTTAAACGGTGTACTTCCCTACGGAAGTTATTAAATTTCTCAGAGTGCATAATAATAATTATTATAATAAATATTTTGCTACTTATAGATGAATAGAAGTTTACGACCAAGATGTGAAATTCTCAGAGTTCACACATCAGCTGTGTATACCATTTTTGGCAGTTTTTGTTTTGTTGTGTCTACTGCAACGTTTTTCAAGTAATTTACCAACTGCTTCTATCAACATTATATTAATGTTAAAAGCAAGAAAAGACTTCTTCTGTAAAAGTGCCGAGTACACATATCACGACTTGATTTTGAATTTCCAGATCAACCAGGTCTCCGATTTTGTAAGCGTATACACCAGAAACTAATTACAGTACGATGTTTGGGAGCCATAACAAGAACCACTCTATAACGAGACTGTGTTGTAACAAAATCATCTATGGCTGAATTAATTTTGGGATCCACGTCTAACCCTGTTATATCATAACTTATGCTATAATGAAGTGTTATAGTCTGTGAGTGGTGTACTTGCAGGAGATGCACTTCTACCATATCTGTTCCATACTTCTACCAGCTGTTCCATCTAACTGGAATTGTCTTCCTACCTTGTTCCCCGTTGATTGCCACTGACACCTAGTACTCCTTGAAATTGGATTGGAACAGTAAATTGCAGAGAAGAGGTACAATTACACACAATGGTAGTAGTTAAGATGCGAAGCCCTTTCAAGCAGGTCATGTATGCATCTTGAAGGATTTGCCACGTAGTTGCAGGAAGACAGTGTACCGGGTGTGAAATACTGTAGTTATTAATACATGGGTGATTTTAGTAATTGTTTTGATGTTGCTAATAAGTGCTCCGATTTGGAAGGGTTTTGTTGAATGAGCTTTTTCAATTGCTGGACCTAGATGTTGGAACTCACTTCCTGTATCTGTCTATTCTGCTTGGTCATTAAGTCATTTTGTTCACAACTAAAACTTGCCTTTTTAAATCGCTTGTCCACCATGAGCCACTTCTCTGTGTTAGTGGACTGATTTTGGCTTAATTTGGTTGTTCCATTGGTTGAAGCCTTGTGCATTTGGCACTGGTGCGATAGAAGTTGCAAATTAATAATACAGAATTTGCAGCATTGTGTTCTTAAAGCTTAGCATGCTTGCCAAGAATGTTAGTACATGTAACTGCTTAAGCTCAACAGTAACCAAGATGTAATATTACATTTCTCGAGATTGTGTAAACATACTTTGATGTCTTTTATATAAAGTATCTAGCCTCTGTTTGCATGGGCTGCAAACTGTATAAAAATGGACTGCAAACTGTATAAAAATGGCTTTTAAAAGCAGCACTGTAGACAGTTTTCCAACAGTAATACTAATCAAATTTACACCATTAGTTGCATTCCAAATGTACAAACAAACTACCTAAATTGAATTAACACTTTAGCGATGTGCTGCATTGGTTTCCCAGTTGCTTCTTGTACACTCTCATCGTTTAAGAAACATAGAACAGATAGAACACAGAACAAAAAGGCATGGGAAAAAAACAGATTATAATGTAGGCACAATTATTACATGAAGCATATCTGAACTTTGTTGACATTTTATACCAAGTTAACAAGCTGCAGAAATCTAGCAGTTTTTTCATTTGCATAAAAAACGATTTTAAATTACTGCACTAATTACTTACTGCCAATGCACGGTTAACAAGTTCAGCCTTTATATAATACTTGTATCTCCAAACCCGATACTGAATGTGAGCAGCATTAAAACATTGGCTTGTGTTGCCACTTGTTGGATCTCATTCAGCACTTCGATAGAACTAGTTTTATGTATTTTAGACTCCACCTGCTGTTCAAACGTCTGCAGTTAATACCATACTTGCATGACTGTAGTTTCGTGTTGTCATTTTACATCTGGTGCTATATAAATTTATTACTATTAATCAGATATTAATCAGATCAGTATCATGTTAATTTATGAATTCACCTCAAAAGCACAGGTAGCATGTTGTGTTTTAACAATACACTACTCTATAGTTTGGTTACAACTGTACTACATACAATTGACTTGTTTTTTCTGTATTGAAGTAAACTTACTCTAGTGCCTCACACATTAAAAAGCTGTTCTGCATCCCGGTAGCTAGAAAGTTGTGCAGTGAAAATTTTATTCCAGCACAAGTGCATTTAACGTTTTGTAGACAACTGTTAGACTTTACGCAACATTTGTGATTATTACGCAATATGGCTTCATGTGTAATTGTGCTTTGTATTTACATTTTCAGCTGTAATCTTGTTGTTCTGTAAATCAGATAGTCTGGTTGTTGTACTTCGCAGAGGGGTTCAGCTGGTTCATCGACCCTATCCAGGACCTGAAACTTTGCCCCAAAGCTCGCCACCATTATAATAAAAAAAACACTTCGAAAACCAGAATCAGGGCTACTTGCTACGCTAATTAACTTTTCTGTGTTGTTCAGATGTAGACTGGTCTGTTTAAACTTTTATTACCCACCACAGCTCAACTTCTGACTTCCCGACTTGTCAGATTTTGACAAGGATTCAGCAGTGATTTACGATTTCAAATACGACTTCGCTTTAAGAAACCATCTTTATTATGCCAAATAGGCAAAACAACAACCAAACGATACAAACATAAAGAAAATAAAAACTCAGCTTTAATTATAGATCAGCTTAAAGTACACAAGTCATACAGTCGAGTAATTGCAGTGAATGATGAGATGGCCGTGTCAAGTCTGAGAAATCATAGTTAAACCCCGGTTCTGTAGATTTGCCAGTACTACTGATGCAGAGAATGAAGCAGATGGAAAAACTTGGACCGATATTCACTCACTGCAAATACCAACAGTGCAAAGACGAGTACATTACATCGTGTTTAAAAGCTGGAACTAGTCTGGCATGCAAGCAGTCTAATCGCCCATAAAGATCATGGTGGAAAATACAGGCTTAATCTAACAGGCATACGTGTCAAAAGGCAAGGTGATCATACCAAAAGTAACATGCTGAATGAATGTCAAGATCTGATACCCAGACAAATAACTAGCGATACAAACATTAACAGGTAGAGCAGTTGTAACTGAAAGAGTGTGCCTGTAAAGCATCTCAGAAGGATTTGTTTGTACAACTTACATTTTATAGCTACACAGAATGTACTGCTAAGCCCATCAAGCAGCACAATGGGCACATCAGTAGATGGATCAATGTAGTACGCTGCCACCAAATTTTACCAGGCAAAATGCATGTGTATAATGACAAAAGTTCGATATGGAACTGTGCTGGTTTGTGATGAGGTGTTCTTTTATGTAAAACACAATGAAAAACTTGAACCACTCATCTATTCTGATTTTAAACTTAAATGTAACCTTCCTAGTTTCTCCCCAAAAAATTCCTTAAAGTTTCTGATATCAAGACAACAGAGTCTAGAAAACAAGTAAAAGTCCACACTATTGCAACTGCATAACAAGTTCTTTGAATGTCTCCTAACAACACCATTGTCAAATTGTAATATGAACACACAATAAACTGCAACACATAAACGCTTAGAAAGATCACAGAACTTAAAACCAGACTTACTGGTAATTCTACAAGACTTCTTACCAAAAACTTATCGGACCACATCACAGAACCAACATTTGACTTGCACAAGTCAGTCTTCCGTCAACCTCACAAATTTCCTCTTCAATATAAAAATCAACTTGACAACACGTTCCTCACTAAAACTCCTTGGCATAAGACACTATGAAAGATCCGCTAGAAAAACTGGTAGCAGATAACCAAAAACAAACGAGAAAATTACAAATTAGAAACTGATGCAGTATTGCTAGCAGTCAAACTTGTTTTACTAGAGCAGGACTATGACAGAGCCTGCCAAACTCCATCGCCAGTGTCTTCAGACATCTTTGCAACTGTCCACTGATACTATGTCTCCCATTTTACATTCAGCACATTCTGCACAGCCGGCGTCTTGCTTTGAGTCATGTTCTGTGATGCCTTTGTTCTCCTTTGACTGCGTACCATGTTCTTCTACAGACTCAGGTAATCTCTGCTCCTCTGTTGAACCCTCCTCCACTTCGATTTCCGCTGTGGCATCCTTTATGATGCCTTCAACCGGCTGGACTTCAGTTTCCACACCTGGGATGTCGACAGAGGCGTCTGTATCATCTGCTTCACTGTCAAAACAATACAGATAAAAAATGCACTACATAAATGACCAGTTCCACATCAGTACATTCACAGGCCATAAAATGAACTCATTCCAAACTAGCTAGTACTGAGTCAATGCATCTGTTCTCCTGTTTATTTGGAAACTTTGGCTACATCAATTCAGTTATTTATAAGCCCATTATGCTCTCAACTTAAGATTTGCCTTTTTCAAACTGCTTATTCTCCATAAGCTGCCTCTCTGTCTTATTTATTTATTCATTTCGGATATTTCTATAGCGCCTCCTCAAGTCTACTATTACTCAGAGGCGCTCCCGACTACAGCACTGATACTGTGTCGGAGTTTTCACGCCGAAGAGCCACGAGCAATCGCGAGTGAAGGACTTGCCCAAGGTCCGTACGCAGCGGCTAGAGTGGGATTCGAACCTGCAACCCTCCGGTCACAAGGCGCCGAATTTACCACCGAGCCACCACGCCCCACTTATGGAACAATCTTCTGGATACTGACCTCATTACGGTTTGGTTTGGTATGCCATCGGTTGATACATTGTGTATTCAACACTGGCACGACAGAAGTTATAATTACAATTTGTTTCTTCCATTTATCTGGCTAATGCTGTCCAGGTGCATTAAGCTTTGCCCAATCATCACACACAAATCTCTGCACTAAATAGAACTATACACAGGTTTTAAAGCACTGCTCAATGGTCAGAAGGATGGACTGATGGTTGGATGGACAAACTGAAAGTCAGATGGATTTAGTTAGACAATTGGTTATTTCTGCACTGTTGACCCCAACAACAACAAGTTCATGGGTTTGCACTGCACTAATATTTGCAACACATTACAGACAATGTTTAACTCTTTAATGAGGAGAGGGATTAGTTTTCCATGCATTTTAGTACATGCTCATCATTAAAGCGTAAAAAGCCAGTACAAACCTTGGAAGTGAAGCTTCTTCCTTTGTGTTGGCGGCACAAGACTCTTCCTCAGGTTCGCAAGGAGCAAAGTATCCAGCTTCCAAAATCTTATCTGTACCTGGTCTCCGCTCCGGACATTTCTCCAGAAGGACGGCAACAAGCGTGGCCGTGTCACTGTCCTAAACGAATGCAATGCAAATGATTACACCCAACGATTCAGTATGTACAGTACACAAGCACAGTGTATGCACAATGCACATACTTAAACTGCACTATGCTAAATGTCTCAACACTAAACGCACACATACCCCTACATACAGAGACATCCTTAGACATGCTAGAAATATGCATACACATTGCATTCACAGATTGCAGAGTATGCATGAATATGTAGGTATATATGCATGTATTTACGAGAATGTACGTACAAATTACATAACAACATTACACATAGCACCTTTCACAGATCTCTAAAAGAACTGTGCACAAGGTTTTAACTGATTTACACTAACACTATTTGGAAAGGTTGGCTAGTTTCTTGAGCCACTTCTGTAAGAATTTTTCAGTGGAAGAGATTCTTCTTCACATCATCCATCTTCTGCTTATTCACTTAAAGGACGATTTCATAAGTTGTATGGAAAATCGTAACAGTTCACCGAAATGGCATACAGAAACTTACAAGAGATGTGGACGACAGATCTGGAAGACTGCTTGGAACAGATGCTATCTGCGGATCGTGAATCTATTAACAAAATAGTCAAGGTTTCATTAGAATCACACGATTTAAATCACGCAACACAACCAGTACAGAGCTCACTTTCTTGGCCGCAAGACCTACTGTGGCACTTTATAAAAGGTATTATTATCAAAAGTTTTATTGCATTGGTACTTTGTAGGGCATCAGTGAATTTATATAGCACCTCTCAAGACATTAACAACGAGCTGCACTGGTTTCCTAGTTACTTTAGTACACTCTCATCATTAAAGTGTTAAACAACACGCTACTGGCAGTGCATATGACATGAAAACCCTATATCAAACATGCAAGTCTTGCCATCGTGAACGTCTAATCAACAAACGCACTGCTTGCGACCCACAGACCAAGCTTTAACATGATATGCAATCTCTTGCCTTGGAGAGGTTCGTAGAAGTGGATGTGTCGAAATTTATTTTCTTGAACCCCTTAACTTCCAGACATTTTAGTGCACGCTCATCGTTAAAGTGCTAATGTGGCCCTGGGTACTCAATACCATTCTGAGAAGATATCTGTATCGCCTGCAACCCAATACCTCCCATTCCAAGGCTTCATAGCTGACTGAGACAGCTGCACATTAAGCTGTGAGCCCAAGACTACTGAATAGAGCCTCTGACTAAGTAGCCTCTGTATTTACGTAGGTAGCCAACCCCAAGATACGTTTGCACAAAACTCTGTGTCAAACTGCCTCTGTAGCTAACCACAATTTGATCAGGCATACGCGGGTAAGATAGCAGCAAGTCTGCCATACACAAGCCGTCAGCCCCAGAGTGGAATCAAAATTTGGTGGCCCAGGCAAGAAGAATGATAAAAACTGCTTTCAAATGCAGAAGAATGTAACTGGCACAAACCCATAGAATGAGCAATCCGAGGTTGTACATGTCGGACTGACAAGTTGGTTTGCAGTCGGCGCGGCTCAGTCGTGATTCTGGCCCCTGATACCTGAAGCCGCTATAGGCGAGACTCAGTTCTGGGGCCTGGAACCTGAGGCCGCTCGAGGTAGTGAAGGGATTCTCAACGCGCTGACTCTGAAACATTAGAAAGCAAATTCTTACCATCCAACAAGACTGACAAAGCAAATTATGATTAGGTAATAACACATCTGATGATGCTTTTGGAAATCAGTTTTTCTTAGGAGGAACCTCGAAGATGGGCAACTTCACAAAGATGATCGTTATCTGGTCCTCTGTTCGTTCTAGTGAACTGATTTCCAGATTATTAATACTAATATTGTAAATCGTTAACAATAATCACCGAATCAGCTGCTGTTCTTATTAATCACTCTGTTCACAAGATCAAATTCGGTCAAACAGAACACACATCATTAATATCAAGTAAGTTCTTCTCAAAAGCACTGTTCTCACTAATCTCGTTTGCAACCGTCCTCAATCAGAGGATTGGCCACACCACGGACAATTTGTACCATCCACTTCTGTTTCTCATCTCTTTCAATAACCGATAGAATGGTAATCCAGTCCACGACTTTATGTTATCAACAGTCTTGTTGTCAAGACCTTAAACCTCAAGACCAAGACCAAGACCTTGAACCTCAAGACCAAGACCAAGACCTTGAACCTCAAGACCAAGACCAAGACCTTGAACCTCAAGACCAAGACCCAAATAAATCACAGTCGTATGCAGACTTCTATTCCTTACTAAAAATTGTCCAGTCGGACTACTCGTTATTTTAATGAAAACACGAGTTTTTTCTTTTTTCAAGCAAAACAACTCTAAATGGAGACTGCAGAGAATTCCGAATTCGTATTTACAAAAGTCCTTCATGCGAAATGTTATTCCAAATGCCTGTCGAATTTTATAAAAACCAATTTGCTCAGAAGTTTCTGACCAAGACGTGACCTGTGGGGCCTCATAAATATTCTGCCATGTGAAAAAACACTGTCTACAAGTGCTGAAATCGCTAGCACACAAAGCAGCTTTTCAAGAACCGGATGTAAATGTACAAATTAATCGTGAGTCTGTTTTGAAATCATTCCGTGGTAAATAACCGGAAGTCAAAATAATTGTCCAAAACAACAGTGAAGCCTCATTCACGCCGTGTAAATACTAAAGCCATAACTGTATGAGTAATACTGGATAAATTTTTAAAATTCTTGCCGTTTGTTAAAATTAATGACTGTTCATTTTGACAAAAGTCTTGGTCTTGGTCTTGCAAAACCAAGACCAAGACTTTGAACCTCAAGACCAAGACCAAGACCAAGACCTTGAACCTCAAGACCAAGACCAAGACCTTTGGTCTCAAGACCAAGACTTTTAAAAACGAACTCGAGTGCACTCGAGACCAAGACCTTGGTCTCGAGGACAACAAGACTGGTTATCAATCCACGCCATTTTAGGACTTCCTTGAGATCATGGAACTCAACTGACCATCTCCTTCTCCAGATAATCCTCACTCTTCCACTGCACATGGCCATAATACGAAAGCTTTCTCCACTTGATTAATTCGAGTAGACCATTAATCTAGGCGATGTTAAAACTCCATGAACAACACAAAGTTCATCTTTAAGGAAATAATACTCAAACAACTAGAAAATCTGAGTTTTATCTCATTTAGAACAAAGCTTCCATGAAACAGCTTCCTACAGGAGTCTTGGTGAAGTCGTAGTCGGCCACAACGACTTCGCCTGATGACGGATTGACTAGAACGTTGTTTGGATGGATGGCACCGTGAACAAGCTCCATTCTGTGCAAGATATCGATACCACAAATGACGCTGCCCAGCACTTTCGCCTTCTACAAGAATGAAAGAAGTATTTCAGTAGATGTTTCTCGCATTTAGCCCAATAATAACGTGTGTGCACCAGAGGGGTCATGATGAGCGTGTACCAAAGTGTAGTAGCCATGTAGTATTGTAATGACATCTATTGACCTATTAAAAGTATTACATTTTTGAAATGTTACATCATATAGCCCAAGATTATATAATTAAACACAGAAATAAGTGGAAGATGTTTTCAAAGTGAGAACCTAAAAGTGTAATTTACCCAATCAAAACAGATATCGTGTATTTAAATGACCCAAGATGGGGAACACGGGAGGGGATGGGGTTAAAACTACAAATGCGGGGTGGGAATGGGGACACTTTTCTGTCCCCATGTCACTCTCTAATCTCTACTCGCCTCCACTCAGGCGCTCACCGCACAAGGACCTTGAGCAAGTCCTTCGATCACAACTTACCATGCCATCGATTCCCTTTCGTAAGCACGTGTGTGCACTTCTGAACTTTGGAAGGAGGGCAATATCAAATACAGTTGTCTTGTATTGTTTTGTAAGACTGCCACTCACATCAGGCATGACGAGTCCACTCGCATCATCTTCCATCAACTGCGTCAGGTTGAACTCGTAGCACGGCAGCACGACCACCGCCTGTCTGTCATTCTACAGAACACAAAACCAGACTACTTGAGAACACCATATATCTAATCCAAACACAATTTGTAAAACGTTTACCTTGTCTGGTTCTATTCGCCATGTAATGTACGTATACATTTACATAGCAACACTCTGCTGGAAATCCAAACTGCTCTGGTTGATGCACAAAAAGCATTTTCAGCCAATCTGCACATTTAGACTCTTTCAGTGTTTCCCAACCTGTTTCGAGTCGTGACCCCCCCCCTCTATAATGGCCAAGTAACCTGCGACCCCTGCCGCATTTGCATTAGAAGGCATTTATGATAGGCCCCAGGCAAAGAAACCACATTAAAAATAGATTTCTCAGAATATAATCCCAACCTAATATTTTAATGGGATGGTTGTGCTTGCATTTGGGCAACCAGCTTAAAAAAATGGGTGTTTGTTAAAGCCAACCTCATGTCATCCTGAACAAGCAGTCTGTTTCTTGCCTTTGTTTTGATATGAATTGTCGTTTGAGCTTGTGTTTGGCCCACATCCACATAACCACAGCGATCCCCCAGAAAACATTTTGCGACCGACAGGTTGAGAACCACTGCTCTATTCCAAACAACTTTGAGAGAAACCCCTAAAAGCTATCTACAGATGTATGTGCACACATGAATATATGTGCACCATACATGCATACCTATACCCACACACAGATGCATGCATACCTACATACACAAACACATTGATACATATACATTGATGAATGCAACATATACGCATACACATAAATACGTGCATTCATAATACAAGCATGCCCAGACACTTCTTCCTTCAACCAGTACTTTCTTACAGAACTCTGCTGACCTCGGACTGGGTGAGCCATCGCCAAGGACGGTGTCATCCATTGGGCCATAAGGATTCCACCATACTAATTCAGTAGGCCAGCATCACTCAAAAGACGAAGCAACTCACCATTCCGAAAAAGATGGCCATGAGTCGGGTCATGGGTGGCTGCATGACTGTGCAGTACTCCTTGACGTTGTCCAGGAAGTGAGTTGCACTTGCGTCACTTTGCATCCCAATGAAAAACTCCTACATTGTAAGCAGTTGAACATAACATACACAAACCTACACATATGGAAGAATGTACTAATAATATAATAGCAAAATGTCACGAAATCACTTAATCACAAAGCCCACATTTTGGTCACGCAAAGGTGTCTATCCATCATTTCTTTTCAAATTGTTTTAAACCATCTTACAACGAGCAATAATCTTCTAATACATGTAATCAGTGTTTTTTTCTAGAAAAAAGTTTCTGAACTGACATAATTAGCTACTACTCAATATGCTGCACTGAAAGCGGTGCTTTATAAACTCTGAGTAAGATTAGATAAGATGCAATATATCACTGCATAGCGACCAACATCACATTATGTCTATCTATGTCACTACAACATGGCTAGTGCTCAGGGACCATAAATCCAGAATTCAAATCGTAGTCGTTAGATATCAACCTTGTCTTGATATGACTCCTAAAGGCAGTGTTATAAGACAACTCCTTTCTATCAAGACTGCCACTCTTTACAAGTCTTCAAAATAGGTCATAGCACAGTAGATGATGGATGACAGCAATAACCCAACAAATTTGGATTAAACTGAAGAATATACTTATAGGCCAATCACGACGTTAGCCTGCATGTCTTATACACAGTTTATCCCACTTGTAACCGGATGAACAGAAGAACAGGCCTATACGTCAATCATAACCTCAGCCTGCATATCTGATTCTCCATTATTTACAGTTTATCCCCATCAAATAGTGGAACATTTTGACCACAAAGACAAACCTTTAGTATAACTGGGTTTCCACAGTACGTCGACTTGTAAACAGTTTTCTTTGTGCAGCCAGGCAACAGCTTCAGCTGGAAGAGGTCGAGCATACGTCCAGACTTCAAAAGACCATTAAACTTCTACAATAAAATATCACAGAATTAGTTACAGAAGTCAAAGAAACTCTGCATTTGTCTTTTTAGCAAAAATTCCAAACACCGGCCACGAGGCAACATTCGATTTTTTACCTGGTGGTACAATAAAAATAAAGTTTCAAAACCGCTGCACTAGAGTAGCACATATTCCGTTTACACATCAAATACTCATACAAACTGTAGTGGGTCCCACGATCTGGAATGACCTTCCCCCTGTGCTCAGAGCCAAACTAATGACTGGCTTTTCCTCATCGGTGTCGCGTTCCCTAAAGGCATTTGTTTCCCCAGGGCTTCTGTGCGGAGAGCACCTCTGAATAGTTATTCTGCAAGAGGCGCTTTATAAATTTCTAGATACAATACAATACAATAAAAACAGATCATCTGCATTAGCTGGAAGCGATCAACTTGAGAAAGAGAACGAATGAAACAAGGGCAAATTTAGAACAATATTTTCATTTAATTTATAAACAACACAGCCATAGAGTCTTACAATGAACTTCTGAAGGTTAAACTCCGGATGTTTTATGATCATTTCGGGAAAGTAATCCCGCGTCAAATCTGACAACCATTCCTAAAAAAAATCAAGAAAAATATAAACTCATCAAAAGGGCTTCCCTAAAAATTTCCGTAAAATTTTTACCTTACGTTACATCCCACAGGTGAAACTGTTTCTGACAATCAAAACTGCTAGCGAGCAGCGCCTTCAAGCAGTACTTTAACTGGACTGCATTAAAAGACAATCCTATCCAATCTTTATCAATGCATATCAGTGTTGGCAAATGGATGGGTGGTTAGCAACCATCAATATACACCTCATGTACTATGATTAGGGTGCTATTAAAGCCATCGATAGATTTGATGGTGTCATGGATAGGATTATTAACTGTAAGCAAACTTAAACCAGACACTGGTTGAGTGACAGACTGACTGGCTACCCGGCATATGGTGTTCTGGCACATGATATGGTAAATTAAACAAATGGATGAACTCGTAAACATGAGCTCAACAACTGGTTGGTTCACCGACAGGTTGTTGGCATGATTTGCTAATAGAATCATTGACTAAACAATAGATGACCTAGTTGTTCCTATTGTGGTTTTCTGGCTAATCATGTTGTAAATCAAATGATTAACTGTACTCATAAAAGATGACCTGGCTGGATAATCGCCTGGATACTCGATTGTTTGCAAGAATTGTTAACAGAATGCTTATCTGTTTGATGACTGTCCACTATCAGCTGGACTAAACTACACATATTATTTTTATTATGCACTCATTAATTCCCACAGTCTAATGACGAGCATCAATCAATGGTGCTGAGCAATTGTGAATGAAGTTCTCCCATCCATCTTTCGTCAAGGTACCTACACAGTAACCGTCTCATGGAAGGAGGCTCAAAACTGTACTCTTACAAGGTGAGGGCTCAACCAATCAGTTACCGTGTCTGACATATATACATGAGAACAACTCACCAACTGCTTATCTTCAATTTCCAGTTGTTGATGGAGCTGATCACGTATCTCTGCAAGATCGCTTTCTACCGACCGGAACTCTTCACTGCTCTCCTGTCCATCCTACATCAAAGCCAGACACACAATTAAGCCAAGTAAGCCAGTGAGCAAGTGCATGCAATTACAATCACAACATATACTAGAGAAGTTGTGTTCTATTACAAAACAGTTGGTTCTGAACTTGTTGCAGCCTTCCATCTGAAGTAGGATTCTGGATTCAGACTCACGTAACTAAGGAGTAATGTCTTTCACATGCATAATGTAATATCTTACTATTTAAACTATCGCACGTTAATGATTCCCATGCGTTAATCTCATGGCATCGGCAGGCACAGTGGCACCGCATATAAACCGGATTCGAGTGTTATTGGCACACACGTGACCGGTGTTTCACTGTAACTCTACTTACGGACATGAGAAAGGACGATGCTGTTGTACAAGATTGCAGATAAGCGAGTCAGACAAAGCTACAAAGATGGTAAGGAAACGGCAGAGAACAAAGGTGCTGCTGTATTCCTGGACCTGCCTGAGTGCAAAAAACAGAGAAGAAGGTGGACACTTCTCAGAAGTGAGGTCCCGAGTCAAACAATCATTCGCTCGGGCCACACAAAAATATTACCACAACAATACAACAAGAAGACATCATCAGTACGCTTATTGTTATTAATACTAGTAGCAGTAATATTATCATAAATTTATTAAGCACCACTGTCTACTGACCAACCATCAATTATGGCGCCTAGCAGCAGTGAGCGAAGTACTTGCTCATGATCCCTACATACAGTAATCATCTCAGGCAGACTCAAATCCATAATCTCCACGTTACAAGTCAAATACCAGTCAAATTAACCAATTGGTCACCGTGCCTCAATGACACCAAATGGAACACCGGTTTCAACAGCTCCTTGCAATCTCACTGTAAAGAACTCGAATCCTCCTACCTCTTGTAAGTCTTGCAGGTCAGCCAGACGATATCTTAGCTTGGACTTTAGAGCCTTTATAGTCTTTGCTGTAGCCTGCAGCAGCGTGATGTCAGGAGATTTGCTGAGCCACTGATCCAGGTCTTTGCATTCGTCAAGAAACCTTGATCTGAAGCTGATCAGTTTTCGCACGTTTTCAAGTTTACGACTCAACTCTGAGGCGAGCGAGATCTGTGTCCTCTTAATGATCGCGATGTCATCCGCACTTTCTTCCTGTTTACAATCATAGTACGTGACTGAGAGTAAGCAAGTAGTAGTGTGTGAGAGTGACAAAGTGAGGAAGTAAGCAACTTAATGAGCAAGTGATCAGTCAGTGAGCAGTAGTAAGCGAGTGAGTGAGCAATTGGGCAGTGAGAGTGAGCAAGTGGGATTGAGTGCGAAAAGTGTACTTGAGTGAGGAGCAAGTGTGATTGATTGAGTGTGTGACTGATTAGCAGTCGTGTATGTATGTATATATGTATGTATGTATGTATGTATGTATGTACATATGTATGTATGAAGACACTTAACGTAGCACCTTTAAAGTACCTCACAGAAGCGCAGCACACATGGCTATCTGAACAAGTGTATTTTAAGACAGTTTGAGAATGGTTGCTGCTCAGGGCCGAGTGCAACAGTGCAGAAATGCAATGGAAGACTGTTCCACGAAGATTGGAAGGCACGATGAGCTTGTGCTGAAGTGTGGAAGTGCGGCGCCTGCATATCTCCACAGCTAGCAGAGTGTACTGATCGCCACACGGGTTGACTTGAAACTGGAACACAGATCTCCCTGATGTATGCCGAGGCAGTGCCAACAGTTGAAGCAAGTGCCAGCAAAGATGTGAGTAAGTCAGAAAGTGAGTGAGTGAGCTGGTGGGTAAGCGAGTGATGAGTGATTCGAATGTGTTAGGGAAGTGCGCTTGTACATTTACATGAGATGAGAATGTACAAGCGAGTGTGAATTTGAACAATCATACATTTATGAGCCATGTAGCATACCCAGACATGGGTAATTCAACAACCAATGCCTTTGGGAGGGGTATAGAGTAGTGGTAACACTCATGGCCAGGAGAGCATAAGGTACGCGGATCGATTCCCGTAACCCCCTCTAGGGCGGCGCCTTGCATGGCTGCCAAACCATGTGTTAGTTAAGACCTTGATTGTACTTTCATGTTTCAATGTAATCTTACTGTGTCTGTCGGTTTGAAATAATAAAGAATATTATTATTATAAAAGGTGCCACACATATGTCCAAACACATACAGACAGACACAAACATACACACACATGAAGTTGCTAATAACAGAAGAGTCAAAGTGTTCGACTGAAACTTACGTCCAAATTGAACAGTTGGTTACACTCTGCTTTCCATGCAGTTACCTGATTGGCAAGCTTCATCTCCGTGTCAATCGCGGACCCATAGTCTTCGAAGAGACGGTCTACGTCGAAGTCGGGAACGGAAACTTCGGTCAGGTCGACAGTACTGCTTCGATGCAGCAGTTCCTGCGGTTGAGAAAATAAAAAGACCAAACTACTAGTGTGTAATTGTCAAAAATCTTTTACAAGAAAAAATTCAAGAGTAATGCAGAAGAATAGTAAGAAAAGGCAGACCCTTGAACCAATCCGAGGAGCGGCCGTGGATGTCAAGTACTAGAAAGTTTATTTTCTTAGCATCGGTGTACGAAGGCGGGTAGCCAATCTTCTATTGCTATTCTTTCTCTCGCTCTGTCTCTCTGCCCTCTCTCCCTATTTTTCTCTCCCTCCCCTCCACTGGACTGTAGTCTCAATCATACTTAAGTACATACACAGACACAATTAACTTTCTAATAAACTAATGCATCAATGCAGATTAAATCGAATTAACGTCATAGAATCGTCAAACTTCTGCTGCTTGTCATTCTATGCATATACATAAGTATATGTGTAGAATGCATATGTATGTACACACTACACTCAGGGTGAGAATTGTGGGGATTCACCTCCTAGTCTTTCTTAGGACCCCCAGGTAAGTCTTCATTGCACACCCCAGGGGGTCATTTCCAAACCCCTCAGTTACAAAGTGCTAGTGTGATTATATTGTGCATATATGCCCTATTTTAGCATTTTCTTTCATAAATCACTTTGTGGGTCACTAATGAAGTAATGCTCTGGTTTATTGTGAAATTTGGTAATGTCATCACTTTAAGGAGTTTAAGCTTTCCATTGCATTTTTGAATTTTCTCAGACTTTTGCAAAATACGGATAAAGTACTCAACTCCACATGGATCAAACTCATCAAAGTCTAACCCTCCAGCCTTTCTTCTACAATTCTCACACTGACAACACTACATGTACAAATTTACATACGGTACTTACACTAAATACATAGATATCGCTAGTTGCATGTATTTACCTGAGCATCAACATATAGTCATCTCTCTAAAGCACAGACATGCACAGAAATGCAAACACACGAGTCAGACACTGGCAACCCTCAATCGACACTTCAACTGGTACTTAATTTCTCAAACTAACTGAAAGAACAACCATTACTTTTTGGAGCTCTCCCAAGGACATCGACACCAACGATCCCAGTGAGTCTGTCGCTGTCCTAATATCTTCCAACTTTTGCTGCTTCTCACCCTACACAAAACACAACTTATTATTAATAAAGACATTCTGCTTTCCAAACTGCCATAGTGTGGACTTTTTAACACGAAGTCATCAGGAGACATACCTTACGATACAGTGTGTAAACGAGGCTGCACATTACAAGAGACAGTGCTGAAAACGTGAATATTTAGCTCTACATTACAGTTCTTGTATGGCATGTTAACCAATATGGCATGTTAGGTTAATAGCTTTGGGAGGGAGAGCCGGATGGATGACGGGAAGGATTGATGGAGGAAGGGGGAGATGGATATATGGATGGAAAGATGGATGAAGAGATGCATGCATGAAAAGATGGATGGAGAGATAAATAAATGAACAAATGAATAACCGATAAACATTTCTGTTAAGTCCGAGCTCTTCAGTTCCAGGTTAATTCATTAACAACTCTCAACTGTACACAATACAAACATTTTGACTGTCTCACTCTTTGGTTCATTAAGTCGCTCCCTTTTACTCGTTTAGTCTTCCTCGGTAATAAGTTAGTTGCTGAACAACGCTGTGTCATAACAAAGATGATCAGCACAGGCCCTCCTCCTATATCCAGGCTTGGGACTGGCACCAATAGAGTACGGGCAGTGGTAGAGTTTATCTCAAAAACTGCAATACCCTTCAGTTATAGTCTTCTTGTGCCTTAACCACACCTTCCTTCCTTCCAGAGCCTTCTTTCTCAAGCCTGGTTCACACTGTCCACATATATACAGAACTTGGAGACACTCATTTGTGGCTTGAACTAGAGGAAGAAAACAAGATAATCTGAAAAACTAAAATGTTCAAAACCCTGATAAGATTTTGCCAGAGTAATATTTATACCTTCCAGGCCAGATACGCCTCGGATAAGCTGCCCAGATCCACATCAGTCGGAAACGGAAATTCCCGACAAGGCTTCTGTAGGGTCGTAAGAAGTTTCTGGCATAAAAAACAATTGCCGACTGTCTTAAAACAGTAACTAAGAAAAATTTGTCCACTGAATAAACAAAACATTCTCACATGCTAATTAGTGTTCATCAGGAACCAATGACAGATGGCTGCTTGGCTTTGTTGCTAAGGCACCATCCAACACAATAAAGGGTCAGACAAAGCAAGCCTGGTTAGTTCTTGGATGGGGTGACTGTGTGCAATACCAATCCATCTGGTGCCCACTCAGCCCACCATACTTTACTGGTCAGTAAATGAGTACGGAACCAACGAAAACTAGTACAGTGCAGACCAGTTTACGTGCGGTCACTGAAAATCAAAGTCACCATGACTGCGTGTTAAAGGACTGCTGTGGTTTAAAAGGGCCATACTGAACCGCAGCAGTGTATGATCCTACAAGTCTTAGCATAGCCATAAACCTCAGATATAATCTGTCTTGTGTGAAGGTACTTGCACTGTAGCCTGCTATCAGATGATCTTGTCCAATGACTTTGAAAGGCCACATTGTTGTCTGGTTACGGGCGAAAGTGATTGTGATCTAATACCCAACAAATTATGTTTCTGGCCACATTAATATCGACTGTTTCCTAGTGCTAGCTTATAGAACAGGTCTTCCTAAATAAACCTTCAGCTTAAGGACCAAATTTCTTATAAGATTCTATAGAGACATGTAAACAAGTGTGAGACATTATTGCTTTCATTCTAAACTCCCTAAAGTACATTATTCGAATCACTGCCTTTTAAAATCCCGGCCATTACCAGGAAGAAATCACTGATTACCTCGATCTGCGCCTCGTGAGATGTTAGCGCATCGACGTCGGAAAACAAGTTGATAAATTCCTGCAGTAGTTGGAATAATTTTCTTCTGGCTTCGTTCCGATCCGATATCGTCTGATCAATCTCAACCTTCACAGAAAGAGACAAAAAACACTCCTCTCTAGCTTCCGTACAACACAGTAACGATACAGTAACAATATAGCACAGAGTTTCCCAAACTGTGGGTCGTGACCCAAAAGTGAGTCGCAAAGCTCTGGCAAGTGGGTCACCAATTTGTACATAAATCCGCATATTTCGATTCCAGTTACGAAGCAATTTTTATTATACAATGCTTAATTTTACATAGTGGGTACCGAGACTGCCACGATATTCAAAAGACCCAAAGAAGTTTGGGAACCGCTGATATAGTACAATCCAATACAACAGAATTTCATATTGTCCTTGTCTCAAAGTGCATAAGTGTACACACAACCATACGACAGAACATCAATGGCACTAAGCAATTGTCCATAAATGACTTCCTCAATGTCCGTAAACAGTGACTGCCTCAGTGACCTGTACTCTCCGCATTACAAGCCGAGCACTCTACACTAGCTGGCTAGCTTCATACAAATCTCCTCAGTGTTATTTAGACCACTTCAAACCATGCACGGTAACACAAACAGAAGAATCAGAAACATCATTGCACTACACTTCATTAGTCACACATGCACAAAAAAAAAAAGTAGGTTGGTATGTAAGTCAGTTCATCATACATAAGCTGGCCACTTGGCCAGTTCATGAAGACATGCAGCTGGAAAGTCACAGTTTATCACCCAGCCAATCAGCCAACCCTGGGTGACAGGCAGCCAGACACTAGCCAGTAAGTAACCCAAATGGCTGACTGACTGACTGCCAGTCAGTCATACAGTCAGTCAGCCAAGCAGTCAGTCAGTCGGGCAGGCAGTCTGCCACCAGTGAACCCTCCATAGACAGGTCAGTTAGCTAGCCAGCCAACCCTGGGTGACAGTCAGTCAACCACCATCCACTCAGTCTGACTGACTGACTGGGTGCCAGACCGTCAGACAGCAAGTCAGTCAGTCACACAGTCAAGCATGCAGGCAGTCTGCCATTTAGCCTCCAATTGACAAGCCAGCCAGTAAGCCAGAACTACAAATGGTATATGAGTGACCATAAACTTCCAAAACCAAACACTATAAATTCTCCCTACACATTTGTCCGAGATTTAACATGTTAACGGTGAAATAGCTCACCGAGTCGTGACCCTGAGCATCCTCGCTCGCTGTCCTCAGCTTCTGCTGCAGAGCCTCGTAACTTGACCTTATCTCATCAATCTGCTGCAGAACTGGCACCATGTCCATGGATGTCTGCTTGGTGCTTCCTGCTGTCATGGCGATCGCTTCGTTAATGGGATCGGAAACGCCAGCAGCTGACTGCAATTGCTCTCTATAAGTTCAGCATCAAAATTAGTTATATTTATTAATTAGACAGCTTTAACTCTAAGCCTAACACTAAATACACACTTGTACAGCTAAATACATCCTAAGGTTTCTTACACTTTATCAGGACACTGCTAAACACAGTTTAAACTGCACAGTGCACATTGAATAAATATTCAATTCATTTCAAATGTATGTACATATGTACAAATGCACGAGGCGTCTTCCAAACACTTTCGGTTTTTGGGAGGTGACTGAACATTTCTATATAAATGGTTTGTATCATATTATATTACATAAGAGACACTTAATGTAATTACCTCTCAAATACACATGACCACCTAACAGACTGAAACAAGTAGTTTTGAAATGTTTGTGAAACAGATTAAAATGCAAAATTTTTATGGAAGTGAAATACTCGAAGTAATTTTGAACACACATCTAAATTAATTTAAAGCACAACAAAACACTTTTAAACAGATTTAAACTCATAAATAGACTATAAACTTTAACCACACTCAAATGCAGTACAAATAAAAAGGCGCTTTGACAGAATGTACATACAAGCTGTGTGGTAAGTGATCTAGACTTTTAGCGGGAATAACCATTTACATCCTTCAACCACAAATGAGATCAAATGTTAAGTGGATGTGAAAGAATATGATGAACAAAAAAGTGCTCATGTTCAACTTCAGCACCTATATGACGTTTGTATTTGCAAAGGACAATAGTTATGTAAATAGTCAGAAACTTGCATGCATACAATCATACATAGATACACAGATACATATATACAGATATTTACATACACACATTACAAGAACAGATACATGTACAGATCCATAGATAGATAAATATGCACATAGATGCAAAGGTATAAACACACATAGAGTCCAACAAGAAGAATTACTAAAATCTTGTTACCTGTTCAACATAAGTTTTTGAAGTCCAGTAAAGACTTTTGCCACCTGAAATCATCCAGATAAGACAATGTAATGTAAAGTACGGTAAGGCCATGTTGACTCAGGTAACATTGTGTAAACACCCCCTTACCGCATGTTTCTATTATCGTCAGTACTTAGGAGCCTGGTCCAGTGTTGAAGGCCACTTTAGTCAAAGTCCAAACATGATAAATATAAGCTAACAATAAACACCTTTAAAAAAATCCAACAACTGGTATCAGTGCCACTCCCCCATCGCTGAGCCATCCGTCTGTCCTCCAGGCTTTCAAGTACCTCCACGACCTTGGTCTCCACTGAAGCAATTTTGGACAGGCCAGGGTTTCTGTACAACCTCGCCAAATGGGGACAAGCCAATGATCCTTCATGCCCCTGTGGTACAGTGCGGACTTTGGCTACATTGGCAATATCTGTCCACAAACGGTGGCCTATTAACTGCCTCTTCATCTTGCCGATGATAACATTTGCAACTGGGTGAGGTTTAGCCACATACACGAGAAGAAGAATACCAGGGAAAAAATATAGGCAGGGTTGGCCCACATAATCTGGTATGTATGTATGTATGTATATATATATATATATATATATATACATACATACATACATATTGTATTTAAATATGTGCATACATATACAAACACACACAATACCTTAATTTACTTAACGACGCGAGTGTGTACTAAAAGTGACTGGGAAACCAATGCGGCTCGTCGTTAAAGTGTTAAACAATCCCCGAAAGGCACTGAAGTACAGTAATTTAACCAATGTTCTAAAGATGTTCAACTTGAAAAACGTTACTAATTTTAACATTTTGAAACCAAAAATCATTACTTCACACCTGTTAGAAGAACTAAGCAGCAGTACAATTGCAATAAAACAGACATTTAAAAAAACTAAGTTGACCTGTTAAGTGTTTACTCACCTTGTTTGAAAACGTGTTGTTCATCGCAGCAGACAACTCGACTTCCAATGCCTGGCGAACAAATCAAGCTAGAGTTTAAAACCGCAGTCTTCATCACGGTATGATCAAGGGTTTGGTCATTGCAAAACACTTTAATGAACTGTACAGTCATTTATCCTCAAGCTTCAACTGTCCTACACCTTCACACTAACTTTAAAGCCACTTGAAAAATAGCTGCAAAACCCACAGAAGTAAAGAAAATGTCCAAAGTAGAACATAGGGGAGGTGTCTGACTTCCCCTCTGCAGCCCTTGAGCTGACAACGAACACATTTCAAGGTCCAAGACATGGGACCAGTGCATCAGAGAACTTGCACTTACTTTCCAGATTAACTCTACTGCTTGCTGACAGATGCATGTGTGCACAAAAAACTTGCCCAGGAATCTGTCTGGCATGTGTTAATCCACAACCTTTCAACTGCAGACCCAGTAACCTAACCAAATAGATGCCTGTGTTGCACAATACTCACAAGCAGAGGCGTAACTATGGTCTAAAAAGTGGGGGTACCAATTTCTTACATACACGAAGCTAGGCGGAGACTGCGATCTCTGGGAAGGCTCAATAATAAAATATTGATTGGCATTGTTTCAAAAGTATGGGTACGGTACCCCCAGTCAAAAAAGTACCCCCACAAATTACGCCTATGCTCACAAGTGATTAAATGAGTGAACGCGTGAGGAGCAAGTGACTGAATGAGGGAGTGAGTAAGCAAAAGACATGCATGTGAACAATTCTATTCTCACCTGTTTCTGACTTAGAAGTCTTCTGAGTTCTTCTTTGAGCTCGAAGTTCTGCTTTAGCTCCTGCTCACGGCGAGCCTCGAAATCGTGACGCTGCTCTTCGACCTCTCTGTGAAGAATTTGAACCCGCTTCTCAAGCGATGTCTTGTCATGCTGCAGCTGCTTCACTTCTTTCTCCAGCTTATCAACCAATCCCGTGCCAACGCTATCCCCACTACCATCACTACTAAGAAAATATAAACAACATATCATCATCATCATCATCACTACAACAAAAAAACCTATCACCATCATTGCAGTTTTAGTAAATAATCCAACTTCTATATTGCCACTGTCACACTGCAGAGTCAGTATGTATGCCAAACTCCAAGGTACATCTGGTCAAAAGGCAAGTCCACCAAAAGTTTGGCTTGTTCTTGCATTATACATTCAGTGTAAGAGAGTCAAAAGCCTTGTCAAGCAGTGACAAGTGCTGAGGGTCAGCATAGGATGAAGGTACTGAAGTTGACTGGACACAGTAGCCAATTAGTTAGAATGAATGAATAACAAGAGACGCCAATACACAAATCAGAGGCAGTCAGTCGCTAAAGGGAGGGGGAAATAATGGACAGTTGACGGTAGAAAATAAGTTTGTGTCTGAATTCTGCTAAGACCCAGTTAATCTGGTTCGGCACACGCCAGCAGCTTGCCAAGATTGACTTGGAGGCTGTGGCCCTGGAGTTTCCATTGCTCACTTTCTCATCTTCGGTCCGAGACCTTGGTGTCATACTGGACCAAGAGCTGACCTTTACGCAACACATAAAGCTGCTTTGCCGTAACTGTTACTATCAGCTCCGCCAGCTTAGAGTAGTCTCTCGCTCTCTAACCTGCACTGCTGCTTCCACGCTTGTCCACTCCTTTGTCGTATCTCGCCTTGACTATTGCAGTACTCTCTAACTTGGTCTCCCAGCAGCTCGGATTGGGTGCTTGGACCGGGTCCTGCGCGAAGCGGCACGCCTTATTGGTCGCATCCCGAGATTTGGCCATGTCACCGAGTACATGCGGGATGTTTTGCACTGGCTTCCTATCCCGCAGCGTATTGCCTGTCGGGTCTCTGCCCTAGTGTGGCGCTGCCTTGTGGGTGAGGCCCCTGTGTATTTGCGAGAGCATTGCCGCTCCACCCTGAACATCTAGCGCCGTGGTTTCCTGCGCTCTTCTAAGCAGGCTGAGCTTCTAGTTCCCCGCTCACGGACCGCCCTTAGGCAGAGCCGTGATTTTTCCATCGCTGGCCCTGCAATCTGGAATGGGCTCCCTGTAGCGCTTCGCTTGGTCCCAAGCACCCATTCCGCCACATTTTATTCAAATCTCAAGACTGTACTCTTCAGCCGGGGTTGGGTCGGGAGTGCTTCTGAGTAGATAGCCTTGAAGAGGCGCTATATAAATTCTCCATATGAATGAATGAAGTGGCCGATGGATTCACAAAATAGAAAGTCTTAAGTTGCCATTTGAAGGATAAAATTGCTGGGGCTGACCTTATACGTAAAGGTATTTTATTCCAGACAATGGGTTAGGCTGAGCTAAAAGCAACAAAAGGTCGACGAAGCTTCAGATGATCATTCGATCGAGTTACACGGCCAGGGACGTGATAGTCAATTGTGGATCAGAGAAAAGCAGGTTGCCAAGTGTGAAGGGTTGATAAGTGATAGCAGCATTTTAAAAGTGGACTTGCAACAGAAGACCAGTGGATAAGAGTTAGAGAGTTCACCTTGTAACATGGAGAGTATGGGTTCGAACCTCTTCTACATAGGGACCTTGAGCAAGTCCTTCACTCACAGTTGCTCAGTGCCTTTGATTGCTGCTTGGTAAATGTGTCATAATAGCCTTCAAATAAAATTAGTCTGTTCTTGAAAACTATTTTTTTCAGCACTTCTGCGAGGATCTTAAAAATGATCCTTTGTTAATGTTCACATTCACACAAACCCCGTACATTCATTGCATAACTGTACAGTTAAATTTCTCCAATACAACAATTCAAGGCTAAACAGTTACACAACTCACTGCCAACTTAGCATACCTACAAAAATCTCAGCAGATCTGCCAAATAAAAACTCACATCTTTCTGACTTTAGAGTCCACTTGTACCATCATCAATGGAGTCGGAGACAGGAGGCCGTCGACTTCAGGCGTCAGGTCCTTCAGATTGACCTGACATGTGTTGAGATCATTCAGCGGGATGCAGGTCTTTGAGTTGAGCATTTCTTTGATTACGTCAAAACCATCGATGGTCTTCATCTTGACTGGAGTTATGCCGTTGAACGGTTCGTACAAAATGGCTTCAAGAACAGACCTCTCTTTTAACAGCGAAAGCTTGTCTACGCCCTGTAAGCAAAATAGAAAATGCTTGTAGAAGCACTACTTAGGCAGTAGTTTTTACAACACTACACAGCACTTGGTCCGCAAAGGTTCATCAGTCACTCTAGATCAGAGTAAAACAGGGAGGCGACCTGACCGACGTCTCTTAAGAGCGTAGACTCGGATCCGACCTGGGCTGATGAACCAAAGTCCTCCGTGCCCACCTTCACGTGGTGCGGACCGTTAATACCCTTCCATAGGAAGGGAACGAACGGGCACGGCAGGCAAAACCAGGGGAAGGCAATGGCAAACCACCCCTGTTAACTTGCCAAGAAAATCGCAATGAGACACAGCAAACCAAAAGCATCGATAGTCGCAGATGGTGGGACTCCCAGGCCGGAGTGCGACTCAAAAGCTACTGGGAAAGAGCAAGACGGTGAGTCAATGACCCTTCGGTCTAATGAAGCAACAGGACAAAAGCCGAATGGACGTTTTGAGGTGGATCGTATTGAGGGGAAAAGACTCAACCTGAGCTGCAGTCAAAAGATGAAATTGGGAACATGGAATGTACGATCTATGCAAACTGGAAAGATGGATGTGATTCAAGGAGAGATGAAAAAATTGGACTTAGCGATATTGGGATTAAGTGAGACAAGATGGAAAGGACAAGGACATTTCAGCTGGAATGGATACAAGATAATAATGTCAGGACAAAAAGAGAGAGGAAGAAATGGAGTTGCAATCATGTGTGATAAGACAAGTACAGATGCGATAATGGGTTATGATACGGTGAGCGATAGAATCTTGAGTGTAAGATTTAGAGGAGAAAAGGTGAACACAACTATTATACAGATATATGCTCCAACATCGATAGCAACAGAAGAAGAACACGATAGTTTCTATAATGATTTACAGAGTACAATGGATAGAACTCCAAAAGGAGATGTACTGATAACCATGGGGGACTTTAATGCGAAGGTGGGGCAATGCAAAGGAGATGATAGAGGAACAATGGGTATTCATGGACTGGGTGAACAGAATGAAGCTGGAGAAAGACTTGTTGAATTCTGCAAAGGGAATGACTTGAGAATCATGAATACATGTTTTGAACAGCCAAAGAGAAGACTGTACACATGGACGTCACCGAATGGGAAATATAGGAATCAGATTGATTACATTTTGGTAAATAAAAGATGGAACAGTACGATAAGAGATGTGAGAACTAGACCAGGAGCGGATTGTGGTACCGACCATGAGCTACTGGTAGCAACACTGAAAACGAAATTAAAAAAGCTGAAGAAAGGAGATAGAATGACTAGATACGACTGCAAGGGCATTACACCGGAATACAGGATGGAAATAAAGAATCGATTTGAAGTACTTGAGAGAGATGAGATAGAGGCGGAAGATGCTTCAAACAACACATGGGAGAGAATGAAGAAAACCATAGTTGAAGTTGCTGAGAAACATATCCCAAAGAAGAAGAAAATCACAACTACAACTTGGTTGTCGAGTGAAGCTGTGGGCATGGCAGCGGACAGGAAGGCTGCAAAGAAAACAGGCGACAAAGATAAGGTAAGGGCACTGAATAGTGCCTTCCAAAAACAAGCTCGGGAAGATAAAGAAAAACATTTAAATGAAATGTGCAAAGAAATGGAAGATGAAGGAAGGAAAGGGAGAGTTAAAGAATTGTTTTCAAAAGTAAAGGAAATAACGGGAAAATTCACACCTAGAATGGGCTCAATGAAGACAGGAGATGGAAACGTAATATGCGACGAAGAGAAGATGAAGAAAAGATGGAAAGAATACACAGAAGAGTTATATAGTATAGATAAACGAGTCAAAAAAGAGCAAATTGATGTTACAGGGTATGAAAAGGAACCGGAGGTTATGGAAGCAGAGGTAGAATGGGCAATAAAACAACTCAAAGATAATAAGGTGCCGGGTCATGATGGAATACCTATAGAACTGATAAAAGCAGGGGATGATGCAATGATAAAAACAATAACAAAATTATGCAATCAAATATGGGCAACTGGAGAATGGCCGAATGATTGGAAGAAGTCGATCTTCATACCGATATTCAAGAAAGGCGATGCGAGGGAATGCGAAAATTACAGGACGATAGCAATAATATCACACACTAGTAAAATATTACTGAAAATAATCCACAAAAGAATGGAAAGCACAATAGAGAGGGAACTTCCGGTGAACCAGGCTGGTTTCAGGAAATCTCGAGGAACTAGAGACCATATTGCCAACCTAAGGTGGATATTGGATAATGGAACGGCAAAGGGAGTATGGACAAGAGGTGCACATCTGCTTCATTGATTATAGTAAGGCATTTGACTGCATTAACCACGATTTAATGTGGAAAACCCTACTTGAGATGGGAATTCCGAAACACTTGATATGGCTATTAAGGGGACTATATGAAGATCAGATAGCGGTGATAAGAACAGAATACGGAGACACTGATCAATTCAATATCAAGAAAGGGGTGAGACAGGGATGTATTTTGTCTCCATTCCTGTTTAACTTATATGCTGAAAGAATAATGAGAATGGCGGAAATGGAAGGGGCAAAAGAGGGAGTAAAAATTGCGGGAAGGACATTGAACAATCTTAGATATGCGGATGATACAACACTAATGGCAAAAAGAAAAGATGAGCTGATAGAATTAATAAGAAGGGTAAGGAGAGAAAGTGAAAAAGCTGGCTTATACTTCAACATAAAGAAGACAAAAGTCATGACAACAGCAGAATGGGATACTTTTGAGATTGACGGAGAAGAAATAGAGGTGGTAGAAAGCTTCACATTCCTGGGATCATTGGTTGATAAAGAAGGAAAATGTGATACAGAAATAAAACGAAGGATTGCGATTGGGAAAGCTGCAATGATTGGACTGGAAAAGATATGGAAGGACAGGCATGTGAGCATAGATACAAAAAAAGGCTCGTGAGAGCCCTAGTCTTTCCAACGGTTCTGTACGGGTGTGAGTCGTGGACAATGACAAAGAACATGGAGAAAAAGGTCAACGCATGTGAAATGTGGATATGGAGAAAGATGCTGAGAATATCATGGACAGAGAAAAGGACGAACGAATCAATACGAGTGGAGATTGGTGTCGAGAATGAAGAGTCATTAAAACAAAAAGCGACAAGATTGAAGCTTGGATTCTTTGGTCATGTTATGCGATCCGATGGGCTAGAAAAGGAAATGATGTTGGCTTGTGGTGAGGGGAAAAAAAGACTGGGTCGACCAAGGAAGAAATGGATGGATGAGATTCACGATGTAACTGGCATGAATCTGGAAGCACTAAGGGACCTGACTTCGAATAGGAAGCAATGGAGAATGTGTGTCGTGGCGATCGCTAGAGCTCCAGGAGTTGACAGCACAAGGTGACAAGGTGACACAGCACTTTCTTGGACACTTTTAACAGCATTTTGCTTTTTACTGCACTGTTTGTGGCATTTTTATAGCACTTTTTATTGCACTATTATACCACATTCTGAGGCATTTATACAGGACTGTTCATAAGTAAGTAAAGTAAGTAAGTATATTCTTTAACATAACCCCAAACAGCACTCTGGTGACCAAGCATCGGCATACATACATCAGGATAAATTAATAAGTGATTATTATTATTATGTCACTTTTCAGGTATTTCTACAGCACTCCTTCTAGCATTTTCATAAGAACTTTCATAGCTCTATCTAAATCTGAGTAGTGATTTTACTCTGAAAAAATAGTTACATTTTCAACCCATGAGCTTTCCCCAGCTTGCACATGCACAATAAATTTCATCTACAGCACATCATTTTCTGATAGCAACAGACTACTGAATCATCACAGCTTATTCCCAGACTTGTCATTATTATGCAACGAGGTCACCTGAGTATCTTTCTCCGATCATACCTAGGACTAGAACTGTTCTTGGTGAACTTTTACGGTTGCTGGACCTTTATTTTGGAACTCTTCGTGTATCTGTTCCCTCTGCTAAGTCATTTACGTCATTTCATTCACAGCCTAAGACTTACCTTAACCAAATCGTTAATCCACTAGCAAGCCGCTGTCTTACTGGGCTAAGTTTCTGGACATTAAACTGATTGAGCCTGGTACACCATTAGTTGATGCCTTGTGCATTAGACATTTATGCAATAGTAGTTACCAATTAATAACAGTACCTACCTTGGCAAAAAGCACTGGATCATCTACCGCTCGGATTCCATATAGACAGTACTTTGACGCAAGAGGATTTAGTTGCATCAGGCACTCAGGAAGCTCCACTATCTTGTCGTCATGTACGATCTCCTTGTTGCCGTAATCGCTGTAAATGACTTCACTCTGCGTCACAAGAAAATTCGACATAATCAAGTTTAGATAGCAATTTCTGATAGTTTCATTTTGATGAGCACTGCTAAATATCTGAAACATGTGATAACTTCGGTTTTTATAGCGGTTGTCATCATAGGATTAGTTTTCATACAAGTCTTTATCCTACGAACACATCAGTTTTCACATCAGTCTTCATCACATGACAAGCCAGTTTTCACAGTGTGGGGCGTGGTTGCTCAGTGGTAAGTTCGGCGCAGGTTGCAGGTTCTAATCCCACTCTAGCCGCTGCGTACGGACCTTGGGCAAGTCCTTCACTCGCAATTGCTCGTGGCGCTTCGGCGTGAAAATTCCGGCACAGTATCAAATGCTGTAGTCGGGAGCGCCTCTGAGTAGTAGTTGACTTCGAGAGGCGCTATAGAAATATCCGGAATAAATAAATAAATAAATAAAAATCACGTGACAATCTTAGCTTTTAGGGCAACCTTCATCACAAGATTCAAACAAGACCTAATCCTGTAATAACCTTCATCTTTATAGTTGTTAAGCACTAACAGAAGTATTCCTCAAGCAATAACCTTGGTTTATAATTGTATGATCATTTTAACTTTTCTCACATATTATGTTCAAAGAATAGTTAACAGACAGTAAAAGCAAGCAGCTATGTAGGAAACCATTTACCTGGCTCTCGGAAACATATCGGTGAAGTTCACACCTATACCATTGCTCATCGAACGAGAACTGGGTGCCATATATCTGTTTAAAAAAAGGTTTAAAAGCATTTACTGAACCTGGGAAATCAATGCAGCTCATTGTTAAAGTCTTAATCAATTATTGGAAAAGTGTCACAGTTAACATTAGAAATACTAGCATTCTTACTGCAGTTAAACTGAGCCGAGGATGAGAGCACAACCACAGATTTACAAAAAACTATTGCGCTAAGGATGGATGGATGAATGGATGGATGAATGAATGGTTGGATGCATGTGGTACATGCATGAATGCATGGATGGATGAACAGAGAGATGGAAGAAGGATGGATGGAAAGAAGGAAAATAAACGAATGAACAGATGGATTCACATTGTTGCTTGACTTAATGCACACAAAACGCTCATGAGTAGACTGCCTTTAAGGAGCACTATATAAATGTTCCTTAATAATAATAATAAAAATAACAAAAGAACTTTTGTACTAAATTAACTGATAGATGGATGTAGAGAATAATACCTTATTAGGCTCGGGTTTTCTCTTTAAGCGGGATGCCATTGGACAAACGCTGGCCAGGCTTCTTTCCACGTTCATTATGACTTCAGCCAGTTCCGGCTTCTGGGCCCAAAACTCACACGGCGAGTCAACGTGCGTCATGAAGAGCTGCACGTGCTGCACAAGACATCTCAAAGTTAATCAACTAAACACCTTCATCACTGGATGCAGAAAGACATTGTCATCCAAAAACAATCAAAGGACACAATATTACTGCTTCCGAGGATAATATAAAAGGTGCCACATAAATTTCCCTCAGCAGTTTACGTTTACGAATATAACAACATCAAGGACAATAATCAATTGCTGAGATTACCACAGAAAGAACAATAACTAAATTGGATTTGGTTATAGAGAAGAAATGTACTTAATGAACTGTTTATGCAGTCAGTAATATTTGCCAGAGCTGCATATGAATATGGATGCCATTTTTTAATGACAAGCTGCATTGGTTTCCCAGTCGCTTTTAGAACACTCTCGTCATTAGTGTTACGGAATGTTTTGTATGCAGGTTACAATGCATTCCTGCTTGACACTGTTTGTACGTACCTTATGGTAGTAAACACAAACTTCCTTATAAAAAAGTATTGGTATTGCAACACTTTTTTTGACAACGCATTGTAAATCCAACAACGCATTGTGCAGCCATATACGGCAAGCCACAGGAGACATCCCATTGTTGTCATGCAAGCGCTTCAGCCAAAACATCATTCAACCCTAGACTAAGCCTTCGACAACTTTTCCAAAATGACAATTTTAGCAAGTGAGTGGTTACCTCGCCTTACATTACCCGGTGTTGCCATATTCTTCGTTCTCAAAAAGTCTAAAACTTTCCATACAGGAATCTCATTTTCGATTTGAAACATTTTACAACAAACGAATTTCTAAAAATTCCTGGTTAGCAACTGACCTTGTTCCCCTGAGACGGCAGAAAATTCTGACTTTTATGCTGAGTTAAGCCTGGTGGGCCTTCGGAGTGGTTAAATGACACTAAGAACACAACAGTTAATACAGTAATATACAAGGAACCCAAACTTTAGCTCAATTCACGTCACACCATATGTATCAAAACCATTTGAAGTATCAAAAAGCGCATTTACAACTGTTGGTTTCACCATAGCAAAGCATGCTTTACCACTCCAGTCATGCTATAGCACAGCACACTTCACTCTCACAAAGTGCCATGACAAAGCATACTTTACCCCTCCAGTCATGCTATAGCATAGCATACTTCACTCTCACAAAGTGCCATGACAAAGCATACTTTACCCCTACAGCCAAGCCATAGCAAGATATACTTCACTCCCACCATGTGGCATGGCAAAGCATATTTTACCACTCCAGTCATGCCATAGCAAGACATACTTCACTCCCATGATGTGGCATCGCTAAGCACTTTACCCCTCCAGTCAAGCCACAGCAAAACCTGCCAGTACTCCACCACATGCCACAGTAAAGCGTACTGTAACGAACCATTCTGATAACATGGAAGATGGTTTCCAATATCAATCCAGTCATATAAATGATACACACTGGAAGGTCATTACACAACTGTTTACACGAGCCACATCAACACCTGGCTTATATAGAGGTGGCTTCGCAATGAATTTCGTTTGTAACGGGTTTCTCTGTAAATGCAGAACTAAATCTGGGAGCCTTCTTCTTGACCATAGTGTATAAGAATCTGTTTTATAATTAACCGTGCTGATTACACTGTAGTACTACCAAATGACGACAGCTGAAAAATGCTGGGCTCTCCGACACTTTTGATCGCTGGTCCAAAGCCTTGGAATTCACTGTCAAGTTCAGTTCGTTCTGTCAATTCTTTGAAGTTATTCATGTCCAAAATTAAGACTCGTCTCTTTCAACTTACTTACTCATTGTAGCCTGCTTCTAGTTTCCCTTACATGATTTTAACCTGGCTTTTCCAATGGATTATGATTTCTGACTGCGATTTTACTTGAAATGACCATCAACTTATGGCTCGGGCATTATAATAACGGGGCTAAACAAGTCAATAGATTAGATTAGATCAGGCCCTTAGCCAGCCACCCGTCCTTTGGACAGGTGAAAATTATTCTGGACGGGCATAAATTGTGCATGATTCTCCTCCAGCACCATCCAGTTTCTTCTCTAGAGCCACTGCGAGCGTTCAAACGAGTTCTGTAAGGAGCAGGGGTTGATATTGGCTCTGTAAACAGCATAGGGGCACTGCAGTCGGACTCGTACTGCGGTGGGACTTCGGGCGGTCGCGACTTTGTACGCTCACAGCGTCAGGCGGTTACGACTTCGAATACTTGTGGACAGGCAACTCTGTATTTCTGGCTAAGGGCCGGGATTAGATTAGCAAATAAGTTTCCCAGAGATGCAATTAAGAAGCAATTAAATAATTAACGCCTCTGAATAGTAATTCTGCGAGACGTGCTTTATAAATTTCTAGACACAATACAACATAATACAATTAAGACTGAACTTCTGTAATACAAACCAATGTCTGGTTTATTTCCAGTGCCAGCTGCGACATGGTTTAGTCGAGGATTATGGTAGCCTCCAGCGCTGCCTGCATCGCTGTTGCTTTCACTGCTCACACGCGCCTGCTCAAATCTGCAAAATCAGATCTAGTAAATACTAAGCATTTCATTATCAACAGAGAAGGTGCTGGTCACATGCAGCAATATGGTCAGCTATGCTCTTCACATACTGGCCCAGTTAGCTACATAACTTAGAGTACACATCCCATGCTCCTGTGTGCAGGAGAATGCCGAATCGGATATACCAACGGTGGCTCATTTCACAGATTTAAATTTCAGGCTAGCATGGTCCTCACACAGGGATTTTAAATGACATGGCACCCATTCAAACGGGCATCGGTGGTGAAGGACTTCATCCAATCAATTGCTTGAAAAATGACCAGGTTCGCGGCCACACGATCGCTATAGAACAGCATGTACACTTACATTTTATGGCCGTTATCAGCAGATGCCTGAAACAGCGTTCTGCGTGCATGATTGGTTGAATAAAGGAATATACAATCAATCTTTAAATACCTTTCAAAAGAGATATAGTCTACCTACGTCAGCATCGTATGTCACAAAAGCTACAAGATGATATGTCATATACTTTGGCACATCACCACGACACCTTTGTTTCCTCTTCACACAATAAGCTCACAAAACATTCAAGAGATTTTAAGCCACAACATTTAAGAACTGTTTAACAGTCATGTTAGAGCAATTCTGAGAGGTTCTAAAAGGTACTACTTATTCCGAGAAACTTAGGATCAGCTGAGGCGTTCACCATTGCTTTGATCACACTCATTTGAGGCCGCAAAGGTTAGGATAAATATGATAAAGGAAACTTGTGGGAGCACTTACGATCGGTTCGCACGACCGCAGCGGATTTTGTGTGAGTCGATGTAAACAGTATCAGCAAGAGCGAGTTCTACAGACTGCTGACAGAGAAATTTCACGAAGCTAAAAAAATGAAAGACAAAACACTCAAGTGATAATTGTATTATTACGAAGAAAAATAAACTACATAAACTAACTCTACGAAGCAGCCATTAATATAAAAAGCTAGTGACTTAAACTTCAGTCATGGTCCAGGGCAGCTAGTATCACAATTCAATATTGCTATAACTAGGTACTGATAATACTTTTTTCATTATCGCGAGTATCGCGACAGTTCAATTTTGCTGGTATCGCATGTGTATCATCAATACATTTTAGCCTGTAACTCACCGATACTTGATGCCATGACGTTTTCCACTACTGTACTTATTTTGAACACCAGTTTAGCTGCTAGTGGTGCAGTAGAAAGACTCTTCTGTTTAAGAGGTAGAGTGTTTTCCCCTCTACACACATCGCTAAGCAGCAAGTATTTTGAAATAATGGTATTTTTACGTCTGGCGAAATGGTCGATTGTGGCAAGGCTCCTTTAAACACTCTAACGACGAGCTGCATTAATTAGTCTCCCAGTCGCTTTTAGTACACTCTCGTCGTAGAAGTCTTATGGAACGTTTTGTATGTAGGTTACATTGCATTTCTGCTTGACACTGTCTGCCCGTATCTTATGGCAATGAATGCAAACTTACTTACTGAAAAGTATTGGTATTGTAATACTTTCAAAACAAATTAGTATTGCCAATGCATTCATTAGGTATTGGCAACACATTTTCCAGCAATGTTAACAGTCCTGGTTATGGCGTTTGAGGTCAAGGGACAGGTCATCTCCCTTGCAGCCTGATCTTCCCACCAACAGTGTATTCGGTCAGTTTATTCATTTGCTATGACTCTACGAGGCACTGATGACAATATATTTATATTCTGGTGGGAATTTGAAGTCTGACCTCTTGGCTGAATATCCGGCAAGCTAACCAATAAAATCGGACATAAACAGCAGCCACACATGGAAGCATCCTGTTAATATTCCAGACCACAGCGCACCAAAAACATTCCCATAGCACTGTTATCATAACATGCAGAGTGCTAGTAAATGGCCAGTTTGAGGTGAAACCAAAGGCCAAGTTAAGATCTAAGGGGTCTGAAAGACCAGAAAAAGCCTCTAGTCAGTAAGCAATGAGGAACAGGCAAGATTCAAGTTCAAGCTTCAGTCTGGATTTCAATAGATGCTGGCGGCATGCATATCAGTATTCGGATAGTACTACCTGTGATAGCTTCCCTCTATTCCTGCATTTCCTTTTAGCCAGGATTGCCGTATATACATTTTATCAGCACTGAAAACTGTTCTTGCTGGGGTTCGGCTCGGAATGCCTCGAGTTAACACAGGGCATATTTTAACTGTATAACTAGTGGGACAAATGTCCCAGTAGTCTTAGGATTTGTCCCAGTAGTCAGAGCGATTTGTCCCAGGCAATGTATGTATAAAGTACAACTAGTGGGACAAATGTTGCAAGAATTTAAAGATTTGTCCCAGTAGTATAATGAGAAAGGTATGACATTACTGTTGAATGACCCCTTGTTATTGGTTGGGAGACCCGAGAAAAGCTTTTTTCGGAGATGAAATTTGAAATTTGTTGAGAAAAAGTGTAAAAGTTGTAAGTTTGTGAAGATTTTGTCCCAGTAGTAAAAATTCCTTAAAATATGCACTGAGTTAACATCTTAAAAGATCGCTATACAAATGATTTGAATAAATGAATTAATTAATTAATGAACACTAAGCCAAAGAAAGAAGATCCATTCATAATGACTTAGTCAATCCCATAATGCAACAGTCAGCACAATTTTAAGTTCAGCCTCTTATGTCTTAAACACCAATGACTTCATCATGCTTACGCAAACTTATTTCCCGGACCCTTGCCATCTCGCATGTGGACTGCAGCAATTGGACCAAACTTCGCAAAGCTCTCCATGATGACACTCTGAAAATCATCAGTGACTTCATTGAAAGAATAGCCGACTTATTTCAACAGATAAAAATATTAATACACAGATAAAAATATTAATACAAACATAACAGATGTCAATCAATCAATCAATCAATATTCGTTTATTACTAACACAAGCTGTCAGAACGCAACTTGAATACAATAAATGGTTGCAGCACGAGTTAGAAAAGGATTAGATGAGTTGTAGAAAGGTCGCTGATATAAGTAATCAATATACATTTGATATAAAACTCTAGGTATAAAGTTACAGTCGTCCTTGCAAGGAAGTGAAAAGTCAAGTTATGAAGTAATACCATAAAGATGGTTAACTGGCAAGATATCAACGCTTCATACCTCACTATCTATTGGATTTCAACCTCACTTCTCCATTGGATCATGAAGTTTGATTGAGATTTTACTTGAAGCGACCATCAGTTGATGCCTTGGCATTATTACAATGGCGCTATATAAATCATTATTAGATTAGAATAGATTAACCTGAACCAGCATATACTACTGAATATTTTATTTATAAGTGTTAATTGTATAAGCACTTAAGGTTACTTTACTTAGTGCACTTCGGATTAGTCTATTTTCAAAGATGAAGTCAACAGATACTTTGTAGTTCAATTTCGGAAATTTGTTTGCTAATCTGCTGGTGTGTCAACTAGTCTAGGATTCTGTATGTCCAAGTCCAGACTGAGTAATGAAGATAAAGGGCCTTACCGCTATATGGCTTAACTTCTTACATGTTAAAAGGCTCATTTAGACCTCTGGCATTTTACTATTTTTTTTCATTTTCCAACTTCATTACAATCACCCATGGTTAAATTCTAAACTATATTTTATCCAGGTACATTTCAACTTCTGAAGTGACTGCTTACGGCAGTGTAAGCTTGATAGTCAGTACTGTTCCCTGCAAACTAATAGTTGGCGCACTTGGCTGAGTGCACTCGTTCGAGTAGTTCACTTTCGTCGTGTGTACTTTATTCTGAAGCGTTAATATTATTTAGATATATACACAACACTAAAAAGTGTGCATTTTATGTGGCCTGTAGTTTCCAGTGTTTACGACATTTGATGGCTGCCAGGGCCGTTGACGCGGCCCCTCGGAGTTTTTGTAGTCAAAATTTCTGCGAAACTTATATGCAAAACACTCAGCAGATTACGGGAGGTAAACGTTGCGGGCAGATGCTACTCACGTCAGTGGCTGTCTGAGGAAAATTCGCCACAAACATATCGTACGTCGGCTTTCTTTGATTGCCAGACAAGCTTGCCATTGGGCGACTATCGGACGACATTTTGAGAGATACAAATATTCACGAAAAACCTCGTGCCTTGCACAAACTTTTCAAGCCAACGGTGTTTCTAAGCACCCGCCATTATGCTTGCCAAACTTTCAGCTTTAAATAGCCCAAGAACTTTACTGTTTTGATTCTAGCCGACAGAAGTGCGTCACGAAATTGGCATTTTATATAATATTGCAGACTTTTTAGGCAGTCTAGAAGATACATTGCTTGACAAAGCTGTTTCTAGAAACAGGAGATAGGTCACTGAGTAAAGAAAACATATCTCTTTCTCTAACCACATTCCAACTTTTCGCGCTCCTGTTTCGTGCACATTCGTGACCTCCGCTTATATATAGCCCATGCTCGATCTTAAAACTATCATAATCGTAAACTCAAAATTTCTAAATTAAAGCGCCACTCGAAAGCTAACCGCAGTGACCAGCTTGTTCACGAGCGCTGAGACCCCTATAGATTTTTAAACCTCGATCACTATAGGGCCTATATATTTGGGACTAGGTGTGCCATGGCCTCCTGAGCCAGTTTTCCATCAGTTAACTGATCAACCCATATAAACAAGAGAAGACGCAAAGGATAGCTATAGGCCTACATTCGAAGGATAGGATTTTAATATTATTTTTATTTGGAAAGGGGTAGAGAAAGCTTAGTTGCATGGTAGGTCAGGAAAAGCGTACGAATGGTAGGGCGTTTGAAGCTTTTGAACTCAGGCTCAGCTCCGTGGTCATACCATGCAACTCTGTTAGGCCTAAAGCTCTAGGTCGCTCCTCTCTTCGATTAGCATCTGCTGGGAAGTAGGCCTACAAGGCCCTACATGTGCGTATGTATGTCTGTGTGTGTGTGTCTGTGTGTGTGTGTGTGTGTGTGTGTGTGTGTGTGTGTGTGTGTGTGTGTGTGTGTGTGTGTGTGTGTGTGTGTGTGTGTGTGTGTGTGTGTGTGTGTGTGTGTGTGTGTGTGTGTGTGTGTGTGTGTATATATATAATACATATATACTGTAATATAGGCCTACATGTATTTTTACCCTATTTTTACTCAATTTATATATATATAATATATATATATATATACACACACACATATATATATATATTGCTGCAGGTAGGCACGTGTTCTCGTAGGCAGATACAGGTGTTAGACTAGGTCCGTGGGTTTGGCGGGAGTTCTAGGTGATAGAAGGGGTGCGCACTGCAATTCCCTCTTCAACCTCAAACCCACCCAAATTAGCGTCTGCAATTTATCCAAATCTCGCTATAGCTCCGATCTTCATGGCTGTAGTGGTAAAATTAGAGGCGAGTATACGCTACCGGTTAGTTTTCCGAAACAAATTAGAGGTGAGTAAAAGCTAGCCTACATGTATGCTACAGTAGGCCTATTTTGTGACTATACGCTAGAGTATTTTAATATAAATAAATAAAGATATTTTGTGCGGTGAGCCTACGGTCTCTAGAGGTGAGTATACGCTGTAGGCCTATACTCGCGTAGGCCTATACCCTCGATTACAGGCTCCCAAGCCTGGAGAAAGGAGGAGGGCGACGCTAATCATCTTTGCTATGACACGCTGTCTTTAAATAGCAACTAACCAATCAACCCCGAGAGCTGGAGAAGAGTCAGAGGGCGCGTTAAAGTCTAGGAAAGACACGAAGAGAGAAAGAAAATTGAACAAAATAACTTTTCAGTTGCTTTACTTTACTACAAAGTCGACGGAATGAGGGGTCCACTGTTCCTCCTCCACATCACACTGTTAGTTACTGCTAAATGTGAGAAAGTCTGATTCAGATTCAAAACGAAGAGCTCCTGTGCCAGGTAGGAGAAGCGTCTGTTCCATTGTGAGATGAGGATGTCCTTCCCTTGCGGCTGCGTTTTCAGTGTCCAATCTTCGCTGTAGGCCTACGCCTTTGTGCTTTGACTCCACGCCCACCTCCTCTTCCACGCCCACCTCCTCATCCCTCTAATCCAGTCTTCCTTCATCCTCATTCTTACCCCTAGGCTCAAAATGCTACAACGCAAAACAACAAACAAACAGACACATACACACATAAACACCCACACACAAACACAACACACAGGCACACACACACACACACACAAACTCACATACAGCACTCACAAACACACACATACACAACACACACACACAAACACACACAAAAACACCTACACACACAACACACACACACACCCACACACAAACACACCCACACAACACACACACAACACACACACACACAACACACACAAACACACCCACACAACACACCCACACACAAACACCCCCACACACAAACACACCCACACAACACACCCAAACACATACACACACAAACACAACACACACACAAACACACACACACAACAAACACACACAAACACACACACACAAACAAACACAAACAACACACACAACACACACAAACACACACACAACACACACAAAACACAAAAATACACACACACAACACACACACACGGGCTTACGGGGTTTTACGCGACGCCAGGGGCCCTCCTGCCAACAAGGGCTTACGGGATTCTAAGCAACGCCAGAGGCCCAGCAGGTCAACACACACACACACCCACATACACACACACACACACACACACACACACACACACGCACACACACACACACACACACACACACACACACACACACACACACATAAACACACACACAAACACACACACCCACAAACACACACCCACACACCTACACACACAAACACACACAAACACACACGCAAACACACACACAAACACACACAAACACATCCAAACAACACACACACAACACACAAAAATACACACAAACACACACACAAACACACACCCACACAACAGACACACAACACCCACACACAAAAACACACACACACACCACACACAAACACACCCACACAACACACACACACAACACACATCCACACAAACAACACACACACCCACCCAACACACCCACCCACAAACACACCCACACAACCACACACACACCCACACACACACAACACACACAGACACCCAAACAACACACCCACACACAAACACACACACAACACTCACAAACACACCCAAACAACAACACACACACACACCAACACACCCACACAACACACAACACACACACACACCCAAACATAAACACACACACAACACACAAACACATACACACACAACTCACAAACAACACACATAAACACACACACACACAACACACACACAAACACACCCACACAAACACACCCATACAACACACACACACAACACACGCTCACACACACACACCCACACACCCACACACAACACACACACACCCAAACAACACACCCACAGACAAACACCCACACACACAAACACACCCACACAACACATACGCAACACATACACACACTCAAACACACACACAACACACACAAACACACCTACACACACAACACACAAACCCATACACAAACACACCCACACAACACACACACAATACACACACCCACAGGTCCCACACACACACAACACACCCACACAACACACCCACACACAAACACCCACACACACAAACACACGCACACAACACACACACAACACATACACACACAAACACAACACACACACACAAACACACACACGAACACACCCACACAACACACACACACAAACACACACACACACACAAACAAACACAAACAACACACACAACACACACACAAACACACATACAACACACACACACACAACACACAAAAACACACACACACAAGCACACACACACACACACACACGGGCTTACGGGGTTTTACGCCACGCCAGGGGCCCACCTGCCAACAAGGGCTTACGGGATTCTAAGCCACGCCAGAGGCCCAGCAGGTCAACTCACACACACACCCAAACACACACACACACACAAACACACACACACAAACACACACACCCACAAACACACACCCACACACCTACACACACAAACACACACAAACACACACACAAACACACACACAACACACACAAACACACCCAAACAACACACACACACAACACACACACACACACACACAAACACACACACGCAAACACACCCACACGACACACACACAACATACACACCCACACACAAAAACACACACACAACACACACAAAAACACACACACACAACACACACAAACACACTCACACAACCACACACACCCACACACACACAACACACACAAAGACACCCAAACAACACACCCACACACAAACACACAAACAACACCCACAAACACACCCAAACAACACACACAACACACACACACAAACACACCCACACAACACACAACACACAGACACAAAAACACAAACACACACACACAAACACACACACAACACATACGCACACAACAAACACACAAACACACACACAAACACACAAACACACACACACACAACATACATACAACACACATAAACACACACACACAACACACACAACACACACAAACACACCCACACAAACACACCCACACAACACACACACAACACACACACCCACACACCCACACACACACAACACACACCCACACAACACACCCACACACAAACATCCACACACACAAACACACCCACACAACACACACACAACACATACACACACAAACACACACACAACACACAACACACACACAAACACACCTACACACACAACACACACACCCATACACAAACACACATACACAACACATACACAACACACACACACCCACACACACAACACACACACCCACACAACACACCCACACACAAACACCCACACACACAAACACACCCACACAACACACACACAACACATACACACACACAAACACACACACAACACACACACAACACACACACACAAACACACCTATACACACAACACATACACACACACAAACACACACACACACACACAACACACACACACACAAACACACCAACACACACAACACACACCCATACACAAACACACATACACAACACACACACAACACACACGCACAACACAAACACCCACACACACACACACACACAACACACACACAACACATACACACACACAAACACAACACACACAAACACGCACACACAAACACACACACACAACACACACATACAACACACACACACACAAACAAACACAAACAACACACACAACACAAACACAAACACACACAACACACAAAAATACACACACACAAGCACACACACAACACACACACACACGGGCTTACGGGGTTTTACGCCACGCCAGGGGCCCTCCTGCCAACAAGGGCTTACGGGATTCTAAGCCACGCCAGAGGCCCAGCAGGTCAACACACACACACACCCACACACACACCCACACACACACACACACAAACACACACACAAACACACACCCACAAACACACACCTACACACACAAACACACACAAACACACACACAAACACACACACAAACACAAGCACACACAACACGTACACGCACAACACACACACAAACACACACACACAAACAAACACACAACACACACACAACACACATGAACACACACAAACACACCCACACACACAACACACACACACACCCACACACAAACACGCACACACAACACACACAAACACACCCACAACACACACACAACACACAACCAAACACACCCACACACACAACACACACACACCCACACACAAACACACCCACACAACACACACAACACACACAAACACACCCACACAACACACCCGCACACAAACATACACACAACACACACAAACACACCCACACAACACACACACCCACACACACAAACACACCCACACAACGCACACACAACACACACACAAACACAACACACACAAACACACACACAACACATACACACACACAATACGCACACACAAACACACACACAAGCAAACACAAACAACACACACAACACACAACACACAACACACAAACATACAAACACACACACGCAACACACACACAACAAATATACACACACAACACACACACAACTCACACACACACACACACACACACACACGGGCTTACGGGGTTTTACGCCACGCCAGGGGCCCTCCTGCCAACAAGTGCTTACGGGATTCTAACCCACGCCAGAGGCCCAGCAGGTCAACACACACACCCACACAGACACCCACACCCACCCACCCACCCACCCACCCACACACAAAACACACACACAAACACACACCCACAAACACACACCTACACACCTACACACACACAAACACACACAAACCCACACACCCACACACACAAACACACACCCACACACACCCACACACACCCACACACACCCACACACCTACACACACAAACCCACACATACAAACAAACACACTCACACCCACCCACACACACAAACACACACACACAAACACACACACCTACACAAACACACACACAAACACACACACAAGACATGCATGCACAACACCCATCACAATCCATCCCATCTCGCCTCACATAACACATCACCGATGCCTCCACATTTCTACCGCTCTTATCATCAACTAATCTGGTTCAACACGTCACTTTTCCAACCCACTGTCATAACCACACACTTGGCCTCATCATCACATCATCTTTCTCTAAGTTATCGCCAGATATCTCTTTCTCATTTGATACACCTTTCGATCATTACCCCATTTTCACACGCCTTAACACACAACCTACCCCACGTCCTGATCCCGTCTCTCATTCTTTCCGCCGCATCAGCTCCATAAACATTGAAGCCTTCAAGCAAGATCTTTCCTCTTCAGAACTCGTTCTAAATCCTTCATCCTCTCTCGACGACCTGCTGTCTTCCTACAACACCACTCTCTCTTCGCTCCTAGACAAACACGCTCCTATGATTACCAAATCCGGCTCTCACTCTAACAACCCTTGGTATAATTCCTACCTCCAGGCCTTCAAATCTTTCCGACGCACTTACAAACGAACCCGTGACCCTGAAATGCTCTCTGCCCTAAAAGCTGCCACAAGCAAATGCCACAACCTACTGGCTACGGCCAAAAAGAGGCTTTACTCCTCATTAGTTCATTCTCGATCCGCTAATCCTCGTCTTCTCTGGAAAACCATAAACCACCTACTCCATCGGAACTCCTCCAGCCCACTCCCAAACTCTCTTCCATCTTCTTCAATAGCTGATTCATTCTGGTCTTTCTTCTCAGGCAAAATTTCTACCCTCCGTCTCTCTCTCCAGTCACTTCTTTCCAAAACCACCATCGAACCACCTTCAGACGCTCCTTCCTCCACCCATGATTCTCCACCTTTCCCTCCTCGATCATCATTTTCTGCCTTCCAACCAGCATCAGAGACTGAAATCTCCCATATATTACAATCTCTTCCAAACGAGCAGTGCGAACTCGATCCTATACCTAGTTATTTAACAACATGACAAGCTAACCTAGAGAAGAACGACGTTTAGAGCGCGAGCCTTACCTTAAACGCAGGGCTTCGTGAATGTTATTTCTCCGTTCGTTGTACGCCAGAACTGGCAATTTCTGATCATCCTCATCCTTAGATTTTGTCACTTTTAGACTTCTTATTGCTTCGATCTTCACGTTGGACACGATGCTTAGGTAGGGCTTCTTCAGGTTAGGCCATTTCTTTAGGCTTGGATAATTACGGTTAGGCCATTTCTTTAGGCTTGGATTCTTACGGTTAGGCCATTTCTTTGGGCTTGGATTCTTCAGGTTGGACCATTTCTTTGGGCTTGGATTCTTCAGGTTGGACCATTTCTTTGGGCTTGGATTCTTCAGGTTGGACCATTTCTTTCGGCTCATATTCTTCAGGTTAGGCCAGTTCTTTAGTCTGACTTCTTCAGGTTAGGCCATTTCTTTAGGCAGGCTTCATCAGGTTAGGTTATTTCTTTAGGGTGGACTTCTTCTGTTTAGGCCATTTCTTTAGGCTGGCCTTCTTCAGGCAAGACCATTTCCTTAGGCTCAACTTCTTAAGGTTAGGCTACTTCTTTAGGCAAGACTTCTTCATGTTAGGCCATTTATTTAGGTCTTTCAATTCAATATCCTTTTCAATATCCTTTTATTGCCATCCATGACAGAGAGACAGTCAATAACAACAGCTGAAGTCTCTTTTCTTATAGCTAAGATGAAGTAATACAAAATCAGCCTACTTTAGACAACTAAACTATATTAATAAGATAGCATGCATAAGTTCATGATAATCTAAAGCGACAAAAGAGAGGAAACCGAAATGCAAAAAGCCCAAACTGTCATAGACAACAATGGGTGACCCCTAAGGGATGTTAGTCCCGCTAAATAGGGCACCCTAAAAATCTTTTACTTAGTCTGTAGATGGCAGTAAACAGTTAACACCCCGCACTACTCGGAATCGTGAGAAGAAATTACAGGGGTGCACATTTTTTTACTGTAAAAGCTTAACTATACTTAACTACAGGTTTAGGCTCCAGTGCGACACTCTGACAACGCCCAGCGACTATCTCACTTGATGGAATCAATACGGGACCAATTCAGAGGCAGCTAGAAATAAGCGTAATTTTTTTTAAAACTCGTATTTATTCTTAGCGGAGCGAATTTCACTAGGGAATGAATTCCAAGTAGTTGGACCAATGGACTTTATGCTGAATAACCTGAGGTTTGTACGCGCTTGTATTGGTCGATACAATACAGCACCTCTCGTATGATGGTCATGTAATGAGGAGGCAAGCGTAAAGTACCCGGCAAATACAGAAGGAAGCATGTGATGTTCGTACATATAGAAAAGGATTCCAATTTGGAAAGTTCTTCAGGTTAGGCAGGGCCTTTTGAGGTTAGGCCATTTCTTTAGGCTGGACTTCTTCAGATTAGGCTATTCCTGTTGGCTGGACTTTTTCAGGTTAGGCAGTTTCTTTAGGTTACTGTGTTCGGGTTAGGCCATTTCTTTAGGTCTTGATTTTGCAGCAGTGGAATTGCTCTCTTCACCTCACCGCAGGTGCAGTAGTAGAATTGCCCTCGTCACCACACCGCAGGTGCAGTAGTAGAATTGCCCTCGTCACCACACCGCAGGTGCAGTAGTAGAATTGCCCTCGTCACCACACCGCAGGTGCAGTAGTAGAATTGCTCTCTTCACCTCACCGCAGGTGCAGTAGTAGAATTGCCCTCGTCACCACACCGCAGGTGCAGTAGTAGAATTGCTCTCTTCACCTCACCGCAGGTGCAGTAGTAGAATTGCCCTCGTCACCACACCGCAGGTGCAGTAGTAGAATTGCTCTCTTCACCACACCGCAGGTGCAGTAGTAGAATTGCCCTCGTCACCACACCGCAGGTGCAGTAGTAGAATTGCTCTCTTCACCTCACCGCAGGTGCAGTAGTAGAATTGCCCTCGTCACCACACCGCAGGTGCAGTAGTAGAATTGCTCTCTTCACCACACCGCAGGTGCAGTAGTAGAATTGCCCTCGTCACCACACCGCAGGTGCAGTAGTAGAATTGCTCTCTTCACCTCACCGCAGGTGCAGTAGTAGAATTGCTCTCTTCACCGCACCACAGGTGCAGTAGTAGAATTGCTCTCTTCACCTCACCGCAGGTGCAGTAGTAGAATTGCTCTCTTCACCTCACCGCAGGTGCAGTAGTAGAATTGCTCTCTTCACCGCACCACAGGTGCATCTGTCTCTTCACTTCCGCAGGAGACAAGTTGCATCGCGGCTCATCTGACTGATGTTACACAATTGAACAGAACAAATTACAAGAAGGTAAGTTCAATTAAGACATGCTAAGGTGAGCTAAGGCAAGGTAATGTGAGATAAGGTGAGGTAAGGTAATATGAGGCAATATGAGATAAGATTAGGTAAAATACGGTGGCCGATTGGCAGTTATATACTCTGAAGGAACCTTGAGCAAGTCCTTCACTCACAGTTGCTCAGCACCATCGATGCTCTGTCGTATGGTCCTGTGCGTATACTTTGAACTGTGGAAGACGAGCAATATCAAATGCAGTTGTATTGTATTGCATAGGGTAACCTAAGTTAAGCTAGTGTGATAAAGTGAGGTAAACTGAAGTAACATAGGCTAGACTCCGATAGAATAAGGTAAAATCAATCTAGCTAGGGTAAAGTCAATCATGGTAAGTAAGGGTTAAGCGATTCTTACCGCTTCTCTCTTGTCCGATGGCAGATTTTGAGCAGGTGACCCAACGTATCTCAGCAGACAGAAGTTTCATTGAGCACTGAGCAGGCGACTCTGTTTTCGACGACAGCTTACTTGAGCAGGCGACCAGTGACAAAGTGGACCGTCTCTGAGTTGAAGCGATTGAATTTACCCTCCCATTGACAACACAGTCTAAAATTGAGTTTCATGGACATAGGAGATCAAAGTAAGTTAAGACAAGCATTATCTTATCTTATCTTATATGATTATTTATAAAGCGCCTCTCACAGCATAGACTATTCAGAGGCGCTCCCAGCGTGTCAGCCCCGAGGGAAAAGAAAGGTCTTTAGGCAGCGGAGAGAAGAGGGCGAGATCCCAAGTAGTATCTTGCTACGGAGAGAGGGGGCAGGTCATTCCATAGGGAAGGGCCAAGGATGGCAAAAGCACGATGCTAAGCCATCGAAGTCCTTGCGCGAGGGACAAGTAGATCAAGGCGGTCAGCAGACCGAAGAGGGCGGGAAGAGAAAGCAGATAGAAGTTTGCGCATTAGGTCACAAGCATTGTAGCCCAAGTTCAAGTAAGGCGATGGAAGGTGAGATAGTGTATAATAGTAATACGACAGGGCCAGGAAAGGTAAAATGAGGCAAATTTAAGTAAGATCTTCTGGGATTCTTCTGACTGGCCGACATCAGGAGCCTCAGCCGATGGTGTCTCTGTGCTAGACCGATGGAAGCCAGTGCCTTTCGTAAGGCAACCGACGGTTCGTCATAAGACTCGGGTTCATTTATCACAGCGGAGACTTGATGGAAAGACGGAGGCGAAGGAGGATGGCCAGTGATGACAAAGGCGCCTTGGAGTCGAGACAGCTGCTGGTCGAATGGACAGAGGTGTCGTCAGCCAACTCAAAGGACGCAGCAGCTTTTCTAAGGGAACAGGAAAGTGGAGTCACCCCTACCTCATCCAACGTCGAGTTGTCGTCCTCGTCGACTTGAGACGTCTCTGGACAATCGTCTCCTGGATCCGTGACGGACGATGGTGCAGGCAGATCCTCCACTTCCTCTTCTGTCCTCGTACTTCTCTCGGCATCCTTCACCTTCTCCTTCTTCGAACGCAAGGCACGTCGAACTCGACGAAGCATCGTACACAGCCAATATCTATAAATACTCAAAATAAGCGAGAAAATCTTCCACTCAGGAACTCTACACAAAACATACGCTAAACGTAAAAATCGCAACGGAAGCAGAGAAAGACAAAGATGATGGATGACGTCATTTCCAAAAGAGAAGTATATAATGGATGACGTCATTTTCAAACGAGAAGTATATATAATTGGGATGTAACGTTACTGTGTTACCTCTGAGAAATCATTTAAACGTGTAATTGATTTGTCAAGACCCGCCATCTGTACCAGATCGGAAACACCTTGTCTGATTTGGGCACGTCTGTTTGAAACTATCAGGAGTTGGTGGCAACTCAGGACTAAATGACTGTTTATAAACCTGTGCAGCTAACTGAAAACAGTCAATTTAACAAGTCTGCTAATAATAATAATAATAATAATAATACGCACGATCCACTGGAGACATCGTATTTGTTCCAGCGGATTTCAGTGGCCCTGCAACGTGGAAATGCCATCTGCCTTTCCAGGATAATAATAATAATAATAATAATAATAATAATAATAAACAAATGTACAAATAAAAAAAAAATAAAAAAAAAAATAAAAAAAAAAATAATAATAATAATAATAATAATAATAATAATAATAATAATAATAATAATAATAATAATAATAATAATAATAATAATAATAACTATATTATTAGGCGTAACGTAACGGAACAAGTCGGTCGAGGAATTTTATCTCTCGTAGGGGTTTTAAATGTTTAAAGGTTACGCGAGTTCGTCAGAATACGTTTTTAGTAGGCCTATCATTGTTTTTCTATCGATACCAGGACATGGATAATCTTTATATTTTCTGAAGTTATGCTAGGGATTTTACAGGATTTTAAATTAAAATGTGTGAAATGTACAACTTGAAACCAGAATACAACTTCATTATCTACAACGGTAAAACAGTTAAAACATCTTACGACGTCACAATGCGCGTCGCCTAGCAACGCAATAAAAACGTTGATTCATTGACATTTTAAACATAATTTGTTGACATTCGGTTTCAATCCTCCCACTCCAGATGTCTCCATTATCTTCCTCTTCATATGTCCATCTATAATAACAATGCAATCCGGCTAAACCGAAAGGCAGAAGGCATCTTTTAATCGCAAGTCATGAGCCAACGGTCACCGAAAGACGTTGGCATATGCCCAGTTTGTTTTAACGAATTTAAACTACACCGTACTAAAGGCACACTACACTCCCATGGACCCCGTCGGAACCCATGTCCCGGATCAGACCAGGCGCCTATTAGTGGTATGCAAACAGGGAGCCGCTCTTCACACACAGCGCATTCTGACGATAGTCCGTACGATAATGATAGCGACGAAAACCTAGTAAGCAGTGAGCCGTTACGAGACATTTTAACCCATCCAAAGGTTAGAAGACCATTGATGAAACACATTCCACTTGCAACAAGAACAGCATGTAGGAACTTACTTACCAAGATCCTAAGGGCCGTTATACAAGAATCAAATAACCCCTTAAAATGGCAAGATCTACTCCAATTTCCATCAATAATTCTATCAAAGCCCAAGAGGGGAGGCAAAAAGCGGAACCTGGGCAAGATAATTCTACAGCGCATCGAAGCCTGGCATAGTGGAATGGTCTTCTCTGATGTAGCTAAAGAAATCACGCCATCTGACACACGAACCAGGAGGAACGACAAGATCTACGATGGGAGCAAATATCTTGCCCAGGCAGTGTCTAGCAGACTCGAAGACGGCGACATAGAAGGGGCCCTTCGTTTGCTATGCTCTGATGATGTTCCTGTAGAAGATTCACCTAGAGTGATGGAAGAACTGCAGAAGAAACACCCGAAGGCTTACAATGACCGGAGGACACTGCCATGCCCTCAGGAAGACAAGTTTGACCCGATACAGGTTTCTGGAAAGATGGTTTGCAATGCTATAGCTTCCTTTCCAGCGGCATCTAGCGGAGGACCAGATGGCTTCACACCACAACATCTAAAGGACCTTCTGTCCAATACAACAGACACGGATTTTGTGGAGAATACTTCTGACCTAATCAATCTGCTACTGAGAGGCGGGCTACCGAAACACATTGCAGAGATTTTATACGGTGGTAGACTCATAACACTTGGGAAAAAAGACGGCGGAATCAGACCAATCACAGTAGGATACACGTGGCGACGTCTTGCTGCCAAGTGTATCTGTCGTGCTGTCACTCCATACCTATCTCAAAGTCTGTCACCGCTCCAAATCGGCGTGGGAGTATCAGGAGGAGCTGAGGCTGCTGTCCACGCAACCAGACGATACATGCAGTCTATGCCTGAAAACCACATTTTAGTAAAACTGGACTTCTCGAATGCTTTCAATGCACTGAGAAGAGACTCAATGTTAGAGGCGGTAGCAACAAAGGCTCCAGAAATATACAGATACGTATTTGACAACTATGCCTACGCACCCCAACTACAGACCAGACAGCACACTATTCTTTCAGAGGAAGGCACCCAACAAGGCGATCCCCTAGGACCATTGGAGTTCTGCCTTACGATACAACCACTTCTCGAGAGTCTAACAACCCCACTAAATGTTGGCTACATGGACGATCTCACTCTCGCTGGACCGATGGATAAAGTTGAGTACGACATCAACTTGATAGAGAAACACGCGCCCATGTATGGTCTACAGCTGAATCGAGCAAAATGCGAAGCATCTTTTATAAGTCATGATGAAGCAAACAATTGTCAGGCCTTTGCCGAGTTTGAAAATGTGGCCGTTGAAGATTTGACATTGCTGGGTGCACCGCTACTTCCAGGCAGAGCTGTCGATACATCGATTCAGAAAAAGATTAAAGATCTGGAGAAAGTCATCACAAGACTTGAGACACTACATCCACACGACTCATTTACCCTGTTGAGGTGCAGCTTAAGCATACCGAAGCTGCTATACATATTAAGAACTTCAGCCTGCTTCTTAAACGAAGGACTTCTACACGACTTCGACGATGTCTTGAGAAAGGACTCTGTAGCCTTCTCAACATTCACATGAGCGACGATCAATGGATCCAGGCATCTTTGCCTGTGAGAAACGGTGGTCTTGGCATTCGTAGTGCCGATATGCTGGCAACTTCCGCCTTTTTGGTATCCGCCGCTGGCACGCGAAGCCTTCAAGACCAACTGCTGCACAATGTCGCTGTAACGTTCACAGATCCATTGGTAGAGGAGGCTTCTAGTTCGTGGTCTTTGAGATCGAACTCACCTTCTCCCATCGAACAGAAGGCTCATGCACAAAGAGAATGGGACAGTGCACTGATATCGGGTGCACTTGAAGGCCTTTCAGAAAGAGCTACAGATTCTGCTGCTAAAGCCAGACTGTTAGCTGCGCAATCACCACACTCAGGAGACTGGCTTCACGCACTTCCCATAACAACAGCAGGTTTACGGATGCCAGGGGAAGTACTAAGAATAGCATCCGGCATCCGGCTTGGCACTGCGTTGTGTGAAAAACACACATGTAGATGTGGTGCCATAGTAGAACCCAATGGTCATCACGGGTTCTCTTGCGTCAAAGGAGCGGGAAGGCAACAACGACATAGCATGATTAATGACGTGATTTGGAGGGCTTTCACCAGAGCCAAAATACCGGCCATCAAAGAGCCCAATGGCCTCTCCAGATCTGACGGCAAAAGGCCTGATGGGGTCACCATAATACCTTGGTCTAGAGGGCGTTGCCTAGCGTGGGATGTCACGGTGCCAGATACATTTGCGGCATCATATGAACATGTAACGTCGCAAAACGCAGGAGCCGCAGCGGAAAGAGCAGCCCATAATAAGGAAAGCAAATATGCTGCCATCTCACAATCGCACCACTTCATCCCTGTGGCAGTCGAAACCTCAGGAAGCTGGCATGCTGAATCACTGGATTTCGTCCAAGAACTTGGAGCCAAGATAAAAGCAGCGACAGGTGACCAGCGTGAGACCAGCCATCTGCTCCAGCGCCTATCAGTCGCCCTACAAACTGGAAACTCCCTATCTGTTCTAGGCACCTCCGATTTGAGGTAACCGTTGAATTGAGCGCGCACATTTCGCCGACCTTCATCTCAGCGACCTCAATTCGCCGCCGCGAAACACAGCGCCTACACAATTCGCCGCCATCAAACACAGCGACTACACAATTCGCCGCCATTCATTTCAGCGACTCTTATGATATGATAACCTATATTTTATTTTCAAACACAGCGACTACATAATTATGATAACCTATATTTTATTTTAATGATGAAACTTTCAAACAGTTTAAATTTAAATTTAATGGGAAATAATTCAAATAGTTATCAAATAGTTAAAGCTTAAATCGTTTGTTCAGTTAATCAGTAACATGTCAAGTAGGCAATAGCTAAACCTGTTACATGTTAAGTAGGCAATAGCTAAACCTGGAGGGCGGCAGCAATCAATCGACTTCGGATCCGTGAAGAAGATGGACAGCCAATTTTGCTTTGATTTTGCTTTGAATTTCTAGTCTAGAACACGTGTTGTTTACGCCCGGTATTTAGCAACGCCCTTTTGAAGCAGCGCTGAAATGAATGGCGGCGAATTGCGTAGTCGCTGAGTTTGATGGCGGCGAATTGTGTAGGCGCTGTGTTTCGCGGCGGCGAATTGAGGTCGCTGAGATGAAGGTCGGCGAAATGTGCGCGCTCAATTCAACGTAAACCCGATTTGAACAATAAGGAGACGGTGCAGCCAGGACTATATGGCGGCCTATAGCCTAGATACAGTGACTGGAAACAGTAAACAATTCGTCTGTATATGAGTGTATTGGTTGTATGAAGAAATAAATTCGTATAATAATAATAATAATAATAATAATAATAATAATAATAATAATAATAATAATAATAATAATAATAATAATAATAATAATAAAAATAATAATAATAATAATAATAATAATAATAATAATAATAATAATAAGTAATAACTATAATAATTGTCCAGTAATAGATAGGCTATCGATAATTAGAATAAATAAAATAATAAAACAACAGTGGTAGAAATGATATTAACACTTAAAACAGGCCTATTAATGAATTCAGGTAAATGCTAGGCTTATTAACTTAATTAAGGTAAACGATGGGCCTATTAAATTACTTCAGTTAAACGATAGGCCTATTGCATTCCTTTAGGTAAATGACTAAATGTAGGCCTATTAAATTAATTCAGGTAAACGGTTGGCCTATTAAATTACTTCAGGTAAATGATAGGCCTATTAATTACTTCAGGTAAGTGATAGGCCTATTAAATTAGTTCAGGTAAATGATAGGCCTATTAAATTAATTCAGGTAAATGATAGGCCCATTTGCGCGAGCTGTTTCTGCTGCGTGCACCATGTCTGGCGTTTTTATATTTGCATATAGCGCCTCATTACATTGAAAATTCATTCACTCATTCTTTCTTTGGTTAATTCGTTCTTTTATTCATTCGATCGTTCACTCACTCATTCATTCGTTCGTTCGTTCATTCATTCATTCGTTCTTGCATTCGTTTGCTAATTTATTTATTCATTCGTTCGTTCCTTGATTTAATTTATTCGTTCGTTCATTCGATAGCTAATTTATTTATTCATTCGTTCGTTCCTTGATTTAATTTATTCGTTCGTTCATTCGATAGCTAATTTATTTATTCATTCGTTCGTTCGTTTGTGCTTTCGATAGCTAATTTATATATTCGTTCAAACATTCATTCATTCATTCGTTAATTCATTCGTTCGTTCTTTCGTTCATTCGTTCTTAATTCATTCGTTCTTTCGTTCATTCACTCGTTCTTTAATTCATTCGTACTGTGATTCATTCGTTCTTTCATTCATTCATTGGTTTGTTCTTTCATTCACTTGTTCGTTAGTTCTTTCATTCGTTCGTTCGTTCATTCGTTTGTTCGCTCATTCACTTGTTCATTCTTTTTTCATTCATTCATTCATTCTTTCGTTAATTCCTTTGTTCATTCCTCTGCCTCAGACTCCTCTTTTCTATGACCCTCGGTCTTTTCACTCAAAACTGAATCCTTGATGGACTCTTCAAGAATTGCTACCCTGATTCATCTGGTCCCCCGCTTTCCAATTCTCGATCTAAACGACACCCGCCTTCGTAGGTATACGCTGCCTCCTCTCTTGATCTGGACCACTGGCAACGGACTCTTAAGTACCTCCTTTCAACTACCATTTGGACAACCCCACTTACTCGACGCAGCGCTCGTGAATAAGTTGGTGCCCTGCGGTTATCTTTCAAGTGGCGCTTTAGATATTTTGGAGTTTAAACGATAACGATTACGAATACATGTCAACGAGGACACTAGACTGCAGGTTGCTATAGACTATAGAGGGACAGGTCACCGAGTTTAGGACACATATCAATTGTTTGGGCAGAAGACAAGTTGATTAGGGGCGTTCCCGTGGGAAGAACGACAGCGCGTCAACGAGTAGGAGGCCTGGGTGTTTATAATTATCACCCCCTTAGAATTTTGTTTTGAAACACCATGCATGGTCACTGGCGTAAACTTGTCCAAAATATTGGGGGAGGGGGTGGTGGAATTTGGTTATTAATTCTACACTTGTTACATTGGGTGTATACAGTCCATCTCAATTATTGGGGGACACGTGCTCCGGCTACCCCCCCCCACCCAGAGTCTACGCCTATGGCCATGGTTTTACGCCTAACGTTACACAGGTAAAATTTATTATCTTCAAGGGTTCCTAACCTGACTCATAGATCTGATGATCTTCCTTCCGTCTTCCAACATTTCTTGGCCTAAAGCCCTAAACGAAACCCGCCACATCAGTTAATTCCTCGTCTTCCTCTCTTGAGCTGGTCTCTGGCAACCGGACTTGGATTTCCATTTGACAGCTAGCTATCTTTCCCACCCCTCTGACTTGACGCAGCGCTCGTAAATATTCTTGTTCCCTGCATTTAACTTTTCAGTGGCGAGTGGGGAGCGGGGATAGAGTAGTGGTAACACTCATGGCCAGGAGAGCATGAGGTACGCGGATCGACTCCCGTAACCCCGCTCAAGGGCGGCGCCTTGAATGGCTGCCAAATCGTGTGTTTAATTAAGATATTGATTGTACTTTCGTGTATCAATGTAATCTTACAGCGTCTGTCGGTTTGAAATAATAAAGAATATAATTAATATAATTATTTATAAATGTAGTGTTTACGATTACGATTTAATGCTTGAGTAGGCCTATAGATACAGTGCAACTTGAACGAGACGTTTCAGAAGGTATACACAACACTTTATAACGACGAGAGTGTACTCAAAGTACCATGGGAATTAACAGCTCGATCGTCGTTGAAGTGCTGATCGTGGTGATAGAACACCGTCGTCACTGTAGAAATTACACAATACAAGGTCAGAAAAACACCTGATAAACCAAGGAAGAAGAAGCACGTGACCGGTGTCAACATATTAATTTCAAGCTAATCTTTACAAAGTGGCGATGCATGACTACAAGCAGATAATCGGAAACGTTAACAACAAAACACGGAAGTACACGTAGGCCTAAGTAGCCTATACATGTCCCGGTGGCGAAAAGGTACTATATTGCAGGTCTAAATACATGCAATTGTAGGCCTCATAATGGCAGTTACAATAATTAAAAAACGACAAGATAAAATTGTGCTCAACTTCGCCGACTTTTAGGACGTCGCGCTTTCCCAGAATAAGCGACGTATAGGCCTATATATATATATATATATATATATATATATATATATATATATATATATATATATATATATATATATATATATATATATATATATATATATATATATATATATATATATATACATATATATATATATATTGTGTTGAAGATAATTTTAAGATGATATCTACTGCTATGTTTGGGGCAGTGATTAATCTAGTCCCCCTCTTCTGGGAGGGGAAACAAGGTTTCTGGGGGAGCAAAGAATTTACACAAGATTTTGTCTTCCATCTTCAAAAAGTCTATGACTTTTCAAAATTTCATCTTCAAAAAAAGAAAAAAAGTTGATGACCTTTTTTTTTTTTTAGTCATTCGCCCGATTTTCAGAACTTTTCTGCAGCAACTATATATACTCTCTCAAAAAAGTTGATGACCTTTTTTAGGAAATCATCTCTCTGGGGGGGGAAACCATGGATCCACATGTATCCTGGGGGGATTTTCCTCCCCTGAAGGTATCTACATTGTAATATTGCCGGCCTCTGGGGGGGAAACATCAATCCTGAGGGGGAACTTCCCCCCCAAGACGTCTAGATTAATCACTGTGTTTGGGGTATGCATGCTAACTGATTAGGATCAGCTTTAAACGTTAACTGTCTCTATAGTGGCGGAGTTACTATACAACGAACAAACGAGGCCACGGCATATAGCCTATATAGAAAACGTCTAGTTTCAAAATTTAACAATTTAACATTATAGCATTAACATAATTTAAAACTGCTATCGATACGACAATAGATAAATATGATTATAGGCCTAATGATATTATATTAACCACAAATTACAATGTTTAATTGATTTACATTGCGTTAATTGTTCCTATTAGCATATTAGGAATTGTCTGATGTTTTCTTAAACAAAAATGAAAATGTTAAAACTGTTTACCCGCGTGTACCCTCGACAATAGACCTGGGAATTACCTCGAGCTCGCTTTACATCTGCCTATTCTTTGAGCTAGGGAATCTGCATACACCTTTTACATGCATCTGAAAACTGTTCTTTATCGCCGGAGTTGGACTGGGAGCAATAGCGTCTAACCCCCCTCCACCAGGAATGGGAGAACAAACCCCACTCTGGCCGACTTATATAGGCCTATAAGAGGTTCAGAAGTCACTCAGAACTGTAAATTAATTTATTATATACATCAGCATCATGCATGGTCCGTAACAAAAGTTACTACAAGCTAACAACTGAAATAAGAATTAATTACTATACATTTAATTAAAGCTGTGTTCTGACCAGTAGCGTTAACCCCCACTCGCTTCTGGCAACCGTGGGAGATCGTTCCCTCCCCCCCCCATCATTGGTAGACGCCAATGGCTGAGAGTGTTTCTGAGAAGGTATCTTGGAGGTGCGCTATATAAGTCCTCTGAAGGGCCGCGTTAAGGCTAGTGCGGGCCCGGGTGCTGTGACTACCTATATAGCCATCATTGCGAGGCCCAATTACAAGTAGGCCTACAATAAAAAATTTAATGTACTTCAAAAAATGCGAGCCCCTCAAACTGCGGGCCCGGGAGCCGCAGCACCCTTAGCACCCCCCTTAATGCGGGCTTGCCTCTGAATGAATGAATGAATTAATTAATTAATTAATTAATTAATTAATTAATGGATTAATTAATTAATCCATAGGATGCCCCGTAGGGCCACTGATGGCGATTAGGGCGTACATGTAACAGTTTAGTGGCCGATGTGCAAAAGCCCAACGAACGAATGAACCCAACACCTCAACATTTTGAAGTTCGCTGAAGCGTAGAAGTCAATCTTTTATAGTTCAGTCAGGGAGATGCACTTCGTATGTATACACTGTAAACAATGCACGAAGTTTTTGTAAATATAAGTGCTGGGAAATTTCACGGGTAAATTATTTACACAGCGCAGCTTGATGACACCTTATCTTTATCTCGTTGATACACCTCCGGGTAAAAGCGAAGCATTGTCTGTCACTAAGTGGCCTCCAACAAGTGATTTATTTTCTCGAGAAAGCATGATTAACTTATAGCCCTAAAGGAAAAGGCCTACCTGCCCACGATTTATTAGCACTTGTCATAGCTTAGCCACCGCTTTGCGTCAAAACATGGCCTAGTTTGTGCATGAACATTCATAACATATCTCTGCGCATAATCCGCTACGCGCCAATTAAGCAGCACTTAGGCCTACTATGCGCACAGACCTATTATATAAATGAGACATATAAATTAGACTTCATTATAGGCCTACTATATATATATATATGGAGCTTATGTGACTTCATAATACGAAGACTCTGTGTGTGTTTATGTAGTTTAGGCCATCATCAGCACACACATATACGCTAATGACTTAGGCCTATATTTCATGTAGGCTAGGCCTGTATACGAGTTCGGTTACGCGTGGTTTTCCCGGTGACTAGGCAGAATTTCCTCTGTCAGGCAATTTGCAAAATTTTGTTGCGATCGTCTTAAGCCCACGTACTGGTAAAGGTCCAATTGAGTGCCTCCTTTAAAATCCACACAGTCATCTGTTGTCCCAGCTGTCAGGAATTCTAAAGCGGATGCTTAAGTTTCCAGCTAAAAATTTAATTCACCCACCCATCACACCACCAGTGTGGTGCGTGAAATTATCCATGTGCTCAAACTTACATGTAGGTCTTTTGAGCGTAATACTGAGTAGGGAAGACCCGATCATTGAATACACCCACAGCAAATAACAATTAACGGTACTATATATTGTACGGGATGCATGTGAGGCTGTACTGTCATGTTGTATTGATGAGACGGTTTCACACGTGTGATGCCTCAGGAAGGATTAGCTTTAAATGTTGATTTTGATTAATACTGAATCGAATATTTACGCTTAGATCGATTTAACTTACACCTGTTAGGTCTTTACAAACCGTGAGGTGAGTGGACATAATGGTCGTATACTCCATAATAGTGGCAGCGAAAGCTGCTTCAGTGATTTTTTTATTTACGTACCACCATATAGGCGTGATTTTGTAATGTGACGTTCATGTCCGGTCACCACCCATTTTTAGGGTAGTGGTGGGGACAGTCACCACCATTTTTCAGCTCTGTGCAGCAGGGTAGTGCTATATTTTGGTTTGAAGCAAATTCAAGCAACGACAATTATTAACGGCGGTATTCTTACATACCTAACTATCGCAATGCTGAAATAGGTTTCACGTTAGCTTACTTACTTGTTGTTTTACGTCGACTAAATTAGTGATGTCATCCATCTTGTTGACATTTAGTTGACATCGAAGGAGGGAGGGATTGGTCGCTACCACTTTGCGAGGCTAAGTTATGCCTAAGCGTACCACCATAATTTTACGAGATCCTTCTCTCTCAAAGCCTCCAGCAACTGCTCGCAACCTCTCCCTCTCTCCTGTGGCGCTCCTCAAGGCTCCGTTCTGGGTCCAATCCTCTTCATCTTGTATACCACAACTTTAAGCTATCTCAAAAAACCTCCTCTCTTGGCCACCATCTCTACGCAGATGCATGGGTGTCGGCTGGAGTTTTGTGAGAGGGGGGTGGGCAAATTTTCTTTTGGGGGAGAATTTTGTATGGGGAGCAAAATGACGTTTTTGCATAGCTATTCATGAACACAGAACCCGTGACAACTTTAAAAATTAATAATGGTCAAGGACTTTACCTAAATAATTAAGTGTTTTTTCGCATTGAAAATCGTGTTGGAACTGTTGTAATAATCATAATCAAAAGCTTTAATTTTTTTAAATATTTGCAAAGTCCAGGGGTCAAATGCCCCCTTCCCCTCCTGCGGACGCTTATGCGCAGATGACACCAAACTCTTAATATCCTTCTCCCCAAACTCTTTCTCCACCTCCATCACCCAATTACTCAACGTGGTTAACCAAATCTCTCAATGGATGTCATCCAATTTCCTCTGCCTTAACCCTTGCAAAACCGAATTTATCATCCTAGATATATAGGCTTTTTTAACCAAATCAAGAAACTCCCTGACCCTTCCATATACCTATCGACAAACTCTTCGTCTCTTACCTTCACCTCCGACTCCCCTATCCGCAATTTTGGTATTACTTTGATCCACATCTCTCATTCTCTAACCATATCTCCAACTTATCGCGCTCCTGCTTCATGCACATTCGTGACCTCCTTCGCATCCGGCCCATGCTCGACCTTAAAACTGCCTCCACCATTGCTACCTCTGTTGTTCATTCAAAGCTTGATCACTGCAAACCCCTCTTCCTCAACCTTGAATCCGCCCGAATCAAGCGTCTGCAGTTTATCCAAAACTCACTTGCTAGAGCTGTCACTAGAACGGCAAACATCATCATATCATTCCCATCCTCAAATCACTCCATTGGTTAAAAATCCCAGAGGGAATCCACTTCAAAGTCCTATCACTAACATACAACTCCCGACAGGATTCCCAGCCCAAGTATCTCCGTGATCTCTTCACCATCAAGCAACTGCTCCACCCGATCCTCCTCCTATCTCAGCCTTTCTCGACCCCCGGTCACTACTCATCTGAACTTCTCCAACCAAGCCATATCCAACACTGCACCAGGCCTCTGGAACAATCTCCCCTCTGAGTTCCGCAGATTCTCGGTTCTTCCATTATCATCGCAACCCGTCCTCCATCATTCACTTCATGCTCGTCTATCTATCACACTCCGGGCTTTCCACTCAAAACTGATCTCATTTTTTCAAGGAGTTCCTACCTGACTCATCTGATTCTCCGCCTTCCAAATCTTCTCGCCCTAAACGACACCAGCCTGAACAGCTGCTCTACCTCCGCTCTTGACCTGGTCCCATGGTAACCGGACTCGGACTTCCTCTGGACCACCCTTTGGAAACGCCCCTCTGATTTGACACTTGGCCTTCGAGTGGCGCTTTAGAAGTTTGGAGATTACGATTACGATATACATGCAGTGGTCCGCTTTACAGCGATCGGACATAGCGGCTGCATGATTTCCCTGTATCATATAGGCCACTTAATTATAGGCCTATAATAGGCCTAAGCCTACGTAGTCCAGATCGTGCAGGTCAGTTTGCCCCTTGTGGCACCCGCCGTCAGTGATCAGCGGTTCCAAACAGCAGCAGCCTAACTCAATTGTCAGTCGATTATACCTTTCATACTGTATACCTTTGTGTTTCTATCTTCTCTATCCCTTTGGATACGACGTGTAGCCTACGTGCCACGACAGCTACATGTAGGCCTATTTAGGCTTTATAGGCCCTACTTATTCCCGTTATTTTAAACACTTTAACGACGAGAGTGTACTAAAAGCAACTGGGAAACGATTGCGCAGCTTGTCGTTAAAGTGTTGAAGTGTTATCTCGCCACCGATATGTGTGCTGTCTGCTATCTAACAGAAAAAATTACTGATGTTTATGAGTAGGCCCTTGAGACGGTAGAGTTGTCACGTGCCCCATCACTTGCATTTCCCAAGCGTCACGTATACGCGGAAGTAGGCCTACTGATATAGGTGCTTAGACTTTTACCTTTCTGTAGTACACTCGTAATTCCTCTAAAGTCGGTATTAATTTCTTTCTGAACATCGACTAGTGGGCTAGGCCATGTCCTACTATAGGCCTAATTATCAGGCTATATTTGTTATATTTTCGTGCCAAATTTCGAATGGACAGTAATTTGTAGCCATCGCGATGATAATTATATTAGATCTCTATGAGGTAGGCCTATTTCTCATACAAGCTAATAGGGACTATTTATACAGGTAGCATATAATCGATAGTAATCGTAGTTTCCGAACTTCTAAAGCGCCACTCGGAGGCCAAGCACAAGCCACCAGCCTCTTCACGAGCGCTGCATCAAATCAGAGGGGATTTTCCAAAGAGTAAGGCGGGTGTCGTTTAGTGAGAGAAGAATAAATTGGAAGGCGAAGGATCAGATGAGTCAGGGTAGAAGTTCTAGAAAAGTACGTGGATCTTAAGTTTTTGATCCGGGGGCGGGGGTTGGGTGATATACAGTCTTGTTGTCCTCGAGACCAAGGTCTTGGTCTCGAGTGCACTCGAGTTCGTTTTTAAAAGTCTTGGTCTTGGTCTTGGTCTTGAGGTTCAAGGTCTTGGTCTTGGTCTTGGTCTTGAGGTTCAAGGTCTTGGTCTTGGTCTTGAGGTTCAAGGTCTTGGTCTTGGTCTCGCAAGACCAAGACCAAGACCGGCTGTTAATATGAACAGTCATTTAACAGAACTCAAGAATTCTGTATCAGGCCTGCTTGCATCATACGACCAATATCTATGGATGGATACAAGTCATGTTGGTCAGGAAAACCCATTGGCAGCAGCAACAGTTATTCTGTATCAGACGGTATGATAAACCATGGGAAGATTTCAAAAGGACTCACTATCTGTACATTTACATCCAGTGCTTGAAAAGCTACTGTGTGTGTGTGTGTGTGTGTCAGCGACTTCAGCACCTGTAGAATGTATTTTTTCACATGGCCGAATTTTTATGAGGCCCACCAGGCACGTCTTGGTCACAAAATTCTGAGCGAATTGGTTTTTATAAAATACGAAAAGGCATTTGGTATAAGAGTTTGCATGAAGGACTTTTGAATGCAAATTCCGATTTCTCTGCAGTTTGCATTTAAAGTTAATTTGCTTGAATAAAATAAAAGACTCATGTTTTCATTAATATAGCGAATATTCCGACTTGACAATTTTTAGAAGTCTTGACCTGATTTCGATTTTTTGGGTCTTGGTCTTGGTCTTGGTCTCGAGGTTCAAGGTCTTGGTCTTGGTCTTGGTCTCGAGGTTTAAAGTCTTGGTCTTGGTCTCGAGGTTCAAGGTCTTGGTCTTGGTCTTGGTCTTGAGGTTCAAGGTCTTGGTCTTGGTCTTGGTCTTGAGGTTTAAGGTCTTGACAACAAGACTGCACTGATATATAGGAGCATGAAGAGGAGGATGGTTCGAGTAGGCCTACTGGCTGCAATGATGATGGAGGATCCGAGAATCTGCGGAACTCAGAGGGAGGTCGTTCCATAAGCGTACGTGGTAGGCCTGCTGTAGTGTAGCCTACATGTTGGATATCATAATGGCCATCGGTTGGAGGACCTCGAGATGACCATGCAGTGACCGGGGGTCGAAAAAGACTGAGATCGGAGGATGCTTGGATGGAGCGCGTCGCCTGGATCGTGAAAAGATCACGGAGATACTTGGGTTGTGAATATTGGAGGGAGTTGTAGGTTAGGACGTTGAAGTGGATTCGTTCTTGGATTTTAGACAATGGAGTTAGGCCTAGGCCTATATCAGGATGGGCACGTGATATGATTATGTTTATTTGGGCATTCTACAATTAACGTAGCCTAGGCTAGATAGTGAGTTTTGGATAAGCTGGAGACGCTTGATTTGGGAGGATTCAAGGTTGAGGGAGAGGGGTTGCAGTAATCAAGCTTGAATGAACAATGGAGGTAGCAGTGGTGGAGGCACTAAATTTAAAGTCGAAAGTTACATTATTTACATCATCGACGTATAATGTTATTTACATTTATGTTAGTTGGTCACGTGACTACTCTACGCATAAACATCGGTCGTTTTTCTTGTTTACGCTATGTTGGAATAGAATCAATTTCGATTTTGTCTAAATTTACGTGGATAGAGTTTATAACTTTTCGATTTCATAAGTGTGTTTTGCTTGTGATACTTAAGCGCATTCGTAGAATAGACCTACTCATTTGAAAGCGATCGTGTGAGGTAAAAGTACAGTTTTTGGTATTTAAAGAAAAATTACTTAAGTGCATGTGTCTAATAGTGAACTCAATTTCTTTTCAGACATAACAACCTTTTTGAACTGTCATATTTCGCTGAAATCAGCCAGATTTTTGTATTTGGCGTTACATAACCAAACCGTCATGTAATTGCGCGTCTAACCGGGAACTTGATTATATAACAGAGATTAAAAATCCAATGACTCACATAAGTCCCGGCGGAAGCAGAACGTGATTATTTTAACAAGAAGGCGTTGGATCAATCACAGAAGCTTTGTTGTGGTTTATGTGAGCAACTCTTAAATTTGATATTATTAGCCAAAGTTCTACGTCAAGCAGTTAACGTGTAACAACGCATTTTATATCGATAACGATGTCTCAATGTGACAGTTGTATTGATTTTTATATGGCATAATTTGATAGTATATTAATGGTGAATATTTTACTAATGAAACCTAATGTGTTAATCTTTAGAATGGTAATAATTTTTTCTGCATTTAGGTTGTTTGTGGCTTGTTGGTTTCAGTAATTTCTTGAACTGCAGAAGTAATAACAATGGATGAGAATCTGGGAGTAACTACAGAAGTTGAAACAAGTCGAGTTCACATTGAAGGTCCTGGAATAGGACAGTGCATCCTGAATCATGAGTATCATCCTGCGACTATAGTGATGGAACAGCTAGAGAATCTAGCGACCAACTTATACCAACAGCCACGTGAACAAGAAAAACTTGTAGAAACCCTAAAGGAAGAAAACAGACTGCTTAAAGCAAAACTTAAAGGTTTTGAAGCATTAGGTAAATATTAATCATCAAAATTGTAAACATTCTTATTGACTTGCTATAATATACACTTTTCTTTCATTCCTCTTATTTTCAAATAACATAATAATAAACTGCTGCAGTGATAATAACTGAAGTAGTAAAAGCAATTCAGCTGCACCTATCATTCTTAGCAACTTGATATATGTGAGCAGGTTCTACGCTGTGCAGTAGCTATGCAAAAATGCTTAAAGTCAAGGTTGACATTCTTGTTGATTCTGAAACAACTTATTCTGTCAGTTGATGTTTGTATGTATGTACGGTCGGGATGACCGATGGTTGGATGGACGGACTTACAGATTTAGTTAGACAATATTTAGGTTGTTTCTGCATTGGTCCATTTTATAAGCTGTGTCCCAAAGACAGCAGGTTAAAGGATCCACACTGTATCTTGGCTTTTTACGCATACATGCTTTTGAGAGATTATTTAAAATGCACTGTATAAGTACCCAGGTACATACATACATACATACATACTAGGGCTGCGGAAGTTAACGATTAATTTAATCGTTAACGATTAATGAATTTTAACTATTAAAATTTTTCTTAACGATTAATCAAAATTATTTTTTACTTACTTACTTGCCATATCCGGAAAGTCGGGAACCAGATTTTGGGCGTTAACTAAAAAAACAACAATGGCGGATAGCGCAAGTAATGAACAAGTTAAATATAAGGCCGTTTCGGGTCGTATGTGTGATTATTTTGGATTTAAATTTGCTGAAGATGGAAAAGTTTCTTCTGCTGAAAACGTTTTCTGTATGATTTGCCACAAATCATTCGCTTATCATGGATCGAACACTTCGCTTGATATGTGATGATAAATAACTAAAATTAACTATTAATTAATCGTTAATTTTCATAAAGTTAACTATTAAAAAAAATTTAATCGTTACCAGCACTAATACATACATACATACAGGGGCGTCTACACCATAGAAACCTTGGAGCAAATGCTCCATTCATGAAATAGGGGGGGAGGAAGATCTGTCAATGTTTGTGCCACCATTTTAGGGGGGAAGGAAGAGGAAGGGCAGAAGAAGAGGGGGAAGGGGAAGTTGCTCCAATGACTTAGGGGGGATAGACGCCCCTACATACATACGTGCATACATAATTACATATATACGTAAATACATACATACATACATACAATACATACATACATAGTGCTATGAATATGATGAACTGCTATGGCCTATGATTGTGTCTGAGATTTGTATAGTACCCTTATAGTGTCCTTATAGCTCAATAGCGCTGTGAGCGTGGCTTATCTTCTTATGTTGAGGATTTACGTATTATAAAGCTGTTATTTTCTTCTGTTTCTAAGCATACTTGTTTTCTTCTGTTTCTAAGCATACTTGTTTTCTTCTGTTTCTAATCATACTTGTTTTCTTCTGTTTCTAAGCATACTTGTTTTCTTCTGTTTCTAAGCATACTTGTTTTCTTCTGTTTCTAAGCATACTTGTTTTCTTCTGTTTCTAAGCATACTTGTATCAACAGTCAAAGAACGAATGCATGAGTCTTAAGAAACTCTGTGCCGAACTAATTGATGAAAAGGAAGAGTATCAAAAGAAGTGTTCGCTATCAGACAATGAACTCCATGACACTTGCATCTCTCCTTGTGGTATCGAAAGGAACATTTTCGAAGCTACAGACCCTGTTTGGATATTACATGAGGAGGCAAAACTTAATTCAGAAACTGTTGGCGATCAAACTGCAAATCTGCTTGACCACAGTGTTGCAGCAGAAGAGCGGAACGAAACATTTCCATTATCAGGAGAAGAATATTGCAGAAAGCCAGAGGAACCAGTTGAGTTTAAAAGTGGAGAATTTCAACAAGCTGTGGGCAAGAGAAGAGACGATGATGAAAATCAAAGCAGTTTCTCGTTTCTTGAAATTAAAAGTTCTGTTGCTTCTTCTGGTGATGATATCGGAAACAAGAATCATGAAAAGACGCCTGACTTGGAAGTCTCCCCAGACGTTTCTGAAAATAACTACGTAAATATTAAACTGTTTGACATCTGTTTCTGTTCAGTAAATTCATTTGAAATATTATCATTGTTATTATTATTATTTATTATTTTTTACCTGAGGTAGAAATAATCCCTCAGGAACAAAAAATTATGTTAAGAATAATTGTTCATCTCCAAGAAATCAGTCCTTGTCTCAGGTTTCATGACCATCTGGATATGTGCCTTATAATTATTATTATTATTATTAGTATTAGTATTATTATAAGTCGATTCTTAAAGTGCAAAATAATGTAACAAAATGCACTGCAAATGCACTCGAGCAGCTGCTAACAGGATGACGTAAACAAATGAGTCTTCAACACCCTTCGAAATAGTAGCTTTGGAATGTATAATGGAAATTTTATTCCATTTTAAATTTTCTTTGCTTTTTACTTGTCGAAATAAACTGAAGAGATTGAGACAATAACACTAATGGTAACATTTAGTTTGACTGTAACATGGACCGAGTTCCTTTTCTTTGGCCGGACTTTGTTAGTTGGAGCCTCTGCATCATCTTTAAAATGTACTTACTAAGTAACTCTTAGTATTTGACAGTGTAATAGCTACTGACAATGCTTTCTGAATTGTCGTACTTGTTCAGTTCCCTTAGACAGCCCTGTTCATTGTGCTCTTTACTCTTGAGGGATTTTTAAAGTGTGATTTATAAAAGTCCAGATCCCTACATACATATATACGTACCAATCAATTTGACAAATCAACTGGCTTAATTCACACTGGTGAAATGAATTGTCCTGAGTAATTATTTAGCCATCTATTTATTTATAATAATCCAAGAACTTCGATAGAGCTACTGTAACAATGTTTAAAGTATCAATCGATGGTTATTTCTTAGCAAAGGACATCACCAATTTGTGGCATTAAGTAACTGAGCCTTAATGACTTGTTCAAAATCCATTATTAATTATTTTCAATAATAAGGACGTAAGCCATTTTTTATAGACCGTGATCATTCATTATTTGCTTTATTTGTCACTGATAGGAGTTGTTTGGCTCAAGGGAACTCTCGGCCTTTCATCATCACCTAATGAACCCAAAGGCCTCCAAAGAGTTGAAAAGCTTCTTGAGGGAACTGTTATCTGTCGGCCTGAAGCTCATTAGCATGGAGGAACAGGTGCAAACGGAGGAGGTTTGTCTTAATTATATTTACATCATGTGAAGCTGCCCCATCCTATATCAGTTCCCTGTTTGTCTTTGCGTCATCTATTCCTGGCGACAGGTCCCTCCAATCCTTGTCCCTTGGGCTATCCACTACCCAGCACTGAAGTTTTGCTATTTGTGTCCCTGTATCCTGGAATAGTTCTTTTAAAATTAGAAGTGATCTGATCAGTCTGTCACCTTCTGCAGGTGATTGAACTTGAAGTCTTTTTATTTCATTGTGAGTCCTCCCTGCTTGATCGGGAGTGCTGCTGATGAGTTTTTTCTTAAAGTGGCATGCTACAAGTTTTCCCTTACGTTTTGTTATGTAAGAATAGTTGCATTAATTAAGTACATAAATAAATGTTGAACTAATTTAAAATTAAAAGTGAGAGTGGTCTTTCTAAATTCTGTTGTTGATTAATTATGTTATGAAGTGGTGTAGGGGTAGATTATCAAATTTACAGTGTATTAATTCAATGCAGTAATCTTTTCATACTTTAACTTAGTCATTGACATTTGACACTAAAGTTCAAGATATTCGTTGATATTTGCCAAGCAGAATGATAAACCAAGCAAAACATTTGACAATTTGAGACTTGTGCAAAACTTGTTAATCAGTCATTATACTTTGCAGCAGAATCTTGAGAGAGGACCATTTGTGAGAGAATGTCATGGATTGCGTCAGATGGAATCTTCCGCCACCCAGACGTTGGATCAGACAGACACTATGGGATCCATCTATGGTCAGTCCAGTAACCATGGAACGACAACAAAGGTCAGTTTCGGAGTGGTTTGTATTTCCTTTCAAATAAGTGCAGCATATGCTTGAAAAGTGGTATGCTAAGTACAAAGTAATGGATTTAGCATTTTAATGACGAGCTGCATTGGTCTCCCAGTCGCTTTTTAGTACACTTTCGTTGTTTAAGTGCATGGCTATCTCATGCAGTTGCATGGCTGCCAAACCGGGTGATTAGTTAAGATTTGATTGTACTGTCATGTTTCAATGTAATCTTACTGCGTTAGTCAGTTTGAATTAATAAAGAAAATTATTATTATTATTATTATTATTAACTCACACTTGCTCAGTGCCATCGATTGGTGCTTTGCTACTAGGTAGTGGTGCTTAATGAATAATAATTATTATCATTATTAATGGCCAATATGATAAATCAAATAGAGCAGAAATTCTCAGAGTGTGGTACATAGACCATTTGTGGTCAGTCAGTTTGAGCCAGGTCCATGGCATTGGGTTAACAAATATTCCCACATCCTTACCTGTGTACTTACTGTTGACCAATAGGATACCAGGATAATGCTAATAGAGGTCAGTGCAGGTGTTAATCTTACTGTTGGCCAATAGGATAACAGGATAATGCAAATAGAAGTCAGTGCTCAAGTTAGCATTATTAATGGCCAATAGCAAACTAGTGGTGAAATTTTAGTAGGAAAGTTTAAAATTTTAACTGGTTGAGAGAATATATTTTGTGAATTCAGTTTAAACTTTTGTTTTCTGATAATAACCGTAGAAATGTTTTGTTTTAGATTGATCAGTTGACTTGTGGTTCATCATCTTCTGAGCAGAGAAAATCGTCGATTGTCACTGATGACTTAATTACGGAAGTTCAGATTCTTAGACAACAGGTATTGTTGTTGATGGCGGTATTCATGAAATACGTGTATATGCATGATACTTTCTTTGGTGCCAGTTTCGTGAATTTTGTCTTAATAATTTTCTCTTTCAGTTTTTAATTTCTTAAATGAATGAATTATAAGATACATTCATGTCAAACTTCAAAACCCTTGAATCAAAGGCATGGTCATTGGTCAGTAGAGGAAAACATTGGACGGCAAAAGAAGGAAAACTAAGCGAGTAATGAATTCATGAAATAAACAGTTTAAAGTTACTGCTTGAAGGATGAAATTTTTAAAGGAGACCTTTTAGATGATGATGATGAGGATGATGAGTTCTCTGCCTGAAGGCAGGTCCATTGGCTTTTGCCACCTGGGGATGAGGTGGTTTCCCATTGCCTTCCTCACAGACAATTGTGGGGGTGCAACTTGTCCGTTGCCATTACGCAGTGGCTTGAGGTAGATTCGAACCTGCGACCCTCTGGTTACAAGGCACAGAACATACTGCTCACCACCGCCTCCCTCACCTTTTAGATAAAGGGATGTTATTTCAGACCATGGGTGAGGCCGAACTATAAGCACACCCACCAATAGTCTTACACACAAGAGGTAGACGAATCTTTCTGAAAATTCACGGATGGCTTAACATAATCCAAAGGTTTTTTCTAAACTGTGCTAAATGTGAAGTTTGTTGTTGATGTCTACTTCAGGTGATGACTTTTAAAGATGACTTTGAGCGCGAACGACGAGACAGAGAGAAAGTCCGATCCGCGTATGATCTACTTAAGTGGCACTTTGATCGTGTTTCCGCTGACTTTCGTCATCTCAAAGACCAGGTCAGCCCCTCGTTTCACTTTCTGGGATGTTGTGTTCAGAATGTATTATTGTTAGTTGTTTAATGTTTTGGGGGATTCTTAATTATTTAATGTTTATTGCATGTTTGAGATGGTTGAAACAACACCCGATAGCAGGCTCATAGGGGATCATGGAAGACCCATACAGGGCCCATCAAAGGTTTATGGGCATGTGGGTATGGGAAGACTCTCGATGTTTGGGCACTTCACATAGTGTGATAGCAGGCTGGAAGTCGAAGAGCTGGAAGAGATCAGACGGATGAACAAGGAACACGTGAACCCAGATGATGGATGCAGATCTTCATTCACTGAACTGTGGGCTAACCACAACCTGGAGATGACGTGAAGACCAAGATGATTTGGCAGAGTTGTGGAAAAGGCAACAATACAGAAAGGGATGCACCACTGATGATGATATTACAGTGAGTGGGTGGGCGGGAATTGTGTGGGAAATGGTGGGTGGATTTGGCTGATTGAGAAGTTGGTCAGTGGTTGGAGCCTGGTGGGTAGCTGGGTGGGTGGATGAGTTCATTCATTCATTACGGAGATTTATATAGCTCCCCTTCAGGTATCTAGTCAGGAGTGCTGAAGTTTGTTGGTGATTGAATGGAGTGTGTGAGTGAGTACATGTTTACAAGAGTGAGCCAGGTTGTGAGTACATGTATGATCACACGAGCATGCGAGTACATGCATGCACATATATAGCTCAGATTCTGTATTTCTTTCTGGCTTTCAGCTTCGTAGCACTGAAATTAAACTGAAAGAGTCCGAAAGGGAGAAAGCAGCTCTGAGACACAACATTACAAAGGTACCGTTAGCTTCTGTACAGTCTATGGGTTAAGATTTAGCTTAGATCAAGACAGGTTGGAGCTGGCACACAGAATGCTGTGAGGCCCATAAATGGTTGTTTATGTTGTGCACATCTTTCAACATCAAGTAAACGTTTGTTTATTTCTAACGTTTGTTTTATTTCTAACCCAAACACAGACATTAAAACTCCAGTGCATAGCAATCGGCCAACTGCGTTCATGAGATATCAAACTGTGCATTTTAAATAATAAATACATGAAACATAAAGAACAGTTTTTCTAGAACATCTTCTGAGCTTCAGCGCCTTTGCTATTTAGATGAAACTTAAACAGCCCTGGGTTTAAAGTGCAGTATTTATTGATTTTTTTAAGAATAATATTTCTTGGTTTCTTGCATGTACATGTAATATTAAAACTTTTCTGATATAAAATTTTGTTGTGTGGCTGTTGCAATTTTTAGACTGCAAGTGAATTGAGAAAGCTTAAAAAAGGTTCTTCGTCTACTTCTCCGCGTATGGAACTCAGTCCACAGCGAGTTCCACCATTGGGTCAGTTTCTGTGATTTGTTGAAAATCATTTTTGAGCCAAATAATTTTCATTTTCATGTTTTGAGTAGCATGGAATGTATTTGGAACAGCTAATAAAAAAAATTTGGATAAGCAATTTTTATCATCAGAGATATGTACTGTAATATTCTGAAATTCAAAACAAAGGGTTTCTACTGGTGTCTCAACTAATGCATCAGTATGTGAGTAAATTAATATATATATTAGATTAATATATAAATAATTGCACTGTTTGAAAGTTGAGTCATTTCAGGTCACACTAGGAATTTGCTTTTAAACTGCATCACCATGGTAACTGTGTGAACTGAGTAGCAGTCAAAGTTGTGCTACGTGCATATATAAAAATTCATTATTGTAACTGAATGACAGATGTAAATTGACATGTTTGTTCGTATCTGGTTTTCAGATGTAGCACAGACGTGGCCCTGCGTCCACTGTACATATCTGAATCCACATCAAAGACAGACCTGCGAAATGTGTGGTCATGCAGGTGAGAAAATGTGTCCGATGGCATTTCCAGCCGAACACACAAACACACGCACGCACGCACACACACACACACACACACACACACACACACACACACACACACACACACACACACACACTGCTATGAAAATGTTCTGTTACACACATACATATATACATGGGAATGCATCATAGTTGGGCTCTCATGTCTTGCGAGAGAGCTCAGCTTATCTGAGCACTGTAACACTCACATAATAATCGTAATAGAACATTTTATAAAAGCACCATTGAACAATTCAGAGATGCTCCCAATCTAAGCCAGTGCTATCACTAATAAATAAAACGGTTTTCAGGCATTTAAGGAACAGAGGAAGTCGGTTTCAACTATAGGGGCCAACGTAGGCAAAACTTCTAGACTGAGCATGTGCGGGGAACTACCAGAAGGTCTCTGGTGACCGAGTGGAGAGTGATGCGACCAGGAAGTGACACTAAGAATGTCTCTGTTATTACAATTTTTCCATTTTTATGACAGTTTTCAGCCATTTTGTGACTAATTTTTAACTTTGTATTTGGTTTTCTGTTTTATCAGCGGTTCATCGTTTTCCTTTGCAAGTACAATAAACCAAAGCAGCTGCAAACACGGACTAAGAAATGAGATTGAAACGAGTCATATTCAGAAGTTTACAGGAGATATTTCGAGACAAAACCGGAGCTTGAATTCCTTACTGATATTCAGATTTAATATATTTTAAGCAATTTTCCCTCAGCCCTCGGCTCACTGGTGCAGTGTGCAAAAGTCTAATGGACTACCAAACCAGTGGTTGGGGTTCAAGACCAGTCGATCTCAATCTTCACCAAGATCGGCTTCACCCACACTCGTGCACAAACACTAAGAGCAAGAAGTCACCAGACCTGCATTGAATAGCTGCCTGTCAAGAGTTAGCTGAAGGAACTCCTACAAGCCTATGCCTAACTTAATCGTGAGCTTCAGCATTGTGACTTGTTAGTGATGCCTGAAGACTATTTTTTAAGTTCAGTAAAGAAACTTTGATGACTTTTCAACCCAGCTTCTCCAATGGATGAGTTTTGATTACAATTTCACCCGAAGAGACCATTGTTGTCTTGTACATTATGATATTGGCACTATTGGATGAAACAGAATTTTATATCCCGTTTTATTTCTAAATCAAGTAATTAAACAGAGTAGAATATGTAGACATTACAGAGTGCCATGACCTGTAGATTTAATACAGGGCATCGTTTATCAGATCACAAGACCTGTATACATGTATTTGTTAAATGGCAATTTTATATTTATTGTTGCATCAATAATCTTTTGTTTAATTTTAGAGAACTAGCTACCTTGCTGTTTTGCTAATATTTACTAGTATTTAATTAGTTAACTAAGATGTGTGTATTTGTTCTAACTTGTATACATGTATTTATTATTTAAAATACATATTTTGATATCATCAATGCAGTTGGCCGATTGCTATGCACCGGACTTTTAACGTCTGTGTTTGGGCTGGAAAATGTTTATTTGGTTTTTAAAATGGAACATCTTGCCTCTGTGTACAACATAAACAAACATTTACAGGCCTCCCAGGATTCTATGTGCCAGCTCCAGTCTGTCTTAACCTGTGCTGCCCAAATCTTAGCCAAGAAGCCATATATTCAACACAATACGATATTTGAGCGCCTCCGAGTAGCCGTCTTTACGAGGCGCTATATAAATGTCTTAATGAATGAATGAGCAAGAGATGCTACACTGGCTTCCTGTTGCCGAGTGAATTTCTTTTAATATCATCTTGCTGGCATGTGCTTCAACTGTCTGCACTGCCCCAGTACATATCAGGGAGCTGTGTGTGCCAGTCTCGGGTCAACTGGGTCTGCAATCATTCTGCACTGCTAACGGTGGCAATATGCGGATGCCGCACTTTAGCACTTCAACTTACGCCTGAAGCCTTCTCATATGTTGGACCATCTTCCTGGAAGTCTTTGCATTTACATACTGTCATATTTGGCTCTGCTGCAACCATTTTCAAACTGTTATAAACAATTGTTTAGATCATGTGCAGCACTTTTGTGAGGTGCCTAAAATGCGCTATGTTAACCCTTTAATGATGATAGGGATTAGTTTTCTATACATTTTAGTGCGTGCTTGTTGTTAAAGTGTTAAGTTTTGATACATACATACATGTGTTTCTTGCATGGAGACATTGCAGCTGATTTTTTAACTGGGAAGATGGAAGTGTTAACAGCTGCATAATAATTATTGCAAGCTATTGGCTAGGGCAATGATATGGCTCAAGAAGCAAACACACAGGGAAAAGCCATAAATAGGAAATGTCAAATGGCGATTCAAATACATGTACACTTTCCACAGACAATGAACACCTTTAAACCAAAAACACATTCAATGAACAACAATTTCCACCTAGAAAACATGAAACAGGTCTACAAGAATGACAAAGAACACAGAAGCTTTGCTTATATAAAATCTGAATACTTCACAGACAACAAAGGTTGAAACCTAACTTTTAAGCCCAACTTATTTTAAACTTCCAGGCTCTTTGCACGTGATATACTCTATTATAATATTGCACTGACTTAAAAATTAATATTGACAAACCTTCATTTGGCACTTTCATTTTGCGTTACATGAAACCGCAAATTTACTTGTTACGTATCTCAACGCTTCCTGTACGCAATAACAAACAAGCCGGACTACACAACATTATACTCTACACGTAAACCATTCACCAGCTTAACATGTTTGTCAGCAGATTTCCTCTCAGCAATAATTTGATTCTGAAGTTCTGTGCACCAAAGAACCCTTCAACAAAGATTCTTATCTAGATTAAGTTCAAGATGTAAAAAGTTATTAGCCTCAATATTGTAATTAGAACAAATTCTACATAATTCAAGGCAAACCATTATAGGAATACAATTTTTAACAATAATTGAAACTATAAATTAAGCTAGTCACAAGACCAATAGACTATACTACCTAACTTGATTGTATACTTAACTAAATAAGACATCAAATTAAGGTATAAATTGATGTTTCGGTCCATACAGTGTCTTACTTCATCTTATAATCTTTGATTTCATTGCAACCTTTTATTATATTACTATGACAAACATTTTAAAAGCATCGGGAGACTTCGTTGTTCCTTACACTCGTACCGCCATAGCACAGGGTAGGGCATTCTCGGTGGTTGGTCCTGCCGTTTGGAACGATCTACCTCTTGAGATTCGCTCCCTTCCTAGGGATTTCTCTGGTTCCTTTTACAGTCTAATTAAGACATTTCTTTTTGACCGGGCCTGGGTAGGGAGTGCCTCTGAATAGATTCCTTGAAGGGGCGCTATATAAATGTTTTAGATAGATTTTTAATGTGTGCAGTCACAAAAAATGTTAATCTGAGGCGCGGTTAATCAGTCGCCAGGTCAAAAGCCATTAGTTATCCAAATGTTTGATAGCCAACAAGAAATATTGAGCTTTTAGGCATTTCCTAACACTTCAATGATGAGTGTGTCCTAAAAGTGACGGCAAACCAATGCAGCTTGTCGTTAAAGTGTTAAAAGAAGAAAAAAAGTTAGAGCATCTGCCAGACATTGGTAGTTGGTCCCATTCCTTAGGGGCAGCAACATGAAATGCACAAGAGCCCATGACAGTGCTACATCGAGACTCAACCAAAAGCTCACACAAGATCACAGACTGCGTGACAGAATGTACACAGATGGTAGTGGTTGAAGGTAGTAGCTAGTAGGGCATAGCCGGGTACTGACCCGGATAACCGGAAATTCCGGGTATTGAACACCCGGAAGACACCCGGACCCAGAGCTGAAAGGTCATCCGGGCCCGGGTGGGTAAATGTCAACTAACAGTAACATAACGTAATGACATCAGGAACAGTAAGTTGCCTTGGCGACGGCCTTTGGCTGTCCATGATTTTCCGGCGTTTTCTTTTGATCATTAAGAGCTCCAGCAAGCCCCTCTCCCCTCCTCATTTTGTCTATGCCTCGACGATTTCCTTGATGTTGAGAACTCCATCAAGTCCCTCTCCCCTCCTACTTTCGCCTAGACACCACAATTTCCTTTGATGTTGAGAACTCCATCAAGTCCCTCTCCCCTCCTCCTTTCGCCTATGCCCCGACAATTTCCTTTGATGTTGAGAACTACATCCAGTCCCTCTCCCCTCCTCCTTTTGCCTATGCCCCGACAATTTCCTTTGATTGTTAAGAACACCATCAAGTCCCTCACCCCTCCTCCTTTCGTCTATGCACTGACAATTTCCTTTGATTATAGAGAGCTCCAGCAAGTTCCTCTCCCCTCCTTTCACCTATACGCTGACAATTTTCTTTCATTATATATTGAAAACGCCATCTAGTCCCTCTCTCCCACCCTTTTCGATCATTGCAGTTGTTTTCCTTGTTTATTAAAATGTTCTGAAGTTGATTCGTAGAGGGTAGAGTGGAGTTATTTTTTCGCGACATTGTGTTCAGATTAGAGATTTGAGATTACTTTTAGTTTTAATACCCGGACCCGGTACCCGGACCCGGCAGGTTTTTATTCAAACTACCCGGACCCGGTACCCGGTTGAAAAACGGCACCCGGCTATGCCCTAGTAGCGCTCATTGTGAGGGTTATAAAGGTAAGATAGGCCGATTTAAATCTTAAACCTTAACAGTATTACTGATATCTACTATTGTCGTATAATATCCTCGTATCTTTACATGTATATGTTGCAATAATTTAATTATACAAAAACTCATTCCTGATTCACTACGAACTTCGCTAAAGTGGAGCTAAATAAAGGTTCAATTCAATTACATTATGTCTGACAGTTATGCACGAGAACCCTAGTTGATTCAATTCTTTTGCAACAACCTAACACAGATGCAACAGTTCGAAGGCCAGATCAGCCGTCAGAAATTCGGTCATAGTTCGTCCTTGTCCATCGGAGGAGTTGGGGTAGTTTGAACCGGCGGAGTCGGAATGATTCCAGGTTCCACTTCAGAAGGTACAGATGGAGCAGGTGTTACTACGTCTGACTTTTTCTGTTTCTTCTTCTTCGCTATCGTAGTAGAATAAAGAAAAATCTTCGATCAGACATCAGAAATGTTTAGCATTCTATGTACACGGAGTCATTTCTGAAGCCTTGTTTTCTTGGCTTTCAATCCAATAGCTTTAATTCATTTTTCTTACAAAGGCACCTGGCTTATGAGGTTAACGTTTAACTGCATTTCTTTCAGCTTTAAAAAATGATGGCTGATTGAATTACTGCCTAGCTTATGACTAGACTTTTCTCTTTGATCAGGCCTGGCTCGGGAGTGCCTCTGAGTAGAGCCCTTGAAGAGGCGCTATATAAATTCTGATTGATTGATTGATTATGGGTGAAATGTCACAGTTCATTCACTCAGTCATTCAGTGCATTTATATAGCACCCGTTTCAGATATCTACTCACATGAGAACACAACCCACTGCTCACGATGAGTAATTGAGTTATACAACATCACTTGATTGCAAGCATGAACGTTAACACTTTGACAAGAGTGTACTAAAAGCGACTGGGAAATCAACGCAGCTCATCATTGAAGTGTGAAACATTATTATTATACTACACTATTATGTGCTCAGGTTCAGTAAATCTAGGCATGAAGCAATGGCCTGTGAAAGACTTGCTCAAAGTCCCTACACAGTAACTTTCAGGTAAGACTCGAACCCGTATTCTCCATGCTGCAGGCCGACCACTCTAACCAATTGGCCACCGTGCGAGTGCCTCGGACTGTTCTCTTGAAGAGGTGCTATAAAAATCTATGAATGAAGGAAAATATATCACCACTGGGGTGCCTCTACTAAAAGAATTCATGACACAGACCTTTCTTTTTCTTTGGAAGATCATGAGAATCCTCGTCTTCTCGATCACCAGCGTCTCCTTTCGGCTCAAAGATTTCTCTCAGGCAGGCTGATCACATAAAACATCGTAAACCGTTCATTTAAACTGAAACAGGGTAAATTCAAAAATTCCTTTAACTATAATGCCTTCATGCCTGATCACATAGAATACCAGACACGGATCAATCTAAGGTTAAATGAGTGCAGAATTAAATGGCTCTTCTCATCAGAAACCAGTTTCGGATCATGCATTCATGTTAAAACCAATCATCCGATTTTTGCTTCTACCTAGTAATTTTATTGCTGCATTACAAATTTTTTACAGGAACTTGTAACCACACAATCTGCCAAGCATCATATTCCAACGTATTCCAACATTGTTCTCTTCTACTTGCACATTTTCACACATTTAGAATGCACAAAAACTGTTACAGGCTAGTAACCATTCCACTTTCAGTAGGCAGTTACCATTCCCCTAACTTAGGGTAAGGTAGTTACCATTCTCCTACTTTCTGTAGGTTGTTACCATTCTCCTTTCTGTACGTAGCAACCATTCTCCTAACTTTCTGTACGCAATTACCATTCCACTAACTTTCTGTACGTAGTAACCATTCTCTAACTTTCTGTATGTAACTACCATTCTCTTAACTTTCTGTAGGTAGTTACCATTCTCCTAACTTCTGTACACAATTACCATTCTCCTAACTTTCTGTAGGTAGTTACCACTCTCCTGTCTGTACATAATTACCATTCCCCTAACTTTCTGTACGTAGTTACCATTCCTAACTTTCTGTACGTAGTTATCATTCTGCATGCAATTACCATTCCCTTAACTTTGTGTACATATGCAGTTACCATTCTCCTAACTTTCTGTAGGTAGTTCCATCCTCCTAACTTTCTGTAGTATGTAATTACCATTCTCCTAACTTTCTGTAGGTAGTTAACATACTCCGAACTTTCTGTAAGATTTCATCCAGGACCTTGGCTTTCCCATTCCTCTAACTCAGGTAATTGTACCTGCAAATTCATGCAGCACCCTCTTCCAGACAACACCTGGGGTAACCTATGAAGTGTTATAATCACCTTTCACTCTTTTGTTCTTACAGCTTAAACCATCAAGCAAACACCAATTAACACCCCACGCATTGTCACAAGGACAATAAATAATTTGATTAGATAAGGTTTTAAACGCCACCTTGTGCCTCGTTATGTTCGTTACATAAATTTAGGAATTCAGAAAACAGAGGAAAGGTACTTTGATCTTTGTCCTTAAGATATCTTTCGGAACAGATGTAGCTCATGAGATTTTCCTTCTCCTGGAGTTTAAAGTACCACTCTTCAATCGCCTCCTCGTAAGCCTCTGCAAACGTGAAGCACTAAAAAAAGAGACATACACTGAACAACAATAAAACATCATCATCTTCATCATTATAACATAACATAACATCACAATCATCTTTACCATCACCATATTAATAATCATCATCATAACCACTACTACCACCACCTGATGATGATGATGACTCAGCACCAAACAATGGCACACATACACACACCTAAACCTACACACACACGCCTACACACACACACACACACACACACCTACCAGTGATATTTTCGTTAACGAAAAGTAAAATTAGAAGTAAAAATAAATGATTTCGTTAACGAAAACTAGAAGTAAAAGTAGGAATTATTTCAGCAGCAAAAACGAAATTAGGAATTGAATTAAGAATAATTTGCCGAACTAAAATTATGAACGAAATTAGGAATTATTTTCAGAACTAAAATCATTTTACTTCTTGTGGCGCTTAAGTTGAGACGAAGGCGAGTAAAATTGCATGCGACTCAAATACATAATCCGTTGTGAAACGTCAATGGAGATGAAGGTGCTGCGCCTACCATTCTCAATGTAATATACTATCTTTGGTCTTCGTTGTCTAATAATTGTCCCACTTGCATACTAAGGACCTCAGTTTCGTATGCCATTTCATTTCGGGTTTGATAGTTAAATTGCAAAATTATGAGTTTATTGAGAATGTTGGCTGGAAGGAAGCGAGATAGCCCGGTCTGGGTTTCATCTTGACGAAGCTACAGGCAGATCTACATGCCAAGTACAAAACGGGGAAAATGATAGAATTTGTTGAACAGCACTTGCTAGAAAAAAATACAAGCAATTGCCGACTCATCCTTCCACTCCCTAGGGACAGCAGTAAAATGAGCGGGTGCCTAACAGGCTGCTAATACGTGTGTTAATTAAGATCTTGATAATTGCACTGTCATGTTTCATTGCTCCAATGTAACTTACTGCGGTTTGTCAGTGAGCTTGTCAATATAGGCCTACACGAGTAAAAAATATGGTAGCTCATTTATAATGCTTGCATACTTTGCATACTTTTACAGCGCTGAAATTAATAATTATTTGAAAAACTAAAATAAGAACTAAAATTATTTGAGAACTAAAATATGAATGATAAGTAAAATTATTTGTGAAGTAAAATCAGAATTAGAAGTAAAATTCAAGAGCTCAAAACTGAATTAAAATGGAATTAGGAATTATTTTTAGAAGTAAAATATCACTGACACCTACACACACACACACACACCTACACACACACCAACACCTACACAAGCACACACGCTGTCTTAGGAAAGGTTTCAACAGTCTTAGGAAAGGTTTGAACCCATACAAGGCAGACATTCCACCACTTAGACACAATGCCACACAATTAAATACATAACAAATAAAGTAAACAAATATATCAAATGACGACCAGTAACTATAAATTTAAAGTCGCTGAAGTGATACTGACCGCACGATGCATTTTTGAGACTTCTGCCGATGGTTTGTCCCAGAGCTCGTAGGGAATTCCAAGTTCTACTTTCACACCTTTGTTCCTGCCAAACATTAATCCTTTCTTGTCACAAGTCAGAAATACAGAAAACTAAAACAAACTTACTTAGTATCTTGCTACATCACAGGTATTGACACACGCAACAAATTTCCCCCATTTACCCCATAGGCTGTTGCCATGTCCCTATTTATCACCCTTCAGCATTTCGTTTCAAGGATGTACGAAGGATCTAATGGTTACCGTGCTCGGCTTTCAAAAGCGAAATCAGAAGTTCAAATTCCCATAAGAACAGAAAAATTTTAAGATTCCAGCTCCACTATCATCCCTAGCCAACTCAGCTAAAGAATGAGTACACAGACCATACAATAGAAAGATGAAGTGGCGAGGGAGAGGACTAGGTACCCACCCTCAGATGGGCTAAGTAAGCGAAGTCGCTAACACCATACCAATGACTACCTCTTGGGATTAGCTCAAGGTACTGCTCTAACCCTTCGTCAGCATTTCACATGGATTCTCTTCGGATTATGCTTAACCATTGACTGATCATTATTATTACTATTATAGAAAAGTCAGATGAACAGTAAGAAAATTTTAAAAAGTGTTTACATATTTTCTGTGATATTTTACTCACACCAAGCCATGAAGAGTTTGCATGGTTTCGCTCATTCCCTTTGCATAGCGTAGACTTCCCTTACGCTCTGCATGAACGTTGTACTGCAAGATGTTCTCGCAAATGTGCGGCTCATGCAGTGCTTCAGTCAGTCGAAGCTCACTTCAAAACAAAATCAAAACGACAACCAATAACAATAACATACAAATCATGGGGATAGGTGAATGGTAACACTCTGGCCTGAAGAGCATTAGATCTTGAAAAGTCACGGTTTGATACACGTAAGCGCCCTCTAGGTCGACTCAGTATACCACTCCCTAGGGGACAGCAGTAAAATGAGTGGTTACCTTACAGGCTGCCAAGACGTGTGTTAATTACGATCTTGATAATTGTACCGTCATGTTTCATTTGTTTCAATGCTATTTACTGCAGTATGTCAGTGAGCTTGTCAATAAACACAAATATTATTAATATTATTATAATTATGATTATGGTAATGGTAACACTTTTAATACACACCTTTTTAACATAATACAATACAGCTTGACCTGAATAACACAAACACTCCCCAGAAGTATGGTACCAGAGGCTTTAAGGATTTTCAGCAGAAGACTAGCAGAACAGAGGCGGCGCTACACCAGGGCGCGCCAGGGCAAATGCCCTGGTAAAAAAGCCTTTGCCCTGGTCGTTGCCCTGCCAGAATTTTTCCCATGCCCAGAATTTGTTCGGGGCATAAATCGCCCTCTGCACTGGTTACTTGTATGACTGCCCTGGCTATGCCCTGGTTACAAAACATGTCTGGCACCGCCACTGTAGCAGAATGACAGTCAGTTAACTGCGCAACTTTCATTTACACCACCTTATTGAGTACACGCGGCCAGTTATTGTAATTAGGTCATGTCAGATTCTTATTCAAAATAATAGGCTGTCTCTCTGTTTCAACAGACAGATCTTTTGAATGTTGACCTGACCAGTGATATTTTCGTTAACGGAAATAGGAATTAGAAGTAAAATTATCAATTTCCGTTAACGAGAATAAGAACGAAAATTGGGAATTATTTTGAGAACGAGAATAGAACGAGAACTGAAATACGCTACAGAGAACGGAAATAGGAATAGAAATAGGAATTATTTTCCGAACGGAAATTATTACATAATAATTTTTTCGGTATGCGATTTGTACAAGTGGGATCCGTCATGCGACCGTGAGCCATTAAGATCGGTAATCTTCGGCTGTGGTTTCTTTGGGATGCATAATCTGTAATCAGACATGAATCCTACAGTAAGATTGCTTCTGTATTATTGAAGACCATCTGTCAGCACCAGCCTCAAAAACAGCAATTCCGAGAGTGTGCGTCCGGGAATTCAAAATTTTGAAGCTGGCGCAGAAAAATAAAGGTATTGTGTCCAAGGACGCACCTAAATTGTGAAAGGATGCATAAATAAATTAACGATGCATCAAAGGAATGCTAAAAAATACCGTGCTTCACTGACCCACTGTGTGCGTTGCGTACACTTATAACCTATTTCATAATAATTATTGTATGCATACACTGACCTATAATTTGAAGTTCACGCTATATAACATGTTGGAACTGACTAACAACTGCACGAGTTGTGGTTTTGCGTTGTTATTTGAGAGCTCAATTATACATAATTGCCATTAATTGGAACTACAACTACTTCATAACTGGAATTAGGCCTATAACTGAAATTATTTCAGAACTGAAATTAGAACTGAAATTATTTCAGAACTGAAATTAGAACTGAAATTATTTCAGAACTTGAATTAGAACTGAAATAGGAATTATTTTCAGAACGAGAATAGAATTAGAATAGAAATTGAGTCTTCTGAACTGATTTAGAAGTAAAATTGGGAATTATTCTTAGAACTGAAATATCACTGGACCTGACTATGGCTTGCCTTTGGTGCGTCATCGGTTGATGCCTTGTGTATTAGATAACGGCACTATAGAAATTACTAATTAATAATACTACATAAAATAATAATCAGACTACTTTCCTCTTTTAGTGCTGCTATCCAGTGCTTCAATGCAGTTGTTTCTGCACCTTTTCCACTGATAAAATCATCTGTAAAGACTAGCTATTCCAGAACAATGTTCCCTAATTTCTGTAATCCTGAGGGATCTTATATACCTTGGGGTAAAAATAATAATAAATAACTAAAACACACATGATGTAGAATGGTCTTCGAGTTTAAATTACATGCTACTTCCACAAAATAAGTAACAGCGTATTCATACAGCACCTTGTCATGATAGAAGGTTAAATATGACTCACGATGTTAAGTATTTGAAACTTTTCTTCCTTTCCAACCCATGCCCTGTTTGAATGACCTCTTTAGACTTTGATGACAATTCAAGACGAGCCTGGAGCTCTGTTATGAAGAACTTGCATACTGTAAGGTAATACCAATAACTCACACTTACAAGCAAGCTATACGAACAATGCAATTTTGGTGTGCAATTTAGAACATTTGCAAATTCAACCCCAATTTCCTTTGTAAACGAACAATGATTAAATGCATTTTAAATGTAGTGCACTGCATAGACTCTGCATGCAATTATTTGCAAAAAATTACTGTCATCCCTAATGGGAAGTTTACAGGGTGCGGCCCGAATCCCCGAAACCCGAATCGAATTTCGGCCAGATCCCCGAAATCGATTTTAGACTAAAATTACAAATAAACATGTGAATAGGCATTATATCGAGGTACATCAAGGAGACGCTAGGTCTATGTCATGTATAAGAGTTTACAATTTAACTTTTAATAGTTTTCTGGAGTTCGGCACTTTCTATAAGCTGTTTTCGGGAAATCGGGCTTTAGTGTATTTTCACCGTTTTCGGGGATTCGGGTTTCGGGGATTCGGGCTGACCCCAGTTTACACACCTACAAGAAGCCATTCCCAGTAAAGAACAACCAATCACTTTATTCATGTAATAAAACGTCGAATTAGTTTTACACACTGCATTCCTCGTGAGGTGTTCCAACCTAACACATTTCAACGGGGTATAAATGCAAATCTTGTTACATCATACCCTACCCTATGAACCTGCATCAAACATATCTGATACATCCGCTTTAGCGGGCAAGTTTTCGCCAGGAATTCTAACAACAAAGAATCATAAATCCAAACTGTCAGTTACTGCTGAGACGAAACTTTTACATGCTATGAGATTTGAAAGATGAGAAAAAAAGCTTAAGCTTTTCATTCAAACAGGATACTTTACTACAGAGGACTAGAATGATCTGATGGGCAGAAACAGAAACTCGAGCACACTGATCCGTTTGACTGGCAAGAGAAGAGAGTGATATTACACGCTCAAATAATGCACAAACTTTCGCATGGAGAAGGCTCCCTCTTTTTCGGATCCGTCGTCTTATAAGGGTCATCGTCGTCCTCTTCTTCTTCAGCATAAACGTTACACGCAAATAATAAACTAAATACAATAAAGCAAGCGAAAGATCTCGAATACGCCATCCCTCGCAACCGTCTTGGCCCGGTTGACCCTAGGATGACCCGGAAGCCAACGTGTCAAGAGCTACATCGTGAAAAAAGACGATCGTAATTGTAATCGTAATCAATCAATCAATCAATCAATCCTTTTATTGAAGCCATTTGAAGTACAAGGAAAATACAACATAAAAGTTTGAACTTTGGCAACAAGAGGAGACCCAAAAGGGATCTTGATCCCGCTTAACAGGGCCACCTAGTTAACATTTATCGTAATACAAGTAAATGTCAGCACAATCAATACTTTTAACGGTAACATCGATCAAGTTATATGATCAGCAAGTAAAAGAAACAATGATAGAACTCTTAACTAAAGAACTTAACTACCAGTACACATGGATTCCAACTAAGGTATACAGATCAATTGTCATTAGTTACAAAGAGATGAAAAAAAAAAAAAAAACAAAAACAAACAAACAACAGTGCCTGTGTAAATAAACACATAGGCCTAGGCCTAATGCAATCATGTGAGTGCATCCAAGAGATAGAGTTTCAGTTTTTGTTTAAATTGATGCATAGTAGGTATACCAGTAACTTCAATAGGCAATGAATTCCAGAGTATCGGGCCACAGACTTTGATGCTATGCTGCTTAACAGTAGTGTGGACACTACGTTGATGGTACTTGTTGAGCGATCGCGTGTAATGATTGTGTACGTCAGAATTTTTACAAAAACAATTTTTAAAATTCACAGGCAGTAGATTCGATTGAAATCTGAACATAAATAATCCAACTTGCAACTTATTTATGCATTCAAAAGGCAATATTCTCAAACTAAGAAATAACGGCAGAGTTGTAGCTCTAAAGGGTAAATTACATATAGTCCGAATGGCTCGCTTCTGCAGAGTTTTAAGAGTTGTTAAGCGAGTATGATACGTGGAAGCCCAGGAGATATTACAATACGATATGTAAGGGTATATTAAGGAGTAGTACAAATTCACAAGTATATATTGCGGTAGAAGGTGCCGAATACGAGAAATTATACCAATATTTTTTGACATCTTTTTAGATATGACATTTATATGCTCACTCCATGTTAAGTGCTCATCAATGTGAACACCCAAAAATTTAGTAGAAGATACCCTAGTTATGTTTTGGTTATCAATATTGATATTTAGATTGCAAGTTGGAACACATTTCCTTCGTGAATGAAACAATATGAAATTCGTTTTCATGAGATTTAACGACAGTTTGTTGGCTTTAAACCATTCTCCTACTAGACTTAATTCGGCATTAATTTTATTAACCAGTACATCAATTGATTTATCTGACATAAACACATTAGTATCATCAGCAAACATAACGAAATGAAGCAATGAAGAGGCGTTTGAGATGTCATTCACATATATCAAAAACAGCAAAGGGCCTAAAACAGAACCCTGTGGTACACCACAGGTAACATCAGATACATAAGAAATATGTCCATTATATGAGACACATTGCCTTCTATTTCTTAAGTAGTCAGAAAGCCAGTTAAGACAAACTCCTCTGATGCCATAATGTTCAAGTTTCCTTATCAGAATGTCATGGTTCACAGTATCAAACGCTTTAGATAAATCAAAAAAGACACCCATAGAGAAGTGATTGTTGTCCATAGCTTCGGAGATTTTGTCGTGCATTTCTAGTACGGCCATGTAAGTAGAATGACCTGAGCGAAAGCCATGCTGGCCTTTAAATAAGATATTCTTTAATGTTAAGTATGACGTTAGCCTTCCATGAACAATTTTTTCAAAAAATTTAGAAAAGTATGGCAAAATTGATATTGGCCTATAATTACTAAATTGGTTTTTGTCCCCAGACTTAAAGATTGGAATTATTTTGGCAATTTTTAGACTATTTGGGACAATACCAGTTACAATAGAACAGTTTATAATATTTGCGAGAGGAATCGAAGTGGCTTCAATGGCAAATTTGGCAATTTGGGGGTCAATGCCATCTAAACCGCTGCTGTGGGTGGGACGAAGTTCTTTTGCAATCGATACTATTTCTGTAGGTGTTGTTAATTCAATTCCCGTGGAAAAGATGGTCGGATGTTTTAAGAAAGTCTTGAATGAAATTTCAGTGTCAGGAATTTTAGCTGCTAATTTGGGTCCAATTTCAGTGAAAAATTCATTAAATTTACAAGCAATAAGGCTTTTATCTTTAGTTTCTACATCATTGATAAGAAAACTATCTGTGATCGAAGAATTTCCTTTTCCACGTAGAAGTGTTTTAATTACACCCCACGTCTTACTCAAGTCATTTTCACAATTCAGAATTTTGTTTATGTAGTAGTTCCGCTCAGCTGCTTTGCGTATTTTTTTAAATTTATTTCTATACGTGATAAAGCTGGTCTTATTATCCGGTGTGGGATTTTTAATGTATTTTTTATACAGACGTGATTTCTTATTGCAGGATTTTAACAAGGCTGTAGTCATCCAGGGGTTCTTGATTCTATGGCTCTTTTTCGAAGAATAATTTGTTTTAGGGAAGGATTGTTCATATAATGACATATACTTCTCAATAAATAAGGAATAGGCAAGGGATGGGTCACTTTGCTCACATGCTTGATTGACAGCTGACCAATCAGCAGCACATAGCAAAGCATCAAATTTGCGTTTGGCAGTCTAATTTATTATTCTTTTCTCATATATGGGAGTTTTGTCCACTGAGATCCTTGCAAAATTACTCTGTAATATAATGGGCAAATGATCAGATATGTCGTTTATAATTATAGCAGATTCAATACAGTCGGACAAAGTATTTGTGAATATGTTATCGATCAAGGTAGCCGTATCTGAAGTTATTCTGGTTGGCCTTAAAATTGTCGGCAAAAACCGATTGGAAGTTAGTGAATTAAAGAATGTACGAGTAGGTAGGTGCGTATTTGCCTTGAGTAGGTCTAAATTATAGTCTCCAGCCAGAAAAGTATCATTATTCATCCGAGATAAATGTGACAAAAGTTGGTCAAATTCCTGATTGAATATATCAAGACCAATTCCTGATGGTCTATAGATCACGCCCACCAATAGGTCCTTCCCTGTATTCTGCTTAATTTTAACAAACATACTTTCATAAGAACCAGACTTAGATGATGCCCAATCAGTTTCTAACACATGAAATTCAGTACCCGTCCTTACAAAGAAACCCACACCTCCCCCTCTTCCATCCTTCCTATCTATCTATCAATCAATCAATCAAATTCGTTTATTCAAACATTAAGTTGACACAGACGCAACTTAGACAAACAAGACTATAAAAGACAAATTCTAGGGCCACAAGTACAGGGTTTTATGCATAAAATTGTCAATAAGCATTCTTATAAAGGATGCGTGAAATGTAGTTGCGGTCATCTTTGTGCGGCAGGGAGAAGTTATGAGATCTTCTTCTTCTTCTTCTTCTTCTTCTTCTTCTTCTTCTTCTTCTTCTTCTTCTTCTTCTTCTTCTTCTTCTTCTTCTTCTTCTTCTTCTTCTTCTTCTTCATGATCCATGGGCTGATAGCCCGTAGGTGTCCACTGCACATTTGATTACTGTCTTCCAAGTCTTGTGCCCGATGTGTCAGTTCCTGTATATTCTTCCCACACCATTCCTCTATGTCCTGTAGCCATTCCCTGCATGGTCTTCCCTTTCTCCCCGATCCCTCCATTATTCCTGTCATTATACTCTTTATCTTTCTGTCATCGCCCATTCTACATATATGTCCGAATAGTTTCAGTTTCCTTTTCATTATAGTTTCTACCATGTCTGAACTGCTGTTAAGACTTCTTCGCGAAGATTATGACCACCGGTGCTACGAGGAGGGGGGGTCAAGCCCCGAAGGACATAGTTGGGATCATTACAAACAGCCTTAAAAAGATTGTAATCAGATGTCTCGGCCATGTGCCACTTTAAGGCCAAGTCTATTCATGGTCGCACCAGCCTATTCATGATCGCTAAATTAGAGATGCAAACACTGATGTCTAGGCCCCTATTAGCCTAATAATACTAATAGAGATCATTGGATGCAAGCACCCTGGTAAATAAATCAAATCTAAACTATTACCGCTTATAACTTCTATAACGCCATCTACTTTAATATTGCTTACTTTAATATTGCAGTAAGCATCAATCGAGAGCATATATGCGTTCAGTTTAGATAAAAAGGAAAGATTGGAGATGGGGCGATAGTTTGAAAGGTTTTCCTTGTCGAGATTAGCTTTTTGAGGAGGGGGGTGACAAGAGATTGTTTAAAGGCGGTGTGGAAGCGACCAGTAG
>OY744614.1:28063310-28118310 GCA_963556255.1 Allolobophora icterica
GAGCGATTCGCAAATTTTAGTGATGGGGTGACAGAAGGGCGGAACAGTGCTAGGGCAGAAGAGGAGCGGGTTGAGCGGAGTGGTTGGACCGTGAACAGCTGTCGGAGATATGAGGGCTGGGAAGATTGGAGTGTATTGTAGGTGAGTGATATGACTTTATATTCTATTCGTTCGGGTATTTTAAGCCAGTGGAGACATTTGAGGACAGGGGTGATGTGGTGGTGCCTGGGGGTTTTGGTCACAGCACGGGCAAGTGCATTTTGAATGGCTTGAAGGCGGTTTATTTGGGTTATGTCGATGTTTAAGAAGAGTGCATTGCAATAGTCTAATTTTGCGTGGACTATAGAAGTGGCTATTGTGGATGCAGTTTTGAAGTCTAGCATTGGGCGAATTCTGCGAAGGTCACGGATGTGCATGAGGCAAGAGCGGGAGAGATGGGTGATATGGTCGGAGAAGCTGAGGTGCTGGTCAAAAATCACGCCTAAGTTGCGGAAAGGAGAGTGCAGTGAATGTGTTGGTGCAGGTAGAGTCGAAGTTGAGGGTAATGGATGGATGATATGGGATTTTCTTGAGTTGATCGCGCAGGCCTATGAGAATGAATTCCGTTTTAGCTGGGTTTAAGCACAAGAGATTTGATGACATCCAGGAAGAGATTATAGTAACTACATGGAGAAGATGATCTATGGAGTGGGAGAAGCTGATTGGAGAGAAAGAGATGACTAGCTGTGTGTCATCAGCATAAAGGTGATGATCAACTGAGGATGCTTTAATGAGTGTGCTGAGAGGAGTAGTGTAGAGGATGAACAGAAGGGCCCAAGAACAGAACCTTGTGGAACACCACAGGTGAGAGGGCATGATTGGGATGAGGTTTCCGTTTTTACAGAGAACGAGCGGGAAGAGAGGTATGACTCAATCCAGAGGAGAGCAGTGTCAGTAAAACCGAACCAGGTTGACAGTCTTTGGAGTAAGATGTTGTGGTCAAGGGTATCAAAGGCTGCAGAAGTATCAAGAAGGCAGAGGCAGAAGAACTGTTGATTAGAGATGGCTGAAACGAGTTTATTGTAGAGGGAAGTGAGTAGGGTTTCAGTAGAGTGGCGTTTGGAAAAACCGGACTGGTGTGGGTTGAAAAGTGAGTTGGAAGTGAGCCTAGTGAGGTACTCATTGATTCGAGATAGGACTATGCGTTCAGTTAGCTTAGAGATGAATGACAGGTTGGAAACAGGTCGGTATTTGGAAAGGATTTCTTTATCCAATGACGGTTTCTTGAGGAGTGGAGTGACTAAAGAGTGTTTGAAAGGAGAGGGAAATTGCCAGTAGATAAGGAGAGGTTGATAATTTTGGTGATGATGGGTACAAGGATAGATGCACAGTATTTCAGTAAGGAGGTAGGTATAGGATCGAGTTCGCACTGCTTATTTGGAAGAGATTGTAACATATGGGAGACTTCAGCCTCTGATGCTGGTTGGAAGGCAGAAATTGATGACCAAGGAGGGGAGGGCGGAGCGTCATGAGTAGAGGAAGGAGCGTCTGAAGGTGATTCGATGGTGGTTTTGGAAAGAAGTGACTGGAGAGAGAGAGACGGAGGGTAGAAACTTTGCCTGAGAAGAAAGAGCAGAACGACTCAGCAATTGAAGAAGATGGAAGAGAGTTTGGGAGTGGACTGGTGGAGTTCCGATGAAGTAGGTTGTTTATGATCCTCACCCTGCTGAGATCAATAAGGTCGAAATGCCGACCGCTGGATGATGTGGCCTGCATCCATTGGATGATGTGGCCTGTGAAGTGGCGCTGGAGATGTCGCCTCTATAAAGGTTATGGAATATGTCGCCTTTTTAATGGTACTGGATGATGTCGCCTTTGTAAGGGTGCTGGAATATGTAGCCTTTGTAAAGTTGCTGGATGATGCAGTGACGTGCGGAGCTGGAATGCCGCCCGGGGAGAGGACTCAAAATGCCGCCCTTGGCCACTTAATTTTCGAAATGCTATTTTCTCTAAGATATTGCATGACGATCATATTACATAATTTATACAATTTATTTTGTACAGTTTATAGCCTTTCTATATTTTTCACTTTTCACTGTGTTTTCTAATTATCCGTTTTAGCTATACATTTTCAACTTACTGAAATCTATTTCAATCATGGGCGGCGATCCCGGGGGGTTGAGGGGAACAAGACCCCCACCTTTAACAGTGGGGGGCACACCATACATTCGCCCCACACATTTTAAAGAAACACCAAAAAAAGGTTAGTAAATTTTATCGCGCGTGAGTGCGAAGCAATTTTTCACCTCTTTTTTGACCAGATCAGCTCAAAACTCTTTTGTGACCAGATCCTTTCAAAAGTGTCCCCCCTCCTGTCAAACAAGATCGCCGCCACTGAGTGACACTTGATGACGTCTAAGGTATCACCGTTATGCTAACCTGTCTCTTGTTTTTCGTTGTTGAAGGAATGTCTAAGTTCGCTACCGTCGTCTGGAGTCGCATGGTTTCTTCAAGAGAATCGTCATCAGTCGACAGATGGCGGTTCTGGTGGCGGGAAAAACGAACGACACCTGGTGAAAGCTGTGCATCTGCTTAATTGAAGCAAACCGTAGGAGTATCTAGACAGTTGCTATGCAAATCTGCATAGAAATTTTCTAATGTAGCCCTCTTTCTGTTCCTGTAGAGGAAGAGGACGACGTGGCTTGAAGATCGGGTAGTACAATGTTCTCCACTCAACATTTCATCATTGCCTTTCCGACCTCTGTTTCTCTCATGTCTTTGTCTTAGGTGTGTCTGCTTGTCTGTTTCTTTAGCTGTCTTTCTCTTAGGTGTGTCTGCTTGTCTGTTTCTCTTGCAGTCTTGGTCTTGCTATAGGTTCGTCTGCTTATCTGTTTCTCCCTTTGTCTTTATCTTACTATTGGTCTGTCTGCTTATCTGTTTCTCTCTTGTCTTTGCTTACTATATTGTATTGTATTGTATTGTATATGGGCATTTATAAAGCGCCTCTCGCGGTATAGACCATTCAGAAGCGCTCCCAGTGCGCGAGACCCCGAGAGAAAAAGCTGGATTTAAGGTGAGAAAAAGAAGAAGCAACGCTACCAGAGAGAATGGTGGTGCGGACAGAGGGAGGAAGTCGGTTCCAAAGTGAGGGACCCATGCAGGCAAAGGATCTGGACTGTGCCATAGTAGTCCTGACACGAGGAACTAAGAGGTCCAGGCGATCAGAAGATCGGAGAGGACGCAGCGAAGCAGCAGAATGAGGCAGCAGAATTACTATAGGTCTGTCTGCTTATCTGTTTCTCTCCTTGTCTTTGTCTTAGGTCTGTCTGCTTATCTGTTTCTCTCTTTGTCTTTATTTTACCATAGGTCTGTCTGTTTATCTGTTTCTCTCTGTCTTTATCTTACCATAGGTCTGTCTGTTTAGCTGTTTCTCTCCTTGTCTTTGCTTTCTATAGGTCTATCTGCTTACCTGTTTCTCTCTTCTCTTTGCTTACTATAGGTATGTCTGCTTATCTGTTTCTCTCCTTGTCTTTGCTTACAATAGGTCTGTCTGCATATCTGTTTCTCTCTTGTCTGTGCTTACTATAGGTCTGTCTGCTTACCTGTTTCTCTCTTGTCTTTGCTTACTATAGGTCTGTCTGCTTATCTGTTTCTCTCTTGTCTTTGCTTACTATAGGTCTGTCTACTTATCTGTTTCTCTCCTTGTCTTTGCTTACTATAGGTCTGTCTGCTTACCTGTTTCTCTCTTGTCTTTGCTTACTATAGGTCTGTCTGCTTATCTGTTTCTCTCTTGTCTTTGTTTACTATAGGTCTGTCTACTTATCTGTTTCTCTCCTTGTCTTTGCTTACTATAGGTCTGTCTGCTTACCTGTTTCTCTCTTGTCTTTGCTTACTATAGGTCTGTCTGCTTATCTGTTTCTCTCCTTGTCTTTGCTTACTATAGGTCTGTCTGCTTATCTGTTTCTCTCCTTGTCTTTGCTTACTATAGGTCTGTCTGCTTATCTGTTTCTCTCTTGTCTTTGCTTACTATAGGTCTGTCTGCTCATCTGTTTCTCTCTTGTCTTTGCTTACTATAGGTCTGTCTGCTTATCTGTTTTTCTCTTGTCTTTGCTTACTATAGGTCTGTCTGCTCATCTGTTTCTCTCCTTGTCTTTGCTTACTATAGGTCTGTCTGCTTATCTGTTTCTCTCCTTGTCTTTGCTTACTATAGGTCTGTCTGCTTATCTGTTTCTCTCTTGTCTTTGCTTACTATAGGTCTGTCTGCTTATCTGTTTCTCTCCTTGTCTTTGCTTACTATAGGTCTGTCTGCTTATCTGTTTCTCTCCTTGTCTTTGCTTACTATAGGTCTGTCTGCTTATCTGTTTTTCTCTTGTCTTTGCTTACTATAGGTCTGTCTGCTCATCTGTTTCTCTCCTTGTCTTTGCTTACTATAGGTCTGTCTGCTTATCTGTTTCTCTCCTTGTCTTTGCTTACTATAGGTCTGTCTGCTTATCTGTTTCTCTCTTGTCTTTGCTTACTATAGGTCTGTCTGCTCATCTGTTTCTCTCCTTGTCTTTGCTTACTATAGGTCTGTCTGCTTATCTGTTTCTCTCCTTGTCTTTGCTTACTATAGGTCTGTCTGCTTATCTGTTTCTCTCCTTGTCTTTGCTTACTATAGGTCTGTCTGCTTATCTGTTTCTCTCTTGTCTTTGCTTACTATAGGTCTGTCTGCTCATCTGTTTCTCTCTTGTCTTTGCTTACTATAGGTCTGTCTGCTTATCTGTTTTTCTCTTGTCTTTGCTTACTATAGGTCTGTCTGCTCATCTGTTTCTCTCCTTGTCTTTGCTTACTATAGGTCTGTCTGCTTATCTGTTTCTCTCCTTGTCTTTGCTTACTATAGGTCTGTCTGCTTATCTGTTTCTCTCCTTGTCTTTGCTTACTATAGGTCTGTCTGCTTATCTGTTTCTCTCCTTGTCTTTGCTTACTATAGGTCTGTCTGCTTATCTGTTTCTCTCTTGTCTTTGCTTACTTTAGGTCTGTCTGCTTATCTGTTTCTCTCCTTGTCTTTGCTTACTATAGGTCTGTCTGCTTATCTGATTCTCTCCTTGTCTTTGCTTACTATAGGTCTGTCTGCTTATCTGTTTCTCTCTTGTCTTTGCTTACTATAGGTCTGTCTGCTTATCTGTTTCTCTCCTTGTCTTTGCTTACTATAGGTCTGTCTGCTTATCTGATTCTCTCCTTGTCTTTGCTTACTATAGATCTGTCTGCTTATCTGTTTCTCTCCTTGTCTTTGCTTACTATAGGTCTGTCTGCTTATCTGTTTCTCTCCTTGTCTTTGCTTACTATAGGTCTGTCAGCTTATCTGTTTCTCTCCTTGTCTTTGCTTACTATAGGTCTGTCTGCTTATCTGTTTCTCTCTTGTCTTTGCTTACTATAGGTCTGTCTGCTTATCTGTTTCTCTCCTTGTCTTTGCTTACTATAGGCCTGTCTGCTTATCTGTTTCTCTCCTTGTCTTTGTTTACTATAGGTCTGTCTGCTTACCTGTTTCTCTCTTGTCTTTGCTTACTATAGGTCTGTCTGCTTATCTGTTTCTCTCTTGTCTTTGCTTACTATAGGTCTGTCTGCTTATCTGTTTCTCTCTTGTCTTTGCTTACTATAGGTATGTCTGTTTATCTGTTTCTCTCTTGTCTTTGCTTACTATAGGTCTGTCTGCTTACCTGTTTCTCTCTTGTCTTTGCTTACTATAGGTCTGTCTGCTTATCTGTTTCTCTCTTGTCTTTGCTTACTATAGGTCTCTCTGCTTATCTGTTTCTCTATTGTCTTTGCTTACTATAGGTCTGTCTGCTTATCTGTTTCTCTCCTTGTCTTTGCTTACTATAGGTCTGTGTGCTTATCTGTTTCTCTCCTTGTCTTTGTTTACTATAGGTCTGTCTGCTTATCTGTTTCTCTCGTGTCTTTGCTTACTATAGGTCTGTCTGCTTATCTGTTTCTCTCCTTGTCTTTGCTTACTATAGGTCTGTCTGCTTATCTGTTTCTCTCCTCGTCTTTGCTTACTATAGGTCTGTCTGCTTATCTGTTTCTCTCCTTGTCTTTGTCTTACCTAGTGTAAGACAAAGACAAGCAGAGATACAGAGTAGCAGACATACCTATAGTAAGACAAAGGCGAGCAGAGATACAGAGTAGCAGACATACCTTTGGTAAGACAAATGCAAGCAGAGATACAGAGTAGCAGACATACCTATGGTAAGACAAAGGCAAGCAGAGATACAGAGTAGCAGACACACCTATGGTAAGACAAAGGCAAGCAGAGATACAGAGTAGCAGACATACCTATGGTAAGACAAAGGCAAGCAGAGATACAGAGTAGCAGACACACCTATGGTAAGACAAAGGCAAGCAGAGATACAGAGTAGCAGACATACCTATGGTAAGAGAAAGGCAAGCAGAGATACAGAGTAGCAGACATACCTATGGTAAGACAAAGGCAAGCAGAGATACAGAGTAGCAGACAGACCTATGGTAAGACAAAGGCAAGCAGAGATACAGAGTAGCAGACATACCTATGGCAAGACAAAGGCAAGCAGAGATACAGAGTAGCAGACACACCTATGGTAAGACAAAGGCAAGCAGAGATACAGAGTAGCAGACATACCTATGGTAAGACAAAGGCAAGCAGAGATACAGAGTAGCAGAGAGACCTATGGTAAGACAAAGGCAAGCAGAGATACAGATTAGCAGACACACCTATGGTAAGACAAAGGCAAGCAGAGATACAGAGTAGCAGACATACCTATGGTAAGACAAAGGCAAGCAGAGATACAGAGTAGCAGGCACTCCTATGGTGAGACAAAGGCAAGCAGAGATACAGAGTAGCAGACATACCTATGGTAAGACAAAGGCAAGCAGAGATACAGAGTAGCAGACACACCTATGGTAAGACAAAGGCAAGCAGAGATACAGAGTAGCAGACATACCTATGGTAAGACAAAGGCAAGCAGAGATACAGAGTAGCAGAGAGACCTATGGTAAGACAAAGGCAAGCAGAGATACAGATTAGCAGACACACCTATGGTAAGACAAAGGCAAGCAGAGATACAGAGTAGCAGACATACCTATGGTAAGACAAAGGCAAGCAGAGATACAGAGTAGCAGGCACTCCTATGGTGAGACAAAGGCAAGCAGAGATACAGAGTAGCAGACATACCTATGGTAAGACAAAGGCATGCAGAGATACAGAGTAGCAGACATACCTATGGTAAGACAAAGGCAAGCAGAGATACAGAGTAGCAGACAGACCTATGGTAAGACAAAGGCAAGCAGAGATACAGAGTAGCAGACATACCTATAGCAAGACAAAGACGAGCAGAGATACAGAGTAGCAGACGTACCTATAGTAAGACAGAGGCAAGCAGAGAAACAGAGTAGCAGACAGTCCTATAGTAGTAAGACAAAGACAAGCAGAGTAAGAGATAAGTAGAGGGACTTATGGTCTTTGTCTTTCTATTAGTCTGTCTGCCTATGTCTTTCTCTGACTTTCTCTGTCTGACTATAGGTCTGTCTGCCTCTCTGTTTCTATCAATGTCTCCGTGTTACTTTTGATCTTCCTGCCTGCTTATTTCTTCTGGTTTTATGTCTTGCTTTCTGTCTGCCCTCCTATCTCTTTCTAACACTGTGTGTTCCTTCGTTTACGTCTGGCTGCATATAACCTTTTGTCACTTTCTGTGTCTTACGTGAGGTCTTCTTGCTTGCCTGTTGCTACTACTGTATATATCTCTGTCTATGTCTGTGCCTATCTGTGTCTGCTGCCTTTCTGTTATCATTTCTGTCTACACCTGACCTTGCACGTCTGTGTGTTTCCCAATCTCTTTTCCTGTCTGTGCCCGAGTTTTGTTTTGGATCGTTCTTATAAGTGCTAGTGTTAATTGTCTCCATGTGTCACTGATTCAGCAGACGAATTATTACCATTTCAGTGTAGCGTGATAGAGAATGGCCTACCGTATTACGGTATTAGAATAATCTGCCCAGTCTAGAAGGACACATGCTCTTACCCATTCGTTTTCCATGGGGCACATGAGTAGGTCTCTTGAATAGGTGCTATATAAATATCCAGAATGAATGAATGATGTCAGTAGGACAAGCAAGAGCTGCGGATTCTGTTGAATGAATCTGCTAGATTCAGATTGTAATAGGGAGACTATAAGGAGTAGAAAGATAGGTGTTGAACCCAGGCGAACAGTTATTGAGTTGCAGGCAGTTATCTTCCAGCAAGTAATGAAACTTAATCTAAACTTTATTCGCATTCTTGAATTAAGCAGTGAATGTTATAGAGCTGATAACTGTTGCTTGTTGATGTATTGTGTCGGAAATGTGATGGGCCAAATGCATCACATTTTCTCAGTATGGCCTTAGTTTACCCAAATGTACTTCTTACAAGAAGTACATTTTGGTAAACTAAGTGCCAAAGTTTAGCCAAATGTACTTCTGACAAGAAGTACTTTGGGTAAACTACATTTGGGTAGCCCCTTCATGGTAAGTGTCTCAGGCAGTTTTACTTTCCATTTTGATGTTGTATTTTTTAAGCCGGCCTAGTCGTCTTTGCTTAAAAGTTATTACGCGAATATGCAGAATCTAAATCCTTGCTTCATATAGGCCGTACTCCCGATCTCTATCTTACTCTGTATACGTATCTCTCATGCACACATGCTCTCTCTTTGTTTCTTACTTATTAATGCGTTTTCAGACGCTCTTTCTAGTCTTATGCTCATTTAACTTTTTCTCAACCTAACGGCGTTTTCCGTCATTCTCGCGCTATTTATCAATCTTTCTATCTGTCTGACTTTCTGTCGTCTAAATGTCTTTCTGTGTGTCTATCTGTCTTTCTGTCTTCATGTATATCTATCTGTCTAGCTATCTATCTTTCTGTATGTCTGTCTATCTGTGTATCTAACTGTCTGTCTGTCATCTGTCTATCTGTCTATCTCTCTATCTGGCAGTCTATCTATCTCTGTCTCTCTTTCTTTCTGTCTGTCTGTCTGTCTGTCTGTCTCTCTCTCTCTCTGCATCTTTCTTTCTTTGCCGTTTTACTTTGTCTCTGTCTTTCTTTTCCTCTTACTCTATTGCTAAGTCTCTGTTTATCGTTCTCCATCTTCATTTCTCTGTCCGTCTCGTTCTGTCCGTCTCGCTCTCTTGTCCGCTCTCTCGCTCTTCATTTACTCTCATTCCATTTTACTCTAGCACGCAGGCCAAGTCTTTTCTCGTTCCCTTAGTCGCTCAGTCTTTGATTTAAATGCTTTTGCATTATGACAGATCCGAGCTTTCTCCCGATCTCTCTACGTATTCTAATGCCTAGTAGTTGTGTCGTTTCTCACTTGCATCAGTGCGAGTGTTTGTCTTGCATTCCCATCCAAGTAAAAGCAAATTACTCAAATTGAAAATATTTATAAAATTGGGCTTTTTGTGGGTATACTGCCAAACTGGCGATGAAATTCGACTGCCTGAGCGCTGAAATGAAGGGGCTACGGAGACCTTTGCCAACACCTCCTCGTGGTGGTCTCTGGGCATGCAGTTTTACCAGTAGGTTGACTGCATGGCGAAGATTGGCAGCGGCACGTCATTGTTCTTTTTCTATCGTCAGTGTACCTTACAATCTCATTGGTAAGCTAGTTCTTATTCCACTTTTCTTAGTTAAGGAAAACAGTAGGGGGAACTGGTCACATGTTACTTTTTTGGCCAAATTGTCGTGAAATTTTTATTGGAAGTGACATATATAATTAGCAGTAAAAAATAACTGATAATTTAGGTTACACGCAAAATTACCTTAAAGCGTTCCAAACAGGACTACCAATATCTGGCTGCATGTTTTAATTCTTCTCCTACTTCAAGTTTTCACTGACTACATCTTTCGATGCTCCATCCGATCACCAGTATATATTAGTCATTATTTCATTATCGTTCACGTCGTTGTTATTTATACTAAAAGAGTTCACGGACTCATCGAAGACCCCGCCGCCAGAAGACTCTCTAACTTGTGGGTCACTTTCACCCATATATAGGCGTAGTTTGTGAGGGGTACGAGAGGTACTCGTGCCTTACTTTTTAGACTGGGAGTGCCGTACCTCGCAATTTTTTAGCAATGCCAATCAATATTTTATTATTGTGCCTTCCCAGAGATCGCAGTGGGGGGACGGTACCGTCCAGTCCAAAACTTGGTGGATGGGTATCCCTACAAGGGATACCCATGCGGCCATGCCCCACAAATTACCCCCATGTATATGTGAAGAATTGAATAACAATCATTGCGGAACCTATGTAAAGCCAATGACATTGGTAGGAATTGGCAAAAGTAACGGGCGTAAGATCCGATGCCAGTTATCATTATATACATGTATATATAACTCTCTAAAAAATCTATCACTACACTCGTACCCCGCAGTGACCATGGTAACGACAAGAATTTAATTCTGGACCATTGCATTTTACGACATCCGCTCCGAGATTTCGGCTACGACGTTGGTCTTTTTATGACGAAGGATTTTCGTGGATGGTTGACGAGATTTGAAAGGGTCGAAAGTTGAACGATCGATATACTCGCCAATAACTGTAATTACATGGCTCTCTCTGCCTTCGTGTAGCCTACGTATGTTTGTCTGCGTGTGTATATGTGGATCGATAGATGGCTGTGTATTTGTCTGGCTCTCTATCTCTGTCTACCTCAGTCTGTCTTCGATGGTCCGTCCAATCTAATCTGGGACTTACAACAGCGTAACTATTTCTATACCTGACTGCACCAATCGATCGACGCTTCTCAACAATTCCATCTGTTATTCAGAAGCACAAACGTAAGGATTGGCTTTCTGATTTAATGAAAAGGATTGGACGAACGAATAACCGAAGACAGTGGGAGCTGCGTACGGTTTAAACTATGAATACATCTGCCTAGCTAATGAGTACAACTGTAAGTCATGCAGGCCAGCTCATTGACATGAGAATCATTGCTAATTAATACAGGCATTTCGTTAACGCGTCAACTGACGTTCAGTCTGAACTATTTGCCCTTTGGAATGAGCTTTCTCCGTTCGTTCGTTCTTCTATTCTCTCAATTAACGTCTCTTCCTCTTTTATCTTTCTTAAAACTTGCTTTTTCTCTCTGGGTATCTTGCACTGGGAGCGCTTCTGAATGGCTCTCTCGCTAGAAGCGCTTTATAAATGCCCCAATACAACACAATGCAATACTTGCTCTTACTGTCAGTGCACCTACCTCTGTCCTTTTCTGTCATTCTGTCTGTGTGTCCGTCTGTCTGTCTGTCTACGTTCTTCCGTCTGACTACGTCTATCCGTCTGCCTGTCCGTCCGCTTGTCCATCCGTGCGTCTGTCTGTGTCTGGCTGTGTCTGTTTGTCTGTCTAGAGCTCGGACTCGACCGTGGCCGAAGTTCTTCTCGCCGAGGTTCTTCTCGTCGCCATGACAACCCCGATCTTCGTACCCGGATGATAGGTCTCCAAGGTCATCAGCGACCTTTGCGACCTTGCCCTACCCCCTCCAACCCCGTCTCCTCTACCGCCCTCCCAGCCACGTCGACGGAGACAGAGAAGCCTCTCGAAGCGTCGACGGAAGTTCTGGCTGAACGCGGCGTAGAGGACAGGATTAGCGGCTGAGTTGGCATACGACAGCGTCATGAGGAACACCAAGAACGACCAGTTGACTCGAAAGGGAGTGGCCGCCACGAAGTTATAGAAGAGGGGCAGCTGAGCCGGAGCGTAGCTGACGAAGTAGACAACGACGCTGGCGATCAGCACCTTGCGCGTCCTTATGGTCTCCGAGTCCTTTACACTTCCGCCGTCGGCGACCCTCAACTTCCGGTGTAGATCGGCAGTACCAATGAAGAGGCTTCGACCGATGATGCAGTAGAGAACGACCTTAAATGCAGACAGACAGAACTGTTCTCTGAGCGCAATTCGTGTAAAACTATCTTAAAATGTGTGTGGGGGGAGGGTACGGTACCCCTCAGTCCAAAAAGTTGGGGGTACGGGTTCCCCTCGTAGGCCTCCCCCACAAATTACGCCAATGTGTTTTAGTACAAACGTCACCAAATTTGAATTTGCCGTTATTTGCAACTTTCCTTTTTTGCATTTTCCCGATCAATCATTCGATATATCATTTTCAGATTTTCAGACTTTCGTAGGCTTCTGAAACTTTATAGGCCCTAGGCACAGGGCCTACTGTGCCTAGTGGATAAAACGGCCCGGAGTCTCAGACCTTGGGATTCGTCCTTTGGCAGCTGATATGCTGAAGAGCGGGCTTGCGCTACGAAGCGCTGATGAATAAGTTGATCTCCCAAAGACAGTTCTTGTGCATCGCTGAGAAATTCGGACGGGTTTTATTTTATATTTACATTAACAACTACACTAGATTCACAATTACACTTACATTTTGCACAGTTATATTTATGCGTCTGCATTTACATTTTAAATATTTTAAATCTTTTGTGATTTATTATATATATACAACAAATACATTGATGCAATTTTAATATGCATTTACCTGGACGACGACCGGAAGTAGAAAGAAGACGGTGAACTCGGACGCCTTAAAGACGGCGTTTCCGGTCACGTGGTCGCCTGGAAAGTGGATGAGACAGAGGGTTACTGGAACGGAGGGTGCGGGGCGCCGGAGGGTGTTGAAGATCATCGTCGGCAGGGCGCAGAGGGTCGACAGAGGCCAGATGAAGCCGATGGCGACAAGGGTGTGACGGCGACTGCAGACGATGTGAGCCTGGATTGGATGGACGGTCGCTATGTACCTGCAGTTCAGCGTAACGCAATGTTAATATAAACGTAAACTTTAGTGTAATGCTAATGTAAACTGTAATGTAAACGTAAACTGTAGTGTAATGCGAATGTAAACTGTTACGTAACATTGATCGTATTCGTAAACCGTAATGTAATGCGAGATTAACGTAAAACGTAATGTGATGTAAACTGAAATACGGCGAAATTCACCGATCTACCGGTTGACCGACCGACTAGGGGGCCGTCCATATATTACGTACGCAAAAATTCGGGAAAATTGGACCCCCTCCCCCCCTGTCCGCAAGCGTACTTTCTTCCCCACCCCCCCCTGCGTACGTACGCTTGACGCACACTCCCCCCCCAGTGTTGGGTATGAGTTAACTCATATGAGTTTAAACTCACGAGTTAACTCACTTACTGGGATTTATGAGTTTGAGTTAACTCACCTTAAAGAGTGTGAGTTATGAGTTTGAGTTAACTCATATTTTCTGTGAGTTTGAGTTGTAACTGTCAATTATTTTAAACTCAACTCACTCTTCGGCACTCGGCACATATTATGTTGAAACAAGCCTTTTTATATCTTCGGCTTTCCAAACTGGTGAGTGGTGACGGCAGGGAGGGTCGTAAACACTGCTAGCGGACAGTATTTAAGCACTGCATATTTTGTTTATTGTGAACAGTTAAGAACAACATGGCTGAAGTACCGTGTATTCTTGATGGAAAATATTTTTCTGTTACAAGTAGGCGTGATGGAAAAATTGTTGCTCGATTAGAACGTGCTAGTATGAAACGTGTGAGTTTATGAGTTAACTCATTTAACAACTGTTTATATTTTTATGACTCTTTTTGGGAATATTTTTTCTCGTAGACCCCCTTGTGAGATTTGGTCAACTTTGACAGCCTATATCCATAGGCGTAATTTGTGGGGGGTACGAGGGGTACCCGTACCCCCCACTTTTTGGACTGGGGGGTACTGTACCCCCCACTTTTTAAACAATGTCAATGAATATTTTTGTTATTGTGCCTTCCCAGAGAATGCAGTCTCCGCCAAAGTGTGAAAGTACTTAGATACACATGTAAACCGAGAGCCAAAATTAATGAGAATACTGACAGGGAATATGTTCAAAATGGCCACCATGCGAAAAGCGAAAGTGGAGAAGAAATTGGTACCCCCCACTTTTTAGACCAAAGTATTGGTACCCCCCACTTTTTAGACTAAAGTTACGCCTCTGCCTATATCCAAAAGATGTGAATAAGTAATCAAGTCAAACTTTGCTAAGTAATTGACAGCCACATAGACAGTATACATACAAAAATTGAAAGCATTGTGCCTGGTACATACGGAGATACTGATCGCTGAATAGCAAAATTTAAATATAAAATGAATATTAAGGCACCTTTGGCATTTAATATAGCTGAAATTATAGGGCACACCATAATAATTATTACATATTTGTAATCTATGCAAGAAACTGTATTTGTGAAAATAAAATCATCTAATTTGGTCAAACAGTTCTGGAGATATAAATTCTCAAAAAGTAGAGATCTCTAAGTTTCGCGAAATGCCTTTGGGGTGTGGGGTCATGAAATCCACGATATCTTGGAAAGTAATTCAAATATTACACAAAGATTTTGGGCTTTTCCATCCAATACATCCTGCAACATGTGGTTAAAATTTCAGCCCATTCGGAGATGGTCGAGTGGGAACATTCTTCAGAATTGGTTGAGTTGAGCTGGAACTGCCCCATGCTAAATTTTATGGAAAAAAATTTCGTTTCTCAGAGTGTGGCTATATCAGGCGTTAATCTACATTAATTTTTGATTCCAAATATGAAACTTTTTGCTTGTACGTCCAAAATGAACAATGTTACGCTAACAGAAGGAAGTATTATATTACATTTTGATTTTGTGTCTCGGAGAAAGAATATCACAATCTTTGACTCTTTTTCTGGATTACATACTTCCGGTGACGTCATGTCAAATTATATAGCTGTGGTATAGTACGACGGGCTAATAAAGCCAGGACGAAGCAAAATTAAAGGTGTTTCGTAGTAGCTTTTTACTTATTTTTAAAGGTTATTGTTGCTGTTGTTGAGGTAGGATTAGAACTACATTTTGTCAAAGTCGATTTGTATGATTAGAATGCGCGAATCGCGTTGATGACAAATGCGTAGAATAAAAAGAAAAATGAGTAAAAGCGAGAGGCTTTTACGCTCACCAGGCGGCACGATTTGTATCGTGCGTCGAATGCACAGATTTATGTTGGTGTCGATTTGATATTTTAAAAATGTTGAAATTGTAAAACTTAGCCTTTGCCGTATCATATCAACAACGTGGTCTAGTACAAAAACATATTTGCTTTGAAATTTAACTGTGTTTCGGAAAAGTTTTGATTGCATAAACAGGTAACGTAAAAATATTTTTTATAAATCGTCAATACTGTTCGACGAAATGATAGCGCCCCCTTTTGAAAAATTGGAATACGAATAAGAAAAAGGACTTAGAAACGAAACGGCGGTACAAAAGATTTAATAATCCATGAATTCTTCTGCAAAACAAGTTTTTTGCAGTTTTTATATATGTCAAATATATCTATACTTCTGTAAAACCCCATTATAAAATGCCTATGAAGCCAACTTACAGATAATTATGAGAGTTGTGTGTAGGTTTGCAGCTTGGCACAGACTGCAATTATTGTATGCAGTTATGAACAAATGTGGTTTGAGTCTGACTAGTTACCATTTGCCAACCCTACTTAAACTCAGTTGGAAATGTTTACAGGCAGTATTTACCTACATCTTGAAATCAATTCTCTGACAATGCGTCTGCTACGTGAACGCAAAAAGATTGCGCCGAGGAAGGAAATTACAGAAGCCCATTTTGATACAAAATGGACATTGCCAGAAAAGAAGAAACTACTGATTGCATTACGAAAGTAAGTTCTAACTGACTTGTTCCTATTATAACATATATGTAGTCTTGAGTCTTTTGTAATCGGTGTATTTTGTTGTATTTTTATATATGTATGAAAACTAGGGGTCAGCCGGAAATCGCCTCGGACATTTGCCTCGGCCGAATATCCCGTTTTTTGGCACTATTCGGAAGTATTCGCCTCGGCAAATACTGTACACACAAATAGTTGCTTGTCTGCCTCACATGCCGGAATTTGTAGGTTCATTATATCAGCTTTGAGCTTCATCTAGCATATTCATTTTGAAGAAGAAAAGTACAAAAAAAACACCAACGTGGGAAGTCCACAACGGAAGTCAAGTCCATTTAATTGATTATTTATTTCTACAATTCAAAATGTATTTGTCAGTTATTACAAGTACAGGAATTTATTTTGATAATTTGTTATTACATGAAAATGTGAAGCTTCGCACATGGAACAAATGGTACTCGGTTCGTACCCGGATCCGGCAAATAGTACATCCAAATACTCGGATTCGGTACTCGGTGGAAAATGTCTACCCGGCTGACCCCTAATGAAAACTGAGTGAAACCAAAATCCAGAGAGACAGCAATTAACATCAGTGTCCAAGAGAACCCATTGAACAAGTAGATCAGTTATTCTATCTCAGAGGTCTGATAGTCGCAGCCAGAAAGACATACAAAGTAGAATCCATGTCACAAACATTAATTTAAAAAAATGACCACGGTATGGAGAAGCAGGGAAATAGCAAATAAATCGGAGATAAACCAATTTTCATATATGGAGGAATGAGGTATCTACTCAAGAAATGAATCCCTACTATATAGTAATTACTTGGCTATGGAAAATTGTGGAAATCTCTATCCTGCAAACAATAATTAGCAATGATAAAATAAGATATGAAGACAACTCTCTGTACCGAAGCCAAGCAGAGAAAACTGATGGTTTGGTAATGTGGAAAGAATGGCAGTTGATCGATCCAACACAGAGGATTCGATCATTCATTCATTCCTTCAGAGCATTTATATAGCGCCCCTTCAAGATACCTACTCAAAGGTGGTCATAGCTTAGCACTCGTAAAAGATAATAGTTTTGCTTAAATTCATTATTACTTTAATTTATTAATTTTTTTGCCCCAAGGTACATATGATCCCTTGGGGACTTAAATATTAATTAAAATAAGCAAATAATCTGGAACGGCCTCTATTCCTATTCCTCTATTCCGTATAATTAGTTAATTTATCTTAATTAATTCATTTCTTCTGACAGACTGAAGCCTGAAAATTTGGATCAGATACGTTCCGAGTATCTTCCACATCGAACAGAAAAAGAGGTAAACAACTGCTACTGGTGTGACTTTAGTTTTTAATGTTCTTGCAATGGTTACTATATTGTTTCCTTCTTGCAAATGAATGGTACTTTAGCAGGCAAATTATGAAGACAGTGTCTCGAAGCCGTGCCAGTGTTTGGAATAATGAGGTTGTATTCTGGAGCTAATTAATTTTTATGACCCATATTCTTGATCTAAGTTAGCAGAACCCATGTTTTTTTAAAGAATGGTAAGGGGCCTTCAGTGTATTTATAATGGGATTCCCAAGCATTACCCACCGCAGCCTAGCTTCTTGTTTCTGTGATCTGTCGGATTTGATCTGGCTTCTCCAAGGGATTATGATTTTCAGTTGTGATTTCAGTTGATTAATGCCTTGGAAATTATGATAACGGTGCTACGGATGCCATTAGATGAGATTAGATTAAATTATATGTCGTTACGTTTGGTGCCTTTTAAAGAATTTTGATTTGCCATTTTAGTTGATAACATTTCTGCTTTTAGATTTTCTGGTTCATAGAACGAATGAAGAGCAGAGTAAATCGTACGTTGATTTTTCTGTATTATTTATTTATTGGAGGCGCTTATTATGCGCACAAAAGTCAGTAGATCGAAATCTGAGATGTAGTAATGGCATTTCCTAGCAGTAGTAATGGCATTTCCTGTGGGAATTTTTCTGCTTTTGACCATTGAGTCCTGGGTTCTAGTCTTGCCTGTGTTGTGCAAAAAGTAATTTTATGTGGTGTGTGAGAAAAGTTGTTGGACTGAAGTCCCGCTGGGTGCCATTCACCAGAACCACATCGTTCTTTTTTGAGGCTTTTAGTATTTTATTTATTTATGTAATTTAATTGAAGCACTTATTATGTATGCAGTGTCGGTAAGTCTCATCTAGACCTGAATGTAGATGTGTGACTGATTACCTTCACTTATTTTACTTTACCTTAATACCTTATCTGATTGTACCTTACCTTATAGTACTCTACATTATATTACCTTACCTTATTTTATCTTACCTTTCGTTCATTCATTCATTCATTCATTCATTTGAGCACTTATTTGACCTTGTGTTATTTTTAGTTTACCTTACCTTATTTAACCTTACCTTTTTTACCCGACCTTGTTTTCCCTTGTATCTTATGATATTTAAAGTTTAGCTGTTTGTTTAATGTTTGTAAACTGGTGTATACATTAATATATAATATTTCTTTATTTCAGGCAAACCAAATACTTCAAGGCCTAGGGTTCCCATTGAGGTATGGTTTGAAAAGAATTTTAAAACAGTTTATGCACTTGGTGCTTTGTTTATCGTCGTTCAAGAACATGGTGCAGTGTAAACACAATAAAACAAAGTTGATAATCTTGATTCACTTTGTAAAAGGGCTGTTGTCACTGGCTGGCAGAATGGGTTAACAGTGTGAAAAATACTGATTATCTTACTATTTTTTAAAACTCAGTTGTATAGAAATAGTCGCAATGCTGCATTTGAATACAAGGAACATTGCTTATCATTAAAATAAAGAAATAACTGGAAGAAAATAAATGAAATTAAGGCCAATTGCCCTTGTCTTTTAGTAAGGGTGCCTTGCTCGGAAAGAGGTTGGGTCTGGTCTAACCAATAAGGAAGAGACAATGTGAACTCGCCATATAAAGAGGATGTATTTTAAGCCTAATTCTTTTAAAACATTTTTTACAGCTGTGGGAGAATGTCGCAGAGGAGCTGACTGGTCACGACATGGATTTTTCGTACACATTATCAGAGGTGATTTTTTTATCCAGCTGTTTTATGCCTGTAAGCGACTTTGGCAGCTTGTCGAGAGTAGTTTTCTACTTACTACTTTAATATTTATTGCTTAGTTGTTTACATTTCAATTTAAAGGTAACAACAGTGGTTGTCATGTGTTGTTTTTAATTTTGAGAGTGCTTTGTTTATCGTAGTTCAAGAACATGGTGCAGTGTAAGCTTTCTTCCTGACCTACTGGATTTCAACCAGATTTCTCCAACAGATTATGATTGTGGACTGTGGTTTCACTTTGATTGCAACGATTGATTGATGCCTTAATCCTTGGATTTCTTGGATTAGATCATTTCATCGCTTTGATGCTTTCCTTTAGAAGTCCTCTACTTGGATTAATTTAGGTTGTATTATGTATTTGTATCTGTGCCTGTATGTATTTTTGTTTGTATGCATGCATGTATAATTGTGTATAGGTATGTATGAATGAATGCTTTTGTTTGTATATATATGTACATATATATGTGTGGACGTGTGTTTAAGTTTATATATATATATACATATATATATATATATATATATATATATATATATATATATATATAATTATATGTGTGTGTATGTATGTATGTATATTGTATACTGCATCTTTTGTACCTTGCAAAAGTTGTTGAAACGTTATTTAAAAGGTGCTAAATGAATTACTATAAGGAAGGTGCTGTAGAGCTGAAGACTTATTTAGAATGTGCTCTTTAAACAATTGTAAGAAAAGTTCTGTGCTTGATCATTTTTTTCCATATTGTATGCTTTAGGTTTTCCAGAAGATTGCAGATGAGGAAGAGCACTTTCCAAAGAACCTTCAGGAGAACCCCGACTGGAAGATGATCTACCTCTACCTCGTTGCACTACTCAAGGGTGATGAACCTCCAGAAGTTGGGCAGATTGGTTAGTAGAGAATAATGATAATAAATAATGACAATAAAATGCCTTTCCATCTGTGTCGAATGCTATGCATGTAATGTCATTGCTTTCAGACGCTCCTTTCCAGATAGCCCCAAAACCGATTTGGCTCCTGATTTTTCAGAGATAGGAGTGCATGAGAGACTAATGGTTAGTGTGCTGGACTGCCAACCGATAGGTCAGGTGTTCAAATCCCGACCAGGGCAGAAATTTGTTTTGAGAGTTCTGTTCCACCGGCACCCCCTTGTCAACTCAGCTATAATGAGTACACTCGCCGCGCATTGTCGGTGGAAAGATCAGACAGTGAGGGAGAGGACAGGCCACCCGCCTTCATATGCCGAGGCTAAGAAAATGAAGCTGCTAACACTTCACACCCATGGCTTTCTTAGGCTAGCTTAAGGGACTGCTCTTATTTTCAGAGATCTGCTTCCTACATGTACTCTTAACCTAGTTTTTATTTCTGAGTTATTATTCTTACCTTGGTGGAAAAATAACAAAGATAATTATAACATTAAATTAATTATTAGCCAGATCCGTCCAGCACTTCATTGCACTTGTTTTCCACAACTCCATTTCTGTCAAGTGTAACATTGACAGAACTAGGTGTCCATAGATCTTGTACTCTTGCAGAATTGTTTTAACAGGTTCAAAGGTTAGAACGTTATAATTATTATACGCCCTGGGTTTGAATATTAGATTTATATGCTTTGGGTTAGACTTTAGAATTATTTTTATACACCTTGAGTTGGAACAGTAGAATTATTTATACACCCTGGGTTAGAACATTAGAATTATTTTTACATATTGGGTTAGAACATTAGATTAGAATGTTAGAATTATTTATACACATTGTGTTAGAAGATTACAATTATTTATACACCTTGGTTAGAACATTATAATTATTTGTACACCTTGGGTTAGAACATTAGAATTTATAGTAGATAACATAATACATGTAACCATTTTAATAATTATGATTATGAAACTTACTTTACAAACATTTGCAGTGGATAATTTCATTATGAAAGATTTACATTACAAACATTTAAAGTCAATGATTTTATTAGCTTATTAACGGTGCAATCCTTTCTCGTTCTTTCTAGAAGCTGCTGTGTTGCTCGATCTGACAGAAGCATTGGCTAAACACTTGAAATCACTGGATACAACTGATCAGCGCTCGATCATGATCAAAAAGTATGAATTGCTCGCTGCTCGTGTCAATGCTCGGAGCAGTGAAGAAGTATTGGATCTGACAAGAAAAGCACTTGAAGAAGGTTAGAATTTTCCTTTTGTAGTGTCTGTAAAGGCTGGATTTTCTTATAAATAATGTAGTCTTGTATATAATATGGCTTGTGGAAAGGACTGTGATTGCAAGTAATTTCTTCATATTTTGAAACCATGACTTGTTGATGCTTTTGAAATTTAACTGTTGAATATCTGTGAAATTTTGGCAGCTAGATGAAACTTACATTTATAACAAGTAGTTTTATAATGAGGTCTAATATTCCAAAGCTGAATGGAATTTGGGACCTGTACCCTGGACTGTGGTAGATCAAAATTCATTGAAGCATTCTGAAATAGTTGCTGAATAGGTTCTTGGGGGGCATGTCCTTAGCATGCAATGACTTTACCTTTTATAAGAACCTCAAGACTTTCCTTTTTGACCGGGCTTTGGTCGGGAGCACCTCTGAGTAGTCGCCTTGAAGTGGCGCTATATAAATTTCGTTGATTGATTGATTGATTGACTTACTACAGTTCCGGCCTTAGACGCATGCGAACCATCCGGTCGCACGGGGCCCACAACTTAGGGATCCCAAAAATGTAACAGAAAATTAACATGAATGTATTATGGTTTTGATTAAATCTTCTCCTTTTGTCAATAAAATACAAGTCAACGTCCTCTGTATCCCAGAATTCTCGTGTATTGTTAAATTTTACTTGTTTTATTTGTTAGCAATCTACTAAAATAAAATGATTAGCAATGAAAAACAATTTGACTTGTGTCATCGAGGCCCGTACAGTATACCCTGCATGGGGCCCGAAATATCCTAAGGCCGGCACTGCTTGCTATCTTGTCATCGAATAGATGTACCACATAAACAGACTAAAACTAATGTATTAGATTAATATGTACTTGGTTTTAGAAATGACATTAACAATACACCTAAGTTTTTAATATTCTTTAAGGATCATTCTTATCTCGGGTTAAAAACTAAAGAGCTTGTACGGTTTTTGGCTTTTAGATCCTCTTGCACTCAATGATGACCAAGAAATCCAGCCTGGTACAAGTAGCAGAAAGACACCATCTACACTCAACCCTAAAAAAACCACTGAGGGATCAACGCCACAGCAGACGACTCAAGCCGCGTCCAATCAGAACGAGACTGCATCAGTCACACCGGCCAATCAGAACAAGACAACTAAAGCGGTCAGCACAGGCCTGCGGGTTTTGGGAGCGCGTTCTAAACGAGGTCGCAAAAAGCCAGTGGAAATTCCTCTGGTCATTACTGATCTCCAGAAAACCTCACTTTACAGCATCAATCCATTCTGTATCCCGATACGCTACCTCAATCCGAAGGTAAAACCGCCAACTTCGGCGAAAGAGGCCGTCTCCACATCAACATCTGCTGCACCAACACCATCTGATGACCAAGTGTAACATCACATCAGTACTGCTTAGCACAAAAATAATCAGGCAGTTACGTAGTCTCGGTAGTGTCCACAGGAATTTTGCCATTCCACTGTTCAACTTCGTTTCCTGCGATTTTTAGAACCAAGAGCAAGTTCACCTTTGCAATCCGATACCACTCTTATGTCTCTTGGAAAATACCAATCTGGCGGTTACGTTGAACTTGGAAAAATCTTGAGTTTGTTCCTTGAAACTGAAATGATCAGTTAGGAAAAATACTGGTGTTTTGTTTTGACTACTTTTATCTTTGACATGGGCAGTCTACGAATTCACCCACTGTAGCTGCTCTTGGTTTCAAGAGGAAATATACTGAAACGAGAATTTAGTGTTGCTTTGTTAGAAGTTAAACAGACAATCGCAGTTGGTTTGTTGTTCAAATGAATTTAAGAGTTTGATTGTTATTATTTTCTTCACTAGAGTTTAATGGTTTTTTAATTTCTACAAAACTCGTGATGGCAAACTTTGTGTTCCTCAGATTCGTACCAAAAGTTTTATTGGCATTGTCATTTCATTTTCCATTGCTGGAAACGATGAGCTGCATTGGTTTCCCAGTCACTTTTAGTACACTCTCGTCGTTACACCAGCATTAAGATCCGATATGTTTTGTGCATTCCAGGTTTTTTCCCAATTTGTCCCTCTGTGCCTCAAGTCTAGAATATTTAGCCTCTGTAAATAACTAAAATCTGGAAATTCTAATCTTCTATAAAGAATAAAGCTCTCATTTCGCTAGAGACACATAGGAGATGCCCTTGGGTCTGTACTGGTGAATCTCAAGGTCCAGAATGCATCACAGGACTTGCCGGTTGTTTTCCAGCATACACCAGCACTAAATTCTGTTTAGCAAGAGGCTATGTCTATGCAAACAATTTGTCCACGGTTGTTGCACAGAATCCAATTGGCAGGCAAAAATCTGCAACCTTTTAATTACCAAGACAGCACACTTAACGAACAGACCTCTTAAACATAAATCTTTTTCTGACCAGTTCCTTCAATTGTTAACTTCTGACTGCTAATGGAATGGTCTTCATCAGATTATAGACTATTGCTTACTAGCAGGGATCGGTTGGGACCGGAACGGCGTTCCGGTTCTTTTTTGACAACCTGTATGTTTTAGACAGGATTCACAGGAACATTTCTAGATTAACCTGGCGTCTGACGCTGGCGTTCCGGTTCTTTTTTGCTTAGGACGGGATCCCTGCTTACTAGCACACCCATACGGGTACCATGATGAGCAAATATTTATGGACATGCTGATGTGAACAGATCGAAAATAAAGGAACCTTAATTTCCACCAGTCACGTGATTTCCGGGTGAACAGACCATATCTGAGCGATTGCCCTAATTACTATGCACAGTTGCCTGATTATGGAAATGGCAGTAGTTTCCAGTGTTCAACGTCAACCTTACCTTATGTTACAAACTTGGTATGATTACGTGGTACAACAAAAAACACGATATCCTGATTACCGATAAATGTGACAAGTAATATTTAACATTTGTTCCCAAAATGTCGTAAATGTTACATTACGTCGTGTAAAAAATCAACTTGCAAGACAAGACAGTTTACTCAATACTAAGGACAGCAAAAACAGAACCTTGTATCTCAGTGCACAGTACCAGTACCAAAGCACAAAACAATTTCATAGAGTATTAACATAACACAAACTTGTTGAACAGAGAACTGGAACAATAAAATGCAATTAAAGACCTTTTAAAATTTCAGTTGTTAACATTTGTTAACACTTAAACTGGCATTGAAGAGCACCGTTGAACGTGACCCCAGATCTTCTGACAGTTTCAATCATTACCATTTTGAAAACTTACTACTTGGCATTAAAGAAAATCTTAGAATATTAGTATTGAAGAACATCTCTGGACAGTTTGTGGTTAACAAAACGAACACGTTGGTCAGATCCAAAGTGTTTAAACAGATTGTAAGCAAATTCCAGATATTTTGTTTATGTTGGTCAAATAAATCCATTCCATATGGAATGTGCAACAAACACAGGCAACAGTTTACTGACCAACCGATCAGTATTCATTTAGTGGCAGAGCAGCAGATTCTTATGCTTATGCCTTTGACTTCTTAAGATTGCACTAACAGATATTATGTATTACGTCCTTGACTTTGTTAGACTCCACCAGCAGATTCTTATGTAAATATGCCTCTGACTTCTCATTCCTCCAGTATATTCTTTTGCATACGTCTTTGACTTCTCGACTCCACCAGTAGATTCTTATGCAACTCGGAGGACTATAGCTGAAAGAGGTTTGTACTAAATGAAGCTCCGACGACTTATTTAAGATGTGTGCATGTGACCTCGGCCAAGTTAAGGACCACTTGTCACGAATTGACTTTGTAACCATTTTCTATGACACGATACCTTCAGCCTTGACATTTCAGCACTTGGTCCAATATTTATTCCCATTTTGTAAGTAAGATATCAGTTGTTGAGAAACTGCATTTTTCAAATTCAAATTGTCCTGAGCAACAGAATTTGGTCTAGCAGGACATGGGAAGGAATGAAAGTCATAGCAAATCCGCCCATGGTTCGTGGAATACAAAACCAGATTTCTACATATTCTTGATCAAAATATTCAATCCCACTAATAACAGTTGTAATCAATGATATTACCTTTGTAATCTACTACAGCTACATACGTTGACATGTACCGAGTTAATTTCCATCGAAGTGTTTATGTATACATCTGACGCCCATAAAAACTAATTTTGAGATTCTACGAAACAAGTTTGACCATGGTAAAAGAAATGATGGTCAGAAAACATATTTCTCTGAGCAGGAACTAATTTTAGTGAGAATTTCTGCACCGGTAGAAACCAAAAATCCCACGCAATGAGCATCGGCGGTAGATGAAGGCTTTCATGTGTAGCCACCGAGAATGGTCAGCTTGTTCTTGTTGTATATTTTGTACATATCCGAGAGATCAGCATTCCCATCAAGCACCTGCAACAAAAAGACCATGTCTCACCACTTTCATATGCATTTAACACACCTGCAAGGACAATTAAATTCAGTAAGTGACTCACAGTAGATTTTATGGGAGGCGTTCATCTACTTTTCTTACGTCTTTGAGCCACCAATGGAAATGTCCGAGTGTCCTGGACACCAGGTCAGTACACTGCAGAACTTGCTATTTACTTCCCAGCTTATAACTTTATCAAATTAAACTGCTTGGTGATAAAGTCACCCGTGCAAAAAATGCTTGCCCTCAGCAGGCTCAAACCCAGTTAGGTCACAGGCCCAGCAGTGTGGTCCTGCTACGAGTCCCACAAAAGGGACTGTTTGGGTTGAACATAATAAGCAGCACATTAGAATTTCTTGAAATTCTATTTTAGATTCTTTCAACTAACAATATTATCCAGATTTACTTGCACGGTATTTATTATTCGCCACTATCTAACAACCCAGTATCAATTGATAGCACTTAGGAATTGTGAGTGAAAGACTTGCTCAAGGTGCCCACACAGTTAACACTCTGCGTCAAAAGGCTACCGCATCCCAATTATAAGTATGTAATAAACAGCCAAATAAAGTAACCTACAAGAACTGGTGCAGGAAGTTTACGATTCTTTTGGACGAAGAGATCTTCATGAAGCGTGTGAAGAGTTTGAATGTATTCCTAAAACAAGCAGCACAGCAATTCTTACAATCATGCCATTCCCTAAATTGTAATTTTTACTGCAATACATCTGTCTATATACACGAATGTATCTGGATGAAGCCTTTAGAAAAATCCTGTGGCAAATGCTGCAGTATATAATGCCCTATTAGGTCATCCGTAGAAGATGTGTGCAAAAGCTGACCTACTTTAACTCCTGTGTCCATTTGTTCACAATTAGACCCCTACTCCTTTACGGACGTCTGCACTCAACTAAATACCAAGGCTTAGATCTGTCTGCCATCTGACTGAAGTTGGTGTTTAATGCACAGTCTGTGCTGCTGTTATTTTTTAAGCAGTCCCTAAAGCTAGCCCTGAGGCAGCCATGGGTATGAAGTGTTGGCGACTTCATTTCTCAGCCTTGGCATATGAAGGCTGGTGGCCAGTGCTCTCCCTTGCCGTCTCGTCTTCCCACCCACAGTGTACTGTCAATGTACTCATCATAGCTTAGATGGCTAGAGGGCACAGGTGGAACAGAAATCTCGAACCAAATTTCTGCCCTGGAAGAGATTTGAACCCCTAACCACTACACTATCGAGCACCCCTTTTTTGTATGACCTACCAATTTAGATGTGAAGGTCACTATATTCATTTATTATCTGATCTCACTGGGTGACACACCACAACCAGGTACAATAAAAAGGTATACTGTTAAGTCTTTGGCAAAATCAATATGTCTTCTGGATATTGATCTGATTTTGAAGTTGTCTAAGATGAAAACAAGTTATGCAACAATTCAAGTCATGTTTCACCAATATTTATGAACTCTTTCTATTTTTCCATTTTGTACAAATATTACAACAATTAATAATTATAAATTAATTAACATATGTTAATCTAATTTTACATTGTGCTGATAGTGATTACCATGGATATAGGATTTTCCTCTACTCTTGAACGCTTTCGTATCCGTTCAAGACAAATCTCTGGTGAAACTCGCAGATAAACTGATCACAAAGCACAAACACTTAAACTCAGCAAGTTTAAACAAACCACCAAAACCGAATTCTTTAACCCTACACAACCAAACCCTAAATGCTAAACACAATTTAGACTCTGCTCATGGGCACCTGCACATAGGGGCAAGATAGGGCCCTTGCCCCATTTGGAATTCACTACTTCTATGAGATTTATCCCACATCAAGTTGCAATAATTTCTGTGAGTTCTCATGAATCTACTTCTGTTAACAGACTGCTAAAATACTTAATACATCTAGCATAATAAAAGACCGTTTTAAAGTGGTTCAGAACGAAAGTCGGTTTTAAAGTGGTTAAGAAAAAGTCGGTTTTAAAGTGGTTCAGAAAAAGATGGTTTTAAAGTGGTTCAGAAAAAAGTCGGTTTTAAAGTGGTTCAGAACAAAAGATGTTTTTAAAGTGGTTCAGAGCAAAAGAAAAAAAATGAAATCAAACAGAATGGCTTTCAAGCGCTTATGGAAAAGAGGAAAAGAAAGACCACGAAGCTCATGTTGCGGATTGCTAAACAACCTATTCCAGAAAGACGTAAAAACCGTAAAATCCAGTAAGAGCTTACCAAATAAGTCAATTTTTGCATCCTTGAATGACGACTCAATGTAGTCAAAATACTCGTTCAGAATTATGAACTCCAAGTCTGTCAGCCATCGACTTGGAAAAGAAACACAAACGCAGACTGACAGTGAATTGAACCCCTAATCTCTGAGCTGACATTCCAACATGCTAACCACTAGACTACCATGCATCCATTTCACTAACGAAAACATCAGTTAACACTTTAATGACAAGTGTGTATTAAAATGTATGGAAAACTAATCTCTCTCTTATTAATTTTATTTTATTTATTTATTCAGGATATTTCTATAGCGCCTCTCGAAGTCTACTACTACTCAGAGGCGCTCCCGACTACAGCATTTGATACTGTGTCGGAGTTTTCACGCCGAAGCGCCACGAGCAATCGTGAGTGAAGGACTTGCCCAAGGTCCGTACGCAGCGGCTAGAGTGGGATTCGAACCTGCAACCCTCCGGTCACAAGGCGCCGAACTTACCACTGCGCCACCACGCCCCACACGTCTCGTCATTAAAGGGCTAATACTCAGTTTTCCTATCATTACTCAAACTAGAGCAATTACATTTTATTACCCAAAGTGGAATTGAATTGTGTCATTAACAACATCAAACTAGCTTTTCCAATGGATTACGATTTTGACTGCGAGTTCATTTCAAGCGACTATTAATTAATGTCCTGGTCATTATGATAACGGCACTATAGAAGTCATTAGATCTGATTAAACTGTGTCTGATACACTTTGTGTGTGTATGACATTTATATGGCGCCTTTAAGAGACCAGAGAAACAATGCTTACACTTTGTGGGCGTTTTCAACGAATGTGTAACGAGTGCTGAATAACGACCTCTCGATCATCTTCACCGGTGATTTCTGTCACAGAAACATAAAATAAATTAAACCAACACGTGCATAAATTAAAGACCCTAAAAAGAGTACATATATATTATATATTTATTCATTTAATGGCCATACAATGATTATATATATTATATATTTATTATTCATTTAAAAGCCTGAGATAAGTGTAATACCTCTGAAACACAAAATTATCCTTCAAGTCCAATGCCTCTCTCATATTTACTCTTCTTATGTCCTCCTGCATGCTGTCTATCCTGTGCAGCAACAAGCCTAAGTTGTAAGTAATTTCCTGACAGTAATTTTACATACGCTTGGCTTAGCCTGAATCTGAAGGCGTGTCAGAGTGGAATAGTGGTTGAACGCAAAACTCCATCTTGCCGGATCTTCATACAAAAGTTTCTGAAGCCCAATAAAAATCAGAAGGACATAAATAATAAGACAAAATCATAAGACTAATTAATCCTCCATCAAAAACAAAGAATCAACACAGATTTCTATTCAAGCAGCAAAACTAAAACCCAATCACAGTAAAATCAGCCGAATTCTTTCATTCCACAGTCCATCAAATTCACAAAAACCATAAAACTCATCTGTCATCAGCCAGGTTCTGTTTTTTTCAACACACACAGATGTCCACTAAACTCACAGCCGACCACAAACTTAATAAGACATTAATTCAAATCAGTAACTCAGCGAGTATAGATAGTTTGAATGACTCACGAGAGCATTGTGTTTTCCGCCAACATGAGTCCATCGGTTGATTGGTTCTTCAACGGCCTATTCAGTCAAAAACAGATGCAGCATCAAGTTGCTGTATGATAGTAACACAATTACCAATGAATTACTGAATTCCATGAATAAAACTGCAAGAATCTCTACAATACAACTTTGAGCATATACTGATGGGCATTCCACTGTGCGTAACAAAATGTAATACTCCAATTCATTCAAATGTAATCCTTAGGTTTGATTAAATCAAAGCCAAAAATGAAAGACTCAACTGAGGTAGCAATCAAGGTGCACAGGTAAGATTAAACAAAAATTTGCATTTGTGGAAGCTGTTAGTTACAATATATCGTCACAGTACATTTGGTTAAAATATGTTAACATTGGACATTCTTAATTGCAACTTAATTTATATAGCATTATTTCAAGTGCAAACTAATCTAAACTAAGCATGGGAAGCATTTCATGAGATACCTAAATGGTGGCATTTAACTACCCAAATGGTGCCATTAACTACCCAAATACATCAACACATATATATATCCGTAATAAAGAAATAAAACAAACCGTAAGAAATAAATATGCAAAAGAAATAAATACAACTGAATGTATAAATAATGCTGTATACTCATGCAAAACAGCAATGTCTCTACTTTGTGCCAATTGAGTTAAGTACTGGAACTACATAAAACTATGCAAAACAAATAAATATCATAAATAATAAATATTCTAATTTACTAGTGGAAAAGACTGTGCAGCATCAAGGTTTACCTCGACATAGGGGAACTGGCGGAAGAACCCGAGAAGACTAGACTTTCCGCTACCAATGTTTCCCTCTATAGAAACCTACAATCAAACACAAAGCAATCACTAACGAAATATTCATTATGCTGTCCTTAATTATTATTAACATGCTAGTCCTGGATTCCATTGGCTAATTTTCTGCAAACCACAGTCAATCAATCAATCAATCTAAACTTGATACAGTGCCCCTTCAAGATACCTACTCAGAGGCGATCCCAGCCCAAACACGGCTGAAAAGAGAGGTTTTAAAGATACATAGAAAGCCGGGATATTTGTCCTAGGTAAGAGACGCAGCTCCAGTGAGAGACTATTCCAGGTGACCGGGCCATGACAGAGAAGCCCAATAACATATTAATTAATCATTATGAAGTTATTAAACTTCATCGAGAACCACAGCGTTAGTCATGACAGTATCCATTTACAAACATCCTCTCTCTATCAAAATCAATCGAAAGATTGTATGAAATGGCTAAACCACAGTCCATGCAGTCAAATCCTAACATGCGTCGCAGACAAAATATTTAGCTTTATGACCCATCTGGCATGTAACAAACAGAACTATCGCTCAGCAGTGCTCAATCAAAATCACTTAAGTCAATGCTCAATGCCTGAAAACTACATTAATCACGTAAGACAGGTTCTCACTAAAAAATGAAGGCAACTAAGATCCCACAGTGCAAACAACTGGTACATAAAATTCCAGCTATATTGTATGCATTTTTATTGTTGTACCACATTACATTGTTTTGTATTGCAAACTGCTATGTAATGTCTTGTATTGCATTTTATTATATTGTATTGAATTGTCTTGCATGGTATAGTAGCGTATTGTATATGCACTGTATTCTGTAACAATATTGTATCGTAGGGCAGATGATCATAATGAGGTCGGTTTACTGGGTCACATCATATAACTGACAATGCCAAAATCTACGTCATACCGTAAATTTGTTCCCTTGATTCTTCAGCATAGTTGGCTGAAGTTTCAGTCTCCCTATTAACAGCAACAAGATGGCAAACAGCTTAAAGAATGAGTTTTAAAGTTAATCTCCTGTTAATTGAAAGTTATGATTAAAATCTCCTGCTAGACAGGGCATACGGTACCTGTTTCAAACTGCACCTTAACACAAACTGATTGCTATATGTAGGGACAGACTGTCAACCTGCCAGTATCTGATAATTTCCCCATAAACTCTCACAAATTAAGCACAGGTCTTCTTCCTCTTCCTAATTAACTCATTCCCACACAAATTGTTTTGCCTGAAAATTAGTCAGGCACTTGGCATTGTAAAGCAGCTATATAAATGAAGTTTCGTTCCTGAAAACATGTATCAAAATCACACCTAAATATTCAGAAATAAACCGGAAGCAACACTGAAACTACTTTTAGGCATGATGTCACTAAATTATAATTATTTTCCGGTGTGTTTCAATGCCTATCATTTCGGGTCGCTAGCGACCCGATTGGGCGGGAATGAGTTAAAATGAACTTATCAGGTGAGATCATTCACCATCCCTTCACCAAGGATGCCAGGTCATTTAAGGTACTGTGTACAGACTATGCTAGCCTGAGATTTGAAATCTCTGAATACTATAATTATATCCAATTCTGGAAACCTGTTAAAAGCAATTGACCATGAACAGCCACATTTGGGGAATTTGGGACATGAGCATTCAGCTTGACATAAAAACCCTATTAACAGTCTAAGTATAACTGTGCTCGACCAGGACTTTCACAAAGGCCCCAGAGAAGAAACTGGGTGCCTTCTGTAATATACAAGAGGTCGTTGGTGTCTTCAAGCAACAGAGGTCAATGACAAACAAGCGAATTCAGTATTCTTCACCAAAGCAGAAATATACAAACGCACGAGATGTACCGAGTATTGGAGAGGATTGATGTTTGCGCTGCGTGATGGCAGGCAGGTCTAGTCTAAGCAAGGGTGCTCTGAGCCCTGATTTCCAGCCTGCTGAGGATCTTAAAGAGACCATTTGGACGGCCCAGGCACAAATGGACCCGGCAGATGAACATCGGGTTGCATACCGCCTGGAGACAAGCCCAAGACCAGGACGGCTGGGCTGAGTTGTCGAAATGGCAATGCTCCAGAGAAAGTAGTTTCTGTTTCATGACTGTCGTGGTGATGATAAGTGTCAAGTCCCTCCGTTATCCAGACTTTGCACTGGCACCACCCGAGTACGGCAGTGGGGGAGCTGCTCCAGAGTCGAGCACGTGGAACATGTCACTTATGACGACGACGATAATGATGATGTAATATCCTTTAAAATCCCTTAAAGAACGTCATACTCTAGTTTCTTCGTCATTTCATATTCACATTAACTGCTACATACAGCCAAAGTCATAATACACAAACCACAATTTGCATAAAGTTCCGCATACATCTCACAACCTAGGCTCCAATCGGGCACAGCATCGCAAGCCCGGGAACGTGACCTAGTTGCGTAAAAGCATGACCTGACGCCATGCTTGTAACATTAAATTCAAATTGTGAGTAAAAGTTTTAAGTTTACCTAGCAAATAACGATACACGGCATTTCGAATCATTCCGTGTAAGATTTTCAACTGTAAACTCGATTTCGTTTCGAATTTTCGGCTGTTGTTTTACCATTCATGGTTTGCACTCCACCATGTTTTGACATACTTTGCAAACATGTAATTGGATATTGTTTGAAGGAAAGTTTACGCAGCGGCCAATAAACTAAGACCGACCTATATCTTTCTGGCTTCATTGGGTAAATGAAAGTTATTGAGAAACGTAGTAATGCCTAGCTCAGCATTTTCAGCAGTAACTGCTGATGATGATATTCGTTTATTGTTTATAAAGTAAACACATGCTGACAAACCGCAGTATGGAACAAAGTTAGACAGAGTTTTGAGAAGTAGATAATGTTGAGTATAGTGTTCGGGAAATAAAGTCTCTATTGTCTTTAAGTGGAAGACAGTACTGGCGATTCTGGGAACGTAATGTATGGACTGATGGTAAAATCGTAATCGTAATCTCCAAACTTCTAAAGCGCCACTCGAAGGCCAAGCGCAGGACACCAGCCTACGAGCGCTACGTCAGATCAGAGGGGTATCCAGAGAGTAGTCCAAAAGAGGTCCAAGTCCGATTTCCATGGTACCAGATCAGTTTCCAGATAGTGGTCCAAAAGAGGTCCAAGTCCGATTTCCAGGAGGCCAAACCAAATCAAAGGGGGTTCCAGAGAGTAGTCCAAAAGAGGTCCAAGTCCGATTTCCAGGGTACCAGATCAGTTTCCAGATAGTGGTCCAAAAGAGGTCCAAGTCCGATTTCCAGGAGGCCAAACCAAATCAAAGGGGGTTTCCAGAGAGTAGTCCGAAAGATGTCCAAGTCCGATTTCCAGGGTACCAGATCAGAGGGTTTCCAGAGAGTGGTCCAAAAGAGGCCAAAGGACATGACCTTCACTGTGCAGACTGCTGTTCACCAAAATCGAGGTGTTAATGTAATGTAAATCTAAAAAATTTCGGAATGCCACCCAAAAGATGTCGTCAGAAATACCGGATATTTCACCGACGATTATTCAACTGAATCTACGAATGCTGCTGCAGTTTTTGGCTAAGTTCCAGAGATTCAAAGTTACTATGGTTGATGGGAGCTAGGCGTTTACAGTTTTGCTTTACCACATTGTGCCTGACTGTGGGTTAGACCCTATAGTATATATGTTATCAAATACTGGTATACAATTCGCATAACTGTTGTTAACGTCTTCTGCAACTGCAGAGGCAGAACTATGATTCCTGTTAAAACCAGAGAAACAGCATAACCCTTGTACACAGTTTCTTGCTATAAGGCCAAAGACCTAGTATAGGCCTACATACCTTGCTGTAAGAGTACTATCTGTACCACATAACGTCCCCTCGTCGACCATAGTTATTTCCAGGGCTGTAGTCGAGCGTATACGCGGGTATACAGCGTATACTTACCTCTAGAGAAATTTGAGAGCGTATACCCATGAGGGTATACGCGGGTATACAGCGTATACTTACCTCTGTAGATAAAATTTTCCGAAAAAGAGAGGTTTTCAACGGTTTTTAGGGCGAATGACTAAAAAAAAAAAAAAAAAAAAAAAAGGTCATCAACTTTTTCAGAGACGAAATCGTAAAAAGTCTGAAAATTTTCTGAGAATTGGTGAAAAGTCAGAAATTTTTCCTAAAAAAAGGTCTTCAAATTTTTTTTTACGCCGCTGGTCACCGGTAGCGTATACTCACCTCAAATTTTACCACTACAGCCCTGGTTATTTCAGTATGGCTTTTGCCTTACACGCCAACATGCGGTAGTATCAAACTATCCCATCCCGTAACACACTTCACCCTGCAAAATCGGCAGGGAAGTCTAATCTACTAAGCCTTAGTACATATACTTTCTTGGAGTGCGGACGTCCGCAATGGGCAACGAGGGAGGGTAACGCTAAATGGCATAAACGCAGACAAGGGTAGGCAGGATCCATAGTAGGTCATTTCTACAGACGTCCTTATGGGCGATCTCATAGCATTATCATCATTATTATTATGCAACACTGTCATTCATGGCAGTGTTGTCAAACCAGACAAATATGTTGCCTGTGTTAGTATTGTTATCATCATCAACATCTTTAATCAGCTTGCAGTATTTTACAATTCGGCTTAAATGTGTTTTAAATTTAAAGTGTGAAAATGTGAACACCATGGTATTTTCTGACAAATTTTATTTCAAGAGTGTAGCATTCATCTTTGCAATACATTTGTAAGGGTTTGCAAATAGTCGACAAGCCTTATCTTATATAAATACGTAACTGAACTTTAAAACTTTTCAGTGTCGTCATCATTCTTAACTTAGAACATTTTAACAATAGTTAACTTTAATTACTAAATTTAAAACACTCGACAACATTAACCTCATACTGAAAGTTGTAAAATAACCCCAATAAATGAATAAAAAAATGTGCACAAATACAAGACTAGAGTGGCGTTATTCATTGTGCAAGTTTTGTCTGGCAACAGCGAGGGAAAGACGTGGAAGCAGGAGTAAAATTAATGTGGACTGTATCATCAATGGCATATGGTCTTGGGGTAAGACCAGTGATCACAGTAAATGTATGGGGAAATGGGAGAAAGTCTCAACTAGTGGAACTGGAAGTTCTCCATCCTTCCTGCAATCGAAACCCTGATGCTGTCCAAACATCCCAATCAGTTCCTCTATGCAACTGCTTGTGATGTTCTCGATCGAGATCCTTCCCGAGCGACCATGTAAGCGAAGACTTAAACCCATGCACTCTTGGTTACAAGACGACCTCTCATTCACAAATAAACCAAACAATGATGATAATCCGATGAAGTCTGAAAAATCTAAAACGATGATTATGATCCATGATCAATCAAACCGATTGATGATCACTAACGAGCAATGACCCTTTGTGACCTATATCCATCGCATTTTAATAGACGTCATGGATAAGAATGCTTCTCAATTCAAGCTGTATTATCCACAAACTAATTAGGAATTTATATAGCGCCTCCATTAGTGATGCAATACAAATTCCTAATTACAATAGCATTAAAAAAACTTACAACTACCCGTAATGTACGAGTACAAACTCTTGACAAAAATCATGACAAGATGAGATCACGTCTAGCCTCCCAAGCATTCAATTCAGCATGACTCATGGACCCAAAAAGCCACTACTGACAATCAAGCAAGAAAAAAATTGCAAAAAAGTCCATTTTGCTCTGATAAACAGAAAACATGGCAAAATATGGCAAAAATAATGATAAACAAAGATAAAACAGTTTGCTGGAGATGTGGATAACAAACAGTGATATCAAACACAAATTTAACATGTTCAAACTTTATACATGTTAAAACACATTAAAACTTAACATGTTCACTTGGTACAATTTTGCTGCTACTGACACTCAAGCAAAAAAATTGCAAAAAAGTTCCACTTTGCCCTGATAAAACAGTTAACAGAAAACATGGCAAAATTAATGATAAACAAAGATAAAACAGTTTGCTGGAGATCTGGATGGTATACAGTTAAATCAAGCACAACTTTAACATGTTTAAACTTTAGATGTGTTAAAACTGTTTAACACATTAAAACTTAACATGTTTACTTGACACAATTTTAACACATTCAAACTTTAACATGGCATAACATTAACATTTTAAGACAATTCATGAGGCTAAATTTTAACATGATCAAACTTCTGACACATGTTAAACCTGTTAACGTGTTCACATGTCAATAAAGTGGCACAGCACATTGTCTGTGTTAAGTATAGTTATGCAAACAATTCTTATCAATGAAAATTTTGCAGATAACCAATCACAAGCTTATTAACAGTTTACACTGAAATTTCCTTTTTAATATTATGAATCCAAAGAAAATACCGCATTATTAAGATGCTGTGTTATAACATGATAACATTCTAAAGTTCGTTGAAAATTGGCATCCAAATTCCTGACAGTAACATAACATTATCTGTGTTATAATGGAACATACGTGAAGCAGGTTCACCTGTTAAATCACCCGTAATGAATGACTTTCTTACGTTTCATCCCCATCAAACGATTAACAGTGCTAAATGACTTTCTCAACTTTCTTAGAGTGGGCTAAACCCTGAACACAGCTTACGCTATTTTTGCAACAACTCTACCCAATAGCCATCACGTTACATGGCAGTCACTGGTCCACAACTTCACTTGCAACTGAAATGGTCGCTGTGTAGGAACCTTCAGCAAGCCCCCTTAACACTTCAACAACGAGGGTGTACTAAAATGTATGGAAACTAATAATTTTCGTGTTAACACACGACAGCTAAGCACCATTTATCGTTGATGCATTGTGCATTGGGAGACAGTGAAGCTATAGGAAGATAAGCAATAATACAGCAATCTGCCAACAATCAAGTGATTAACTGTTAAACTATTACAAAGTAAACAGTCTCAATTAATTAAACTATTAGAAAGTAAACAGTCTCAATTAGAGTCTGAAAAGCTGCAGTGCTTTGACTAGAAGACACGTTTTGATTGTACAAAACATGCATCAAGTATATTTGGACTAGTACGTATTTTTTGATTTTACAAAAACATTTACAAGCATATTTGGACTAGTATGTTTGTTTGATTTTACAGAACACTTGTTCCTGCACTTCTTCATTCACTCAGGGCATTAATGCCCCTTCCAGAATCTACACACAAAATGACGACATAAAGAAAACAGTGCAGAGCAAAACCACTTCAACAAGTCTTTGCTTCTTTAAGTTCCCACATGGATTAATATTAAAATCTCATATCTTCAAAACGATCCTAAAATCTGAAAACAATTCGTCACATTTGCAGTGAATTTATAGAATCTCCATTAACAAGCCTCAATGCTATAAACTGATTCTGCCCATGGCTGAAATTACAAGCATTGCAGAACTAACTTCAAGAAGCCAAATTCCACAAGCAATAGCTGTTAACCGACTAGTGAAACGACAAATGAACAAATGAGTTATTGAATTTTCATCATAATCAAGTTTAACTGAGACTTGTCACTTTGACTAGGCCGTTCTGGGACTTCAGGACTAGGATACGACTCAAAGCTTACAGAATACAGAACAAGCAGCAATAGTATTACAAAAGATTTCTAATAGGAACGTGGATTTGATCCCACAAAGAGTAGCCTTGCAGACCTAACCACTAGGCAGACCTACATTCATACATAGCTTTCCACAGCCAACTTTATTCTCATCAAAATCACAACATTATAACCAACACCGACGCCTGAAGAATGTGCATTCCATATACAGAGGCTCAAAAATGTTCCATCTACCAATTCTCAGTAGTTCTGTGACTGATAAGCCGCGTCTGCAGTCAGAGGCTTCGTATCCGTCGCCTCATAGTCAGATGTTGGCAGCGGTGAACTGCTTCCATAGGTTTTTCCAGTTGGGAGGGATGAGTATGCTGACTGGGCAGTGGCACGGGCACTTGACCCCACTGAGGGGTCATCGTAACCAGCCATAAAGTCTTCTCCTCCAACACCCTGCTGATAGCGAAGATACGCCATGCCAGCAATGGCCCCCTGAAACACCCACAAGTCAAATGAATTATTCTAAACACTTCTCTATACTTACACAATACAATACCTCCTTCCAAAGTTCAAAAGTGCACACACGACGATATGAAAGAACACATTGACGGCGCTGAGCAATGAGCATGAATGAGTTGCTCAAGGTCCTTGCGCAGTGACCATTCTAGTGGAGGCTCAAACCCGTACTCTGCGCTACAGGCTTAGCACTAGCTGGTTTACCAGATTTCTTGAAAATAAAAATGTATAAAAAGGAAAAACAATATACATGAAAGAAATATAATGATGTATATTCTATTTTTATATACTCCAGTCCTATGCTCATGACATTTGAAATTACAGCAGGACTGTCATTCATCCCAGTAGAAGTTTGTTGCTGTTGGAACTATGACAGATCAGCTGTACTTTCTTTATTTGCTATTACGTGTTCAACCTTAAGAAATAAGAAAATAAAATTGAAGAAAAATATAAATAAAAGAGTGAAATGGAAAGAGAGAAAAGAAATAACATAAGAGTTGGAAAAAATTACAATTTCAGAAATGAAAAGCACTGAAGATGTAAATAAAACCATTCAGTTCAGTAGCAAACTTCGGCTTGGTGCTATAACCCGAACGGGAGTTCCAAACTGTTCTGACTTATGCTGCCAATAAAAAATATTTTGGCTGATTTTAATAAACATCCTCTAGAACTAAGAACGTTTAGGACTATTCCAGGACTCATTTCCTTTGTAGGCTATTTCCATTACTTATCAGATTTCCATCTTGTTTTCAACAGGGCTCACCCTGGATTTGGGCATGCACTCCAAGTTTTCTTAGCACAGATTATCAATTGATACCTTAACGATTATTAAACAGACACTCTAGCAGTTGAGGTCAGATTTACATCTGTTAGAGGTTCATACAAGAAGACACTTAAAGAAATGTTCTGAAATATAAATTCAAGCCTTATCACTATAACAACGAGAATGTACCGGTACAAAAAACGACTAGGAAACCAATGCAGCTCGTCATTAAAGCGTTAAGCAGGTCATCATGGATTTCAACATGTTAGAATATAAAAAAAGAGTAGGCAGAAACAGACAACTTACACAGGAAAGAATGGAGAAGAAGGAAAAGGCAATGGAGGCTTCCATTCCACTCCATCCATGCAAGACCGACTCACTCTTCGTCTTCCTCCAAGAATCCGCCAAATAGCAAAAACAAACGAACCACAGGAATGCCCATAAACCTACCAGAAACAAAAACAAGAACTGTAATTCACTTTTAACTGAAATGCACACTTAAACAAAGCGTGGTTAAACTGACCCCATTGCCTGCTACACCAATTCCACAATAGAAATGGTTACAATAGAAATGGTTAAGGCTGTATGTATATGCAAGTATGTAATCTTCCGACACTTATGTTGCACATTTAAGTACCGAAAGCACTGTGAGGTAACTTGTAATAGTTAATATTATTTGGTTAAACTTCAGTCACGATAAGCTAAAGTGGGGTTAAGCTAATTCCATGTAATTAAATTAATTTTATCATTCACTGCTTGAATAAAGTAAGAAGTAAATAAGCCAGTGGTTTTCATTTGCACCTGACAAGCGCACATGCATTACAATACATCACTGGCGGCGATCTTGTTTGACATTGGGGAGGGGACAAGGGACACTTTTGAACTGATCTGGTCCAAAAAGAGGTGAAAAAATTTTTTCATGCGTGAAAATTTGACCTTTTTGGTGTTTCTTAAAAATTTGGGGGGACAACTGTATACTGTGTCTCACAACTATTAAAGGTGTGGGTCTTGTTCTCCTCAACGCCCCGGGATCACCACCCATGCATTACATAGAAAAACATAATGACAATTAACTTACTACCCAACAACATAATACTAGAGTATATAGACCTTTCCTTTAAAGGCTACTGACTGCCCTCTGTCACACTGTTAATAAAAACTTAAAGTGCTCTCAATCCAGACCCCATAATGGTCAAAGTCCTACCAAAAAAGATGATATCAGCAAAGATGGTCATCTTCTTCAACTGCAAATCACTAATCCTGTCGTAGATGAAGTCGATTACAATAAAAATCACGATGGTACAGCACGACAAGATCCCGACGGCCTTTCCGTAATTGCACGCTCCGGAATCATCATTAAACTGGCAAGTATTCTTCTCCCATGCATGGATCGATATGCATGATGCAACAACAATCGAGAAAACCTGAAATTAAATGCAAACTCCAAGACTAATATATTTCCATCAAAGAATTACACGAGTATGTAAACTAGGCTCAGGACCCGTCATCATTTCTCATGCCATGCTGTCAGCCAATCCGTATGCGCTCTGTATGTGGAAGCATACCACTGATGACTCTTCAAATTATCCATGCATGGTTTGATTATAAATGAACTTTCTGGTGCTAACAATAACATAATTTAGAAAAGAATAAGGATGAATTGGATTAGTTTTTCTTTAAGGCACGCTATTGTAATATTGAGATTTTGACAGAGCCCCAAAAGATACTTTGCTTAAATCAGCTTATTCAAGGGTGTTCAGTCAAAAACGATTGATACGCAGTTAAGGCCAAGTTCAGTTCCAGGTCAAGATCCAAGGGTCAGAGGCAGAAATGGAGTAACAAAAGAAGTAAGGGAGAAGTGGAATCAGGAAAGGATTTGTGGAGAGAGTTTTCAGTTTAGAAAACTCTCTCCACAGAGATTGCACAGAGATATCAAGAGGTTACATTTTGGTCAGTTCGCAGGATTGATCAGTACATGTCGCCCTACAAATTTCTTATTACAATTAGGGCAACTGACTGTTTGTCGGACAAATTAAATAAAAGTTAAAAGATGACAAGTCACTTGAATTGATGCCAGAGACATTTCACGACGTCGGCAACAAAGAACAACCACTGTGTCTCTTTCTTACTTACTAATCTGGAGCAGACTACGACGCAAATATTTTTAATAGGCAGCGTAGGGTAGACGACGCGACAAACTAACCAGACTGATCAGCCGCAAAATGACGTGAGGTCGTTTAATCACAGCAAGGGCGTCGGACCCAGTCGTAGGTCCAGTTCCTTCCATTCTTTCCCGATTACAAGTATATTCCGTGAAATCTCGCACCTTCTTTTAGAAAACACTACCATATGTTCATCTATTACCATTCCCCGATAATTGCACTTGGTGAGATAAGAATACTTCTTATAGTCTCGTTTGCACAAAATTGCTGAGCGCTTGCAGAAAAGTGTTTAGCATTTAATTTTAAGGCGTAGAGATGATTTAAGGAAAAATTCATTAGTATATAATTCATTTGCTGTGAAAGTTACTTTTGGCTCTCTGACATAATAACGCACGCTAAAGAGTACGACTTCCCGTGCGTTAGTCTTTTCTCTCGAGCACGAAGTATTAGTAGTAGGGAACCAGCTTTCATCCGAAGTCGAAAGCTAGAAAAGATTAAAACTTTAAAGCTAATTCTGAGAGCGTATTTATGTAACTAAGAAAGTGGTCAAGTTAATAATCATAACTTACTGCACTTCTTTAAAGGAGATTAATGTAAATGTGTCCGTTTTCCTATTGTGCTATTTTGCTATTCAGTGCTTCTGAATCGTTACATCGATTTCTCTTCGACTGTCTATGAACTATGGCACTTAAGTCTCTGTTATTATTATTATTATTATTATTATTATTATTATTATTATTATTATTATTATTATTATTATTATTATTATTATTATTATTATTATTATTATTATTATTATTATTATTATTATTATTATTATTGTTATTATTATTATTATTATTATGGAAAGATTATTATTATTATTCGCGAAATAAACTAGTATGGTCTAGTGTGATAGAGGTGGTCGCTCCTTGGTACCGGGCAGCATCGACATGGTGCCCCTGAAGGCGACCTCGTTATTATTATTATTATTTTTTTTTTTTTTTATTTTTTTTTTTTATCCCCGAGGTACATATAATCCCTCAGGAGTCAGAAGTCAGAAGCTAAAGGGGAATTACACTAAGCGTAGTAGGCCTAACAAAGCAGAACGTACAATCCTTTAAGAGGTCCTGAAATTTTATCGAGTTCATTTCACTGCCTGATCTTGCCACTGACGGTGTACGGTCAGTGCATTCACTGCAGCTGATGTAACTAGAGGGCGCAAGTGTAGCCTAACTGGAAACAAAATAATGCCATGGCCTCTGGCGGAATTTGACCTACGACCTCTCGATTTAGTCCAGGAGGCTAAACGCCATCCGCACCATCAGACTATCACGCACACGCGTTACAAAGCAAATTTAGCGCGATAGTAGCAATGTCGGGATAGCAGAGGCCTGTTCATAGACATATTATTATATAGCAGAGGCCTATTCATAGACATATTATTATTATTATTATTATTATTATTATTATTATTATTATTATTGTGACCGTATGGTTTCGACCATGCTCATATTTAATTAATACATCGGATGATATCCTCCACCAGCTCTGCCCGTTTGAATGGGCGTCACGCGATTTAAGGTCTCCGTGAACAATACGGAAGGTAGGCCTCTGCTATCCCGACATTGCTACTATCGCGCTAAATTTGCTTTGTAACGCGTGTGCGTGATAGTCTGATGGTGCGGATGGCGTTTAGCCTCCTGGACTAAATCGAGAGGTCGGAGGTCAAATTCCGCCAGAGGCCATGGCATTATTTTGTTTCCAGTTAGGCTACACTTGCGCCCTCTAGTTACATCAGCTGCAGTGAATGCACTGACCGTACACCGTCAGTGGCAAGATCAGGCAGTGAAATGAACTCGATAAAATTTCAGGACCTCTTAAAGGATTGTACGTTCTGCTTTGTTACTACGCTTAGTGTAATTCCCCTTTAGCTTTCATCTTTGTCAATATCCAAGACACCGTAAGCATACAGTATCTCGATTTAGCATCTCATCGGCTGTCCTGCGTTATGGGACCTTTCTGCAGTTTGAAGTGACACGTACTCTACCTTAGGCCTACATCACAAACTCGACCAATTTAGGACGATCGTTTTGTGCTAACCTTCGCGATGAACGCTCACGATTAAGCGTACCGGTACATGTATGCTTTCAGTGCGATAGAGATAACAGGTGGACCTAAATTTTATGCGAAGGAATTTTATAGCTTTACTATTGCATTCCTAAACGAACATTATGCAGGAAACTGAAGCTGCCTGCCAGTCAGGCTGTCTCAGCTGAAGAGGTGAACAAATATTGGCGTGTTTGTAGTTAGGCCCATAATAATGACGAACTCTTGAAAGTGCGCCACTCCTGAAAGTCGTGTTATTCAGCGCCGGCCAGAGAGGTTAATTTGGCCGCTTGAACTACTACTGTCAGAACGAATAATAATTGCGGCGTGGCAGACACACTATAGCAGGTCTATAATAATTCTTCGAAACCAATTGACGCTGTTTATCCTGCCATTCCGCCAAATGGCTGGCGTCAGGAATTGATTATGATAATGATGATGATGATGATGATGATGATGATGATGATGATGATGATGATGATGATGATGATGATGATGATGATGATGATGATGATGATCCTGTCATTATTATGGACCCATTTCGTGTGTCGGAATTCGGGTTAGTGCCCCAACAGCAACGTCAACATGCACGTAGAACATATATATATATATATATATATATATATATATATATATATATATATATATATATATATATATATATATATATATATATATATATATATATATATATATATATATGAAGCGCATATGACACCATGCCCATATGGGTCTCGTATGCCTTGTAACTGGCCCCCATGTAACTGTAATCATAACTGAACATTTATATAGCGCCACTCAAAGAGCAAGACTGCATCATCATACGACTAGACTACATCAGTTAGCAAAACAATGCACAGTAAACTAAGTCATCAGGGGGTGTTCCCACGCACACACATAGAACCAACCAACGAATCCCGTCACCAGCTGAAAGATGGCATCATGTTCAGAGTCTCTGGATCGAGTTGCGTTGATAATCTGGACATGTGCACGTGAAGCCCCTCCTATAGGAATATTATAGGCTTCATCTGCCCGAAATGTGACGTGTATACTTGGGGCGCGTCAATGCTCACACGGATTCGTCAATTTCGAGTGACCTCCCGTCAGTTCTCTAGTTCTATCAATCAAACTAATCAACTCATCTCCTTTTTCCGCTTAGCTGATGCACTCGAAAGTCGAAAGACTGAACTGGCATGTAAATGGGTTTTACTATTAATTAACCTCATCGTCCTCTTCCGTGCTCAAACCATGAGTCCTTGTCAACGCCTGAAGTACAGGTCCAGTTATAAGCACGCATGCACCAGACTGTAGACGTGCCCAGGATGCGATCGGTAGGAAGGTTAAACTACCATTGAACTGGTTCGAACCAGCGCCAACTAAGTGCATGATAGTTTCAATGTCACTACAGTTGTGCGCTGTTTCCTCGACTTCTCCCCCCCCCACCCATTGTTCTGAAACGCGTTTCATAGATTCGGTGACTTGGAGGCCACGAGATGGTAGTCTAACCACATGGAGTCTGCGTGCTTGCTATTTCATCATCATCATCATCATCATCATCATCATCATCATCATCATCATCATCATCATCATCATCATCATCATCATCATCATCATCACCACCATCATCATCATCATCAGTTCCTGACGCCAGCCATTTGGGGCGATGGGTACGAATAAATGATCTCCACTGTTCTCCGCCATTTGTCAAGTCCATTGCTCCCTTTAGTGTTAGTACAAGTGATGTCATGTCCTCATTTATATTATCTATCCAGCGTAGGCTTGGTCTGCCTGTGTGTTTTTTCCTTCGAATCTTGCTTGTAGTTTAGTGTATGGGATTCGGTCAACTGGCATTCGATCCATTAGTATTCACTGTAGCCTGTAGGCCTACATGTCCCAACCACCGCAGTCTTCGTTGAACGACTTTGTCTAGCAAGGTTGCTTGACTGTATTATACCTAATGATTGTCGTGTCATCGTTTATCATTTCTGTAATCTTGAAATCCCTGGGATCTTCCGCAGGCAACGCAATTTGTGCAGCCAACACATTTAAATCATCTTAACTACATTTTAAGTCATTTTAACTACAGTTTAAGTCATCTATATAACATCTGAGCTACGGTATATAAGTCATCTAAACATCTAAGCTATCTAACTCATCTAAACTCAACACGGTGGTCTATCGGTAACACGTCTGGCCAGTGATCCTGCGTGTAACCAGTGTTGGGGAAATAGTCAGGGCGACCATTTTAATAGAATAGTAGGAAACTATTTAAATAGTATTTAAAATAGAAAATAGCTGTGAACTATTGCAAATACCACACGACTACTCAAAAACTATCCAGCTATTATCCGATTCAGTTACAGGTCATTGTTTAGGAAGCTTGCAATTTTCTACTGTAACGCTCATGAATAAGCTGATGATGACTTGCGTTTGGCTTTCGAGTGGTGCTTTAGAAGTTTGGAGAATACAATTACTGTATTAAGCATTCAGTTAGTAGTTCAGGTTAACTTTAAGTGGCGGTTAAATGGTTGGCGCTTCACAAATATAACGGTATTACCATTAACTAGAGATACAAAACCTAGAGTTAATAAGTAAGTAATTACAGAAGCAAATCTACATTTATACTCATCATCATCATCATCATCATTAGTTCCTGACGCCAGCCATTTGGCGGCGATGGATACGAATAAATGATCGCCATTGTCCTCGGTCATTTGTCAAGTTTATTGCCCCCCTTAATGTTAATCCAAATCCAAATGATGTTATGTCCTCAGTTATATCATCTATCCAGCGTAGTCTTGGTCTGCCTTTGTGTCTTTTTCCTTTGAGTCTTGCATGTAGTGCACTGTGTGGGATTCGGTCAACTGGCATTCTCTCTACATGTCCAAACCATCGGAGTCTTCGTTGAACGACTGTGTCTAGCAGAGTTGTTTGATGCCTAATGATTGTCTTATGTCATAATTTCTTATTTTCTGCAGTCTTGAAATCCCTGCGATCTCCCTCAGCCAGCTCATTTCTGCTGTAAGAATTCTTATTTCATCTTGTTTTCGCATTGTCCAACATTCCGATCCATATAGAAAAATGGGCTGTATCATTGTCTCGTATATTTTTGTCTTGGTTTCCTTTGTTAATTCTTTGCTCCTCCATATCGTGTTCACTATTCCAAATGCTTGTGAAGCGCGTCCAATTCTTCTTTGTAGGCCTATAGGCCTATCTGTTTCGTTGCTGCCATCAGCGTTTATTAGACCTCATATATAGACGAATTGTTCTACTTGCTCAATAGCCTCTCCTTGGATTGTGATAGTTATTGGTGTCTCTTTGGTCTTTTCAATCACCATTGTTTTAGTTTTCTCTGCGTTGATCATTAGGCCAAATCTTCTACTGGTTACGTCAATCTGTGTCGTAATATCCTATAGTTCCGGCTCGCTTCTAGTGAGGAGGATAATGTCGTCAGCAAATCGGATATCTCTTGTACAAGTTTGATCATTTGCTCTGGTATTCCTGCGTTTTGCATCGCTCTCCACATTCCATCATGCCATATACTGTCGAATGCTTGTTTGAAGTCCATATTGATGTTGATGAAGACTTTCTGGTTGTGTTCTATGCTTTTTTTCAAGTATCTGTCTCACTGTGAATAGTTGGTCAATTGTGCTTCTTCCTGGTCTGAACCCGGCTTGTTCTTCTCCAAGTGCTCTTCAACATACTTTCATTACAGAAGCAAATTTAAATTTGTTCTCTTACTTTGTAATAAACAATAAATAGGCACATAGGGGCCTACTATTTAAATATCATTTCAATAGGTCCTCTTACATAACAATCTATATATATAGTTTCCTTATATGTAGACTAGTGTATTTGCCCGTCATATTATGACGTCATATTATAGGCCTATATGTATCGTTGGTTATCGCCGTCGTCAAGAACGCCGTCGTCAAGACAACCAGTTTATGTTTCACAATAGAACAGAACCCGTTTGTGACGTAGCGTCCCCCCGACAGACGGACACTATATGGATATTATATGTATAGATTTGTCCGTCGTAGGACGCTACGTCACAAACGGATTCTGTTCTATTGTGAAACCGTTTGTGACGTCAGTACTGCCGTCTTGACGACGGCGGTCTTGACGACACATATAGGCCTATAATATAACGTCATAATATGACAGGTTAATACTTTAACACTATATACTGCCGTCATAATTATGACGGGAAAATACACTAGTTTTAAATAGTGATGTAAATTGCCCTGAACTATTTAAATACTATTTAAATAGTGCCCAACACTGCGTGTAGTGCAGTTGTTTGTGCAAACGCATCTCTCTCTGTCACGAAGCGGAATAATTTGTTACCGGCGTAAGCTGGTAAGCAAACACTACTCCCCCGCCATTTTCGGGTGCCCGTCCCAAGTCTGAATAAAGGAGGAGGACGACGCTAAGCATTTTGCTATGACACAGCGTCGTTTTAAACAGAATTGCTACCTACCTACCTGGAGTATTAAGGCAAGTATTGCGATACACTCTGGTCTATGACTAAACTGGTCCTCTGGGTCAGTGTTTAAACTAGACACCTATTGGGGGGAAATCCCCCAGGATTTGTGTTCCCAGAGGCCAGCAATATTATAATGTAGAGTTTTGGGGAGGGAACCCCCCCCCAGGATACATGGTTCCCCCGAGGAGGTCAGTAATATACTTTTTGAGAGATGAATTCCTAAAAAAAGGTCATGAACCTTTTTGAGAGTAATTCGTAGAAAAAGTCTGAAAAGTTGGACGACTGTCTAAAAAAGTCATAAACTTTTTGGGTTTGAAAAAGTCGGGAACTCTTTCAAGATGGATGAAATTACCAAAAAAGTCATGTGTAAATTCGTTGGTCCCCCCCGAAACCTTGTTTCCCCTCCCAGAAGAGGGCACTAGATTAAACACTGCCTCTGGATGTATACTGTGGTCGATCCCTAAATGGCCAACGCAGAGGAAGCTCGAATCCGCACCCTTCGAATTACAAGGCGAGCATTAATCTGTATGTTAAACGGGGTCGTACATTAAGGACGTCCGCAGAGAGAGGAAGTAGCTAGAGGTCGTCTAAATGGGGACGTCTGGAGGGTTCATGTGGAATGCCCACATCAGCATCTAACTTTGGTATGCTGTATGGAGTTATTTCTGTCCAACCTTTGCCTTGAACGCCAACTTCGTTCAGACAGCAGACGGCCTGCACTGCTTCGGACTCAATTAAAGTCGTTTAATGCAGTATTAGAATACATCACCCATAACACCGTCAGACACGAAAGATCACCAGAGTACCCTAATCTAGGCCTAAGCGCTCTGCTGGAGTGTGGAATTTCGCAAGCGATGTTGGGAGGACAGAAAAAGAGTCGCAGAGCATGTTGATCATATTTGCTGAAGTAATTTATAGATGACCCCTAAACAGACCTTGAACCCGCACTCTCAGAGTTTTGAGAACATTGTTCAACCACACGTCACCTACACGTCGATCTTGATTGTCTCGTTCCGCTGATCGATCCGAGTAAGCGATGATCATACTACGACTCTTCGATCCGCATTGATCTTCTCGATCATTGGCGTCTTGGTACGCAATAAGTTTTCACAATGATCTCAGACTTATCTAGCGCTATCTGCGTAATCAATGTGAAAACCTGTTCCGTGTGTTTATCGGTTTTATTCGCTTCATGACGTCATGCTTCCTCTGCAATGAATATTCATAACATGTTGATTAGAACGTGCGCAATCATTTGATCTAAATAATACGGCAGCCTACTGTAAATTATGAAAATCTTATGGAAATTTGACAAAACCAACGTGAACTGCATTTAATAACCCTAAATACATGTAGGCCTACATTGAATTAAGTGAGCTTAATGCTGTGCGCTAACGAAACGCTTGGGTGATTATGAGCAATTAGGTTACTTACAGATGTGGCTTACTTACTGTGTTTTTTCAATGGGTGCATAAGTTTACCTGCGCTGTAGGGAGCCTATAATATATGAGATCGTTGAACTTGACTGTAGCCAAGTAGCCTGCCTAACAAGCGCACGGGATATCTGACTGACTCAAAACTATTTCGAATTCACTTGCTTAACAGTAAAGAAACGGCTCGATGACAGGTTTTGTGTCCTTGTAGCCTACAAAGAATCTGATTGCTGGAAATGTATAGGACAGAGGTCGCAGAAAGCTATAATAGGTCGCAGAAAGCAAGTCTCCCTGTACTAATTGCTGAATATGTATAAGAATATTTGAACTACACAAAGATCAATGCTATAGATACGTTTTTTCGCACCGCAAAGGTAGAAATACAGAAGAAAATTAGTTATAGAAGAATGCAAAAGCGGCAAACACAACAATCAGTCTGTGATGCAACAGAGGCAGATTTCAATACCATACGCACGGCAAATTAATATACAATATTCAACATTTTACCTAAATTCGTTTACCAAAGCTGCTGTAGTAGGGCCTACTCTTCATCAGTAAGTGACCAAAACTGTTAATTTACGAGGATTCAGTAGGCCTATACGAACGAGATCCAAAAAGTCGGAATAGTTGGCCTACTTCGTATCAGTTCAACTGGCGAGGGCACGGTCGGCTTACATGTTAAATGGAATTTAATATCGCCGTCTTCGATTGCACACCCAATGAAACCCTCCCTGGGAGCTGAGCATGTTTGCGGACAGCCAGAACCCTCTCCGAATCAACAGGGAGTTGGTAGAACCTAAACTTCGATTGGGTCGTCGAAAACGTACTAGTTGCAACGTACTAGAAAGGTCGTGTACGCATTAGTAGATTATATATCATCGTCGGTTTCATTTTATTGGCGCGCCCTCTGTTGGCGACGCAGAGCGCAGAGATATTCCCTATGAGGACTCGGGCCCGGCGTGTGGGTGGGGAGAATAAAAACAGCCTTCGGACTTTGCTCAACTCATAATTGGGTAAAGATGTGGACCGAGGGTAGATGTTAAGCGGGCAGTGGCAGGCAGGCACGAAGATTGGTTAAACAGTAGACCTAATTGAAGGAACAGACGCAATATCAAAGATTTATAGCGGAAACAGACAGACAGACAGACAGACAGACAGACAGACAGACAGACAGACAGACAGACAGACAGACAGACAGACAGACAGACAGACAGACAGACAGACAGACAGACAGACAGACAGACAGACAGACAGACAGACAGACAGACAGACAGACAGACAGACAGTATATTCAAAGGACCAAAACTACGTTCAACATTTTCATCGTCGTCGTCGTTGTCATCATCATCATCATCATCATCATCATCATCATCATCATCATCATCATCATCATCATCATTCCAAACACTACCAAGGAACGAATAAAATTGCAGCAGGCGTTACCCTGTAATGGATATCGTATGACAGTCTCCTTTTTATTCCTTCAGTCCGCCTCATCATACATTCCACTGGAAAGAGGTCGAATTTTGAGCGCACATTTAGCTTGTCCGTTAACTGTCTATGCACCAAATTACTGTACTCTGAACTCTTCTTCCATTTCCACTTTTCGTCGACGTTTTCCCACTCAAAATACAAAGCCGTTCGAAAATTATAAGTAATTTTGTCAGATACAGCTCAACTTTGATTATCCTACATACTCAAAATGGTGCTCGTAAAACGTGTAACTCTGACAACGTTGCGTATTAGGCCTACTGCTCTTGCTGGCCTCCAGAAATTGGGTGTCTAATTGTAGGCCTAATTTATAAAAAATTGCCCAGAACTTCAAATGCCACTGATAAAACCGTAATCTTGTGTGCATGACGATACAAGTAATTTACTGTCGGAATTCTACATGTAATGGATCTTCTGCGAAAAAATATTCTATTCTTATTTACAATTACGCTACAATATTTTGCGGATGGAAGGTTCCGAGTGCATGCTTTGGAGATGAATTTGAGTAGGACTTAATTTGAGTACAATTTTTTTGTTCAAACACGCTAATTAGATCACACGGTGGAACTCCCATCCCATGCACCCATTTTATTTAAATCGCTTCGGTCGATTTTTAAAAACGGTATCGCCACCTACCGTATGACAAGTCGAAAATCAAATTATACTATTCATTCACAGAACAACAGCTTAACCAGAATTCGGAACTGCACGAGGCAACGGCGGATACGAAAGGCTTAGCACGTATTAAGTAAACTTCAGTCAATCTACATGCCGGTTATGCCCACTGGTCTAGCAAATAGAAGCTAAAATTAAATAATTAATCATTAGTAAGACAATCGATACAATAAATTTTCTAGCGCTCTATAAAGTGGAAAAGTATATTCACCAAGATCCAAGCCAAGATCAGGCATTGCAAGTTATTAATTCAGAGAAGCTAGTTAGATTCTTCATCTACGCACAAGTACCTGAAGTTTTGTTGGACTAAGTAAGTTTCACTTAGGCCTGCCATAGAATTCAGAATAAGATTTAAACTATAGGCCCTATCCAATCTAAAAATCCTTACAATGAGCTACCAACCTACAAACATTAGTCTCTTATTACATCTCTCCCGAAGCCATTTTATTATTGCTATCATTTTAAAAATCATTATCATCCTATCGTTATCACTCTCACAATTATTAAAGTCATGAAATAACCAGCCATTTGGCCTACACTGTAAAAAAATTGCTAGACACCTTAAAAAGGCTTCTAACAGACTCAATAAAGCTCGCAATTGCGTTCAGAGCTATATTGTCTGAGCTCTCAACCCTTGTCGACGGCATTTGATGCCACAAGATGTCGTGAAACTGTAGAAATCCAATCGTGACTAAACGATTCTTTTTCTTCAAGCACTAAACTAGATATAAATGGGAAGATAACAATAGTACTTATTGAGGTATTCTTTTCTGCGCCCGTATCTAGATCCAACTATGAAGTAGGCCTACATGGAGACTATCTCGATGATGGCAAGTGCCTCGCGGTGCACAGTCACAATAGGCCTACACGTTCTCTACACTAGACAGGCTAAGACAACCTACAAAGCCAATTAATCGAATTAATTAATCGCATTAAAACTCGACGAAAACGATGACAGAACATGCCCAAAAACTGCGGAAGAGTTAAGCTCAAAATCCAAGTGTCCTGCGTCTAAAGGGAACTACTTTTGGCGCACCAGTTACTATGTATTTCAACAATAGATGGCAGAGCTGTCGGTATATAGAAAGAAGGGAGCATTCATCATTTGGACGACAGAGGGAGAACACATTAAATGGATTGGCATGTCTTCAAGTCATGCATATGATGCACATATTTATATGCACCAATATACACATCATTTTTTGTATATTTGTTTATATACATCCGTGTGAGTGTGGGTGTGGATATGGGTGCATGTATGTACATTCCTCTGTTTGTGTGCATTTCCGTTTGTGTCTGCACGTGTGTGTGTGTCTGTCTGTCTGTCTGCTGCCTGCCTCCATACAAGTGTGTATATATATAATGTATATATATGTGTGTATATATCGGCCAGTCAGTCAGCCAGCTTACCTGCCTGTATGTCTGCCTGCCTGTCAGTTTGTCTGCCTGTCAGTCTGTCTGTATGTCCATGCAATGCTTTAATATAACCGCGATAAATCTTGTGCCTTTCAAAACAGCGGACGAAGAGATTTACTGCACAGGTTGCCCAGTTGGTCCGTGGGTGTGTGTCCGTGGGCGTGTGTTAGCCCAGAAAGTTGTCCTCGGATGGGGGCGGGTAGTGAGGAGGAGGGTGAGGAGAAGGGTAGGGTGGGAGGGAGAGACCACGATGTTTGGGGGCTGTCTATGCTTGTGTTGTCAGTCCTACGAATTCGCTTTCTGTACCAAGGAGTAAGTGACAGAAAGGCACACAGAAAGACACACACAGACAGACAGACACGCAGGCAGATAATAAACATAAGCAGCAATTGACCGAACCACAAAATAAGTGACCAAAGCACAAACCAGGAGACGGATGTAGAGGGACGTAAGGGACAAGTACGCCTCTAACCCCGGCCCATTTACAATTTTTCTAGCTAGTTTCGCGTTATGCCGAAACCGCACCGCTACACTGTCCCCTTTCCCATAATTCTGTCTTCGCATGTGAACTCCACTGACCCCCATCCACAGTTTGTGAAGAAGGGCAGTTGCTCGAGTCAACCGCCAGATTCGTCCATCGGTATGAACTATTAGCGACTTTGTTTTCTCAGCCTCGGCAATCGGCATTATGACATCGGTTGGACAGTAGTCCTCTCCCTCGTCGCCTGTTCTTTCCACCGACAGTGTGCTATATACGGTCACTGTATATTCACTTAAAAGCTAAAGGCGAGCTCGTTAAGAGCGCAGTAATCTTCAAGTACTCGTCTGTTCTGGCGCACAGCCAATTAGCCAATCAAGAAGCCTCGGCATCAGACCGCCGGTTTAAGTGTTTAGGCCATGGACTGCTTTATAACTGGTTTCGCGTCCATGGCTATTCCGTAGAAGTACATGCCTCAACTCTCTGACTCCATGTATAGGGGAGCGTTGTCGTTAAGTAGGCCTAGCCTTACATGCGGTTCTCCAAAGCTTTCGCCAGATGTAATCGTTCAAGATTTATTCTTTCACTGTAGCACCAGGCGGCGTAAACACTCGGGTCACTGGAGGGTAGGTAGGTAGGCAGACAAACAGACAGGCAGGCAGGCAGACAGACAAAAGGCAGGGAGGGAATGAGAGAAAAATGCAGGGTGCTAGAGAGAAAGAGACAGGAAGCCAGAGACAAAGAGACACGTAGGGTATCAAAGAGAGACGAGGAACCAGAGGTAATGAAGAGGAGAGAGCGGACGCATTAGAGAGAAAGCGGCAGGGAGCAAGACAGAATGGGACAGAGAGGGAGGAGGAGAGAAGGAGGATAGGAAGAGAGAGCGAGGGAAGGAGTCATGGAAATAAATAGGCAGAGACAGGGAGACAAACTAGAAGAAAGTAGAAATAGAAAGTGATCAAGGAAGCGAGGGAGGACGACACAGCGAGAGAGAGAGCGAGAGCGAGAGCGAGAGCGAGAGAGAGAGAGAGAGAGAGAGAGAGAGAGAGAGAGAGAGAGAGAGAGAGAGAGAGAGAGAGACGCACACCACAGAGACGGACGAAGGGAGGAAGCGAGGGAGGTTGGCTGGTAAACGGAGGTAGGGGAGAGGCATTTCCCAGACCTCGTCTTCTTCCTCTGAGGTCGGGTGGCGCCAACCGGGTGCGGTGCAGGTCTTGTCAACTCGCAACAGATAAGAGAATGGACTTTGTATGTTAGCGAACGAGACAGACAGACAGACATAGACACACAAACACACACAGACAAACAAACACACCCACAGACACACACAGACAGACCCAGACAGTGTGAGAGTGTGATGAATGAATGGAAGGATGCGTGGATGAATGGATGGTTGAAGCGAGAGTAGGACAACCAAGCTGACGAAGACACAGACAAAAGATGGGTCAGTGAGAAAGAGCGGAATAGGCAGACACACGAAAACAGACCGAGAGACATACGGAGACAGGGAGAAAGAGGGGAACACACCCTGCGGTCCCCTCTTGTCTTGTAATCCAAAACGATTGGTTGGCCAATGTTTACGCCTATCACCACTTTTCTCGGGCTCTGCCACCCCATAGGCCGCAAAGGATCATCGACCTCTCTCTCCCGCCCGACTGTTTCCCCTACCCCATCGGTGCCTGGCGTGCCTGTAGTAGGCTTGTCAGCGCCTCCCGCCCCTAAGGCATCTCAGTCATCCAGTGTCGAAATATCTGGCTCCACCTAGCGAACAATGTCATGCGCCACCTGGCGAATAGTAACTAACGCCACTTGGCGCACCAACACTTGTCGACTGATGATGCTGATGCTGATGCTGATGCTGCTGCTGATGATGATGATGATGATGATGATGATGATGATGATGAT
>OY744614.1:28123310-28132878 GCA_963556255.1 Allolobophora icterica
GATTTATACATTATATACTAAAATTTCAAAGGAAGTTACGTGCGAACTGCAGCTTATTAAACGGCGCAGAGTGAAAACAAAATTGGTGACGTATAAAGTAATCAAGGTCATGATTGTGACTTAGAAGATCAAGAGCAGTCTCTTACACACCTTTCTTAAATTTACCACTCGCCATATATAGTAGACGTAGAAGAGCAGTACCGTATATACTCCATGTATCCAGTGTGCCTTTTTCAGAAAGCAAGTAACTAACTTCATTAAGCAATTAAAGAGTATCGTTGAGCTGCTTAATGCAGTGAGAACTGTACACAATTTTTCCTTATCGATGTCAACGACTTTTGATACCACAAGATGTCGTTAAGCTGTTTGATCCCAGTGCAATCCCTTAAGCAAACCTCGCGCGAGACGGCCATGGGTATGAAGTGTTACCGACTTCACTTTTCTTAGCCTCGGCACAAGAGGGCGGGTGGCCAGTACTCTCCTTCGCCGTCTCATCTTCCCACCGACAGTGTGCGGTCGGTGTATTCATTATAGCTGCGTTGGCTAGGGGGCGAAAGTGGAGAAGAAATCTCGAAACAAATTTCAGCCCCGGCGGGGATTTGAACCCCCGACCTCTAAATTGACAGTCTAGCACGCTAACCACTGGACCACCGTTCACCCCACTCACGACTTAACTAGCACATTTAGACAACATTTTATTCTGCGGAATGACTTTTGCAAGATCACCTTTCTTCTGCTCCCAAGATTTTCGACGATTCTATAGTCATTGGGGTGCTCGATAGGGAGTGGTTAGCGTGCTGGACTGTCAACCGATAGGTCGAGGGTTCATAGCCCGCCAGGGCAGAAATTTGGTTCGAGATTCTGGTCCACCTGCGCCCCTAGCCAACTCAGCCACCCGCCCTCATATGCTGAGGCTAAGAAAATGAAATCAATCGCAAACACTTCATACCCACGGCTGCCTCAGAGTTAGCGACTTTATCTTGGTCTACGTTTAGTACGTTTCCGGTTTTCACATTTTTTTCTATCAAAACCCTTTTCACATTTCAAGTTTTAGAGAAGTTTTAGACAATCGTCGCTCTAAGCGGTCTGGGGACGAACAGTGACGTGTCCCTAAGTATCAGAAGGTGGCACGATTAGCTTGGCCCTGAATTACCCTCGACTGCTGTCACCTCTGCGAGTAGGATTCGAGTCCTACATGTGCAATTCAGAATCGACTGACGTCGCTCTGTTAAGTTCAGGGTGAGAATTGTCGGGGGGGTCGGGGGGTTCAACCCCCCTAGTCTTTCTTAGGACCCCATAGTAAAGTCTTCATTTCACACCCCAACTCCACATGAATCAAGGTCTAACCCCCCAGTCTTTTTTCTACAATTCTCATACTGGTTAAGTTTAAGGATTGGTTGCAACATACGAGATGGTGAAACATTTCGCACAGAGTTTCAATAGAAGACACCCTTGTATACAAAAGACGAAACTTAACTCCACTCAACTCGACAAAACCCAGCTCGACAACTTACCCCGAATCAACTTAAACTCGACTCGACGGGTTCTCGTCATCGAGCCGCTAGTTTGAAAGCCTGCAGCTCGATTCCTGAACTCGCTGAAAGCCTGAAACTCTGGACAGTTAATAGTAACTCGATATCCCAATTATTCCGAACTAAACAGCAAATCCGATTGTACGTTTCGATTGGTAGATTAAGTTACAAGCGTTACTGAAGCTTTGCTAAGCTACCATCCGATATCCCATGGAACGGCTCCACTTGATAGGTTTAAAGTTACTGTGTGTGGTTAAACTGCTACGCTATCATATCAGTATAACAGTATCACATGAGTATACATACGATTGGTTCCTTTATCGTCTGCTTCAGGGACCCTGATGGTCCGCGGGAAGTTGGTCCTGGTCCTCTGATGGTCTCGAGTGCAACAGACAGCGGAGTGCCAGATAGCGTCTCTTTTTAAACGACGCTGTGTCATAACGAAGATGATTAGCGTCGCCCTCCTTCTTTATCCCGGTTGGCACGGGCACCACCCGAAGTCGGTAGCAGCGGGATTCGGCGTCCGGTGATATCAAGTCACGGCTCCTCAATCCGAAGCAGACGCAGCAAGACAAATAGACAGACGCGAAGAGACAAAGGGAAAGACACGAAGACCGAGGGCCGACTCATATCGTCTGCGGCGAGAGCGTTTGCGCGGGCTCAGGCACGCACCGACCGAAGCGCCAACTGCTTGCCTTCTCCGGTTGGCAGCCGCGGTCGAACTGACGAGGGACACCGGCTGAAAGGCCTCTGCTTCTCAAGAGGCCACGACGGGGAGAGAGGCCGCCGGGGCACGGGCAGGCAGCGAGGCCAGAGAGAGCAAGAGAGAGAGTTGCATCCGAGCCTATTGCGGTTATTTAGGGACCCTAGACTGTCGAACTAGTGAGCCACACCCGCCGCCTCTCTGTCTCTGTCTGTCTGTCTGTCTGTCTCTGTCTCTCTCTCTATGCTAGCTTACTGCTTACGGGGCACTTCATTACAGACAGACAGACAGACAGACAGACACACAAACACACACACACTGTCTGTGCGCACAGTTATACACAAACTCAGACGCTAACATTCTTATACAAACATGCATAAATACATAGATACATACACGAGCTCACATTAATACGCAAACATAAATGCATTTACAAACACTCGAGCATTATACAGCATGTACGCAACGTACATAGCACAAGCACACAAACATACACACACATACACGTACACAAACATACACACACATAGCATAAGCACACATACACGTACACACACATGTACACACACATATACATAAGCACACACACACACATACACGTACACAAACATACACACACATAACGTAAGCACACATACACGTACACACACATGTACGCACACGTATACGTAAGCACACATACACACACACATACACGTACACACATACACGTACACAAACATACACACACATAACGTAAGCACACATACACACACATACACGTACACACATACACGTACACAAACATACACACACATAACGTAAGCACACATACACGTACACACACATGTACGCACACATATACGTAAGCACACATACACACACATACACGTACACACATACACGTACACATACACGTACACACATGTGCACACATATACGTACACACGCATACAAGCGACGCACTCTAGCGAACGCACAGGCTATGTGCCCTACTGAAGCGCCGAGTACAAGCAAGGGACCAGCGTACGATCCAATTAACAGAGAACCAGCTTGCGGTGCAGAGCAGAACCAGAACAAGATTAAAGTCGGAGAAAATTCAAGCAATGTAGGGAACCAGATAATGCGCAAGCGACGGTAGGGAAACGCGTGAGAAAAAAACCGGAGAACCAGTTAATAACGAAGTAACAGAGAACCCGTATAACGAGGAGCCAATCAAACTGTCGTTTTAAAGGTCGGGGGAAAACAACCCCCTATAGAGGGCGATAGAGACCAGAGCGGGTTGTCACAGATCGCAAGAGGGCGGCGTAGGGGGAGGCGGCAGTTTCCATCGCCAGTTGCCAAAAGCCAGCTGCTATATATGCAAGTAGCTGAGTCGTTGGAAGCCAGATGCTATGCGATCGTAGCAAGGCCTAACTGCTATCAAATGATGTATAGAAAAAATGTAATGGAAAGTTCTATAAATTACTGCATGTGAGGTTACAATTTTAAAAAAACGACGATGATTCTCTTGTCTGGGTCCTCCTCTCCTCTCCTCTCCTCTCCTCTCCTCTCCTCTCCTCTCCTCTCCTCTCCTCTCCTCTCCTCTCCTCTCCTCTCCTCTCCTCTCCTCTCCTCTCCTCTCCTCTCCTCTCCTCTCCTCTCCTCTGCTCTGCTCTGCTCTCCACTCCTGTCCTGTCCTGTCCTGTCCTGTCCTGTCCTGTCCTGTCCTCTCCTCTCCTCTCCTCTCCTCTCCTCTCTGTAGACTGTAGAATATTTTTCTGGCTTCTATCACCCTAGTTAAGCTATGCGCATATTAAATCCGCAACTACCTATACGATGAGAATACCTTATTTATAGACCTACATAGACTAAACGTAATAGGCATTAGGCCTACAGGACTACATGTCGCTAAGCAGGCCTGCATAGGCCGTGTCCTTGAGCCATCGCCATATACCTATAAGTCAGGCCTAATTGTGATCGCCCAGAGGCCTTTAACATAAATTTCCAAGTTCACTTGCAGCGCACATTTTAAATCTGTTTAAGCTTTATTTTTGTTTTAAATCAAAGATGGCTACGTTCTTGTTAGTGCTTCTTGTATTCGTTTATTTAGCACTATATGTAAAAATACCAAAACGCGTAACACACATAACGACGATAACATACGTACAGACCTATAATTACCTTAGGCAAGGTAAGGTAAAGAAAGACGGGGTAAGGTAAATTGAAGAAAGTTAAGGTAACCTAATTTATAAGGTGTGGTAAATTCGTAGAGGGGAACGTAACAATACATGTTTTAGGAAAGGTAACACTCCATGTTATGTGGATAAATTAATTTTTGAAGCGTCATTAGAGTTGATATATAATTTGGCCATTGCGATTGTTGTCCTTGGGATATTCAACTATTGTTGTAATTATTGTATTGATGCGCAGAAATGAAAATCCACTCTACACTGCTCACCTCCACTGCACATATACATTGTTATTATTAATATTAATATTACTTTTATTGTTATTATTATTATTATTATTATTCTTATTTTGCTGTTATGGTTGCTGTTGTAATTATTATTATTGTTATAATTATTATTATAATTATTACTATTATTATTATTATTACGCTGGATAATACTAATATTATTATTATTATTATTATTATTATTATTATTATTTTTCTTTTTTCTTTTTTTTAACCCGAGGTAGATATGATCCCTCGGGTTGTCTAAAATAATAATAATAATATTATTATTATTATTACTATTATTATTATTATTATTATTATTATTATTATTATTATTATTATTATTATTATTATTATGCATTTATTTAACGCCACTATCTAACAATCAATTGTGAGAGCAACTGAGTGAAGGACACAGTTACCGTCTCAGAGGAAGCTCAAACCCGCACACTGCGCTACGAGAGGAGCGCTCTAACGAATCGGCTACCGTGTTTCGCATTGAGTTCCAAGTTTCTATTTAACGGCACAAAGATGATTAGCGTCGCCCTCCACCTTTCTCCAGACTTGAGACTGGCACTATCAGAGCACGGGCAGTGGCGGAGTTAAAGCATAGATTCGGTATAGTAATAGCCTATCTTGCTCTTCAAGTGACCTCTAATAGGTTAACTGGATTGTGTAAATAAAGGCAACCCCGGATGCCACTAATCAGATGCGCTCATTACACTTTGCAGGCCACGTGGATATACAGACCAATCGCTTATTCATGCATACATTCAACCTTACTGGACACTAGGTGGCTACTAACGCATGCACCTATAGTATGAATCTGTAGGTGAGTGGCCGGCTGTAAGGGTATACATAGGCCTACTCAGCCTATTATAATAGGCCTATAATGTAGATGTTCATGGTGATATACATGCCATCAGTGTCTACAATGCAATTATCTGAAAATATAGACTTTGAAGGAGGTAATATATGTTATATGATCATATATATAATATATATATATATATATTACGAATGTTAAGTTGAATGTACATAATATATATATATATATGCTCGCCTGTGTATGTTGAATATCCCAAGGACAACAATCGCAATGGCCAAATAATATATCAACTCTAATGACGCTTCAAAAATTAATCTACATATATATACATAACTACTTATGCAGCCTAATGCGGGTATGGGCTCTACATAATTAGGGCCTATATGGCCTATTCGAATTAAGACCAGACGGATGAATGAACATCGCTTATAGACGCAGTGCCTTGCACTCTTGAGTAAACAAGCGCACGGACGGACGGACGGCCACCTACCGGCCAACAAGTATAGTTCCTATTTATAATGGTTTTCATAGTAGTTTTTCTTTATAATATGCCCACATTGCCCAGGCCTATACTAGTGGAGGTCTATCGGGCTTTCTTAATTGCCGACTACTCAACGAGCAGCGCCGGCTTTGATATAAGGCAAGGCTTAATTGGACAAGTCATCCGTCTACATAGGCCAACGTATGCGCTCGTACAAGCCCATCTATATATATATATATATATATATATATATATATATATATATATATATATATATATATATATATATATATATATACATACATATATACATACATACATACATACATACATACATACATACATACATACATACATACATACATACATACATACATACATAAATACATACATACATACATACATACATACATACATACATACATACATACATACATACATACATACATACATACATACATACATACATACATACATACATACTTTGATATACGCTTGGACACATAACATCACTTGGACATACACTTCTATTAATGTGTTATAATGAGTTGGCTGTTGGAAACTGCAGAGGCTTCAAGAATACAGAAAATAAGAAATGATGACATAAGACAATCACAACTCTGCTATATATAGGCAAACTCGTTCAATAAAGACTCCGATGGTTTGGACATGTAGAGAGAATGCCAGTTGACCGAATCCCACACAGTGCACTATACATGCAAGATTCGAAGGAAAAAGAAACAAAGGCAGACCAAGACTACGCTGGATAGATAATATAAATGAGAGCGTAACATCACTTGGACTAACACTACGGAGAGCACTGGACATGACAAATGACCCAACACAAGGGAGATCATTTATTCGTGCCGATCTCCGCCAAATGGCTGGTGTTAGGAACTTATCATGACGATGATTATGATGATGATGATGAATATACATATATAATGATGAATATACATACATAATGATGAATATACATAATGAATATACATATATAATTATAATATAATAATATACATATATATAATGATATATATATAATGATATATATAATGATATATATATATAATGATGATGATGAATATACATATATAATTATACGCTATAAATGTGTGTATGTGTGTATGCATGAAAGATTCTTAAGGAAAGCATTCGTAAAATATGTGGACGCGATATCGTCAACCTTCAGTATAAGCGTATGCTACATATACACATATATATATATACACATATATATATACAATATTAAGTCGTATATTTATATATAGTTTAAACATCTTCACGTTTGTGTGCACTGCGCATGAATTGAAATACATGAATTCGTTTTTATTGTTAAATTTCAATGTGCCTGCATTCCAGACCACGTATTCATAGCAACTATAATACATTTACGTATATATAGTAGTAGTAATCATATGCATACAATTACATATAATATATATATATATATACATATATATATATATTATGTAGATATATTAATTATATGCCCTGTTTAAACATCGGTATGTCTACTGACAGTCACACACACGACACATTATATATATGTGTATGTGCATGCGTGGCTGTATGTGTGCGCACACTTATAGGTGCCCTCACAAGACTGGTGTCTCAAATCATTCTGACTAGGTTTTGTAGCACAATGCTGCCATTAATGACTGTTGTCTGGAGATCAATTCTCAGTCAGGGACTGATTGTCACGGATCGCTCGTTGCTTGATTATGTAGAATATTTTACCCTATAGCTTTCCGGTTTGCATTCTCAAGGGTGCACCTTGAGAATGCAACCGGAAAGCTATAGGGTGAAATATTCGCTAGGAAACGCGAGCCTAGATTTGCATTCGAGAGATGGCACCAGTAACCTGCGTGAAATGAAATATCCGCCATATCTTAATTAAGCCTGGAAAAGTGGAATGTATTAGTAACTGAAGCTATGGAGGGATTTAGATTAGATTAGATTATATGCGATTACATTGTAAAACATCAGATTTGATTAGATCAGATCAGGTGATTTCATACATCATCATCATCATCATCATCATCATCATCATCATCATCATCATCATCATCATCATCATCATCATCATCATCATCATCATCATCATCATCATCATCATCATCATCATCATCATCATCATCATCATCATCATCATCATCATCATCATCATCATCATCATCATCATCATCATCATCATCATCATCATCATCATCATCATCATCATCATCATCATCATCATCATCATCATCATCATCATCATCATCATCATCATCATCATCATCATCATCATCATCATCGAGATCAGGTGATTTCATCATCATCATCATCATCATCATCATCATCATCATCATCATCATCATCATCATCATCATCATCATCATCATCACCATCATCACCATCACCATCACCATCACCATCACCATCATCATCATCATCAGTTCACAACGCCAGCCATTTTACGGCGATGGGTACAAATAAATGACCTTCATCTTCCTCGGTCATTTGTCATGTCCTTTGCGTTAGTTCAAGTGAAGTTGGGGGTGTCCTCATTTATATTACCTATCCATCGTAACCCTTGGTCTCTTGTCTTTCGAATCTTGAATGTAGTGCACTGTGTGGGATTCCGTCCACTGGCATTCTCTCTATATGTCCAAACCATCGGACTAAATAGGATCTGATTATGCCAGATTAGACGAGGTGAGATTGAGCATCCTGTCCACAGGTGTTCGCTGGCTGCTGATAAAGATTCTGCAACTTCCAGACAAAACTCAATAGGTGCTTCTGTAGGTGGCTGCAAGAAAAGTTAACTTTACCTTCAACTTTACCTGTACCTTAATCTATCTCTTCATCTTTACCGTCCATCTTTACCTTCATCTGTATCTACATCAGTACCCTTAATCTTGATCCAGATCATTACCTTCATCTTCACCCTCATCATTACCTTCATCTCTACCTACATAATTACCTTCATCTCCACCTACATAATTACATTCGTCTTTACCTACATAATTACCTTCATCTTTACCTTCTTTGCCTTTATCCTCATCTTTACCTTTAACTTTAATCTTCGCTTTCACCTTATTGGAATATAAAAATGTTATCTGTATGAATACAGCACTTACTCTGTGCGTTAAGTTAATCTTCCCAACTGACAAAAGAATGTTTCATGAAAACACAAGCGGACATTTACCTCATCTCCAGCGTCGTTCCGAAATCGGCGCTTGTGCTGTCACCTGTCGACAGGTTGTGTCTTCTCTCGTCCAACTTTGCGGTCAGCATTGGTCAGACGGTGTCCACTGTTCATCTGAACCTTGTCCACTAACGCCTCTTCTCCTCCTTCTCTTCCTCCTATTTCCCACTTTCCTCATCATTATCTCTTCCCCTCCTCCTCTCTTTCTTTATCTTCGCACTTTTCCTCCACCTCCACCTTCTAGCTATCCTCCTCCTCCGCCGCCTCCTCTCCTTCTCCTCACATACCTCTTCTTCTTCTTTCTCCTCCTCCTTCTCCTGCTCCTCCTCCTTCTCCTGCTCCTCCTCCTCCTCCTGCTCCTCCTCCTCATGATCATCTTATTACCTTCGAGCTCTCTCATCTTCTGTTGTTTGTCCT
>OY744614.1:28133078-28263415 GCA_963556255.1 Allolobophora icterica
TGCAACTTCAAAGAGCTGTCAGATAGCCAGATTTAGCATTAGTGTGGTTTTTAAAGGAGGCTATTGCTATATAAACATCCCGCTAGCCAGACACATTTGCCACTGGAGACAGATTGAAGTAGTTCCAAGGACCTATAATGCACACGACTCGAAAGTCATTATTAAACGTCATGTGACTATATGGAGAGCGGCCCTCTGCCGGACGGGAAGCATAGCGTCTTGTTTACATAACAAAGACATTATATGGTATGGTGTGGTATCTGGGAATTTATAAAGCGCCTCTCACAGTGCGAACTGTTCAGAGGCGCTCTCAGCGTGTGAGCCTTGCGGAAATAGAAAAGACTTTAAACGATGAACAACAGAGAGACAGAATCTATGTTTGTTATATCTATGAAGGTAAATTGTCGAATAATTGCATTTTCAGAGTAACGTATTGCCCGTGGAGATTTAAAGATATCGCATTTAATATCATGCGCAAAAACTGAAGCGGGCGACATCTTTGGGTAAGGAAGTAACTGAACACAATAATATTATTTTCACGAGTTTCCACTCCTCGATATAGGAATTCCATGCTTTACCCAATGAGATATAATATACCTACAATGTTTTACCCCTACACAGAACGTCATGGCTGTTGGCACTAACCTTGGCAACGACAAGTTGATGTTGGGGTCCATTGTCCAACGCAGAGATGCGCAGACCATAGGGACCGCCCCCAGTCAACCTAACGGACATCTGCTCCCCTTCGCGATGCATCTTATCGTCCACCGGATGTCATGACGATCGAAGTAGTTGACCTTCGACGCCGAAGAGAAGACCCTTCGATCGACGGAGACCCTCTGCTTATTCCAACGTCGTCTTCCTCAGAGGCTCATGTCTCGAAGTACTGTAGCTCAGAGGTCTTCTTACCTCGCCTCCTCCGCGTTGTCTGTTATCGGTCCCTGTGTTGCAGACAGCAACAGACGAAATCTGAGAACGGCTGCTGCTGCAGCACAAGGAGAGACTGAGTTAGGCGGCTCCTCCGTCAGGGTAACCGCAGACAGGCCTCTTCTATCGGCATAGACGCGACCGCGCTCTGACTCCCTCGCCGTGTGCTTCCAGGGCGAGTGGAATAAGGCCGGTCGGCACCGGAATAAAAAGCGACGGAGTAGGCTAATACTCCTACGGAGATCTTAGAGAAAGAAAACAACCGTGCTGCTCCCTCCTTCTCCTTCACCTTCTGCCATTCCTTCTCTTCGTCCTTCTCGTTCTCCTTGTCCTGCTTCTTCTACTCCTCCATCCGCCTCCTCATCATTAACATTTACCTTCGCCGTTCACCTTTACCTATCACCTCCTAATCCTCCTCTTCCTTCTCCTTCTCCTTCTCCTTCTCTTTATCCCTTTCTTCACTTTCTGAGTACCTCCTCTCTCGTTCCACCTCCTCTTTCTAAACCTCTGCTTCTTCTCCGAATTCCTCGTCTTCTCCCCTTCTCTTCCTTCTCCTCGTCCTTCGCATTCCCTTTTCCTCCTCGTCGTCTTTCTTCTTCATCACCTTCCTCCTCCTCCTCTCTTTCCTCCTCCTCCTCCTCCTCCTTCTAGCTTTCCTCCTCTTCCTGGCTCTCCTTCGTGGTCTCCGTGGCTGCTCCGCCAGCGTCGACGTATACCAGGCAACGCGGATCGCAGCACTGGTCCAATCTTTGTTGTTGTTTCTGCTGCAGCAAAGCGAGATGTATGCGTGGAGCCAGCATCTCTGGTGGTTGCGATGGAATGAAGTAGGTAGCCTGGAAAGAGGACTAATTCTGTGGGCAGACAAACAAACGCTGGAAGCAGAAGATGTTTGACGCAAAACTCCATGCTTTCATTTCTTCCATTCTTCCATCTCGCCCCTCTTCTTCTTTTCTTCTAATTCCGATCATTACTATACCTTCTGGGTTTTATATTTCCCTGTCTCTCTCGTTTTCTCTCTGCCTCTTTCTCTGTTCTCGACTGTTTTAGTCTTTCTGCGTCATTCTCAGACGCTGTTCTGCCTTCTCTCTCTCCCTGTCTCCGTCTCTAACTTTTCTCTCTTTCCTCATTCACTGCCTCCTTCTTGATTCCTTCCCTGTCTACATTTCGGCCTCCTTCCTGGCCTCCTTGTCGGCTTCTTACCCTGCCTCCCTCTTGCCTCTATCTCCGCCTACTTTCCTGCCTTCTTCCCTGTCTCCTTTTCAGCCTCCATCTACCCTCACTCCTCTGGACACTGTCCCTGCTTTATTCTCTCCCTCTCTTCCTGCCTTCTTTCAAGTCTCTCTACCTGTCTTCCACTCTGCATTCCGTTTTCCTCCTTTTCGTCTTTCTTCTTACTGCCCTCTTTCTTCTTTTGCCCTCCCTCCTTGCCCTTACCTACCTCCTTTGCCATCAGCACCTACTAAATATCCTCAGCGCATATGCATTGTGTGCTCGGGCATTCACGCTTTTTGCACTGTGCATAGTTCGCTGGAACGCCTACACAGGTTTTACGCCGCATACAATACGAATAGACGCAGCGCGGCGTACGAGGGACGGCATACGCGGATAAGGTGCGATTTGTCGCTATAGGCAATCATATTCTGAAATGCGATTTTGCCTACGCTATGGAAGCGAACATAGAAAATGAAACAAAATGCTTAGGACAAACGTTATGCTTCGCAAGACGAGACCTTATACCTGCAGTTTTTGTCTTTGGCTCTGAATAGGTAGACCGGTAGACTGTGGTAGTTTACTGTTCTCGTGTCTTACAAGATTTCATCCATCTTGATATCATGACTGATTCGAATCACGACCTTGACCTCGAACTTGACCTTTACCTTCAAGAGATTGATGCCTGATTGACGCCTTGTCAGTGTGGAATTGTAGAAAAAGACTGAGGGGGATAAACAGAGCCGTAGCAACAAAGAACGTGGCCCCCTCCGAACATACGTTCAGGCCGGGGGCCCTTACAATGCGGAAACTTGAATGCGGTAATATACAATATACAGGGTTCATATTATGTTCACATTTATTTTTTGCCACTTTTAGGGGCCCCTTCTAGGAAGGGGTCCCCTGCGGTCGGACGGTACGGAGGGCGGTCGCTACGCCTCTGGGGATAAACATCTTATCCGTAGGCTTATTTTGCAAACGATTGTCAACGAAATTTGAAAGCAGCTGATTTGAACGCTAGCAGTTTTGCAAGTCAGATTCGAATTAAAATCAATTCCTTTGTTGTTGAGAAAATTAAAAATGCATACATGATACAACATGGAAATTTATTCTCTTTGTCAGAGACTCGGAGTCGAATAATGCTAACTCACACTAGCACAACTGAGTGGGTTGGAAACGACCCCTTGGGGGGGGTGCAATGAAGACTTAACTGTGGGGTCCTAAGAAAGCCTAGGGGGTTGAACCCCCAACCCCCGACAATTCCCACCCTGCTTGTGCTTTACGGTAACGAAGCAATATAAAGTTTCGGACTACACTAGATTAGGTGAAAAATCGTTGGGCCTTCCAGAAGGTTAATCAAATGGTTGCTTGGTTGCTGTTTGACGACGCCGTGTCATAAAAAAGATTAGCTTCACACTTCTTTATCCAGGCTTAGGAATGGCATATACTATAGAGTACGGGCAGGAGCGGAGTTTTTTTATATGGGTGCTCTGCGTGACTGTGTCCTTTTCATGCTGCTGGGGCAAATGTTCTCCCCGCTGCGTCCAGTCAGAAGGGGTTTTCCAAAGAGTAGTCCAAATGAGGACCGAATCCGGTTTCCAAGGGTTCCAGATCAAGAGACGAGGCAGGTGTCGTTTAGGGCGAGAATAAAAATTGGAAGGCTGTCTCCAGGATTATTTTCCAGTGATTGCAACCATGAATCTCAATGTATACAGAATGCATTATGTACACGTATGCATGCATATAGGCCCCTATTTATGTATGTAAACATGACTATGTAAGTATATGTATGTGTATGCATGCACCTGTGTATGCATGTATACAATATAGGCTACATATGTGTGTCTGTACGTACGTGTGAAGATATGATGTATTTAAGTGAGGGCATATGTATGTTGCATTTATGTATGCATATGTATGCATGCATGTATGTATGTATGTATGTTGCATTTATGTATGTATGTATGTATGTATGTTGCATTTATGTATGTACGTACGTATGTATGTATGTATGTATGTATGTATGTATGCATGTATGTATGTATGTATGTATGTATGTGTCGTGGTCTACGCGGGTGCATGCATCAAGGGAAGAAAACCGACGCGTCAACAAGCTTGTTTACAACGCACGGAAAATTCTGCAGCAAGCTGTCAACATTAATTCAGTGCATGCAACAAGGATATACGTGTTCAGTAGGACTTTCCAGGGAAAAGTACAGTGACGTCACAGAACGTTCTGGAATCCGGGAGAACTCTATATAAGATAGAGCTGATGTACATTGGGGGCCTTTTGACGAAGATTTGTAAACGTTGAAACATTGATCGTATAACGTTCAATCGAGACCAGCCAACCTGTGTGCTGTCTACGATTGTGATATTTGATAGACGAGTTGACTTACTCTACACTTAATCGACTTTATTTTTAAATAAAGATCTTTTAATAGTTCCTTCGTTGGTTCGTCGTTGCGATCGAAGGAGTCGACCGCGACATTATTGGTGTCAGAAGCGGGATCATCGGTGTGGGATCCGGTGAAGAAGACGCGAGCCGGCGGAGGAAGGAGTCAACCCGGAGGATCAAGAGACGGTCTGTTCCAGACAGCGAGCGGATCGAGACGCCTTTCTACCGTGGGAGACGGGTGAATCGGCATACGACAGTCGGACGGACGAAGTGCGTCGTTCGGCTGAGACAGCAGAAGACAGCAGTCAACATACGGGTAAGATCCTAGGTGTTGTCGTGGCTGAGAAGGAGAAAAGAGAGTGGAGTTGCAGCCGAGTGGGAGGCAGCCATTATTTCTCTTTCAATATCTGCTGATTATTTCTTTGAAATTTGATCCATGGTTGTGATCGAGGCCAGACTTGCGTGAGCTTGTATAGTTTTTGCGTACTTGGCGAGTGTACTTCTTTGGAGACTGCATAGTTGCACTTTGGGTTGTGGAATTTTCCTTTTGTGTGGCGGGTTTGCCGCGTGGTGTCTGTTTTTTTTGTTGATTGTTGTTGACTGACTGTTTGTAAAAATGGAAGCGTTGACAACAGAGATGCAAGCGAATATTCGCAAAATGTCGTCTGAGCGCCTTAGGGTGTATCTTATGAAGGCAGGAAGGGACGAAGATGATGTTATGTCATGGGATCGAAATCAATTAATGGAAGAATGGGCCATGGAGATTGGAAAAGAGGAAGAGGAATTTAAGGGTAGTCCAATATCTCCAAAAGGAGTGGATTACGAGCTGCAGAAGCGCCGTCTGGAGTTCGAAATCCGTAAATATGAAGAACAAAGGGAGAAGGAAGAAAGGGAGGAAAAGAGGAGAGAGGAAGAAAAGAAAGAACAAAGGGAGAAGGAAGAAAGAGAAAGGGAGGAACGGAAGGAGAAGGAAGAAAGAGAAAGGGAGGAACGGAAGGAGAAGGAAGAAAGAGAGAGGGAGGAACGGAAGGAGAAGGAAGAAAGGGAGGAAAAGAGGAGAGAGGAAGAAAAGAAAGAACAAAGGGAGAAGGAAGAAAGAGAAAGGGAGGAACGGAAGGAGAAGGAAGAAAGAGAAAGGGAGGAACGGAAGGAGAAGGAAGAAAGAGAGAGGGAGGAACGGAAGGAGAAGGAAGAAAGGGAGGAAAAGAGGAGAGAGGAAGAAAAGAAGGAACGGAAAGAGAAAGAAGAAAGAGAAAAGAAGGAACGGAAAGAGAAAGAAGAAAGGGAGAGGAAGGAAAAGCAGGAAGAACGAAATGTTAGAGATTCTTTAGCAAGTCGTACTAAGCGTTATAGTGATGCCCTCAAGAATATTCTTTGGAAATTTCCTTCCGACCCTATAGAAATTCCAGGTTTCTTTGATCACTTGGATGGTTTGTTTAATGTGTATGAGGTGGATGAAGATGTTAGAGCAAAATTATTACTAGCCATTTTAAGTGAAAGAGCTAAGGCATTAACCATGCGCCTTACTGAGGCACAGCTCCATGACTACAAATTCCTGAAGGAGTTTTTGCTAAGGGAGTTTAAGATAAGCCCTTCAAATCTTAGAGCCCGATTTTGGTCGTTGCACAAAGCATCGGACGAATCATTTACGATCTATTCATCCAAATTGCGTGTGGCTCTTATGTATTATTTGAAAAGTAGAAAGATAACTGATGAGTTTGATAAACTTGTAAGTTTATTGGTTGCGGATCGGCTTAAGGAGTCCTTGTCGAAGGCTTGTTTAGATTATATCTTGGCCCAAGAAAAAGAGGAGTGGTTGAGCTGTGAAGACATAGCTAATGCGGCTGACATTTATGTAGCGTCGCATGATGGTGGGAATGACTTAGTATGCCGTAGTCATCCGACACCGAAGTATAACAATTGGACGAGAGGTCAACCACATGTTCAAGTCAATAACCAGACAGCTCAACCCAAGTCTCCCAAACCGGAAATAAGGGGTGAAGCCAAGATAGGTGCGAGGGTGTCTCAGGAGGAGGCCAAGGTAAAGGGTCTCTGTTTCCTATGTCATCAGAAGGGTCATATGGCAAGGGAGTGCCAGACCAAACCAAGTTCTAAAAAAGTGAGTACTTGTATATCTGGGAACCCAACTGAAGAAGTGACCGACTTATTTGTTGAGAAGGTCAACATGTTGCATGAGATACCTGAACAGGTAAAGCAAGGGAATTTATTGGATAATTCTAAACCAATAGGGTTGGAAACTGCTGTAAGGGTATACGAGAATAGTATTGATGGATTACACGAGAGGTCGTATATCAATGTACAGATTGAAGATCTCCCTTCTCAGCCAGCATTATCTGATTCAGGAGCAGAAATTTGTTGTATTGATAAGAAATTAATTGAGTCACTAAACTTACCCGTGATTAAACGGATTAATATAATTGGTTTTCAGGGAGAAGGATGTAAGGTAGATGTAGTATACCTACAAATGAAATTAGCTAATTCAATGGAAGGAACGACAAACATTGCGCCATCTTTGTGCGTCATGTTCGCTGCAGTCCCTAAACTAAATGAACGGGTTATTCTGACACCCCATGTTGTGGACTTATTAAGGGATAGTTCGCAATATGTAGTGATGGTAGCTGGCGTAGATCGATGTGTACAAATAAATAAAGGGGCAGAAGAAGATAACTTAGAAGTTAATATCGAGAAAAGTAACAGCAACGAATCCTTGCCGTCAGAAGTGAATGAATATTCTCAGGAGCAATTAGTTGATGATTCAGATAATTTTCTTGATGTTGAGTCAACAGAGTTCAAGTCTGATGAGGGAGTAGCGAATAATGATACTTTATTGCGTGAGCAACAGAATTGTCACAATCTTATATCTTGCTGGCAACAAGCGAGACAGAATAAAAATAATTTCTTTATAGATAATAACCTCCTGTACCACAAAGGGGAAATTATGGGACATAAGGTTAATCAATTATGTTTACCGGAAGATAGAATCGAGGTTGTCTTGCGAGTAGCACACGATGCCCCATGTGCTGGGCACATGGCTTTTAAGGCAACGAGAGCCAGGATCAAATTAAACTTTTGGTTTCCAAGAATGGATGAGAGGATTCGCGAATATTGTGCGTCTTGTCAAATTTGTCAACTAAGAACTCCAGTTAAAGTGGCAGATCGAGTCCCGATCACTCCTATTTCGAGGGCGGATGAACTCTGTTTTAACCATCTAAATATGGATTGTATTGGCCCTATGGTAGTGACTGGAGAATCCAACAAATCGAAACCCCAGTACAATTATGCTTTGGTTCTGGTGGACAAATTTTCTCGTTGGCCGATGGCGTATCCTCTTAGATCGCTGAATGCAAAGGGAGTTTGTGAAGCTCTGTTGCAAGTTTTTACAACTTTTTCTATTCCAAGGATCATCAGTTCTGATTGTGGTACCAACTTTACCAGTCGTTTGACGAAAGAATTCTTGCGGCGAATGGGTTGTAGTCCCAGATTTAATACCCCTGGACATCCTGAGGCAGCTGGATTGGTTGAAAGATGCAACCAAAGCTTGAAAACCATGATCTTTAAGCTTGCTCAATCTGATCCTCGTGGATGGCACCAATTGTTACCGTTTGTTCTGTGGAGCCTTAGAGAAAAACCTTCAGGCACGACTCATATTTCGCCATTCACTATGGTTTATGGAACTCTTCCTCGGGGTCCACTTAGTGTGTTGAAGGAATCGTGGGCTGGCGAACGAAAAGTACCTCTTAACTTAGGTAAATCACCCGAAGAGTATCTCCAATCACTGAAGGAAAACCTCGAATTCGCGAAAGTTTATGCAGATTACTATAGTGATATAGAAACCAAGCGGTATGCAGATTATTATAACTTGCGTAGTACTGACAGAAAATACGAAGTTGGAGATAAAGTAACAGTATTAGCACCAGATTTTGGTAGTTCTAAATTTTATAGTCGATGGCAAGGACCTGCTACCGTAGTCAAGGTTAAATCCCCATATTCTTATATAGTAGAAATAGAGGGAAAACAAAGACATTTACACGCAAATAAGATCAAGCGATACCATGAACGACTCGAACAAGCGATGATCAATAGCTGTTCAGTAATTGTTGATCAAGATGAAGAATTTGGTATAGTAGAGGTTGTAGATCAGGAAGAACGTGAACAAATAAGCCCGAGTAAGCGAATTGATCCTCTGATTATAGCGCATCTTTCGCAAGAGGAACAGAAGCAACTTTTTGAAGTTTTGGATCGGCACACGGCAGTATTTGTGGATAAACCTGGGTATTGTCCAGTATTAGAACATGAAATTAAGATAACTCATGATTTCACTCCTAAGCGTTTAAGGGCATATAAAGTACCTGAGCTACTTAAACCTGAAGTACAACGCCAGATAGAAGAAATGTTGGCATTAGACATCATTCGACCATCGAAAAGTGAAATGGCCAGTCCGGTAGTTTGCGTTTTAAAGGGACCCAAAGGTCAAAATGGCGTTCGATTGGCAATTGATTATCGCCATGTTAACAAATATTCTCTAGGTGATTGTTACCCGACCCCAGACATTGCTGACGTCTTACAAAAGGTGGGACGGGCAAAGTTTATTAGTGTTTTCGACGCGAAATCGGGGTATTGGCAAATTCCAGTTCGGAAAGAACATCGATGGCTTACGGCATTCGTATGTGATGCAGGACTTTTTGAGTTCACAAGAATGCCGTTTGGACTCAAGTCCGCTAGCAATACCTTTATTCGTGCTATGACCCAAGTTTTACATCCAGTGCGAAGTTTTACCGAACCATTCGTCGATGATATGGCAGTGGTTTCAATGAATTGGAATGACCATTTAGAACATCTAGAGAAATTCTTGCAAACTATTGAGGAAGCAGGACTCACTTTGAATTTAAGAAAATGTAATTTTGCACAAAACAAAATAAAGTTTGTTGGCCATATAGTAGGGTCAGGTTGTATTGAACCTGATCCAGGTAAGATCGCTACGATCAATGATATCCATCCTCCAACAACAAAGAAAGAAGTTAGAAAGGTTATGGGTTTTTTCAGTTATTTTCGAAATTTTATACCTGCTTTAGCTGAAAAAGCACGGGTAATAACTGATTTGACACGAGATAACATACCTACGAAGGTGCCTTGGGAGCAAAAGCATCAAGAAGCACTAGATAAGTTAAAGGATGATCTCAGTAAAGCTACACAGTTGCATACCATTGATTTCACTAAGGAATTTGGTTTAAGTGTTGACGCAAGTGCCACCGCGGTCGGGTGTTGCTTGTTTCAGTGGACCGAAGAAGGTCAAGAAAAACCAATTGCTTTTGCTAGTCTTAAACTTACAGATACACAGATACATTGGTCTACAATTGAGAGAGAGGCTTTCGCAGTAATTTGGGCACTTAAACGATTCAAGTCATGGATATTCTTATCAAAGATAATCATTTATTCAGATCATAATCCTTTGTCTTATCTCACAGATGCAAGCCCTAAGAGTGCGAAACTGACTCGTTGGGCGTTAGCATTGCAAGAGTTTAACGTGGACTTTCGATATCGTCCTGGACGTCAAAACACGGTGGCTGATTTCCTCTCTCGGTTGTGACTCGGATGGTGAAGGGGGGAAATGGCCCGACACACAAGGATCGAGCCCGCAAATTGTGTGGATAAATTGACTAACTGATGTGTTTTGTTTTGTTTGTATATGCTGTGTCGAGATGGAGTCTGGAGGCCCGGCTTGATCGTGATGACCCGTTCGGGATGGTGCTGAAGACGTGTCATCATCTGAGGGCGGAGGGAATGTCGTGGTCTACGCGGGTGCATGCATCAAGGGAAGAAAACCGACGCGTCAACAAGCTTGTTTACAACGCACGGAAAATTCTGCAGCAAGCTGTCAACATTAATTCAGTGCATGCAACAAGGATATACGTGTTCAGTAGGACTTTCCAGGGAAAAGTACAGTGACGTCACAGAACGTTCTGGAATCCGGGAGAACTCTATATAAGATAGAGCTGATGTACATTGGGGGCCTTTTGACGAAGATTTGTAAACGTTGAAACATTGATCGTATAACGTTCAATCGAGACCAGCCAACCTGTGTGCTGTCTACGATTGTGATATTTGATAGACGAGTTGACTTACTCTACACTTAATCGACTTTATTTTTAAATAAAGATCTTTTAATAGTTCCTTCGTTGGTTCGTCGTTGCGATCGAAGGAGTCGACCGCGACAGTATGTATGTATGTATGTATGTATGTATGTATGTATGTATGTATGTATGTATGGCACATTGTATGTACATGTATGTCAATTGAAGGAAGCAGCTTCGGTTTCGTTTTGTAGTTCAAAAGATCAATCCGCCAGTTTTCATTGAAGACAACAAAACCAACCACTCCACTTAAGAATATTAATATTCTTACTCCAAATACATGCGAAAAAGAAACAATCAGTTTCCTAAATTTGTTGTAAAGCGCCAGTGTATACGTCTTAGAAAAAGGTTTCAGCCGATGACACTATAAAGATTTATTGCGCGTTTAGGACTTAATCAAGGTTCCTATACAGCGACCATGTCAGACGAGGTCGACCCGTGCACTCCGCGTGTAATGGCGAGTGCTGAAGCAAGGTAAGATTCAGAAGCCAGTAGCCTATGTCGTTGGACGCCCTTTGATTAAGGGGAGACGTTACAAACGCACGTCAGGCCAATGTTGCACAACGTTGGGCCAAAGCTGGACAAAAGCCATGATGGTTCGAGAATATTTCCTACTAAATCTCTTGGAAAACTTGATAGCTTGCGCGGGGCACTGTAGATATTTCTAATTTCTGAAGAAAGCTCGCTAACTGATAAAACTCTGTGTCTGTCTCTTTGTCTGTCTCTGTCTGTCTGTCTGTCTGTCTGTCTATATATATATATATATTTATACATATATATACAATGTTATACATACATATATATATATATATCGGAGATAATCATTTTTTGCAATACTATGCAGTTTCTATGGTGATCGTATTAAGGGGTGTGCATTCCAGAAGTATACGCAGTAATCGGTCGAGATAAACAGGAAATATGTCCCGAATCGTGCACAACTTTCTTCTTCATCATAATAATTTATACTAACTTAAGCGAAACACGAACACTTGAAGTTTCGGTAAATTTTCTAGAAAAACCACGATGATTAGTTAAGTGATTTTTTTCTTCTTACTAGAAAATCGACCTTCTTGAAAACCTGATAGTTTAAGCGGAGACTGCGTTTGGCAGTGTAAGTATTTAATTTCTGCAGAGAGCTCATTAAGTGATATAACCAAAACAGATATGTGATTTTTGGAAAACGTTGGACCATGCAGTGGCGGACAACTTTGGGCCAGTGGCCGACAACGCTGGGCCCAACGCAGGTGTGCTGGCTGGAAACTCAGTCACCTCTCTCCAACAGAAACTGTACGCCCTGAAACAACAAACGTTACTGATTTAATAGGCCTACTGATTAGGGAACGTCAGACGAAAAAAAGAAAACCACAGCGAAAAAGTCCTAAAAATGTTTTAAATTAGGTAAAAGCCTAACAGGGCAGGAGAAAAACCGGCCGGGAATAGCGAACGACTAGTATAGGGAGCCTATAGGCCTATAGGCGACCGAGAGAATCGAAAGTTTGGCTATCTCAAACCCGGGAAAGCGCGTCAGAAGTCTTGAAGACTAAGAAAAAACACAGGTTTTCCAAACCGCGATAATGGGAGGAATCTCTATACCGGGGTACCCTTCTTTTTCAGTTTCTAGATTTGTCAGCACGAAATGCCAATACGAAGCTGTGGTTCAAAGGATAAAACACGTGTTTGCGGTTAGGGAATGAAGCTAAAAGGTTGGCTAACTATAAACACAATAAGTCAATAAATAAATAAATACTTCTGCAATAACAAAACAGTAACAACGAACCACGAATATCAAACTAATAGTTTTACAATGAAGACAGCAATGGCTTGCAACTGAAATCATACGAAGACAAAGCAAACAGCATATCACAGCAGCGGATGAGTTCAGTGACACCTAAAGCGCGAGATCAGTGAGGGTTGCTCGATAGTGTAGTGGTTAGCGCGCTGGACTGCCAATCGAGAGTTCAAATCTCCTCCATCTGCGCCTCCTAGTCAACTCAGCTATGAGCACACTGACCGTACACTTCTCGGTGGGAAGAGACGGCGAGGCAGGGGACTGGTCAATCGTCCACATATACCGAGGCTAAGAAAATGAAGTCGCTAACACTTTATAGGGCCTACCCATGGCTGCCTCAGGGTTAGCTTATGGGAATGCTCATCTTCTTTTCAATGAGGTATACGTGCGTAGGTTTCTGGAAGAGACGTGTCAATCACTGATCAAGGCACGACGTTGCATTGTCAAAATGCAAAAAAGAACAAGTCCCATTGTTTACATGTCTCTATGGAAACCAGATTCTGGCTTTAAAACCGAGGTCAGTGACGTGCAAACGGCGTAAGGGTGAATGTAACCTTATATTTATGCGCCCCTATGAAAACTGTTCCGAGGTCACGGGTGTATAGGGCGTGTTTGCAAACAACATAATTACTAAAAAAAACACATAAGTGTAAACTGATGCGTCTCTAACAGAAGATCCTATTTCGCATTTTGGTCTTGCATATTGAACAGATGGTAACAGATGGTAAAGGCGGTTACTGGGGCATGTAATTCTAGCAGATTCAGTGTAAAAATATACCAAAATAAAGAAAAGAAACAAAGATAGGAAACACAACATGTGAAATCTGAAACAAACCAAACAATTAGAAACTTCCAACAAAAACTAGAACAAAAGAACGAAGCCTGAATCAAAACAAACTTCAAAGAAAATAAAAGGAAACAAAAAAGATCACACACAAAGTAAAGCAACAACCAATAATGTGACACATGTCTCTCCTACTGTAAAAACTAAATTAATTAATAATTAAATCTCCAGCAGTAAGTACTGTCTAATGGTTTGCGGTAGGGCGATTTTCTGGATGGCCCAGTAAACCCTGGGCTTGACCACTGCTCGAAACCGACTCCGGCAAATGAGTTTCAAAGGCGGGGGTGACCGAAGGGCTTCACGGAGCTCATCTCTGACTGGCCCCTGATCCTTTTCTTGATCATCCGGTTCCGTTTCCAGTATCTTCCTCAGGATGTCGTGATGACCGGCGCGGTAGAGATCCGTCAGCAGGTCTCGATGATCCTGACTTCCGCTACACAGGACCTCCAGCGATTTGTACGAGATGCAAGTACCTCCGGACACGAGCAGTTGACACAGGGAGATATCGGTGAAGAGAGCCAGGTAGAGTAGGTCCAGCTCCCCGTCACGGATTCCCACAAACGCCTGCGACCCGGAGGAGACCTCTCTGGACCGGAGCAAAGGGCTGCAGTCGAGGCAATGACAGGCGGAGGCGCCAAAGTCCAGGAGGAGACGGGACGCAACGAGATCGTTCTGGAGGACGGTTTTCTTGAGAGGAAGGACGTGCTGGCGCAGCGACGGTCGGTCTGGGTCCGCGCCGGCCTCGAGGAGCAGACGGACGGCGACGGTGTTGCGACTTGCACAGGCGTTGTAGAGGGGCGTGTATCCGAGGGACCCGTTAACATCGATATGTGTTCGCATCTGGGGACAGGTCAACAGCTGCTCCAGGATACCGTTAAGTCCACTGTTGAGCACGACGATGTTCAAGGACTCGTCCGTGTCCGGGACCTTCGTCGGGGACGTCGAACAGTCGGCCTGCAGGCGGTCAAGTATCGCTGAGATGACGCGACGTCGGCGGTTGACGACGGCAGCCTCGAGGGGATGAAACCCAACCTCCTGTAGCCCCTTCCCTACGGAGTTCCTCGACAGCATGAGTCGGGCAGTTGCCTCCCGACCGAGCAGCATCGCCTGCTTGACGGGGGTGAAGCCGAGACGGTTGCGGTGGTAGATGCTGACGCCGAGGGTGAGTAGGGTGTCGACCATGTCGAAGGCCTGACCGTCGGGAGCAAGGCAGGTCGTCATGTGCAACGCATTGTTGCCGTTCGCATCGCACGCTTCGATCCAGGAACCTCGCTCGACCAGGTACCCGACAAGGTCCGCGTTACCGGACTCGACGGCCAGGTGGTAGGGTGTCTGACCCCGCGCGTTGGTCGGTTCCAGGTACAGGGGGAAAGCGGAGGAACTGGATGAGGCGGACGAAGAGGGGGACTTAGAACTGTGACAGGACGTGGGAGGTCGACCTTTAGAGGATGATGATGATGGGAAGGTGCTGGATGAAGCGAGCTCATCCGTCTCGGCTAGAACCCGAACGAGGTCAAGTCGACCGTCGAGGCAGGCCTGGTGGAGAGCTGTGGGACAGACGGCTTGCTGGAAGTATGGATCGTCCATCGTCTGGTTGACGTCCGCCCCACGGGTGACCAGGAACTCAACGAGTTCTGCATCGCCGACGCTGACTGCCAACAGCAGAGGGAAGACACCGGCGAGGGCAGGGACGTCGGGCAGGGTGCAGCCGATGTCTGCCCCGTCACGGTCGATTGCCTCGGCCAACTGACGCAGCTTGTCTTCGAGAACGAGTTCCGAGTCGAGGATGGTGTAGAGCAACTGGCGCTCTGCTGTCCGACGAAGGTTCTCTGGAACCACTTCCATCTGGCACGTACTGGCGAATAGCAAGATAGGCCTATGTCTCTTTTAACCCGAGGTAGCAGTGTTCCCTTAAAACTTGAAACAAAGAAAATTAATTATGCCTTAATTATTTACTTGATTTATGTAAATAAAGTAACCACATTTTAAAATGAATTAATTAAATTCAGCTAAATTAAATGTTACCTAATAAACTAAGTAAAACCAGGTTAACCCAATCTGAAAAAGGCCTAATAGCGTAACTTCACAATTCGGATTCCCAAAGGAATAGGCTTCTGTACAATGGGCCAGTTTCTTTGTTATCATTTTCTGAGCTTATCGTCACTCGAAGCAACTCTTCATAAAAGGGATTCAGGTTAATCTCGCAACTCGCAAGATAAGCAATGATTTTGACCCAGGTTTAATGCTGACTGTGAGCTCATCCAGGATATGCCGGGACATCTGGGCCAACTCAGCCTATCTTCCGGTTAGTGTGAACGAGTGCACTACCACAAGCTGGCAGGTTAAAACGGTGGCCCGTGGTCGGATTTCTCGTTATGTTGCATTTCAGCCGATAGGTCCTTCAACACCATTACCACGCTTCCGAACAGTGTCTATACAGGAGTAGGCTATAACTTGGCTATAATCTTTGCCTTTATACCTCAAGATGTTAGTTCAACTCTTTTATGGCCTCTATGCTGGCAGATGGAACATGTAAAAAGAATGTAAATTAGAGCATATTTGCGCCTAAACAGGATAGATGCCGAAGAAAACTTACCTTGAAGCTCGACGAAATTATTGTTGTATAGGGCTGATACATCGAATGACCAAGAACAAAGCGCAAAGTTTGCAACTACTTGAAGACGCCATCATTTCTTATCCTTGGCGTTCGAAGAACTACTGTTGTTTCAACCAGATTTCCCACATTTCGTTTATTTTCCAAGCTTAACTATCGGCGTAGTTGATTGGAAACATCTTTTCACCGCACAAGCAGTACGCTAGGGAGGCCGAAGCAGGCCAGTTGCGATTGAACGCAGTCTATCAATGTTGCACCTACACAGATGCCAATACTGCTGCGCCGCATCATTTCCTGTTCAGGAACTTGCTACGCTAAGCTAGCCTAACGGAAACTGTACGGCTATTATAGCATATGAATATACATTACACGCAACTTTAGGACATTGTATGTAAAGCAGATTAATGCACAGGATCAGTGTGTGTTTGTGTAGGTGTTTTAGTGTATCACATGGCGTGGTTAATGTAATATTAGCCAATCGCACGTATACGACTGCTATCACAGCCTTGCATACGAACAAGCTATTATACTGGTTGCATATAAAATTATACAGAGCCATGTATACGCACGTGTGTGTGTGGCGTACACTTATATACATACGCGCGCATAGCATGTGCTCTGTCTGCCTGTGTATTGTATTTGATGCTGGTAACATAGAAGAGGCCATTAACATGCAGGTATGTAGGCCATGCATTTATAGGCACAGGCAAGTGGCGTATAGGCTGGGGGGGAGGGAGGCAGTATTGTAGCCTTCGGATAGGATCGCCTAAGCAACAGCAGAAGCCTACAGATGCTTGCCAGCTGTTGGTGGCAAGATGGATGGCAATTCGTGTCTAGATTGTGTTTATGGTAGCTGAGCACTGTAGCACAGACTCCAAGCAAGCCAGACATCCATCCACAAAATGCCTTCTATCCTCTCAGACAAAGACAGACAGACAGACAGACAGACAGACAGACAGACAGACAGACAGACAGACAGACAGACAGACAGACAGACAGACACACACACACACACACACACACACACACAACCATCCTAAACTCCAGTCTATTTGACAGTCTGTCTAGACTTTATAGTCAGACCTCTTTTCTCTGGACCATTCACCTGGATTAACCATGATTTCTCTAAAGTGATTGATTGACACTGGTTTACGATAATACAGAAGTCTCCTTATAATAGATGAAACTGGATCGTTTCTTCCTTCATTTCTTCCCACCTGCAGCGTTAGCAAAAACGCAGTCTGAATCAGCTCTGAAACCATTTTGAAACTTTCTGAACCACACAGACAGGGGTGTAACTTTAGTCTAAAATGTGGGGGGTACCAATTTCTTCTCCACTTTTGCTTTTCGCATGGTGACCATTTTGAACATATTCCCCGCCAGTATTCTCATTAATTTTGGCTCTCGGTTTACCTGTGTATCTAAGTATTTTCATACTTTTGGCGGAAACTGCGTTCTCTGGGAAGGCACAATAATGAAATATTAATTGGCATTGTTTAAAAAGTGGGGGGGGTACAGTACCCCCAGTCCAAAAAGTCAGAAGTACGGGTACCCCTCGTACCCCACACAAATTACGCCTATGCACACAGATCACGCCCAAAATAGTGAGTTTTCTGATGCAAAGTGTGAATTTGACATTGTGTGGAGTGTGAGTTTTTGAGAGATTAGCTGAAGTAAACTATACACGATTTCACTTCAATGCCTGCAATGTTACTTACCAATTCAATTACAGTTTGAGGCAGAGTGTGCAGTTGACATCTCTGGGTATGTTAGGCTTTGGTACAGACTACAAAGGGGTGGGCAAGCAACTTTGTGGGAGAATTGTTTCACGAACCTTTTTAGTAGTCATATTTTAAATAATAATAATAACAGTCTTGTTGTCAAGACCTTAAACCTCAAGACCAAGACCAAGACCAAGACCTTGAACCTCAAGACCAAGACCAAGACCAAGACTTTGAACCTCAAGACCAAGACCAAGACCAAGAGTTTGAACCTCGAGACCAAGACCAAGACCTTGAACCTCAAGACCAAGACCAAGACCCAAAAAATCGCAATCAGAACAAAACTTCTAAAAATTGTCAAGTCGGAATATTCGCTATTTTAATGAAAACATGAGTCTTTTATTTTATTCAAGCAAATTAACTTTAAATGCAAACTGCAGAGAATTCCGAATTTGTATTCAAAAGTCCTTCATGCAAAATATTATTCCAAATGCCTTTTGTATTTTATAAAAACCAATTCGCTCAGAATATTCTGACCAAGACGTACCTGGTGGGCCTCATAAAAAATTCGCCATGTGAAAAAAATACGTTCTACAGGTGCTGAAGTCGCTGACACACACACACAGTAGCTTTTCAAGCACTGGATGTAAATGTACAGATAGTGAGTCCTTTTGAAATCCTCCCATGATTTATCATACCGTCTGATACAAAATAACTGTTGCTGCTGCCAATGAGTTTTCCTGACCAACAAGAGTTGTATCCATCCATAGATATTGGTCGTATGAGGCAAGCAGGATTGATACAGAATTCTTGAGTTTTGTTAAATGACTGTTCATATTGACACCCGTCTTGGTCTTGGTCTTGCAAGACCAAGACCAAGACTTTGAACCTCAAGACCAAGACCAAGACTTTGAACCTCAAGACCAAGACTAAGACCAAGACTTTTAAAAACGAACTCCTTGGTCTCGAGGACAAGACTGAATAATAATAATAATCTGTTCTTTATTTAAGCGCCTGCTAACCGCACTGTGCTGTACAGTGAACATACATATAGTAGAAACGGCAGCCATGCAGGGCGCTTTACATACATGTATACAGTAGAAGCACATGATAACAGTTTTACAGGAGTCGAATATAACTGTTTATGTGGCAGCACCATACGGCGCCAATCAAGGCCTACTATTCATTTAACCACCGCCGCCACCTAGCGAGTGGAAGGCTTAATAAACCTGACGGGGTCTACGGGGTTCGATCTTGGTACCTTCAGCTCTTCACGCCAGTGTGTTATCCATTACTCTACATTTTACAAATGAGGAAAAAGTGCCAAGACATCTGTTGTTGAAAATTTGAAGAATTCTTCTACAATTCTTCAGAGAATATTTTAAAATCAAATATTGTCATCGAAAGTAGCAGTTATCCAGACTTTACAGGCTACATAGTCATCACCATATTCAGACCTTTTGTGGTTGATCCCAGTTTTTGCGACCTTTCCTTAGAATTTGTCTTCACTAATCTCCCGGGGTACCTGCACCCCCAACTGCGATGACCCACAAACTACGGCAGTGTCGTTGATGAAATTAAGTATATTTCATACAATAACACATACAAACCTCATATAAATGACTTGTATAACACCTGTTTGCACGCTATAAGAAAGCATTATTTGAATTTTCCCAGAAGCCCCTGGCAAATGGCACATACAATGTATATCACACGACATGACAGAAATCACATTACGAGATTATGCAGTTCTATAACAAGGAAATGGCAGTGATTTTCATGTGTAAACTGCAAAATCAGAGCTAAGATGTGCTAGACACCATGTTTCTGCATATCTGTACTTATAAGTAGGCCTATAATTATTAGTAGGGCTGTACCGAATAGGTGATTATCACTATTCGGCCAAATACGAATAATTGGACCAACTATTCGGCCAAATACGAATACGAATAGTGTACAAAATAGGTCTACCGACAACATTCAAAATTTCAAATGTAAGCAAAATTTTCAGTTCAGTAAATTTAATACATGAACTAAAAGTCAGGGTTAGGGTAAACAGTTAACTACATGTAATTTTTGCATCCTTCTGCCAGTCTGTGTAAACTAGGAATGGAACTTATTTAACTAAATTAGAAATTGTCACTTACTTAACGTTCACGCAACTAGCTATAGCAGCCGCATATGCAGAAATAGATGTCACGTGACTACTATTCATATTCGGTCCGACCGCTACTATTCGGCCGAATACCGAATAGCTATTTGGCCCACTGTTCGGCCCCGAAGCGAATACGAAGCGAATATTCGGTACAGCCCTAATTATTAGCTCATCAGACTTTTTACAAATGAGGAAAAGGTGCCAAAAACACAACTATAGGCATTATGAGGTCCCAAGTCCTGATATCACTGTTTAAAAAACAGGGTAAGGTCAATGCCCATGGCCCTGGAAGCAGTAGGATGCTGCTAAACACTGGCCACACCTACACCTAATGATAAACTGGAGAAAAATGAAAACGTTGCTGAATCCAGACGAAATGTTCAACACACTGCAATGCGTTTGATTTGTACTGACAGTATACATATATATTACAAGATGATTTTGCATGTACAGTTGTACATGTACATGCCTTGCTTAGTTGACAACATGGGTCCATACAATCTTAACTGCAGCATTTGCACAACAGCTCAAACAACAAATACATGCAAACCCTGCCAAAGAGTCGCAATCATAACAATTTTCCAGACTAAATTATTCTCCATTGAACTGTAGAAAAACATTTTCAGACTATTAGCAAAATACATACAGACAAGCACAGTAGTTTAGTTGTCAAAAAAGAGCTGGAGGGTTGAATATCGTACAGATTACCAAGTACACGAATGCAGGTCAAAATCTACTCTTGTTAATATGTTGTAAATAAAACAACTAATGACCCCCAAGACATTTTACTTTCCTGACCCCAACATCATCTTAGTTACGTAGCTGAGGGGTTTAAAAGAAGAGCCAGGGGTTCAACTCCTCAACAACTAAAAACACTGGGTAAGAATCACAATATAACTCGAGAGATTTCTTTGCAAGTTTTCTCACAGTTTTTGTACGAAAGCCTTTTTTGAATTTCCCCAGAAGTCCTTGGCAAATGGCACATATATCATAAGACGCTGCAGAAATCACAATAACAACTTTACACATGCAAGTTCTGCCGTAAAAAATATCAGTCAATTTCAAGCGTAAAATTCGGAATCAGAGCAGGGCTGCATTAGACAGCAATCTGTGTATGTTCGAGACGGTAAATAAGGCGACTACATACAAGGTTTAATTGAAAAGTACCATGGTAAGGCAAGGTATTTATACATGTCTTAAAATGCCTTCATCAACATAGACTGTCTTCAGAGGCATGGTCCTGGGGTACAAGATATTTTAGCTTATCTATAAACGATGCTTATCCAACAACCTTTCCTTACAAGTTAAATGTCCTGACTACCGGTACTTATACTGCTATTTTAATATGACACACCGGGACTAGACACCTGGACACAGTGAAGAAATGCATACAAATTATGTGTGTGACTGGGTCACCTTATGTCATATTCATGTGTGTGTATAATGTATATATATAATTACATATGTACTAGAGTATTTACCCGTCATATTGTGACGGCAATGTATATAGGCCTATATGTATCGTTGGTTAAAATGCTCGTCAAGACCGCAGTACTGTTTCACAACAGAGCAGAAACCGTTTGTGACAGGCACACGCTCTATGGATATTATATGTATAGATATATAAATACATACAAACTAGTACTTACATGGTAGTGGCATTTGCAATGAATTATTCAAGCCAGCAAGCAGAAACTTAAGGACATCAGAGGAAACACTGGCTTATTCAAATTATAAGTTTGCCAACACCAAACTTTTTACTTGATTTTCACAAAGAAATATTTGTGTGACTCTTCAAAACCTGAAAATCCCTGAAAGTAAATCTTGTGTTTTAAGTTTAAACAACCGAGATAAATTTTACATAACTTATATCCACTGTACACCCAGAAACTGGAAGTCTACGTTCTTGAAATCATCACCAAACTCAGCTCTGACTAAAAGTTCAAGCAGACGGCTATATTCTTCCGCATAATAAAGTCGCAGAAATATTTAAGTCCATTAAAATCGTGTAAAATATCCACATAACCGAATTCTGTAATTTCTCCTGCTTGGCACGAGCACGCAAGCCGGATATGGAAAAGACTGTACACAAAAATATAAAAACCAACATTCAGCATCGTTCGTAACTCTGTTGTCTGCTTGTGAATTTTTCGAAGAAAGTTAAAAATGGCATCGCCTCGACATCTCTCATGAACATGTGCCGTTGACATTTGATTTACTAGACACGTTCAGATTACAGACGACGGTATTGTGACTCTGCGACGGATCTGTTACATTTCCTTTGCCTGCATTAGTCTGACTAGTAACAGAGGTTGCCGGAGTTGCTGCCAGAGTCTTGTGTGTTGACGATGCCGACATGAAGAAGTCGCTGTCGCTTGGGACTTCGCTTGCGCTGCCACCGTTGACAGCACAGTTGGAGGTGCCCGTCAGATCTAAAGGTGCATGTCTCATCTCGAGACTTTTCCCAGCAACTGACCTGCTTATAAATGAAGACGCAACGTCGGGCGGTGCGTCAGATTGCCGTAAAATCTCTGTCGAGCCTGACGGTGTTGTACTGGCGACGTCTGGTAGAGTTTGCTCAGTACGGGTCTTCGCCTGGCGAGCGGATGCATGCCGAGTTATCCGAGCAGGTGGACAGAGCGTTGTGTATACTGGAATGTTACGACGGAAGTCATCCTCTGGTGACGTGGTGGTATCGTTGGCGGCTGTGTCGCAGTCTACAAAAAAGTGACGGTTAGGAATAAAAGTAAGTTACTTAAATGTTTTTATTTAATTAAAAGATGGTAAAGGGCAGACTTTCTCACACACCTTTATCAAAAGAAACTCTTTGTCCGTAAAAACGATCTTTCAGCTGAAGGTCAAACATGATCACAAGTGTCTAGCAAGAGGACATTATTTTTATTTAACTTCAGTATCATATCAACATCAAGTCATCACCCTAGTATGAAGCTGCCTTCCAGATTATTTCAACTACAAACTGAAACTGACTTCAGATACTGTGGTACATTATTCATAGATTTAATAGCACTTCTTCAAAAGAACTACTCAGAGGCGCTCCAGCACGGCCAAAAAGTAGTTTCCAGGCAGTCATAGAAGGTGCAGAGGAAGACCTAGGATGTAGGCGCAGCTCAGAAGGAAGGCCATTCCACATGGTCGGGCCTTCCATATGGAACCCAGATTAATATTTATGATAAAACGATCATACTGATAATCCTAAAAATATGGTATTTAAGAAATATTGCAAGAAAACAATTCAGCCACGACTGCTTGTGTGTTTGTTAGGTTGCTGACCTTTGTCCAGGAGGTCGTCGAGCGAGTGACTCGTGACGGCGCGTGGGACATTGTAATCTATCTGCTGCAGCGTATGCAGCCAATCACGGCTGCGCGGAAAGTGCGAGGAGCGTTTCTGGTAGAAGAGAAGATAGGCGGCTCGTGTCACTACCTCCCCTTCGCGCATTTCTGAAGCCTTGCTGTCGTTATAGGAATACCACTGACCGTGCACAGGTTCTTGCAAAATGCTAGCAGTAAACACAAGAAAAGGATATAGTCATTCTCTCTTTAGATAAAACTGCCACCTGATGACAAAGCAACAATAGACAGTGCTTAGCAATTGTAATTATAATGGGAAATTTAATATATCGCCAATTCAAAAGCACACTCTCTGCGCTAACGTTAAATATCGCTGAATGGGAACAAGCAAACCAATGCACAGACAAGTAGAAGTCATCAATGATGGGCCATGCATTCATGTTAATGCACACGTTTTTACATAGTGACTGTATGGCCTTGACCCTGTTCATTTTTCAGTGAATTGATCGGGCGAGATTCACCCCTGCACATGTGAATAGGTGCCACACCATTTAAGGCCCTGCCCCATTTACGGACCATTATTATTATTATAAATAAAATTTGTAACGCGCGCATGGTCACACCGAAATGTGAATCTGAGGCGTGGTGCTAGCCAAAGCTAGACCATGCTAGCCAAAGATTTAAATCTATGAAATAAGCCACCTTCCGGAGGCGAACCGCGATCCGCATCCTCTCTTGCGCATAGAAGTATGTGACGCAGTCTACCCCAACCAACGGATTTGTGTCCACACTTGACAGATGGCATCGTGTACAGAGTCTCTGGACAGAGTTATGGGTATTGCACATTAACGACTTGCTCAAGAATAGTGACAACCTCATGGAACTTACCAATTTTTTACAATCCAAATACTTCACCACGACAAGTAACTTTAATTTAATGCAATGTAACCAGGTTTGTACCTTTCCTTTTAATGCAATGTAACTAGGTTTGTACCTTTCCAACTCTTTAAACCTGATGAATTAATTATTAAAAAATAAAATTGAAGCACTGAAAATGATCAATTTGCAGGGGTTACAATAAAGTCTAAAGTGCCGACAATGGTATTTTCAACAAAAGGATAGTTAGCACTGTTTTGTTTCAGAACCTGTGTAATGTCCACCATGCATGTCTCCATAATGGTTGCACACCGCATAGAGGTCATACAGGTAATCTTCTGACGAGTCCGTTGGCTTTCGTCCTGGCTTCCATGTTGTCCAGGCCCCGGATTTGATGGACCGGGACAAGGTGGTAGATGAGGAGGCAGTGGCCTTCTGGACATGGTGACGCAGGTCAAGGCTGTTGATTGGAAACATGATCAGCGTATTGAGCTTCGTACGATGAACTGCATCCTGGCAGCACAGAATAACGGACACAGTTTAGTCACACATAAGAAAGATACCAGATCAACAGAAACAAGACAACATAATTATATAGGTACAGTGGTATATAGGTACACACACACACATATACACATACACACACGCCGTTGTAATTTGAAGTCGTCAAGTAACAGTGAGAGCCTGGCATTCTCAGTAAGACATGTCCACACACCAGGTCATTTATTTGTTTTTTACTTACATGACATTAATACATGTAAAATATTTCACTCAGTCACACAAATCAGTTCTGCAACTACGTAAGGACCTGCAGAACATCGCATCTGTGCTTTCATTCCATAACTTCCACAATTCCACTTCAAGATATCCGTTCAAAAGCGCTCCCTACAGTCTTCATCTGTTGATAGAAAGTTCACATAGAACTTAAACAAACCAATCAATTATCACATCAAGCTAACATTTTCAAGCTATCTCTCGTCATATATTTAGATCTGTTTGACCAATATTATGACATCCGGAATGTCTAACCCGCCAATTAATAACAGTTTTTTCCAATAGTTTCACTATGGACTATAACAACGGTTCTAAACCTTTTTTGTGCTGCGACCCCTTGATAATATTTCCAAAGTTGTTGCGACCCCAACAAAAATTTGAATTGCAGCTGCCAAATTTTTAAGTTTAAACATTATTTAAGATTTAAGAAGAAACAAAGCTACAGAAGGCCAACAATGATGGAGAAAAACTTATGGAGTTTTGCAATCCAAAGAAGAGCGTCAATGAGAAAGAAGGCTGTGCTTGCTCTTTGTCGCCAGATCAGAAATTCTCGGGGCAGTCTTTGCAAGAGCACAACGCAGAAATCATAATTAAGCTACATAAAATATCAAATATTAAGAAACTACGCTGACAATTTTTTTCCTCAAATTTCTGAAGGTTCCAGCCGACCCCTGGCAAATCGCAAGGCAACCCCCGTTGGGGTCGCGACCCACAGGTTGAACTGGACTATAATAACAATTTGTAGGCCACTCACATTAATTAGAATTTTGATTGGTACTACTTACTACGGCTGTGAAAGGGCCATAGAATAACCGGGCAATTTATAGGCCACTCACATATAATATAATTTGCCAAGGGTCGCACCCGAGCCCTTAATTCCTGAAACCTATCCTGTATCCGCTACAGGCCGCCTGGGCCAGCACTCTTTGGCCGAATACAAATAGTAGGGGTGATGACAGAGCACGGCATAAGTAAAAACTAGACACAAGTATGTGTATTTAAAAAAATGCTTAATACAACTTACTTTTCATACAGTAGTTGAGCATCATATTGCCTTCAATTCTGAATTTCTTCACATCGCATTACACAAGAAAGTAACTGTCCTTCTTACTGAAAGTTATGCAAGTTTGCTTGCAGAAAGACTAGATGTTCCAACTTCCCATGTAAAAGGCATTTACTATTCATATTTGGTTTAAAAGAAACTATTCGGCCAAATACAAATAAACTATTCAGAGCACCATTTGGCCTGAAGCGAATCAAATACAAATATTTGGCTACACTCTTCAGCCGAATACGAATACTAGGCGAGTAGCACGGCATAAATAAAAACTACACACAAGTATGTGTATTTAAAAAATGGTACAGCTCTAGTTACTGCTAATACAGACCTGTTTAAATCTCTTCAAATGTATGACTAGTACTTCTGGTAAGGACCACAGCGTTAAAGCTTTTACTGTCCCCTGCTGGTATTTTCGACAACTTGGACACAGCCAGGCATTGTCTGGGCCAAGCTAAGAACAATACCACAGGATATTTTAACATCCAATATAGCAGTTTCTAAGCACTAATACTCATTCATATTAAAATAAGACCAGAGAATATGCAAATAGGATATCTGAATTTAAAAAAATACAACAACCTAATCAAAGCTAATAATCAGGAAGTTAAGAATAAAAACGCAAGTTAATATAGGGGTATTTAAACGTTACCACGTTTATCAGACGTAATCTAGTAAACAAGATGCCTCGTACCTGCTCCTCCTGAGTGTAGACCTGAAAGCATTCGTCCAGGGTCCCCAATGATGCCTGCTGAACGAAACTCTTGACCTGACGAACAGACTCGTGCTCCTCCACCGACTCATTCACTGCAGTTGGTAAACTGGAAGAAAATACAGATAATTATGAACGCTATGTATATAACTGTGCACTGATGTAGTATGTATGTATGTATGTATGTATGTATGTATGTAAGGACAACGTAGTCCATTGGTTAGCGCACTCACCTTGTAACGTGGAGCGAACGGGTTCGAGCATCCAACAAGATGGTTATTGAGTAGGGACTCTGAGCAAGTCCCTCACTCACAATTACTCAGTGCCATCGATTGATGCTTGGTCACTAGATAGTGACCCTTAACAAATATGTAATAATAATAGTAACATGGAGGTCTATCGAAGCAGATGCATATTCGAGAATCAGAGTTGAACCAAATAAAAAGGCCCCGACTGTTTGGACACATTATGCTACGTGACAGTAAACACGACGATGCTTGAGCTCTATGATATATCAGGCCCCAAGAGGTTGGTATACACTAGCTGGGTGCCTTCACTACACATGGAAGCCTGTAACTGCTGAACATCACACTACACACAGTCTGCAGACAAGACAGATGGTGCTGAAATGGCAATGCTTCAGATAGGGGCATGTCACAGTTGACGATGACGAATGTATGGGTACGTATCCCACAGTCTATGTATGTACATGCCTGTGTCAGTGTGTATGCAATGTATACATTCATCAGTTTCTGTTGTGCATTCACTTTTCTTTGGCACTAGTAATTAAACTATCGGTAACACCAAAGTTTAACTTCCAGCATTCCAAAAACTAATTTGTAGTAATGTTTATAAGTTCAGATAAGTTTCAAGAAACCATAAACTTCCGGAAAGAAACCATTTGCACTTCTTTCTTACTACTTACATTATATTACGCAACCAGAATGACTCTAACAACCAGTCGTAGACTGTATTATCCTAGCCTGAATGAGCAATAATGTAGTGGTGTGTCCTCCTGATTCTAATAAGCGAATATATTATAGTATTATTGTAGGCAATAGACCAATCTATGCGACACAAACTGCATCATTTAGTCTTTCAGCTTTTTAATGGGCTAATGATGATGCCCTGAACTACCATAAAATCTCCATTAATTAATGGTGGGGAACTGACTTAATTAGTGGAGAACTAAATCCAAACGAGCTATCAACTGGTTCACGTTATCTCTCCACGAACCTGTTGACTTTTTGCATTAATTACTTTGAAATTGTATTGAAACAAATTCACTTTGTGTTGTGCTTTGCGAGTCATTAAAAAGTGCACTGTATCAATGCATAATAATTCACATGCTAGTCAATACATGGATAAGCAACTTCCTTTCAATTGATTACAATTACAATTTAACTTGAAGTGACCATCAATCGACATCTTGTGCGTTACGATTAACAGCGCTATAGAAAACACTTATCATACCATACCATACCATACATGGTTGTTTATAAAGTGCTGCTCACAGTATAGACTATTCAGAGGAGCTCCCAGCGTGACAGCCTCGAGGAAAAGATAGGTCTTCAGGCAGCAGAGAGAAGAGGGCAAGACCCAAAAACAATATCTTGCTACGGAGTGGGGGGGGAGGTCATTCCATAAGGAAGAGCCAAGGATGTCAAAAGCATGATGCTGAGTCATCAAGTCCTAGCACGAGAGACAAGGAGATCAAGGCGATCCGTGAACCGAAGAGGGAAGATGGCTGGAAGAGGGAGCAGAGAGAGGTTTATGCATTAAGTCACAGAGGTACTTTTTCCCTGCTGAGTCTTAGAGACCAGGGGAAGGGCCTTGTATTGGATGCGGGAAGCAACAGAAAGCCAGTGAAGTACATCAATCATAAAGGTATTTAGTTATGTGGGAGAAGCTAGGGAAACGGTCAATGAGCCTGGCAGCCGCGTTCAGAACAGACTGCAGGGATGAAAGGCGCGTGCTTTTTCATTAGCTTAAATTTGAAAATTAAATTTTTTAAATTAACAACTGAATAAAATCTAAATATAATATCGTACGGTCATACCCTCACTATTATTATTTCAAATTTTTTTTTCTCATAAAGCTCGCGACGGCTCTGCCTAGGGGCCCGCAATTTATGTCGGCAGGTCTGATTATATAAATAAAGAAACATCAACAAAAGCCCAATTATGACGCACTCACTCGGTCTTTGTTTTCCATTCTGCATGGAACAGAATATGTTGCGGACCACAGCCAGACGAGAAAGACGATAAGGCTCTGTCAGAAACAACAAAAATACTGATTAGTATAAGTGAAATAACAACTCAGTTCATTTTAGTTTAAGATTTACCAAAATTTTCCACACAGCCATGATCATTGGGCCCAAAATGTGCCACTGGTGCAAGCTATCTATTCATTTTGGCCCAATAATTATTATAATATGCAATAAATTATGCATTTATTAAGTGCCACTATCTGATGACCAAGCATCAGTTGATGGCACTGAGCAACTGCGAGTGAAGGACTTGCTCAAGGTTCTTACACAGTAACCATCTCCAAGGGGCTTGAATCTGCACTCCCACATTACACAGCGAGTGCTCTAACCAATTGGCTACCATGTCAACTGTCTCTGGGTTTCTATGGCTACCATCGTATGATTCATAGACGTTTCTATGACAACCATTACAGCATGTCCCACTGCACAGTGGCCAAACACATCATACCAACTAGAGCAGCGTTTCCCCAACTGGATGCTGTAGCACCCAAGGGAGACATTAACCTGCTCCAGAGGTGCTGCAGCTGAATAATATCCATGCAGCTTTTTCTATCAAAATTTCTGGAAAACTACATAGGCCTATAACTAGTTTTAGAAATGAAAGTAGTGTAGAAATGCTGCGCTGTGGTTGAATACAAGGAACGTTGCTCGTCATTAAAATAAACAACTAACTGGAAGAAAAATAGAAGAAATTAATGCCAGGTGCTATTCATTGGGCGCAAGGGTGCATTGCTCAGGAAAAGCCTGGAAACACTGAAGAAGAAGAAGAAGAGCAGTCCCTGAGGCAGCCATGGGTATGAAGTGTTAGCACCCTCATTTTCTTAGCCTCGGCATATGAGAGTGGGTGGCCAGTCCTCTCCCTCGCCGTCTCATCTTCCCACCGCCACTGTATGGTCAGTGTACTGTACTCATTATAGTTGAGTTGGCAACACTGAACTAGAGCCTAATCTGAAAACTCCCATGCCCCACATGTGATGCTTGCTTGTGTGTCTCACCTCTTTCCTCAACTCTGCCCTTGAGACACTCCTTAAAGGCTACATGAACCGTTTTTTACTTAAGCTGCATTTAAATCTGGACAATAACATAGCACCAGTTTACGAAACACTTTCAACAGTGCAGAAATGTGGATGTTAACAGATATGAACAGTTGCAACTTCAGACATTGGGCATTTATATTGCTCATTTACAGCTCCACAACGATGAAAAAGTTATGGTACTACTAGAAGCTATTGCCTCTGCTGCGTCCAAAATGAATTTAAGCCGAAATAGTCTCTTGTTCAGCCTGATTTAAAACATAACATAAAATTGCAGACGTGGTCAAGTTTTCAGCCAGGTCATATGATAACAGAAGCAACATGACTACCAAGGGATCGGACGGTACATATTTAAGTACTACTATACATGAGTGTATATGTGTATATATATATATATATATATATGTGCATATACACACACATGTATAATTATACACACATATATATACACATATACATACACACACATAATCATAACCATAAACTTTATTGGTCCCATCAAACAACAACAAACAAGACAAATGTTTCAAGTGTGTCACAACAAGCATGTAAATAGAGGTCATCCGGGAACAATATGGAAAGAAAACCTGGTCACCCTTACATTTATTGACGATAACGCTAATAATATGCACAATTTCTTCTATATATATAAGCCACTGCAATATATATATATTTTTTAGATACTACAGTATGACCTAGAATACACAAAGATGTATATATACACACACACACACATATATATATATATATATATATATATATATATATATATATATATATATATATATATGCATGATGTATTTTATGTAGGCTATATCATGTATACAGATACGCACATATTTATTTATTGACAAAGGATGTTCTGTTCAAACAAAAACACTTACATCCTCTTCCCTCATTTAATCATGTCCTATTATGTTACATGCACACACCCAACTCACTCACACACACACACACACACACACACACACACACACACACACACACACACACACACACACACACACACACACACACACACACACACACACACACACACACACACACACACACACACACACACACACACACACACACACACACACACACACACACACACACACACACACACACACACACACACACACACACACACACACACACACACACACACACACACACACACACACACACACACACACACACACACACACACACACACACACACCAACACGCACAAGTTTACATACAACAATACAGCAGGTATATATATATGTATTATGTATACATGTATACATTGTATGTATACGATAAACTCACATTACAAATAATTCATTACAAAAGGCCAATTTTATTTTACAATAAAAAATAAAGCAATAAAACTTCTGCAAAGTGCTTTTGAGCGACTGATATTCAACTCCTCCCAGACACATACCTTTGATCTGGCCATAAAAAAATCAATATCAACTAATACTGATATATGTACTATATTAAGTGTCTTCATACATATATTGTAGCCTACATACATGCATGCATGTATAAATGAATACATATGTACAACTGTACATGAGTGCATACATACATACATACCGTACATATGTACATAAAACCATCCATAAATGTATACATAAATAAATAAACACATACAAACATACATACATGCTTAAAAACAAACAAACATCCATACACATAAATACATAAATACATAAGCTCCTGTAATGAATTATTTACAATGTGCATTAATTACAGGTATCACATAAGCATACCTGTATATGTATATGTATATGCTGTTTGAATATATGTATATACATACAGCTGTTGTATGGCTGTATGCATAAATACATACATCATCCATACATCATAAACACATACTAAAATTAACAGTATGTACAAATAACACATACGAGTAACAAAATTTCTAGTAAACCTTAGAAACAGGAAGTCTTGATTTAAAAACATCAAGTTCTATTACAAATTCACACATGGCAATGATATTGCTTATCAGCACATTTACACAAAGTATTTAAAATGTTATCAGCGCTTACTGTTTGACGTTCTCAGCCAACATTGGGCAGCTCGGCTCATTTCCATCGTCAGCGAGAACGGTTTCGTCATATTTCAGATCGAAATCATCCTTGTCGATCTAGTAGTTAGCACAGAAGAAGAAGTCAATCAACATCCCAATCAACACCTCAATCATCAACATCCTAATCAACACCTCAATCATAGGCCAATCAAAAACAGGTAAATAAATTCAACTTCCCAATCTACTTAACAGGCTAATCAAGTCAGAAGGTCAGACATCTCAATCAACATGCCAATCAATTCAAAGTGTGTCTCGATCCTTACGGATGATGAGTGAGTGCATATGCAAACAAGAAGGTTGAAAAATGCATCTTATTCTTGCAAGGCCACCATCTTGTGTGTACCAAACCGTCCTTCAGTCTCGGTACCATGTTTCTGCGAAGGTAACTCAAAGAAACCGAGGCTTTTAACACAAATATCTGCTGCACACATACAAACAAACATACATACTTGTATACCTAATTATACACAGACACATATGAACATGCATTTGTGCTAGCGTATGCAATGCTTTTGCAAGGCACTTTGATGCGTCTACATACATACATACATAAATATAGGCACATACATACAAGTGTGTCCACATGTGTTGGAGCATGCAATGCTTTTGTGAAACCCTCAGAAGTGTCTACACAAACAATTACACACATACAGATATCCATGCATTTGTACAAGCATGGGCAACATTTCTGTGAACTACATAAATTGTACACACAAAAAACCTATGTGTGTATACATGTATATAAATACACACACACCTATGTGTGTATATATATATATATATATATATATATATAAGCAGACACATACATACACACAGACATCAATGAAATCTGTGTACTAAAGGATGGTTGGGCAGAGAAATGCTTTCCTTTCAGAAACTCGTCTTGACTTACCAGGTTCAAAGTCTCTTGCTCAGTCTCCGGTTTCATTGCCAGCTCCAGTATCTTCAGTTTCAGCTCAGCCAGCTGAAGGCCACTGACGACTTGCAGCACCAGTGGCACTCCGAACCTGAAAACAGAACACGCTGGACGCTTGGACAGAGATAGCCACAGATAGACACAAATATGCAGAATGAGACAGAGATAACCAGGGAGACAGAATGAGGCAGAGACAGCATGAGACAGAGGCAACTAGAGACAGACACAAACACACAGAATGAGACAGACACAGCTGCAGACACAAATACACAGAATGAGACAGAGATAACCAGGGATACAGAATGAGACAGACACAGCTGCAGAAACAAATACACAGAATGAGACAGAGATAACCAGGGAGAGATAGAATGAGACACAGAAGGCTACAGAAACAATTACACAGACTGAAACAGAGATAACTAAGGAGAGACAGAATGAGACAGAGACAACTACAGCCAGACAAAAATACACAGTGTGATACCAAATTGATCTAAAATGCTTCTACCAGCCAACAATACCATTACTGGTTCTTTTTAAATAATATAAGCTATGCATATATTAACGAATTATTGCTAATTATGAACAGAGGCTACATCTTGAATAAGCTAGCGCCTTTACCAAGCTTCAGTTGCATCATTTCTGTTAACCAGTCATTCATTCATTCACTCATTTAATCAATCAATCAATCAATCATTTATATAGCACCCCAGATGTCAAGATGTCAAGATGTCTACTCGGAGGTGCTCCCAGTCCAGCCTCAGTGAAACCAAACAGCTTTCAAGTACTAATAAAAGGCACATATCCTATGCAATGCATGTGTGCTTGTAGATGCAAATAAAGGCTACATACTTACTTATTTACTTACATGTAGTGTCCCTCACCAAAAGGACAGTAGATCCAGAGGAAAACTACATTGCTCACAGTTTTAAAGTTGCTATGAGACAGCTGAGTACAGTTACAGATTACTTATGTCATACACTGTTACCTTAGAGCATCAGAGTCCTTGACTAATTTCTTGACAACCACGACGGTGACTTTGCTGGTGTCCGATTCGTCACCAGGTGGCGGCTCCTCTTTTGAGATGGGTTGAGGCACAACCAGTGCATAGAGGGAAACGTTTTCGCTCAGCTCGCTCAGCAGTTGGTTGTTGTTCAGAGAACGACTTGATCCGTTGCCTTCGATCTCGATCAGTATCACCTTGTTTCAAAATAAATCCTCGATCAGAATCATCGCTTGTCTACACAATAATTCTTCTAAGCTGTAGGAAAGCATATGGCTTAACACTGAATGTTAAAGGTCACTGGTAAGCAAAGCTCCGAAGGCTCTAGTGGAACGTAAGGGAGGCGCTCACTTCCTGCTCTTTGACCCTTGAACTGGTAATGAATGGATCACAATGACTTGAGCAGGAAGCCCGTGCACTGAAGGATGTTGTTAACAGTTATGCTGGCACCAAATTATACTGCTTGGTTACAGAGACAAGTGTGAGTGAACAACTCGAGAGTACACTCAGCAGGGCTGAACCTGTGACCTTTCGATTCAAAACCCAGTGCACTAACCAACTAGGCCGCCATGTCACACACCAAAAACCTACTAAACTAGTTATTAAGGCATAAATTACAGTTTTAATGCATAAGTTATAGTTATTAAGGTATAAATTATTGTATTGTATTGTATTGTATCTAAACATTTATAAAGCGCCTCTCACAGTATTCGCTAATCAGAGGCGCTCCCAGTGCGAAAGACCCAGTGAATAGAAAGTGGTTTTAAGACAGCGGAACGAGGTCATGATTATTAAGGCATAAATTATGGTTATTAAGGTATAAATTATAGTTACTAAGGCACAAGTTATGGTTATTAAGGCATAAATTAAGGTTATTAGTTAAGGCATAAATTATGGTTATTAAGTTTTAGTTATTAAGGCATACATTACGGTTATTAAGGCATAAACTATGGTTATTAAGGCATAAATGACGGTCACTAAAGTTTAGGGGTGTCTGAAGTATTATGCCAAGAAGAGATTATGAAACCCTTTCCACCTATCTTAATTCACACCTTTCTTAATCTGTCATAAAGTCATGCTTCAGTGCTTCCCAAAGGATAATGCACAATTACTCAGAATCATATATAAATACATTAAAATGTCCTATATATGAAGTAAATTAAATGTAAGTAAATTTTCTAAATATGGATTAACATTAGATTATTATAAAACTTAATTTAACATAGATGTCTTACAATACATTTCATGCTATCGATACAAGTTATCACAAACAGACAGCTACAATTATAATTGAAAAACTAATTTATTGCTACACTTCAAGGGCAAATTAATTGGAGACCTGTGCTTTCTGCGGTAACCAATATTATGCTAATACATTTCAATACATAAATTTTAAAGACCACTTATCTATACTTTGAAGTAGCTCTGAAGGATTTTCTTTAAACGTCCTATGTAACTGGGTCACCACTATAGTGTTGGCTCTTGGGCATGCATGGCGGCTGACCCCAAGATTTGCAAGTCACTGCCCAATTCTAAGCACTTGTTGGTGTATTAATTTCGTTCATGTATGAAGTAAGACACCTTTTGTAACCCACTGTAGTTGGCCTAGAAGTTTCTCTGACAACCAACTGGATTTAACTGGACCTCTCCAAAGAATTATGTTTATTTGTTTTTGACTAAGGTTATTACCTACATGACTATGGCTATGAGCCTATGACTGTGGTTAAATTTATGGTTATTGCCTACATAATAAAAAATAATAATAATTATATTCTTCATTATTTCAAACCGACTGATGCAGTAAGATTACATTGAAACATGAAAGTACAATCAATATCTTAATTAAACACACAGTTTGGCAGCCATGCAAGGCGCCGCCCTAGAGGGGGGTTACGGGAGTCGATCCGCGTACCTTATGCTCTCCTGGCCATGAGCGTTACCACTACTCTATCCCCCTCCCCTCTATGGCTATGACTATGGTTACGACTAATAGGGTGCTCTATGGTTTAGTGGTTGGCGTGATGGACTGTAAATCGAGAGGTTCAAATCCCCAACAAGGCAGAAATTTGGTTCGAGATTTCTGCTCCACTTATGCCTCCAAGCCAACTCAGCTATAGCGAGTACACTGATCATACACTGTCGAAGGGAAGATGGGACGGTGAGGGAGAAGACTGGCCACCTGCCCTCATATGCCGAGGCTAAGAAAATAAAGTCGCTAAGACTTCATACACATGGTTGCCTCATGGATAGCTTAAGGGACTTCTCTTCTTCTATTTTTTTTAATTAAATGCATTTATTGCACGACTATCTAATGACCAAGCATAAACTGATGGTGCTGAGCATTTGTGAGTGTTAGGACTGGCTCAAGGTCCCTACGCAGCAAAGTCTCAGAGGATTGAACCCATACTCTCTGTGTAACAACTAACAAGGCAAGCGATCTAATCAATCAGACTTCTATGTTTTCCCAAAGGTTTCGTTTAAACAACCACAAGCTAGTGCTTTGAGAATAACGATAAAGTTGTGGGCACAGTAGCCGATTGTGGGACATGGTAGCCCATTGGTTACAGTGCTCACCTTGTAACATGGAAAGTACAGGTTTGAGCCTCCTCTGAAATGGTTACTGTGTAGGAACTTTGAGCAAGTCCTTCACTCACAACTGCTCAGGTCCATCAATTATATATAATATTTAGATATTATATATAATATAATATTCGTGTTTATTGACAAGCTCACTGACAAACCACAGTAAGTTACATTGAAACATGACGGTACAATAATTAAGATCTTAGTTAAACATACGGGTCAGTCCACGTGAAATCACAGAGGGCCTGTACGTGACCTATCTCAGATTTGGCTGTAATTTTGCTATTTTGTAGTGTGATATGTTTGTACATCATACTGAAATTTCAGAAGCCTATCACCATGTATCTGCATTGTATGGCTGACGGTAATCAAGGAGGGTTTGAAGCACTCGCGACATGTTTGAACTTGGTGACATGTTCAGGTGACATGTTCAGGTGACATGTTCAAAGGCCAGTAGCTCAGGAACGGGTGCACATAGGCTTGCAAATATGGTGATTTTTACAACTTTTTGTGTACTTTCTGATTCTGTAAATCATTCTGAATTGAAACAAATAGTTTCCCACTAATGTTGGCGTAAAAGTGGCCATAAACACAGTTGATAGTTTAAATCTGCAATATTTATTCATGGCATTTCTAGCAGTGAAGACAACAAAAGCTATTGCAAATATTTTACATTTCTGTTATCTGCATATAGTTCATCTGTAGGTAACAAATCTTAACCTTATTACTCTATGTCTTCATGGTGATAAGAGTCTCCAAAGCTGGTATGTCGCGTAAACTGCTCCATCTTCAGCTGCAGGAGTGCGCATGTGGGACAACAGATAGAACAATGCTTTTGACTTAGTGTTGTAGCGCTTGAACAGACCTTTCCAATGATATATGGTTTGTTTGGTGCATCTGAGTCCCTTACATGACTGTAAGTGGTCGAAATATATTTGAACATCTGCAAAAATGCCTCATCTTCGTTTGCAGGTATGTGCAGGTGAGACAACAGATAGATAGAACAATGCTTTTGACTTAGCGTTGCAGAGCTTGAACAGACGTCTCCAACGATAAATGGTTTGTTTGGAGCAGTGCATCTGAGTCTCTTACATGATTGTTTTACATCAGAGGTGGGCAAACTACGGCCCGCGGGCCGGATCCGGCCCGCCAACACTTTTAATCCGGCCCCACAATTCTTCAGAAAATATTTTATAAACCTCAGACCGCGATAAGTTTTCTTCGCTTTACAGAAGAGTTATCCAGACGATATGCGTAGTTTAAATAAATTGAGACTGAATTTGCTGTGCTTACTAGGCCTATACCGTTCACATTTGACGTTGACAATTAGCTCATATATACGGAACTTCAGCTGGAGTTAACCGACCCACAACATGACACTGTTCTCAAAGAGCAGCTCAAATGATCAGACTTGATAACATTTTTTTCTTCACTCAGAAAGGAAAAATTCTCAAATCTACAAAATTTTGCTTTAAAAATGTTTGTGTTATTCGCATCCATTAGCCTACATCTGTCAACAAAGATTTTCAATATATATGAAGACAAACAATTCCAAGTACAGGTCACATTGAATTGATCTAAACTTGAACTCAAACTGTGAATTGCAACCAGTGCAGTCACTCCGGATTGTGGAAAACTTGTTAATGCATGTTCACAGTGGCATCTCATTAGTAAACGCCAAAGTGTATTTAATATATTATAAATAGCCCTAAGTAAACTTCTTTTCATGCTAGGCTTGATTAAAAGCTAAAATTTATTATCCGGCCCTCCGATTTTTTTTGGCGTTTAATGTGGCCCCATGTACAAAATGTTTGCCCACCTCTGTTTTACATGATTGTTACAAGGTGTTTCACATATTTTGATGATTTCACATAGACTGACTCATGCATCCAGGAAGCCTGTAAGGCACCTGCTCTTTTTACTGCTGTTCCTATGGAGTGGAAGGCTGAGTCCACCTAGAGGGGCATATGGGTATCAAACTGCAACTTTTCAAGGTCTAATGCTCTTCAGGCCATACTGTTACCATCCAGCTATCCCCCTCCCCATTGATTGATGCTTGGGGATAAGATAGTGGCGCTAAGTAAATGTATAATAATAATAATATGCTAAAGAAGTCAATAGAACAGCACTTCCAAAACTTTTCGGTGTAACGGACCAGCAAGAGATTTTCACATTGCAGCAGGGAGGATCGGTGCCCAATTAATTAATAATTTTTTCTTTTTCGATCACCTTAAATATATGTATTATTTATAAGATTTAAGAAACGAAAATGTAAAACAAATCTTGGAATTTGGTACAAAATTATATAGTTACATTGGAAGGAGTGGATATTGTTGGGAAACATCACAAATTTAACTACAGCTCTAATTATAAAACAAGTTTTAAACATTAACAAGCTAATGTCTTTTTATCCTGTTCCTCGACTCACTTTGCGGATCGGCAACTGAGAGCTACCGGACCGGGACCGGTCTGCAGTCTGCTACTTTGGGAAGCACTGTCATAGAAGATTTTAAATGACTAAAGGCTAGACAGAAAAACTTACCGATTCTTCAGGTATCTTGGTCTCAGTTGACACAGTCTGCCGAAGTTCCTTCACCAGACACTCCTGTTCTAGAAGGAACCCAAACCGAACGTGGGCCGCTGCTTTGCCACTTCCAACGACAGTCACGTAATAAGGTTGACTGGTTTTGTGCGGAATCGGCAGCGACACAGAAAGAAACGGATCAAAGGTCGTGCTTCGGTGACAGCAATTGGGGCAGGTCAAAGACGACCGATAGAGCGCCTGAAAAATGTCGTAGATGAAGCTGTTGTTACAGCGCGCGTGATTGGCCAGAGCTTCGGCTGCAACGTCTTCGTCCGTTCGACCATAGCTGCTCTGTTGGATCAATCAAAAAATAATTCTTAATTATTTAATATACTTTTCTAAGGCTAATTACATGGCATTGTGCATTCATGAATATTTTTTATTCTTTACATATATTTTTGCAAAACATTACCACTGAAATCTGAAAACAGACCCTTCCAATATAACAGCTGCATAAAACAAAATGAAGCCATGCAGCAGGAAACATTCATCAACCACAGACTGACTGAAAGAGGTAAGGTTTCAGCAAAAGACAGTCTCAGTTACATGTAGATGAAGAAGAGCAATCCCTTACACTGACCATGAGAGGCAGCTATGAGTATGAAGTGTTAGCGACTTCATTTTGTTAGCCTCGGAATATGAGGGCGGGTGGTCAGTCCTCTCCCTCATCATCTCATCTTCCCACCGACAGTGTATGGTATGTGTACTCGTTATAGCTGAGTTGGGTGCAAGTGGAGGCGAAACCTTGAAATTTTTTTGCCGCAGTGGGGATCTGAACTGCCAGCCTCTCAGTTTAATGTCCAGCACGCTAATCACTACACTCCCATGCAACCCCAGTAAGAAAGAATAATAATTACCAACTGATATAACACAGGTGTCTGCTGCACAAGACATCCATCATCTGTTGCTACAGCAATACCTAACCAAAGATAGATCAATACCTGGAAAGTCAGCCCACTAAGATAGAGGAAGGCTCAGGAAGCAGCAGAGTGGCAGATATGAGGTAGAGCCTTGCAAATGGTAGGAACTGTGGGGTTGGAGAAACTGTGGGGTTGGAGAAACTGTGGGGGTTGGAGGAACAGAAAACCAGATAAAGGTCAGAGAGAAAGGCTCTGTAACATGAAGTCATCTGTCATTTTTGACGCACTTTGAACCGACTAATTACAAAACATTGTTCACCCATAAATAGTTTTCAATTGTCTCCTTACATTTTAACTGCATCTATCAAATTACAACGCACAATTCATTCATAAAGGGTAAAAGTCATTTATTTAAATTTTTATAGAATTAGTTACATATACTATCTACAATTCAAGTGCATCACTTAAGACAAATCTTAATTTTAACAATTCCCAATATCTATGTTGAAATGACTAAAGAGCTACAGCTTGCCACTGTCACACACGTTTTCCTTTCCCATTATTACTACTACTACTACTACTATTATTATTATTATTATTGCTATTATGCATTTATTGAGCGCCTCTACCTAAAAAATAAAGCATCAATCGATAGCACTGAGCAATTGTTAGTGAAGGACTCCCTCGAGGTCTCTAAACATGTAGTACACAGTAACCATCTCAGGGGAGCTTGAAATCGTACTATTCGTATTACAAGGCGAGCACTCTAACCAACCAATCAACCATGGGGCTCCCACGCCAAGAGTGCCTCTGTCCAGATGCATTACAAAACTGCTCTAATACAACAGCAGTGTTTTGAGAAATTGTATTCTTCGACTTTAGTACCCTGGATCATCTTGAAGGGAACCTGTAACAAGAACGCCCTGACTTTTGTTGTAAGAGTGCCAAACCCATGAGCTGTACTGATACAGGAAGTGTATTAGAAATTTCTAGGTAAGTAAGTAAACAAATTATTATACGCCTTATTTTAAGCGCCAAATAAAAGACAGACTCATGTAATTGGAACCCTTAATTCTGTGAAATACAACGCTTTATGCAAGTGTCGCATAGCTGTACCAGTTGTTTCTGTCACAAGGAAACCGCCCGCGTGATGTTTGGTTTCTGGTTTCATGTTTCCCATCTGCGAGAATTCTTATGACACAGAGCACTGTGTCATAAGAACATTTTACAAGCTATTGCAATGCGTCACCAAGACTTATGTCCATTGATATCTATGACAAGAATTTTTTATGTTGTTACTAATTGAATGAATACAATATTGTCAGTCTTACTTAATGATTTACTTACTAATGCAAGTATACTAAAGTCGGTACTGATTTTAAAAATAAGTTAATCTCCTAAATTTAACTTTGATTAATCGATTAAATTCAGCATTTGTTGTAACGTAAATCGTAAAAAATATAGAAATGTAGTCACTGAGTCAGTTACTATGTCTGTGATGTGTTTGAACTACAGTAAGCAAACTGTTTACGAAGATAATTACTTTTGTCCCCATCTTTGACTTTTCCATCAGCATTTACCTTAAATGCAAAATGATTGTTTAATATTCCACTCAAACGTTTCACATTATCATTGTTCGCCATATTGTCTACTCAGGAAAAGGGCTGCTCGACATCATGAAATAAGTAAGAAAATTAATCAAACAAGTCGAAATTAATCGATTAAAACTTTTTTAATGAATAATCGATTAATTAATCGTTAAAATCCACAGCCCTAAAGTATACTTAAATTTTCTCGCTTACTTACTAATTTCTTGTACACTTTCTTCAGCAATCAGCACTTGCTCATTGTATTGTATTGTATTGTATTTATGCATTTGTAAAGCGCCTCTCGCAGTACAACCTAATCAGAGGCGCTCATGGCTCTAGCACTCTATATCTACACCAATCAATTCCAGTGGTATTGGTAGTAAAATCAACAAAACTCAGAGATTACCGTAATAAATCGAACATCCTTATGAGGCATCATATAGCTAAAAATTTACATGGAGCTTTCAAAGTGCTCAAAAGATCAGTACTTAATGTCACAGATGAGCTAGGAAGAACAAATGTAAGCTATAATCAAATGACCTTGAGCCAAAACCAACCATACTTAAGAAGCCAAGTATGAATTTAGTACAGTTAATTCTCTAATGCTACCGTAGACATCTTGCGGCAATACAAATACTGCAAACTGTACAGAACTGTGTTCTTAGATTCACAAAACCCTGTAGTCTTCCAAAGTGATTCCTTCTCTGCACCTTAATCACAGAGGGCAAAAGGTCAGTATTTAATGTCACAGATGAGCAAGGAACCATAACAAGCATTTATATAGCACCAGCGCTTCACCGCTCTTAAATACAATGAGGACTTGGTAGGTTATTACGACAGAACTTTGTAACTAACATCTTATTTACTCACTAAGTCTGTCGCCAAAGACGACGATGAAGATGATAATAATAACCTTGTTTGCTCTGTATTTCTTTTTCGTTGCAATATTCAAGTCCTCGTGAACTTTATCGAGAAGCCAGATCAGAAATTCCTGTGCATCGTGCTGAGAGGAGCCGCGATACTGGCAGCCATACTTGGCAACAATAGCTTTGAAATCACTCGAGATCTCTGGTGTGTATTTGCAATTCCAGAGGCTCTTCAGAAGCGTGGCCAGGTGTTCAGTCAGTTCTCCTCTCGTACCAAACTTCTTTGCGTTGTGCTTATTACTGCGCTTTATGTCGTCCTTGTACTGGTCCATGATAAAATAGCTCAGCAGCAGTTCGGTGTTGCTCAGGCACTGGAGAACTGCATTCATAAAACAAGTGTTGCCATGATTGTGGATGCCTATCACTCCAGGCGGCTTTTCGCCTGGTTCGGACGCAGCTAGACGAATGTGAGATTTTCCAGACGTTTTGGGCGAATTCGATGATCCACTTCCTGACACATCGGAATCGTGGTCGGCGGTGTCAGGTTCTTTGGCCTGGGTCTTGAATCTCAAGACCGGCGACGCATACAGCGTCACAGACGTTATCTGGCGGGCTACCTTTTGCATAAAACTCCCGAAAGAACGTATCATTTTCTTGGCACGCGTCTTCTTATCGCCGGTCGTTGCGAATGACTCGTTCAGTATTTTGACAGGCAGCGAGTCGACTTTTCTGGCTCCGGATACTCTGTCTCCGTCAGCCTCGAGAAAACGCGGTAAACTCTGGCTGGCTGTCCGATGCGACATCCGCTCTGCTTTGCCGGCAGTGTAGGCTCCATCGTCCCGGTCAGAGTCCGAATCGTGTAGCGACTCCCCTTCGGCCAACGCGATTTTGTTACCGCCTGGGACTTTTTCGTCCATTACTGAATTTTAACTGGTGGCCTCGAAACCACCTGAGTCAAATTCTGAAGTAATTACTTGACATTTTTGTTATCGAGCAAACCCTGCCATTTCTATTTCGGAAACTTCCGCTAATGCCCATAGAATGATTTACAATAGAAGAAAAGTAAGTAAGAAGCGCAATTTAAAATATCTCTTTCGTGATGGTAACTGTAGGCCCAAGGATTCTATATTAGAGTCCTTGCTGTAGGCCTATATGTACACGTTTTTCTATTGAGACCTTATGGCCTCGACCTTGCCCATTTTTCAATTAATACTGTGTTGGGGCTTTTTTCAAAATTTCAAAAAATTAAGAATCATTGTACTTAATTGAATGACTGAATTGGTTTGAATTAAGAACCCGAATTTCACAATATTTTGGTAGCAATAGGCTACTTCTACATGCTCGAATAACTGAGAAAATACAAGATGATAACGCAGCTTCTATTCAGTAATAGGCCTATAGGCCTATATACCAAGTTTAAATTTTCTTCAAACAAATTCAGAAATAGTGGCTTGTAGAAACCCATAAAATTGTTATACTATAATACTTAGATAATTATATGTATCTGAACACGTACACAGCGCGTTTCAGGAACCGCAACACTAGGTTCAACAGAAATGATGATAAACTTTGACTCACCTCACAAACGTTTGGAAAGATGAACAGGATATGGAGAAACGAAGAAACAACAGAAACCAAGACAGGAATAGATTAGACCAGTGTTTTTTCTAGAAAAAAATTAAGGTTCCGGAACTGAACAATAATTATAGAAGGGCTAAATCGAAGGCGACGCCCGAGAAAAACGGGGGTGGGGTTTGAGCCCCTTTGGGGATGGGTCTCGGTGAGACCTCCCCAAAATTTGTTGACGCCACATTAAATTAAAATAACTAAATTATTCTTTTCTTAAAATAACTAAATTATTTTTAATAGCTGGGAAAAGGTGCCGGAACGCCGTTCCGGAGCGTTCCGGCAGAAAAAAGCATTGGATTAGACTATGGTACAACCCATCTTTCAGCGAGGTACTTATAAATCATTTAAAGACGTCACTGATACTTTTGTGTATCTGGCCAGTAATCTTTTCCAGTGACGCCATGGGCGGCGATCCGGGGGGGGTCGAGGGAGACAAGACCCCCACCTTTAACAGTGGGGGGGGGACACGCCATATATCGGACCCCCAAATTTTTAAGAAACACCAAAAAAGGTCATCACATTTTTTTGTACTTGGATTATAAAATTTTTCGCGAAAAATTTGTTTTGTCGGTCTCTTTTTTGACCAGATCAGTTCAAAACTCTTTTTTGACCAGATCAGTTCCCAAATGTCCCCCACCTCTCAAACAAGATCGCCGCCACTGAGTGACGCTGACCCATTCCAGAAGCTCGAAAAACTTATTGTCATTCTGTACGACAATACCAGTCATTTGAGAACCGTCAACGAGACGAGAAGGGAACTCTTCTGTCAGAAGAATTGAGCAATGGAATTTGGACGGCCAAACGCAACAAGTGGTTCATTCTACACAGGATTTCGCTTGGAACAAAGTATCAGAGTCATGGGTACCAATCTGGACGACACAGTGTGATTCTCCTTACAGATTTTATTTTAGTTACAGTTACAGTTATAGTTAATGGTTTTTCATTTTAGTTATAGTTACAGTTATAGTTAATATTATTTTTTAGTTACAGTTATAGTTATCGTTAACGAAATCATTTTGCTTTCGTTAACGAAAACATTTTCGTTACCGTTATCGTTAATGAAAATCACACTGAATTATGAAGACGCGTTACACAATAATTTGCTTAGAGCTTTGACGAATGGGTCCATTCAGCTTCATGAATACACAGCGCTCCATATTCACCGACATCCAAGGCGAACATAGGAATCATTTTGCTTTCGTTAACGGCTGTATTTTCACGTTCTCACGTTAGTTGATATTGCACTTTTTTTTATCGTATTAACGAAAATAGCAATGAATTTTCGTTAGTGTTATTTTCGTTATAGTTATAGTTATAGTTAATGATATTTTTTAGTTATAGTTATAGTTATCGTTAACGAAATCATTTTTTGTTCGTTAACGAACATTTTCGTTATCGTTAACGTTAACGAGAATCACACTGGGACGACAATTCCAGAGGCTTCCGGGTCATGGATGGAATTGTTCAAGTGCTCCTGCAAAGGAGACTGCTCCAACTGCAAATGTGGGAAAGCAAATCTGTTTTGCTCTCCACAGTGCAAGTACTGCAGCTCAGGGCCGTTTTATCCACTAGGCACAGTAGGCACTGTGCCTAGGGCCTACGATACTTTTAGGGGCCTACGAAAGTCTGAAAATCTGAAAATGATATATTGAATGATTGACTGGGGCAATGGAAAAGGAATATTGTAAACAACAGCAACTTCAAATTTAATCACTTTTGTACTGAAACAGTTTAAATTAAGCTGTGCTAGCCTACACTACAGTATAATTATGAACTCTGCGGCTCTTTGCATTAGCAAAATCACACAACATCCTCAAATGTCATATCCCATATTTAGTCGTTTTCAGTTGAAAGCTTTAATGCAGAGGTGACAGTTTAATTAGGGTCGTAATCGTAATCGTAATATCCAAACTTCTAAGGCGCCACTCGAAGGCCAAACCCAGGGCACTAGCCTATTCACGAGCGCTACGTCAAAAGCAGAGAAAGGTTTCCAGAGAGTAGTCCAAAAGAGGTCCGAATCCGGTTTCCAGTGGGCCAAATCAAGAGAGGAAAAAGAGCAGCTGTCAAGGCGGGTGCCGTTTAGGGCGAGAAGAATTGGAAGGCGGAGGATCAGACGAGTCAGGGTAGGAATTCTTGAAAAGGTGAGACTTCAATTTATAGTTGAAAGCCTGGTGGTGATAGATAGAGGAACGTGAGGAAGAGGATGGAGGACGGGTTACAATGATGATGGAAAACTAAGAATCTGCGGAATTCAGAGGGGAGATCCTTCCATAGGCGTGATGCTGTGTTGGATATGGCTCGGTTGGAGAACTTGAGATGAGTAGTGACTGGAGGTCGGAAAAGATTGAGATGAATGTAAGAGACGATGAGTTAGTCGATAGGTGTATGGAAGGGCCTACGAAAGCAAGAGTGCCTAGGGCCTACGACGACCTTAAAACGGCCCTGCTGCAGCTGTAGTAAATAGAACTGTGTAATCTTTGTATAACTGTAGCAGGCATCCGTACGGAACTACGGCGTATATCGTTTGCAAGAGTTATCATCAAGACTGCATTGCAATTCATTTCCATAGAATGAATAGCTTGACACTTTGAAGCTGAAAACTACTATTTTAACCTCCCCTACGAACAGACGGGTAGATATAGTTCTTGAATGAGGGGGTGGATGTTAATTTGAAATGTAGCACTTTTCTTTAAAGACAGTGTCCAGTTTTACAGCCGCCATATTGGATTTCTAACTTCAAGTTACATTTGATATAATTCTCCAGAGCACAATTGACATGGGCGACAAATCCTTATGTTCGGTGTCCTCAAAAAGTTGTGTAACATGTAAACTATAGTCTTCTTATGACTACTACTACTTGGCTAATGACTGCCAGTCTGCTTCTACTAATGTCGGCCATCTTGAACGTTGGCGTTTTACATAAAAATGTTTAGCAATTTCACTGATTATTTTAGAGGGCTTCTAGGCTAAATTAATTATAGTAGACCCTGACGGATCATCTTGTCAAATTTGGCGCTTTTATCCGCCAGGTAACAATCAATCAACCAATTTCGTTTAATCAAAGCATCAAGCTGACAACAACGCAACTTGTTACACAAAAATAATTAGTTAGGCCTATATCTAGAAATCTAGGGTTAGACTATTGGTGAATGTTTATTTAAACTAAGGTTCGATACTTTTTTATTAATGGAGAGTCTATAGTTTATTATTGAAAGGTTATTCGGTCAGTTCAAATCCCTAAACAGTACTCGAGGGATAAAATTTCAATCATCTTTTTTCAGGGAGTAAGAAACCATGGGATCCTCAGCGAAGTTCGTACCGGCCTGGGCCACGATGGGGGGGGGGGGGAGTGGAGTTTATGTAATATCAGAGTCGTCTATCCCCCCTAAGTCATTGGAGCAACTTCCTCTTCCCCCCTTCTTCCCCACTTTCCCTTCCTCCCTTCCTAGAATGGTGGCACACACTGACAGATCCCCCTATTTCTTGGATGGAGCATTAAAGGTTTCTATGGTGTAGACGCCCCTGTGTAAAACATGGTTTTCATTAGTTTTTACAGATGTAAACAGAAATTCGTCTGCCTTCTCAGCCAAATCAGCAGCTGTTGGTGTGTCAGAATTTAAGAAACCTATACGTTCCATTTTCCCTAGCAATTTCTCGATTCTGTCTCGTTCTTCAGCATTAGTATATCCCACCAAGCAGATGAGGCATACATGTAAACTACACGGCTCTTGCTAGTGATCGTAATGTCACCTTGAAATGCAGCGCAAAGCCACCTCGTTATATTAGGTAGATAAGATGGCAATAAAATTATACTCAGCGCGCGTGAATGTTAGGTGACATCTGGTGAAAAGGTTGTAAACTAACTAAAGAGTGTGCTTGAAACATGTAGTTTAAACTCGACTTGTGCACGTTAAATTTCTCAAATATTGTATTTTTATTTAGTAAATAATGCTTATTTACAAAAATATTTTGATTAGCGGACCTAATTTCGTGTTTTAACGAATATATTCAGCATTACGTTGCGTCGTGGGCGGATGTCCCGGTAAACACCACTAATTAGGTTGGGTATATTTTTACTTATACGTTTGGAAACGTGTGAATGTTTAAGATCATACTTTTAGGGATCATTTCTATAGTATGTATCGCCAGGACGTCAGGTAAAACTGATTACTGGACCGCAAACCAGGATGATGAGACGGAGCGTTTCTTCCTGAGCGTGAGGACGACTCTGCCGTGGAATGTTTTCGGTCCACAAGGCAGAGCTCAGCGATGATCGTTCCCTTGGACTTCTCTCGAAGACCAAGTGGAGGGAGGAAACGCAGTCTGACTGGTTTGCTTTTTAAAAAATAAAAGATAACTCATGAGTTGTAGCTGGGACTAATATTGCAATCCCAGGTTGTAGGTACGGTTTCCTGTTTTATTTCCGAATCGTGTATTGTGCAGATCACAGTAGCATCTCCCGAGATTTCTTCTGTAGAAAGCGTAAGAATTACATTGGGATTCGTGATATTCTTTCATATTCGGCTCTTGGTAGTGATCGTAATCTATGGGTCCTTTCGAACTGAAAGGCTCCAACCAGGCAAAATTGATGGGGCTAAGTACTGCGGACTTGTCCAATTTGGTCGTCATCTGTAAACTTTGGAATCTGCTGGAATCGGTTAAAATTAAAGCTTCTCTTTGAGTGTGATAGCAAGGTTTATTAGCTAGGTTGATTTATGCCTGCGTTATTGTGGTGAGTGCTACAAAAGTTCCTTAGATTAGCACAGTATGAGAATTGTAGGAAAAAGACTGGGGGGGGGGGTTAGACTTTGATTTACGTGGAGTTGGGGTGTGCAATGAAGACATTACTGTCAAAATCTGTCATAAATCGCTAGAGTCTTTCTTTTTTAGCCGTGGCTGAGCTTGGAGCGCACCTGAGTAGGTATCTTGATAGCGCATTGGAAAACATCTGGCGTAGAGTGCGAGAGGTACAAGGATCGAGTCCCATAGGCGGACATGCTTTGTAGGCTGCAAATTGCGCCGTGTATTGCAGGCTGTCTGTTCTGTTAGTAGTTAACTAGTTAAGATTTATCGCATAACATGTACATGTACAGCGCAGTGCGTTTGCAGGCGCTTAATTAAAGAATAAATATTATTATTATACTGTGGGGTCCTAAGAAAGACTGGGGGTTAAACCCCCCAACCCCTCCGACAATTCTCACCCTGGATTAGCATCGCAATCATAAGAGTTTATTCATAAAATCTGTCTTCAAGAAAAGAGATGCCACCGACCTGACAATACAAGATTAAAACACTAGCGCTGCATAAGCCGAATATGAAAGACAATCACGAATCATTATTTCTTCACTTTTTACAGTTACCTAACAGAAGCATCTAAGGATTCTAAGCTTCTCAGGTGTTGTCGACTAACATTGAGACTAATGCTCAGGAGTTCCTCTCTCGGTGATGCTTTATCACAGACCCTTCAAGCGATTTGTGAAGGTTGGCAGATGGTAAAGAACTAGGGGCAGAGATTAAATGTATGGCAAAAATATTTCATCATTGGGAGGGGGCTGTATCCTCACTGGAAAACACAGGTAGTCTCAAGCAGTGTTAGGGAAAGACCTATGTTCGTGAGCCAAATCGGTAGGGGAAATGGACGTTAGTTGCAACCGTAGGCCTATGTAAAGTTTTATGCTGCTAGTTCAAGCCATATAACTGTATATCAAGTTAGACTTTTAAAACTGTTTATGGTATTGAATCGTTTTTACTGACAGTGTGCTACTTTTTCACTAGTACATGCAGTGTTGTTGTAAAGTATGGGCATTTCAATCATGCCAGTGTTTCATACATTTTCGGGATGCAACGCCACATCAGATTCTGCCTTCAGAAGGAAGAGCAGGAAGTCGCTTTGGCAGACATGTCAGGCATATAAAGAGTCTTTATTAATGTGCTATAAATTACGTGTCAGCATAGCCTATATACATTCTATACGGATCAGAATGCTGGACAATGCGAAGCAAGATGAGAAACGGATCTTCTCTCACAGCAGAAATGAGTTCAGTAAGTAAGTAATTAAGTAAGTAGCCTTTTAAAAACCACTCAAACTCTCACATTTTACAAAATCGACAGTTGATGTAAAATGCTACTGTCGTTGGATCAGCAGAAGCCAAGAACTTCGTTCGCTATTAGCAGCTAATATATGAGCTAATATGAGCGCTTCTGACGCTCGCCTCAAGATGATAAACTGTTTGAAGAATGGCGAGTTGATTGGTAGGCCTAGCCGATGATGCAAAGTGTACATATTCGAACTATAGTGCCCGCTAAGACTACATCCACAGTCCACTACATATTCTTCGCAACAGATGCTGTGTTGCTGGAATCTTTATAGACCACTTCTGAAGGCTTACAAAAGCACGTGGAAATTCGCTCGCTTCTATTTGTTACCAACCACGTGGCGGCTTTCAAGTGGTGATGATTGTAGCAGTGGTTTAATAACCTAGTCGGCGCCCTTGGACTTTCTAGCTTGGGGCCCTTACTCTGCCAGCATGCCCATATGTGGCCCATCCTAAACTCAGGTGGGCTCATGGGCTCGGGCTAGTCCATATCAACCCCGTATGGGAGCGATGTGAGGAGCTCATTATCCGAATAAAATTTTATGTGGACGACAAGTGGGCTCATGGGCTTGGGCTGCCGACATCGCACCTATTTAGGCTTCAGGTCAAAACCCTACTAACCGACATTTACAATATCTGACTTTTGGGTGGGCAATAAGTGGGTTCGTGGGCTTGTCCTGCCCACAAGGAGCCCGCTTGTCATAAACCCATTAGCCAATTTAGATGCGGACCTTCACAGTCGCATAACCGTCGCACTCCCCTATTCCGAATCTGGGTGATCTCTCGTCCACTTTGCGGACATCGCTTTTGGGTCACCCAATGTAACTCCACGCTCAACGTTGTCCATACCATTCTAGGTACAGAATTATCATAACTGAACAGTAAAGCGGCATATCAAGGTCAGTGGTGGCAAACAAGAGGAATAACTGGTATAATTTAATTTGTTTATTCATAGGTGCAAGCTGTCACAAACGCCACTTGTTACATTAACATGTCACAATAGGGAAGGACGGCCACAAGTCACATATGAGAAAGGGTCAATATAAAGAACGCGAAAATGAAATTGCGGTCATCTCTGAGAGGAAGTGTAAAATTATGTGTCCTAGAGCGTATGGTGTAACTGCTACTGGAAAACAGAGGGAAACAGTTTACGTGTAGGCTAACATGATTTTTGTCCGAGCAGATGGCGGTGAACAGTCGGTCGTCGGCAGTGGCGTACGGAGCTGAAATGCCGCCCGGGGCGAGGGTCCAAAACGCCGCCCTTGGCCACTTTTGAAATTTCTATATATAGGCCCCTATGCTATTTTCTCTAAGATTTTGCATAACGATCATATTACATATTCAATTTTATTTTATGCAGTTTATAGCCTTTCTGAATTTTTCACTTTTCACTGTATTTATTTTGTAATTATCCGTTTTAGATATTCATTTTCAACTTACTGAAATATATTTTATTAGATAATTCGAAACATTTTATTGCATGAGTTGCAACTGTCGCTGACTCATTGTGATGTGTACAGTACAGTACATACATAGGCCTATATAGGGGCCTATACATATCATATTATGTTATAATTGCCGTAATTTCATAATTTCGTGGAAGCAGCGTAATGATTGTGTCCGCTATGAAAAAGGCAATATGCATTATAAAAAGATTAATAACCTTAATTCTGCTATAGGCATCCTACATACAGTGACGGTGTAAACACGGCTTACTGTGCGCAGTAGAAGTTTGGGGCTTAAATTTTAATAACAATCAAATTAAACAATGTATTTTATTTACTGGATAATAATATAATATTCTCATACTTTAGTAAACATTGCCAAACAACTGCAGTCTGCAGCATCAATGCAAAATCATCAGAGGAAAAAATTAAAAGCGACTAACCGAGATTCGAAAATAACTGAAAACTATTAGGCCTACTAAACTCTGATGAAAGAATAAGTGGTCATTTCAAATGACAAAATAATGCAATCAATTTCTGTCAACACCAGAAAAATTTTAACAGTAATTTTAAAGAAGGTCTAAATTAAGTGGTGAAATGCTGTGGTGGCAATACTGATAATTTGTGATTAAATTTTATTCTAAGTCATTAATTCGTCTAGATACCTATGCATATGATAGTAGAGACGTATATATATATATTATGATTATGAAGGGCGGCATAACAAGAATATGCTTTAAAGTATGCTGTATGTAGTCTGTTACTCTGTTTACAGTTTACTATAGATAATGTGATTCCGCTTTCTTTACTGCAATTCTGTTTAGTCTTTAATGTAGACATCCGAGAGTGATGCCGCCCCTAGGCCTAACGATCAACGGAAGCCACGCTGACTTGACTAAAGTGACGCTTTCTTTCCTTCTTTTTCTTTCTTTCTTTCTCTCCTACTTTTCCTCTTTTATCCAAAAATTCACCTTTTTCTTTTTCTTTTTCTTTTACCCTATTTTGTCGCCCCTGGAAAAGTGCCGCCCGGGGCGACTCGCCCCCTCTGCCCCCCCTTCGGTACGCCACTGGTCGTCGGCTGCTTCAGCGAGCTGGTGTGCACTGGAATCGGAGCATGGGCAGAATTCGCAACGTTTCATACTACGGACCAAGCTCTCGATCCTGTCCCTACAACCAGAATTCCCACAACCCCACCAGGTCGGCAAGGCATACATTAGATGTGCCAAGCTGGCACCATTAGATACATCATAAAGGGCGGTTGGTGGAAGGCCCTGGAAACGAAGGCTTCTAAGCGCACAAAGGGACGGTGCCGACCCAAGGATCTCATCAAGGTGCAAATCTATTCTAAGATCCGATCTTAAACTGACCCCAGGACCCGCACGGAGTTAGCACGCTCCACTCCAAATACTGGCACGGGGAGAGTAGACCCTTGAGAGTCCGTCGTGAAACCAGCACCCCTCGCGCTTTTGATTCATTAAGATGGAGGTTGTTGTCCTTAGTCCATTTCTTAATATGCATAAACTCTGCATCAACCGCCGCATGTTGGCAGAAACCCACAAACAAATGTATTACTTAAGCCTAGACATTGGTGAAATATGATTGGACGAGAATCAAACATGTTTATAACATTAAAACTGGTGTAAAATCAATAGATTGAACTATAGACTTGGAAACTGATCTGTTTCCTTTGTTCTAGGAAATTAACTAAAATTAGCTAAACCTGTACATTTAAAATAAATCAAATTTTCAAGAAATATATCTGTCTGTGAAGAATCACTATATAGTGATGATAACATAATGATAATGTTTCAATGATAAACATAATAATAATGATAATAATAATGTTCCATAAAATCCATCTCAATTTCAAAAATTTGGTCAAACACATTGAATCCACATCCAAATGGTTTAAAAAAATTAAATGAGTAATAACATGAGACAGTACTCTTGAATAGCTCCAGAAAACCGTTTTCATCTGGACTGTGATTCGTCCTCTGCTTCGGAAGATCTTGCAAGATTTTTGTAGTTGACAACTGTTTTCCATCAACACAGTTCTCATAGTCAGTATTTGTACCGAATCTCTTACATAAAGTGCTTTCATGGCATATTTGTGCTATGTTCGGCACAATGACTTCATAGAATTCACTCACGTAATTTTTTTAATCACATATGAGATCTTGCATGGTAGCTAAGACACTCACTCCGTGCAACGCCACATCACATAATTTACACTTCTGCGGCTTTTACCACGAGTGTCTTCTTGGCATTTTGAGAGCGTCACTCTATGTAAATGCTTTGTTACATAAAGTGCATTTGTATATTTTTTTATCCGTTGTTGGGTTCATTCATGGCGTTCCCGAGGACATGTGTGCGTAAATTATTTTTTTCATACATTGCATGCGTATTTTTTCCCAGTGTAGTTTCTTACATGGCATTTGAGAGCACCACTGTGCAAATCGTTCATAAACTGCACTTATTTGGCTTTCTCTGATGTGGGTTCCTATGTGGTGATCTAGGACTCTCTTCTTTGCAAATACTTTGTGACATAATTTGCAAATGTATGATTTCCCTAGTGTGGGTTCTTTTATGGCATTTCAGATGCGTTTTCTCTACAAATGCTTTGTGACATAAATACATTTTTCTGTTTTTTTCAATGTGGGTTTTTATGGCATTCCAGGTGAGTTTACTCTGCAACTGCTTTGTGAAATAAATTACATTCTTCTGGTTTTTCTGCAATGTGAGTTTTGATGGCATTCCAGAGAGTCTCTCCACAAATGCTTTTAAAATAATTAAATTTTTATGGTTTTTCTCCAGTGTGGGTTCTTTTATGGCATTACAGATGAGTTTTCTCTGCAAATACTTTGTGAAATTAATTACATTCTTCTGGTTTTTTCCAATGTGGGTTTTTATGACATTCCAATAATTAAATTTTTATTGTTTTTCTCCAGTGTGGGTTCTTTTATGGCATTACAGATTAGTTTTCTCTGCAAATGCTTTGTGAAATAAATTACATTCTTCTGGTTTTTTCCAATGTGGGTTTTTATGACATTCCAGTTTTTAGATGCTTTTATAAATAAATTAAGTTTTTATGGTTTTTCTCCAGTGTGGGTTCTTTTATGGCATATCAGATAAGTCTTCTGTGCAAATGCTTTGTCACATAAATTGCAAATGTATGGTTTTTCTACAGTGTGAGCCTTTGTATGGAGGTATAGAGAACTCTTCCATGCAAATGTTTTGGGACATAAATTGCACACATATAGTTTTTCTCCAGTGTGGGTTCTTTTATGGTATTCCAGATGAGTCTTCTGTGTAAATTCTTTCTGACATAAATTACACTTGTATGTTTTCTTTCCAGTGTGGGCTCTTTTGTGGCATACCAAATGAGTCTTCCGTGCAAATGCTTTCTGACATAAATTGCACATATATGGTTTTTCTCCAGTGTGGGTTCTTTTGTGGCGTTCCACAGTAGTATTCAAAGCAAATGTTTTGTAACATAAATTGCATATGTATGGCTTTTCTCCAGTGTGAGTTTTTGTATGGTGATCTAGAGAATTCTTCCACCCAAATGTTTTGGGACATAAGTTGCACATGTATGGCTTTTCTCCCGTGTGGGTGTTTGTATGTTTGTCTACAGCACTCTTCCACATAAATGTTTTGTGACAGAAATTGCAAGCATGTGGTTTTTCTCCAGTGTGGATTCGTTTGTGGCATTCCAGATGAGAATTCTGTGCAAATTCTTTGTGACATAAATTACACTTGTATGGTTTTTCTCCAGTGTGGACTCTTTTGTGGTATACCAGATGACTGTTCTGTGCAAAAGCTTTCTGACATAAATTGCACATATATGGTTTTTCTCCAGTGTGGGTTCTTTTGTGGCGTTCCCAAGTAGTATTGCAAGCAAATGATTTGTAACATAAATTGCACATATATGGTTTTTCTCCAGTGTGGGTTCTTTTATGGCGTTCCAGATGAGTCTTGTGTCCAAATTCTTTGTGACATAAATTGCACATATATGGTTTTTCTCCAGTGTGGGTTCTTTTATGGATTTGCTGTTGACTTTTCCGTGCAAATTCTTTGTGACATAAATTGCACTTGAATGGTTTTTCTCCAGTGTGGGTTCTTTTATGGTATTCCAGATGGCTTTTCTGTGCAAATCCTTTGTGACATAAATTGCACATGTATGGTTTTTCTCCAGTGTGGGTTCTTTTATGGATTTTCAGACTGCATTTCGAAGTAAAATTTTTGTTACAAAAATCACACATGTATTTGTTTGGATTATTATGGCTACCTGCTTGCATCTTGAGATCTTGAACACAGACCAAATATTGGACTTATTTATATGATGAATTCATTACTGCTTGTCCATGTTATTGCAAACCTATCATGAATTAGAAAATGCAACTGTTAAAATAAAATTATTGAAGGAAGATGGGATGCAATTGGAGTTGAAGACAAAGAATAATGAAACCCTAATTGCTAATCCAAAGTAGTGAACTACAAGTATGCAGAGATGTCACAAGGATGTTAAAAGGTGCATGGTAGTGCAGCCAAGGTGTTACTGGAGACAGGAAAGATGACTTAAAACACTGGAAACACTTTTCTGCCACCATCTGTAAATCTGAGATCACTAAACTGATATTTTAAAGTTTTTTTAACCATTTGTAAATATGTGATTATGCTTCCAAGATAATATTATTTGTTTATTCCCTATTTCCACCTGATCGCAATATCCCTCATAATCCTCGGCCACGGGCTCATAATTTCATATTACCTAATAAGAACAACAAAAACTTTATCTTCCGTATGCTCTATAAACACAGTTATTAACAATTAACTATTTTAGCACTATACTGCATAGATAACTGGCATGGTTGTTTTGCTGACTTAAAAATGCTGAATAAGTAATAGCCTAAAATTGCATTCGTCAGTATTCGTATTAAGTGCCTATTGAGATGAGATTATAAATCGAAGGCAATGGTCAGTGACATAAAAGACTGATTATAATTATAAATATGGCTGTTACTTACATAGGCCTACTATGTGTAAATTCCTTAGCCTATAGGGGCTATCTATATATTACGTACACAGTCATATTTCATACCCCCTCTGTTTCACCTTATACATTTTGTGGACTCCCTTCCCCCCATGCGTACGTACAACTAAGCTTCACTAACCCCCTTTTAACAAAAGTGAATTAGCTAAAGTCATCTATAAGACATTTATTTTACCGTAGGCTACTCATATTTTTTGTTAAACATCACATTTGCTAGCTAAAATTTGTTAATTGTTATGAAGAAATAAAATACTAACAACACTAACACATTTTAAAGTTTCAATACTACATAAAATTGATAAAGCAGTAATATAGCCAGTGATTTGGTTTATAGTTCTAATTTTAAATATTAGACATTTATTTTGCGTACGTACACATTTTTTTCGAGACCCCTCCCCTCTTCATACGCACCCGTACGCAAAATCGCATAAATCCGATCACCCCTTCCCCTCATTGCGTACGTAATATATGGATGGCCTCTTAGATCTTCTGGTTCTCTGCCTTCAGGCAGGTTCAAACCAACGAGGTACTAGAAGTTCAAACGTCCGACGTCGCTTAAATCTAGAAAGAAATATGTTTCAGCAGCAAATAAAAGCAGGAGGCGAAATCAACGCATTAAAAAGTGTCATAACGAAAAGAGACGTTACGAATAGTTTTCTTTAATGAATCTAATAACATAATTATGTTGTACCGTTTCACAAAATTTCGTTCCTAAATGCGAAAATACAATCGTAAGCGTAAGCGGCAAACTTATAAAGCGCCACTCAAAAGTCAAGCGCAGGGCCAGGGCCGCCGACAGAGGGCAGAGGGACAAATGCCCAGGGGCCCGGCGAGTTTTAGGGGCCCAGCCGGCCGGGTCGCAAGCAAGTTATGAAAAATAGTAGGCCTATAATCAGTAGGGCTGTACCGAATAGTTGATTATTACTATTCGGCCGAATACGAATAATTGGACCAACTATTCGGCCGAATACGAATACGAATACGAATAGTGTACAAAATAGGTCTACCGACAACATTAAAAATTTCAAATGTAAGCAAAAGTTTCAGTTCAGTAAATTTAATACATAAACTAAAAATAAACAGTTAACTACATGTAATTTTTGCATCCTTCTGCCAGTCTGTGTAAACTAGGAATGGAACTACCTTAACTAAACTTAGAAATTGTCACTTATTTAACGTTCACTCCACTCGCTATAGCAGCCGCATATGCAGAAACAGATGTCACGTGACCACTATTCGTATTCGGTTCGACCGCTACTATTCGGCCGAATACCGAATAGCTATTTGGCCCACTATTCGGCCCCGAAGCGAATACGAAGCGAATATTCGGTACAGCCCTAATAATCAGTATACAAAGTTTATGATTTATGCCTGTTTAAATATTATATTAGGCCTACTGAATAAAATCATAGTTGAATATATAAATATAATATCGTACGGCCCTACCGACACTTTTTTAAATTTCAATTTGTTTTTTTTATTGCATTCTTATATTCCAGTACCTAAACTACTCATGAATTTCAATTGCACACTTGTCATGGTCACAGCATTCCTGACAGTGGAGATCCTGAGCAGGCAGGACGCTATAGAAACCGGACCTATGGAATTATCCGTTCAACGGTCATAGGTCATAGGCCGTTGGTCGTTGAACGCGATGTTCAACGACCAACGGTCGAAAAGCCCTGAACTCCTCGTCCGATAACTAACGGTTCCCACGAGGAGCAACCACTGGCGAGCAGCGAATACCAGATGCCGCCCGTAGCTAATCGAATTGGACACCGTCGATTGAGTACCAGTGTTTAATCTAGTCCTCCTCTTCTGAGGGGGAAACAAGGTTTGTCAGAGGGGGCGGGGGGACCAACAAGGGCGACCTTTTTTATTTTTTGTGAAATTTCATCCGTAATTTTTTTCATCCCACTTTCCTGGCTTTTTCCGGAAACTTAAAACTTTGACGACCTTTTTTTTAAGGAATTCGTCAATTCGTCTCTCAAAAACTTCACATATCTTACTTATTCTCTTATTTTATTTTTGTATTACTCGTTTACTCGTCTCTGCGGGGAGCGCAACATGTGTCCTGGGGGGAATTCCCCCAAAAGGTGTCTACATTCAAATATTGCTGGCCTCTGGGGAACATAAATCCTGGGGGAATTCCCCCCCCCAAAGTGTCTAGACTAAACACTGATTGAGTATACTGGCCACAGAGGACGTTCAATACGACGGTTGGCACGTCGTGAAGACGATTAAGAGAGCTGTATATTATAAAGCCGAGTAAGGCTAGCCGCATGAGGACACTGGTGGAGGACACTGGCGGCGGACATTTGGCGGAGCGTCATCTGACGGCAACTGTGAGAACACGCTTTGATTAGTCCCAGCAAAAACTATATAGGCCTACCTCGTATACTATATAATGACATCTACTGAACGATTCAAATTTTAAAAGCAATATTCTATACGTCTCAAATCTTTTATTATTCTTTCCTTTATGCTAGCGTTCAATCAGTGTAGGCTACTTGTCCACGGTTGCGGTGTGTCAACCAGTATGAACAATAAGAAAAACGATTATGATGATGATGACAAAGGCACCAAGAGGATCATAATTTGAACTGAACTTCAAATCAGGTTAATAAGGTATGCTAGTTATGTTTTTACACAGAATTGCGTCATTACATCATGTGGGTCATTGTGTCACGTTGCCGCAAAATAGTAAGTAAATCTTTAATATAGGCCTAGTCGAGTCAAGTCGAGGAAACAACGATCAACTCGACTTGTTAAAACATTTGATCGACTCGACTTGCAAGTCGATCAAGTTGAAGATTTTTCGACCAACTCGACTTGGCCGAGTTTCGACCAACTTGATCGACTGACTCGATCGATCACGGGGGAGGGGGGGATAGAGTAGTGGTAACACTCATGGCCAGGAGAGCATAAGGTACGCGGATCGACTCCCGTAACCCCCCTCTAGGGCGGCGCCTTGCATGGCTGCCAAACCGTGTGTTTAATATTAACACGATCACCGCCGAGTACGAGATATCTCGTACTTAATTTTCTTACCTATAGCGCCGAGTACGAGATAACTCGTACTAGTTTTATGTACATTCATATATGCATGTACATAGATATATGCATGTACATACATACATACATGTATGTACATACATACATGTATGTACATACATACATGCATGTATGTACATACATACATATATACATACGCACGTACATACATACACACCTACATACATGCATACATATAGATTCATCCACACGTGCCTACCACATACATACATACATACATATACATGTCATACATACATGTATGCAAACCTACACATGTACGTACATACATACATACATACATACATACATGCATGTGCATCCAGATATGCATGTACATACATACATGTGTGTACATACTCACATACATACATACATACATGCATACATACATACATACATACATACATACATACATACATACATACATACATACATACATGCATATGCATACAAACATGCATGCATACTTGTATAGACACATACATATGTATACATACATACATATATGTATACATACATACATACATGTATGTATGTATGTATGTATGTGTGTGTGCAAACTGTGCATGTGTGTATGTATGTGTGTATGTATGTGTGTGTATGTGTGTATGTATGTGTGTATGTCGTATGTATGTATGTATGTATGTATGTATGTATGTATGTAGTATGTATGTATGTATATATGAATGTATGTATGTATGTATGTACGTGTGTATGTATGTATGTACATGTGCATGTAGGTATGTATGTACATGTGTACGTGTGCATACATGTATGTATGTATATGTATGTATGTATGTGTGTATGTATATATGTATTTATGTACGTGCATATGTATGTATGTATGTATATATAGATGTATGTATGTATGTATGTGTATATATATATACCACTTTTTAAACTTTTTCCCACATTTCTGTGGCGTGGGGAGGAAAAATATGGCGGCGGTGAACGTGTTAAGATAGCCTATTGATTGTACTTTCATGTTTCAATGTAATCTTACTGCGTCTGTCGGTTTGAAATAATAAAGATACAATTATTATTATTATTTTTTTTATGCCCCAAGGTACATATGATCCCTTGGGGACTTAAATATTAATTAAAATAAGCAAATCATCTGGAACGGCCTCTAATTAATAATAATAATAATAATAATAATAATAATAATAATAATAATAATAATAATAATTATTATTATTATTATTATTATTATTATTATTATTAATAATCTGAAACTGTTATATTTCTTTGATCGCGGGAAGCGATTTGGTAAAAGAACCGCTGAAAGCCACAGCATTGAACCGCTGGACAGTCACCGACAGTTGTTGAAACAGGAAACTGGTCTCTCGGGCTTCGCCTGTGATCTGAGTGAGGTGGCGGCCAATGTCTGCAATGAGAGCAAGGCCTCTGTTGTTGATGGGGCCAAGCGTTTCCATGGCCAGCGGGACGAAGAAATGAGTGTGAAGGAGCGCGTTGTATTTTGCGTTCTTTCTGCTGTCAGCAAGCGCGGCAGCCGCTCCGGCTTGAATGGCTGTAGCGGGTAAGTAAGATGCCGCGAGCGTGTCCACAACTGTGGCGTCCCACACCAGACTATTATTATTATTATAGGCTGTTAATGCTAAAACCATGCAGTGTTAATGACTATTTTCATAACGCTCTCGAGATCCCGCCATATCCTTTGCGGACCCACTTGGTCTGCGGATAACAGTTTGGAAAGCCCTGCATTAATGCTGGGTTACGTACTTACTTACTTATCGGTTCATGACATTTGTTTGTTGGTGACGTCATTAAAGGCTTTACGAACGTTGTACTTTTCTGAGTTGAGGTATGTATGGATGCTTTTGTTTAAACTTAACGATTGCAATAAAAATGTACAGATTAGCGAATCTAAAGAGCGGTGTGCAAATATTCCGCTCATCGACAGTTATGTAAATCAAAGCTGAAATTGCCGGCGGTTCTAAATTAGGCATGCACATGCCTATTCACTTTCAGTCCGCACATCAGGTATAGGCCTACCTACTGAAATACAAGGACGTTGATTATCCTTGTCATTCTGGACAAAGCCAAAGATACTATAGCACAAGAGCGAACTATGGCTGCAGCGCATCTAATATTTCAGTAAGTTCTGGATCAGTCAAAGTACGTGGGTCACAGTTACTGCCACCAAACCCATGCATAAACCCAGGTTTCAAAAAATGCCCTCGGGTATGCATTCCCTATTACACAGTAATGTAATGTAGACTGTAGTCTGTGGTTATTCAGAGAATTACTTCATGAATTTGGCTATTCTAGCTTTACTGTTTTCAAGTGTGTCTATCAAGTCATCAATATTCAATTGTTTTGCACATTCGTTTAAGATCGCAAGAAGGGCAAGACCCCAAGCCTGTCCTGTGAGATATCCACTAAGATACGTCTTTATGATTTTCAGTTTGGAGATGGAGCGCTCCGCACTGGCGATGGTGACTGGGACAGTGGCAAGCAGCACACAGACAGTAGCCAATTTGGCAATTCCAGGATAGATGACGTGAAGTAAGAGCTCAAAATAAGTTTCAGTATAATATCCAACCAGGGGCGTCTATCCCCCTAAGTCATTGGAGCAACTTGGCTTTCCTCCCTCTTCTTCCCCTCCCCTTCCTTCCCCCTAAAATGGTGGCACACACACTGACAGGTCTTTCCCATATTTTTTGGATGGAGCATTTGCTCCACGGTTTCTGTGGTGTAGACGCCTCTGTATCCAACACAGGTTTTATTGCCCAGGATTGTCCAAGTGCACAATATACGCCAGAGGCGTTGAGACTACTGCATAGTCCAGATAACTCAGATTTCCAGTGTATAGTTGCTGGCGAAGTTGGAGCAGCAGTGTTTAAGGAGACATGCACATTTGTCTCCACGTCGTGCTCCAGCGGGGAGCCCGATCGGCAGCATCGTTTCTTCATAGTCAATGCGTTTCCATTCAAAACAACTCTCAGTTGTCGTATTATGTGTAGAGTTTATCTGGTTCAATTCAAGACTCGATCCTTCTTCAAAGCGCTTTGGTCACTTTGCTCTCACTTTTCCATTCCAGTTATTTGTAAGCTGCTTCTCGGGAACACCATGAGGTATTTGCATCGCGAATATATCTTTCGTCGCAACGCGGGGAGGATGATACTGAACGTAGGCCCTATGTTTCCATTCCCATGGTCTTACGTACCCGTGCGACCGTTCGTCCAATTCGTTTTCAGTCCATTCGAACGCCAGACAATGAATAATGAATTAAAATTAAAATTAAGATAATAAAAATTACGACTATGAAAATTATGAAAACGAAAAGATTAAAAGTATGAAAAATAAAATACTGAAAATGAAAATTAAAGTTAAAACAAAAATAAAATGAAATAATGGAAATGAATATAAAGAAAATGAAAAAAATGAACATTTAAATTAGAAACTGAAATTAAAAAATGAAAATGAAAATGTTAAATATGATAAAATGAAAATAATGAAAACGAAAGTAAAAAAACTGAAATTAAAACTAAAAAATGAAACAATGAAAATGAAAGTAAAAGAGTGAAAATGAAAAAAAGTGAAACTGAAAATAAAAAAGTGAAACTGAAAATGACAAAAGTGAAAATTAAAAAAGTGAAAAAAATTACTGAAAATGATAAAAATTAAAATAATTGAAATAATGAAAATGAAAATGATGAAACTGTACATCCGTCCATCCTGCCGTCAGTCCGTTCTAGCCGACCGTTGCTTCGTTCATGCGACGATCTCTTCGCGACACAAATACCTCATGGGTGTTCCTAAGAAGGAACTTGCAGTAACTGGAATGGAAACGAGAGAGCAAGGCAGCCAAAGCGCTTTGAGGAGGGATCAGTCTTGAGTGAAGCACGTAAACTACGAGAGAGTTGTTTTGGATGGAAACGTTCGGACTTTTCGATGTAAGGCTCAACAGCCATTGTGCATTGACTACGATGAAACGATGCTGCCGATCGGGGCTCCCAGCTGGAGAACGACACGGAGGCAAATGTGAAAGTCAGTCTAAGCACTGTTACCTCCAACTTTGCCAGCAACTGCGCTGGAAATCCGAGTCTTCTGGACCATGCAATGGTCTCAACGCCTCTGGCGCAGAAGTGCACTCGGAATTCCCGAAGCACAAAGTCACCTTCGAAGACGAGCAGTCTGAAGTACCACACGGAGGACATCTGTCACACAACGATTAATTCCTCACTATCTACGCTCTAAGGATCGTTCTCTTTCGACGCTAGAAGGATTCGAGCCCGGGCAATCATAACATCACATACGAGATCCTGGCCCAACCTCTTCAACCCAGCCTCATTGCCTTGGTGATGTTCTCTAACGGGGTACGGGAACAAGTAGCACCCTCGTATGCCTGTAAGAACTACATCGTCACCCCAATCTGAAGCACAACAAAGCAGATCAAAACAGAAGCAAACTCATACCGTCCGCTAGTCCTCTGCAAACTGATGGAACGACAACGAAGGACGAGTGACTGTCTACACGGTTTGGTTACGGAACACAGCGGGTACACGTATCACGCTTTTTTTGACTGAGCCCTCTCGTGATCACCATGGAAGCTACCGGATGAGTGTCGGTTCATCAGTCCTGGCGGCTGAAATGGAGGTCATACCAGAGGGCGATTGAATGGGTCACCAACACTAACATCCACCATGTTCTTCTTTCAGATGCTATTTTAGTAATCTAGAGCCAGCCGCAACAGACGTCTGAGACACGACCTTCTCAGCTCGAAGACCTGATGCATGCACTGCAAAACAACGGGAAATGCTTTCAGTCGACAACGGCGATCTCGTATCACGGATAGCGAAGTCACGGAACACTGCTGGTAACGTATCGCGCTTGTTTTATGTGCCCTCACAGCAGGGCGATAGAATGGGCCACCAACGCTAACACCCACCATGTTCTTGCTCTTTCAGATTCTCTGACAGTGATCCAGAGTCTGCAGCAACTTACATCTGGAAGACAACGGAAATGATGTCAGTCGCCAGCGACGCTCGTCAGAAACCTAGTCATTCCATATCACGGGCAGCCAAGTCGGATGGGTCACGGAATACAGCGGACAACGTATCGGGTCGCAGAACACAGCGGGTAACATATAGCGTTCCTTTTATGTGCCCTCATAGAGGGTGATGTCCTTGTTTTTTTTTCAGATTCTCTTATAGCGATCCAGAGCCTGGATGAATACAAGTCTGGCACGACCGCAACAGCTCAAAGATCTGATACGTGCACTGGAAGACAAAGGGAAATGCTTTCGGTCGCCTGAGACAATCGTCTGAATCCTAGGTCATCTCGTGTCACGGGCTCCGAAGTCGGATGGGTGACGGAACACAGCGGGTAACGTATCGCGCTCTTTTATGTGCCCTCGCAGAGGGCAATAGACTGGGACACCAACGCTAACATCCACCATGCTCTTTTCTTTCAGATTCTCTTACGGTGATCCAGAGCTTGCAGAAACAGACGTCTGTGACAGGACAGCAACAGCTCGAAGACCTAATGCGCGCACTGAAAGACAACGGAAAATGCTGTCAGTCGCCACCGACAATCGTCTGAACCATGGCCATCCCATATCACGGGCAGCGAAGTCGGATGGGCCACAGAACACAGCGGGTAACGTATCGTGCTTGTTTGATGTGCCCTCACAAGAGGGCGACAGAATGTACAATCAAGGCTGGATGTTAGACTTGTTAGCGTCCACCATGTTCTTGTTCTTTCAGATTCTCTTTCAGTGATCGAGAACCTGCAGCAAGAGACGTCTGTGACAGTACCCCAACGGATCGAAGACCTGATTCATGTAATGGAAGACAACGGGGAATGCTTTCAGTCGCCAACGACGATCGTCTGAACTCGGGTCATCTCGTATCACGTGTAGCGAAGTCGTATGGGACACGCAACACAGCAGGTAACGTTTCACGCTCCTTTAATGTGCCCTTACAGATGGCGATAGAATGGGTCACCAACGCTTAACATACCCCATGTTCTTGTTCTTTCAGATCCAGAACCTGCAGCAAGAGACGTCCATGACACGGGAAATGCTTTCAGTCGCCAGCGACGATCGTCTGCACACTGGTCATCTCGTGTCACGGTTAGAAGTCGGATGGGTCACGGAACACAGCGGGTAACGTATCGCGCTCCTTTTGTGTGCCCTCAGAGTGCGATAGAATGGGCCAAAAAGGCTAACATCCATCATATTCTTGTTCTTTCAGATTCTGTGACAGTGATCCAGAGCCTGCAGCAACAGACGTCTGCGACACGACCGCAGCAGCTCGAAGACCTGATTCATGCAACGGAAGACAACGGCATCGACGATCGCCTGAACCCTGGTTATCTCGTATCACGGGTAGCGAAGTTCGATGGGTCACGGAGCACAGTGGATAACGTATCACGCTCGTTTTATGTGTCGTCACAGGAGGGTGACAGAATGGACCATCAAGGCTGGATGTTAGCATCCACCATGTTCTTGTTCTTTCAGATTCTCTTCCGGTGATCCAGAGCTTGCAGAAACAGACGTCTGTGACAGTACCGCAACAGCTCCAAGACCTGATGCATGCGCTGGAAGAAAGCGGGAAATGCTTTCAGTCGCCAACGTCGGTCGTCTGAAACCGTTGTGGTCTCGGCATCACGGGTAGGGAGGTCGGATGGGTCACGGAACACAGCGGGTAACGTATCGTGCTCCTTTAATGTGCCCTCACAGTAGGGCGATAGAACGGGCCATCAAGGCTAACATTCACCATGTTCTCGTTGTTTCAGATTCTATTTCAGTGGTCGAGAGCCTGCAGCAACAGACGTCTGTGACGAATCCAACAGCTCGAAGCCCTGATTCATGTACTGGAAAACAACAGGAAATGCTTTCAGTCGCCAACGAGATTCGTGTGAATCGTGGTCATCTCGAATCACAGGTAGCGAAGTCGGATGGGTCTCGGAACACAGCGGGTAACGTATCGCGCTCCTTTTATGAGCCCTCACTGACGGCGATAGAATGGACCACCAACGCTACCATCCACCATGTTATTGTTCTTTCAGATTCTCTGACAGTGATCCAGAACCTGCACCATGAGACGCCTGTGACACGAACGGAACAGCTCGCAGGACTGACGCGTGCACTGAAAAACAACTTGAAATGCTTTCAGTCGCGATCGAGGATCATCTGAATCGTGGTCATCTCTTATAACTGGTAACGATGTCGGATGGGTCACGGAACACAGCGGGTAACGTATCGTTCTCGTTTGATGTGCCCTCACAGAGTGCGGTAGAATGGGCCACCAACGGTAACATCTACCATATTCTTGTTCTTTCAGATTCGTTTTTAACGTTCCAGAGGCTGGAATAAAAGTGTGTGGCATTGCCGTGTCAGCTCGAAAGACCTGATCAATGCACTGGGAGACAACGGGAAATGCTTTCAGTCGCCAGCGACGATCGTCTGAACACTGGGCGTCTCGTATCGCGAGAAGCGAAGTTGGATGGGTGTCGAAACACAACGGGTAACTTATCGCGCTTCTTTACTCTGTTACTTCTGCCAAATGTTATCCAGAAAAAGGGTCAATCTAGCCCCAGCGGGTCAATACGACCCTTTTGGATTGACCCTTTGACTCTTGCCTAATTTACTGGCAGACAACGAAAAATGCATTCAGTCGCCAGATCGTCTGAACCCTGGTCATCTTGTATTATATGCAGCGAAGTCGGATGGGTCGCGGAACACAGCGGGTAACGTATTGCGCTCTTTTTATGTGCCCTCACAGGAGGGCGATAGAATGGGCCACCAACGCTAACATGTACCACGTTCTTCTTCTTTCAGATTCTCTGACCGTGATCCAGAGCTTGGACCAACAGACGTCTGCGACACGACCGCTCCAGCTCGAAGAGCTGACGCATACCCTGGAAAACAAGTCGAAATGCTTTCAGTCGCCAACGAGGATCGTCTGAATCGTGGTCAACTCGTATCACGAGAACGAAGTCGGATGGGTGGCGGAACATAGCGGGCAACGTATACATTGCGCACTTTTTATGTACCCTCACAGGAGGGTGATAGAATGGGCCACCAATGCTAACATCCGTTATATTCTTGTTCTTTCAGATTCTCCTTCAGTGGTCCAGAGCCTGCAGAAACAGACGTCTCTGACAGGACCGCAACAGCTCCAAGACCTGATGCATGCAGTCGAAGACAACAGGAAACGCTTTCAGTTGCCTAAGAGGATCGTCTGAACCCCATGTCGTCTCAGCACAACAGGTAGCGAAGTCGGATGGGTCACGGAACACAACGAGTAACGTAACACGCTCGTTCGGTGTGCCCTCACAGAAGGGCGATAGAATGGGCCACCTACGATAACATCCACCATGTTCTTGTTCTTTCAGATTCTCTTACAGTGATCCAGAGCCCCGTTCAATGAAAGTCTGTGGCACTACAGCAACAGCTTGAAGACCTGATACACTCACTAGAGGATTACGCGAAATGTTTTCAGTCGCCAGCGACGATCGTCTGAACCCTGGTGATATGGTATCATGGGTAGCGAATTCGGGTGGATCACGGAACACAGCGGGTAAGTTATCGCGCTCCTTTAATGTGCCCTTAGAGTAGGGCGATAGAATGGGCCACTAACGTTAACCTCCATCATGTTCTTTTCCTGTCAGGTTCTCTGACAGTGATCCATAACCTGCACCAACAGACGTCTGTGACAGGACCGCAACAGCTTGAAGACCTCACTGGAAAACAACGGGAAATGCTTTCAGACGCCAACGAGATCGACTGACCCCTAAGTGGTCTTGGCATCAGAAGTAGCGAAGTCGGATGGGTCACGGAACACAGCGGGTAACGTATCACGCTCGTTTTAAGTTCCCTCACAGAAGTACGATAGAATGGACCACCAACGCTAACATCCACCATGTTCTTGTTCTTTCAGATTCTCTGACAGTGATTCAGAGTCTGCAGAAACATACCTCTGTGATGCGACCTCAACAGCTCGAAGACATGATGCATGCACTGGCAGACAACGAAAAATACTTTCAGTCGCCAGATCGTCCGAACCCTGGTCATCTCGTATTACATGCAGCGAAGTCGGATGGGTCGCGGAACACAGCGGGTACGTATTGCAGTCTTTTTGTGTGCCCTCACAGGAGGCCTGAGGAGGGTGATAGAATGGGCCACCAACGCTAACATGTACCATGTTCTTGTTCTTTCAGATTCTCTTACGATGATCCAGAGCCTGCAGCAACAGACGTCTGCGACACGACCGCTCCAGCTCGAAAAACTGACGCATGCACTGGAAAACAACTCGAAATGCTTTCAGTAGCCAACGAGGATCGTCTGAATCGTGTCAGTCTTGTTGTCAAAACCTTAAACCTCGAGACCAAGACCAAGACCTTGAACCTCGAGACCAAGACCAACACCAAGACCTTGAACCTCAAGACCAAGACCAAGACCTTGAACCTCAAGACCAAGACCAAGACCTTGAACCTCAAGACCAAGACCAAGACCTTGAACCTCAAGACCAAGACCGAGACCAAGACCCAAAAAAATCACAGTCGTATCCAGACTTCTATTCCTTAATCCTTACTAAAAATTGTCCTGTCGGACAACTTGTTATTTTAATGAATACATGAGTTTTTTCTTTTATTCAAGCAAAACAACTCTAAATGGAGACTGCAGATAATTCCGAATTCGTATTTACAAGAGTCCTTCATGCGAAATGTTATTCCAAATGCCTGTTGAATTTTATAAAAACCAATTTGCTCAGAATTTTCTGACCAAGACGTGACCTGTGGGGAAAAACACGGTCTACAAGTGCTGAAATCGCTAGCACACAAAGTAGCTTTTCAAGAACCGGATGTAAATGTACAAATAAATCATGAGTCTGTTTTGAAATAATTCCATGGTAAATAACCGGAAGTCAAAATAATTGTCCAAAACAACAGTGAAGCCTCATTCACACTGTGTAAATACTAAAGCAATAACTGTATGAGTAATTGTTGGATAAATTTTTATAATTCTTTGCCGTTTGTTAAAATTAATTACTTCATATTGACAAAAGTCTTGGTCTTGGTCTTGCAAAACCAAGACCAAAACTTTGAACCTCAAGACCAAGACCAAGACCTTGAACCTCAAGACCAAGACCAAGACCTTGAACCTCAAGACCAAGACCAAGACTTTTAAAAACGAACTCGAGTGCACTCGAGACCAAGACCTTGGTCTCGAGGACAACAAGACTGAATCGTGGTCAACTCGTATCACGGGTAGCGAAGTCGGATGGGTCGCGGAACATAGCGGGTAACGTATCACGCTCCTTTAATGTGCCCTCACAGGATGATGATAGAATGGGCCACCAATGCTAACATCCATTATATTCCTGTTGTTTCAGATTCTTTCATTGGTCCAGAGCCTTCAGAAACAGACGTCTGTGACAGGGCCGCAACAGCTCTAAGACCTGATGCATGTACTCGAAGACAACTCGAAATGCTTTCAGTAGCCAACGAGGATCGTCTGAATCATGGTCAACTCGTATCACGGGTAGCGAAGTCGGATGGGTCGCGGAACACAGCGGGTAACGTATTGCGCACTTTTTATGTGTCCTCACAGAGGGCGATAGAATGGGCCACCAATGCTAATAACCACCATGTTCTTGTTCTTTCAGATTCTCTGACAGTGGTCGAGTACTGGAGGCTGCGGCAACAGCTCTCTGCGACACGACCGAAAGAAAACAAAGAGAAAATCTAAAGAACATTTAGAGTAAAGAGACTATGTATTACTTTAGATTTCCCAAGGACATTTATGCCTGTGACCTGTAGGCCTAACCAAGACGGGGGGTGGGGGGAGGGAAGCAAACCCAACTCCGCTGCATGGGCATTGGAAAAAGCCTACCTCCAGTCACCCCATGGGGTTTTCTGGTTGGGTAGCTGGCCGCCAGCATACCTGTCTTGGACCTCCGAGTTTAGTACATTGAATCTGTAGAGCGTTTTTTGTAATGACACCAATTATCTGATATGACTTCATTGCTAAATAAACGTTATCAAAACGGTTAGAACTTTCCTGTCAAAAGGTCATTTCGATTAGGCCCTAGGCTTTGAAAACACCACATGTGAAAGCATAGCCTGGCCCCAGCACGCTACTGCAAAATACCAGCTTTAGCTACTTTTCCCTAAGACACATTGTGGTTAAGCAGAAACAGGTTTAGGATTTTAAGGCAGGCCTACTTGCAAATCAACGTAAGGCGGACGTCAACAGCCACAAGATGTCGTTAAACAATGGATAGGCTACAACACTAACCCATTGCAATTTTGCACTGTGTTAGATGTTCTGGCTATGGTGTCATCTCTATCAAGTTTACTCCACGCTCAAGAATAATATAAGCTAAATTTCACTTTTCTTAAGAGCGCTTAATAAATCAAAATATATATGGTGAATGATGACAATTTATTTTATTGTTATGCAAAACTGCCATGGCTGGTTATGAAACAGGAAGACATATCGAAAATGTCACGGAATCTAATAACGACTTCATTCTTGGCTTTTTCAAACAATAACAGTTTTAAGCAAACGAGAACAATTAAAATCAGGAAGAATTAACGAGCCAGTAAATGTACAATACGTTTTTCAAGTTCACTGTCTACAATAACGTCATCATCATCATCATACAACAACGTAATGATCATCATCGTCATCATCATCATACAACAACGTAATCATCATCATCATAATCATCATCATAATCATCCAACAACGTAATGATGCTGATCATCATCATTATCTTCATCATCATCATGCAACAACATAATGATCGTCATCATCATTATCTTCATCATCGACATCATACAACAACGTAATAATCATCACTGTCATAATTTTAATCAACAGTACAATGCATATTCACACTGTTCAATTCTTTATTATTTAAATAATTCATATCTCACAAAGCCTGAAAACCGAAGCTACAAAAATAAAATTTGTACATGCAGATCAGTACACAATCTGTACACTGTAGGACAAAGAGAATCCTCGATACACCTGTACTCCCAACTTGGACACTACGGGCAACTTACGAACACTCGGCGAGTGTACAAGACGCTTGGCGCCTGCTCGAAGTACACTCGGGGCAGCGAGAGAACACACCATTGAAGCGCAACCTTGGTGACTATTATGCACTTCTATGGCTGTGCTCCATGTGAGGCTCTGATTGCAATCCCAGACTGCCCGGTGTGTACCCTGATCACACTAACAAGAGCACCCTAGCTGCGCGGTCCTTAGTCGTTTAAAACAACTAAGCAGCACTGCTCTACACCGCAACACATCATCTAAATGTTCAAAAATTATGTAAAAAACGTTCAAATTCGAGAGATGTTCTGAAAGATAGGAAATAGCTGTGCCAGTGAGCACACGCACACATGTAGTGCTCAACCAGGAACACCCATCCAAGGTTTATTTGCAATCCGTGGCCACTGGTTACAAATATGTAGACAGTGAACATTACTGTAAAGCTAAATGTAACACCGGTTTTACATTCCCCATGTTGAAACAAATCAGAAATGTGGTCCAGGCATTTGACGGATCCCTCAAATGTAGTCGCACACACGACCACCCTGCCAGCATGCCCAAATGGGCCCCATATTTCTAGAAGGGACCCGTATACAGTAGCGCCCATATGGGTTTCATCATACGTCTGTGGGCATGCCAGCAGGGACAGCATACCAACAACACGACCCCAGAAGAATGGCGGGCTAATATTCCAGGGGATAGTACCCAATCCAAATACCTGGTACTAACTATGCTCGACATTGCTTAACTTCACTTCGCTTGCATTCCAAGCGACCACTAAAGGTAATGAACTGAAAGGTCATGCATAATATACGTCAACAGAATGACTGAAAGGTTTCAACTTTCATAAAATACACACACATCCACATCACTTTAACAACATGCCCTAATCATAAGGGCGCTATAGAAGTTCTAAGATAAGATCTATGTGCGGCCCGTGGGCTGATTTTAAATGGCCCACCCGAGCTGAATACCACCCGCAAACAAAAAAATAGCAAGCACAATTCAAAGCCAAATATCTTAATAAAAACGTGATCAAACGTTTATTTATATACTTTTTGGAGCTGAACTATTATAAAGCATGCCATACATACATACATGCTATTATTCACTGATTATTACATAATTATTGCCATAATAAATTTCAATACAGTTAATAATTTTCACAAAATTTTAGTCCTTGCTTTTGAGTTACTGGTGCGGCCCTCGGCTTCAAGAAAAAATTTTCAGTGGTCTCAAAAAGGGTGGACAGCACTGGATTAGATGGATTAGATTGGTAAATGCACCTTAGTCTGATGACAAGGCAGTAGCCTACATGTCGGCAGTTACGGACTGTAAAAGGTCCATGCACAGAGAAGATGATTTGAACCTCCATACTCGTGGTTACTAGTTCAGCACTCATTCAATCAATCAGCCATCAAAGAAAAATAAATCTAATCTAATCCAAGTAATGACTTCTATAGCGCCAGGCATTGTTCTAATCACAATAACCCAACAACAAAAGCAGATGTACATTTACAACACAAGTTCTGAGTTAATGCGTTGCAATACAAACTGCAGGCTTATTAATTCAACGTTTTCCAAATCTCATTATAACACGGCCTTTGACCTCAAGGCCAGAGGTCGCATGATATGGAAGACTCTTCCTTGTAATTACTGAATAGGTCTGCTGTGCCTATTGCATCACATAATCAGCAACATTTCTATTTGATCTGAAGACAAAAGAAACCCTGAAAGGCAGCCATGGGTATGACGTCTTAGAGACTTCTCTTTCACAGCCTTGGCATATGCGGGCGGGTGGCCAGTCCTCTCCCTTCCAACTGACCTTTGAACTGACAGCGTACGGTCGGTGTACTCATTAGAGCTGAGTTGGTTAAGGGCGCACGTGGCAAGTGGAGCCAAGATCTCAAAACAAATTTCTGTCCTTAAGGAACTGCTCTTCTTCTATATACGTGTAGTGCCAGTCCAAAGCCTGGATAAAGGAGGAGGGTGATGTCAATGGCCCTGGCAGCCATAAGATGTCACTAAACAGTGGAGACTATAACTGCATTCTGAATGTCTTATCGGCCTTTACTGCCTGCAGCAACAACAGTAATCATTACAATTGAAATTACAGTTACAATTACAATTGAAATTACAATTACAGTTACAATTACAATTGAAATTACAGTTACAGTTACAATTATAGTTACAATTACAGCTACAATTACAATTACAGTTACAATTAAAGTTACAATTACAGTTACAATCATAGTCACAGCTACAATTATAGTTACAATTACAGTTACAATTACAGTTACAATTACAGTTACACTTACACGTATAGTTACAATTACAATTACAGATACAATTACGGTTACAATTACAGTTACATAAAAAAAAACAGCAAGATGTAAAGACCTCAGATGCATGCAGTCGACCTGGGACTGCTTGGACAAGTCATGGGCAAGGATATGAGAAACCAAACAATCAGCCTTCATACACCATGGACAAGAGGACAAGAGAAAGAGTGACAGAGAAAAAGTGACAGAGAAAGAAGCAGATAGAGACATACAGACAGAGAGAGAGGAAGGGGAAGAGAGAGAGAGAGAGAGAGAGAGAGAGAGAGAGAGAGAGAGAGAGAGAGAGAGAGAGAGAGAGAGAGAGAGAGAGAGAGAGAGAGAGAGAGAGAGAGAGAGAGAAGAGAGAGAGAGAGAGAGAGAGAGAGAGAGAGAGAGAGAGAGAGAGAGAGAGAGAGAGAGAGAGAGAGAGAGATGTAAAGATATAGACAAGTAGATTTTTTTAATGAACCTGACATTCAGTAAAATAGTTTTGCAGCATTTGAACTACAATATAAATAAAAATACAAATATCAACTTCTTCCTTCCTACAGTAAATATTCCAAGAGGTACTCAATAAACACTCCAGTAGATACTCAGTGGGTACTCCAGTATGTAATCCAACACGTACTCAGTGGGTACTCCAGTATGTAATCCAAAAGGCACTCAGTGGGTACTCCAGTATGTAATCCAACAGTTACTCAGTGGGTACTCTAGTATATAATCCAATAGGTACTGCACGAATACTCCAGTAAGAATTCAACAGGTACTCAGTGGGTACTCCAGTATGTAATCCAATAGGTACTCAGTGGGGGGTGCTCCAGTAGGGCTTCAATAGGTACTCCAGTTGATACCTGCCTCCAAAACTACACAAACAGAAGTTCTTGTTTACTCCAATAGGTACTCGGAGGTAGTACAATTGAACCTGAAACCTCCACGATTTTATTTTTCTCTGAGCACCTGTAAATAACTTGGTTCCAGATGACTTGGTTTCCCCCCCCCCCCCCCGAAGAAGAAATGCAGAGATTACGACCGATGAGATTACGAGCAAACTACAGCACATGCAGAAAGCAAACTACAACTCCAGCATCTTACTAATTGCTTCATTAAAACAAGAATCCTGATACAGCGCAGTCAGTGCCGGATTTAGACTTGGCGAGGCCCTACGCTATAAACAGCTTGGAGGAACCTAGTTAAAAAATTAGATCAGAAAGTCTCATAAAACTTTAAAACATATATGCCTTATAATATTTTAACAGTGAAAAGTGAAAAATTCAACTTATTTTCAATGAATGCATTAACCAGGCGAGATGGAATTTGCTACACAAGCTGTTTAAAAAGGTTCTACATAATATATGTATATTATATATTATATATATATATATAGCACACAACATTATAAACAGCCCCCTACAACAAATTCTGAATTTTTGGGCCCCTGCAGATTGTGAGGCCGTAAGCTGTAGCTTTTTTAGCTTATGCATAAATCCGGCACTGAACGCAGCCAGAATTGGGTTGCCAGATTCATTCCAGCTTTAGATGGGACCGAACCTCAATAAACGGTGGTTCTTGAACTCCCGTCGAACACAGCGTTACGACGAGTGTCCTGGGTATTTATACCTTCAAATATGTATGTTACCACCGTAGAGAGGTCTCTAAAAGAAGCGGTATAACTCTCAGTATATGAAACATATACAATCATATAGCCATTGCTACATAGTTATATATTGTTACATATACATAAATGTTGCATAAATGCTAAATGACGATTTATAACTTTTACATAACTATTTACAAATCAACTCGGAATTGTTGCAGTCCTGTTCATGCAAAGAATTTGAAAACTTGATTTGCATTTTCGGCAAATGATAACGGAATTGTTGTTTTGACAAGATGACAACAACAGAGCATTGCACTCTAGAACGGAACAGCACGGAAAATACTCTTACAACATGACTACCAGACGCTCTTCACATTTGGAGTTGGTGAAGCAGACTAGTCTACTTGTTCATGGTTCTTTGTTGTGATCTTAAGTGCAGGTGAAGCAGACTAGTCTACTTTTTCATGGTTCTTTGTTGTGATCTTAAGTGCAGGTGAAGCAGACTAGTCTACTTTTTCATGGTTCTTTGTTGTGATCTTAAGTGTAGGTGAAGCAGACTAGTCTACTTGTTCATGGTTCTTTGTTAAGATCTTAAGTGTAGGTGAAGCAGACTAGTCTACTTGTTCATGGTTCTTTGTTAAGATCTTAAGTGTAGGTGAAGCAGATTAGTCTACTTGTTCATGGTTCTTTGTTAAGATCTTAAGTGTAGGTGAATCAGACTAGTCTACTTGTTCATGGTTCTTCTTTAAGATCTTAAGTGTAGGTGAAGCAGACTAGACTACTTGTTCATGGTTCTTTGTTAAGATCTTCAGTGTAGGTGAAGCAGACTAGTCCACTTGCCCACGTTTTTTTAGCCCAAAACCTTGGGTATTGGTGAAGCAGACTAGTCTATTTGTTCTCTATAAGAAAGGCGGAAGACCAATCCGCGAGCGATGTGAAGCGGAAGACCAATCCGCGAGCGATGTGAAGCACTTCCTTAGCGCAATGCCTTTCAGCCATTTCTACAAAAATTAGGAGAAAACCAAATAATCAACAACTTAGCAACAATGGAAGGTACATAATGTCTGCGTGCATGTATGTATGTATCTATGTATGCATGAATGTAATAGTTATGTATGTACCTAACAAGTTTAACATGTGTAACATGTTACGTGTCTGGCTATTTGTAGAGCACTCTTACAGAGTTACAGACTTCACAAAAGGCGCTATAAGCTGGGACTAATATTGTTGAAAGGGATATGAAGCGGCAACGCTTCAGCCAATCAGAGCTCGTCTTTTACGATGCATCGCAGGCGATGTTTGTGGCTGTCATCCAGGTACTTAGCAGGGGACGATTTGAAGTAAATACACCACATGGCATCGGTCTAGACGTTTTTTTTAGCGATTTACAATTAAGGACATAATTATGCGTTTTCTTATTAATAAAAGTCGCTTTTATTTAGTTATAAAGTCAGCTATAAGCGACTAATGTTTGACTAGCCGATCCGTACAAGGGTCCCGGAAGTAAAACTCAGCCACACACATAATCTAGACCAAAGACACTATATTCATCGGCTTCATATCCCTTGCAATGTTAGTCCCAGCTATAAGGTAAAAAGGAGCTTCATAAATAACACATCGGTACCAGAGAATATTATAATTAAATCATTCATTCATCAAATTTATATAGCACCTCCACACAAGACAAAGTCTTCAGCCACACGCATATGTCAAGTCTTTAGTCCTTAGTAAGTTGTTTTTAGTCCTTAGTCAAAGCCCTTAAGCCAACTCCGAGAAGCAACCATGGTTCTCTTCTGAGGGCGGGTGGCCATTCCTCTCCCTCGCTGTCCAATCATCCCACCGACAGTGTACCATCACACGTGATTTGAGACCACGACCTATGAGTTTACAGTCCTGCATGCTAACCCCCTGGACTATCCTGCAAACCACTGGATTAGATAAGACAACATATCAAGCGCAGTTAGGAGCACTGACCGTTGAAGAACTTGATGATGTCGGTGAAGTCCATGTTGTTGTCAATGATGATCTCCCTGTAGTACTCAACAAGGGCAAGGGCGATGAAGAGGACGAAATGCGGTGAACTGATATGTTTAGCCGACCAGATGGTCTCCCAAACCATAAACACGTCTTCGTAAATCAACTCTGCACAGACAGATGTTACAACACGTCCGTTAAGCAAACAAAAGACGCTGTACTTTTATCAACGCCCGAGAATCGCTCTCTTTTGCCAGGGCTGGCATCACTTCTGTAGGACACATTGTATTGTACTGTATTGTATTCGGACATTTTATAAAGCGCTTCTAGCGAGAGAGCCATTCAGAAGCGCTCCCAGTGCGAGAGATAAAGCAAGCTTTAAGAAAGGCAAAAGAGGAAGAAACATTACCTTACTCCATACATACATACCATATATGCATTTTTTTATATATGCATGTATGTACTGATATGCATGCATGCATGTATGTATGTATGTATGCATGTGGGTACTGATAAACAAGGACAAATGCATGCATGTATGTACTGATGTATGTGTCATCTTGAAGCCTTGAAATAATGCTATCTTGATATGAATGAATGAAAGAATTAAGGATAGAATAAAAACACAGAGAGCTCATCGTTGCAAATGGTCCCTAACAGAGCATGAGCATGACCACTTTGTGCCATTTCATAATAGTGCTGTGTTTTGTTTTAGAATTTGTACTTCAGCTAATAAACTGGACAATGATCAGGGAGATCAACATGCAACAATCGATACTGCAACAGATAGCAATCGACGAGATGATAGACAGCGGTCAATGGGACAACATTCGACGTACCACGCTTGAAGTCGAGGAGGAACCAGCGATAGCAGAAGTAGAAGTGAGTGTAATCTCCATTCTGCTTCATGTGCTCAAACAACTCCGGATCCAGGATCTATCCACATGCAAACCACACGTCATCACACTCGTCATCATCACTACCACCACCATTATCACCATTACCACCATCATTATCATTCTTACTATCACCACTCTGACCGGCATTGCCACCAAGACCATGATAATCACCACCACCACCACCATCTTGGCTATCATCTCAATATTATAATTTATATAGCTGTAGCACAACAAATTTCCTAGATCAATGTTCCCAAAGTAGTGGTCCATGAGCCCTCAGTGGCCAGTCCGCAAAGTGAGTCAAGAAACTGGACAAAAAAGCAACAGACGTTTTCTCGATTGGGTCTCATTTCTAACTATCTTCAAAAACACGATTGTCTTGCAATCAAAACCATATTTTTCATATAAATTAAAAAGATTTGTTCTTATAATATAATTAATACATATTTAAGGTGATTGGAAAAAGAAAAATAATTAATAAATTGGGCACCAGTACTGCTGCGATGGGAAAATTCCTGCCGGTTCATCACACTGCAAAGTTTGGGAAGTGCTGCCCTAGATATCAGCTGATGGCAAATATTACAATTCCACACAGTACAAATTTTACCAGACTGATACACCTCAACCAGTGAGCTCACTGACCTAGACTAGGGTGGTTCACAGATACATGGTAAAAAATAAAGTTCATGCTAGAAACCAGGACACCCTCTCAGTTTTTTAGACCTGTCAATAGTATTATTGAGACAAAATTTCAGCTTCTTCTTCCAACTGGAAGACGATGCTCACGGACTGTGTTACTTTGTCATATACCGATAAATAGACATTAATTGCAGAGATGAATGTGTCGAGCATACAAATGCATTTTATTTCAAGATAGATCAAATATTACTGTAATTTGACAACATATGTGATACAAGAACAGTTAGCCAGATGGAACTGTAAAGTTTCAGTAGGTTTAATGAATTGGAAATGTCCAAATATGTCAAAAAACATCGTCCAATCCATGAATATCGAATGTCGATTTTTCTTGTTTTATAATTTCAAAACCCGTTACCGTCTTTGACTCTAGAAACTGCAAGGCCTTGCAAGCACTTTGTTGTGTGAATGAGAACATCTTTCCTATTTGCCTCGACCACTTGAAGAAACTGCTTTTCTTCTTCATCATTGGCGATGAGTCGGTAGAATTCCTCGAACAACTTCACACCCTCTCAGCCGCGTCATTCACCATTTTGATTGCATGCAGTAACTTGGCCACCCAATGTGCATGGTGAATTGACCCAGGGGCTCTCCAGTGAATTATTGAAGGCTGACATCCAAGGACAACCCCTGTCAGTGTCAACGAGCTCTTGGTAGTTGTCTCTGATCTCTGAATCTGACTTTCTCTCAGCAAACTCCTTGAGAAAACTGACGCTGTTTCATGGGGGTCTTCAGTGCCGGATATGACTTCCAGTCCTCGGAAGTTGACACGTGTCACACTTTCCCAGCAGCTTCAAATCTCTTGAAGATTGGGATTTATGGTGAACAGATGGACTGCAGCACAAGGTGAATACTTTGGCTATAATCAATTCCATTAAATGAAGACGGCAGGCCAACCACAGGAGCTCTCAGCCTATTTGTCTTCCAGCAGAACACATACTCCGTTGAAATGCCCAGTGTTGACAGACAATGTATCAAAGCTCAAGGCTTGAACCTTGTCAACTGTGAGTTTTCACAACTTCAGAAGAATATGAACGACCATGAATTCATTGTATCCTGTCCCAAGGCTAATTTGGGCAGAAAGAGGAGCTTATCCACACCACCACCTGAAACCAGCACTGGCAGGCGGTCGACATTTCCTGCTCCAAAGATCTTAGGCAGGGTTTTCCTCAACCCAGTGTAGTACCAGTGGCTAATCTGGTACAAATTCAGATCTTACTGCTTCAGCATGCTGTATCCTGGCTTTCTTACGCACTCTGTGGATGGTTCAAAGTGGCAGGGCAGAAGGATCACAGCCAAGCACTGCAGCAATTGTAATGTAAAATTTCACTTCTGAAAACATGTCAACCAAAAACACAGGACGTGGGCACCATGACCTTCAACAAGAACTATAAACTTTTTTATTCCAAGTACCAGTAAGTAAGTAAGTATGATAGCACAAATGAAACTATTTCAAACTCATCTCCATAACAAATGTCGACCAAGTTATACGGCATCAAGATTTACAGCAAATACTATTATATGGTAATATTTATATGTCATTGAGCACCATCTTCCAGTTGGAATAGGAAGCTGAAATTGTATCTCAATAATACTATTGACAGGTCTAAAAAACTGAGAGGGTGTCCTGGTTTCTAGCTTGAACTTTATTTTTTTGGACCACACTAACCTAGACATTAACCTTTTTTGACCTAAACAACTGACCAATAGCAATCCAGACAAGCTAGACAAGTGACCTATAGTGACCCAAGTGAACTTTGGCGACATGACTGACCTGGATAAGTGACCTCATGTTGCCAAAGTGCTGATCCATGGCTCCACCGTGTGGAAAGTTTGCTGACATATGCTTCATCAGCTGACAGAAACAGCTGAACGTTTTCGCTTCTACAGAATTCATGAAAACTTAATACATTCAGGTATGGACAGGTAAGGCAAGCAAGGTAAAGCAAAAGGTGAGACAATGGAAGGTTAGCCAAGGTAAGACAATGGACAATAAAGCAGGCCAAGGTAAGACAATGGACAATTACTCTAGACAAGGTAAGACAATGGACATCACAGTAAGCCAAGGTAAGACAATGGAAGATAAAGCAAGTCAAAATAAGACAATGGAAGGTAATGCAATAGAAGGTAAGACAACAGAAGTTAAGGCAAGGCAAGGTATGGTAAAGTAAGGTAACAGACGGTAATACAAGGAAGGTATGACAATGGAAGGTAAGGTAAGACAATGGAAGGTAAGGTAAGACAATGGAAGGTAAGGCAATGGAAGGTAAGACAATGGAAGGTAAGACAATGGAAGGTAAGGTAAGGCAATGGAAGGTAAGACAAACGGTAACACAAGGGTAAGATGAGATAATAGAAGGCAAAGTAAGGCATGAGAAGGTAAGGAAAAGTAAGGTTAGACAAGTGAAGGTAGTAACTCATTTAAGACACAAAACTAGTTACCGTCATCGAGTATCACAAGAAGGGGCGCGACTAGGTCACACATTCCCTGGATGTACCCGACATCAATGTTCTCCCACACGTACCTACACAAAAGACATCATCAATGTGGTAAACGAGGCAATAACTATACAATAATTGATAACATCTACTAAAAATAATCATAGAAATTTATTATCTACGTAGTTTTAGTATTATTATCAATTATTAATTAGAAACTTCTATTGCGCCAGTGTCTTATGCACAAGGCATCAACAGATGATGCACCAAAAGAAAGCCGTAGCCAGGTCCAGAAGATCAATTCGCTATGATAAAAAGGCAACCTGTGGTGGATAAGCAACTGGAAAAGGTAAGTCTTAACTTTAGAACGAAATGACATAAGCGACTAAGCAAAACAAACAGATACAGGGAGAAAGTTCCAAACCATAAGTTGAGTAACGAAATAAGTTCGTTCACCAACAACAGTTCTAGTTTTAGGCCAGAAACAGGAAATCAGATGGTCTTAAATAAACAGCTATATTTCTATATGAATGTACTTTAATTCTAAATTACAAGCAGTAAATGTTTTATAGGTTATGTTCAACATGTGTGCAAAAGCCTATTCTAAGACAGTTTGCAAATGAATGCTGCACAAACATTATTAGATTATGTCATCCAAAGTTAAATGTTTGAACAGCTCTTACGTGCACATGATGTTACGCAGTTTGTCGAGGTTGGCCGGCGTCGTGAAATAGGAATTGTTACGATCACAGCGATGAACATCTTTGTCGATTCGGTGCAGGTTAAGCGCGACATTGTCAAGCAACTCTGGCTGGAAAACGTATCCAATCATTTCATATGTTTATACGATATAGTACAATTGAAATTTTAATATTGTCCTTAACAATAGCCGAGATGTAAACAATGCAGACTGTTAACAACAGAAAAATGTACAAACCCATTCGCAGTGACCTAATCTGGTCTAATCTGACTTCTATTGTGCCATTATCACAATGGCCAAGACATATAGCGCCTTGACTTCTAATGACTTCTATAGCGCCTTGACTTCTAATGACTTCTATAGCGCCTTGACTTCCAATGACTTCTAAGGCACTTTGACTTCTAATGACTTCTATAGCGCCTTGACTTCTAATGACTTCTATAGCGCCTTGACTTCTAATGACTTCTATAGCGCCTTGACTTCTAATGACTTCTATAGCGCCTTGACTTCTAATGACTTCTATAGCGCCTTGACTTCCAATGACTTCTAAGGCACTTTGACTTCTAATGACTTCTATAGCGCCTTGACTTCTAATGACTTCTATAGCGCCTTGACTTCTAATGACTTCTATAGCGCCTTGACTTCTAATGACTTCTATAGCGCCTTGACTTCTAATGACTTCTATAGCGCCTTGACTTAAAATGACTTCTAAGGCACTTTGACTTCTAATGACTTCTATAGCGCCTTGACTTCTAATGACTTCTATAGCGCCTTGACTTCTAATGACTTCTAAGGCACCTTCACTTCTAATGACTTCTAAGGCGCCTTGACTTCTAATGACTTCTATAGCGCCTTGACTTCTAATGACTTCTATAGCGTCTTGACTTCTAATGACTTCTATAGCGCCTTGACTTCTAATGACTTCTATAGCGCCTTTACCATGTCTTTACCATATGGTGGGTATGCAAATTGAAAGAGACAAGTCTTGAGTTTATACCTGAATGACATCAAAGGATTGACAATGAAAGAGGTCAGTTCTCAGCATTTAACTTCTAGTGTGACAAAGGATAAGTAAGAGAGACATGAACAAGATAAGGTAAACAACAAATTCCTGATGATGGACCAGTTACTGTAAACGATCAATTGGTCAGTATTTAGAAACTTCAATCATGCCGATGTCTAAAGCACAAGGCATCAAATATCCACTAGACAGCGATGCAGCCTATGATGGATAAGCAATATAGGGAAAGGCAAGTCTTATAAACACTGGGTACTTTTAACCCTTTAACGACAAACACGCACTAAAATGCATGGGAAACTAATTCCTCTCGTCGTTAAAGGATTAAATCCTCGCAGTGGTAGAGTAAAGAAAACAACTCACTGAATAGATGCCGCCGTTGGAAGAATTTGAAATTGGTGAGGCTGGACAGACGAGACTCTCATGGGAAGTGGATAGAAGGTCACCGGGACCTGAACAAAAAAACATTTCTAGTTTAATTTCACCATCTTCATTATATCAACTGACCAATTCATAATTACGATGATATTTATTATGATTCCTGGTGATGACAATTTCTGGCAATGACGATGATGGCTGACAATATGATTATAACTGAAAATGACTGATGGTTACGACTGATGATTATGATCGATGATTATGACTGATGATTATGATTGATGATCATGACTTACAATGATGACGATGATGATGCTGAAAATTATCATAATCATAAACTCAGAAATTCTAAAGTGCTCTACTTAACACCTAAGTGCAGGGCACCAGCTTATTCACAAGCGCTGCGTTCAGTCAGATGAACTGTCCAGTGATGCCAAGCGAAGAAAATGTGGTTGCCAGAAGACCATGGAGAGAAGGATGCAGGGGAGCTGCTAAGGTGGGTTACATTTAGGCCAAGAGAGATTGGCAGCCGGAGGAGTGGATGGATCATTGTAGGAACAGTCGAACAGGTGAGTTTATAATGGTAAGCCTGAGAGGCGATAATGATTATTAAATATGATATGTAATGTCCAACACAGATGATTGTCGGTGACTAACTGAAGGTAGAGGTAACACTCTTTTTCCAAGTCTCTCATCAAACTCTGTAAGTAAAAGGATGTTTTGGCTGAGGTGTTACAAACAAGACACTCTTTTACAGACCCAGGAATGATGGAGGGCTGAGTGAGCACCAGATGGCTCAGCATTTCAGGGACTCGTGACCAATACACGTACAAATCAGGCTACGCGACGCTTAACATCATTGTGCCTCCCAGCATTGTTTCAATAATAATAATAATAATATTCGTGTTTATTGACAAACTCACTGACAAACCGCAGTAAGTAACATTGAAACATATGACAGTACAATTATCAAGATCTTATAGAACACACGTCTTAGCAGCCTGTTAGGCGCCCGCTCATTTTACAGCTGCCCCCTATGGAGTGGAAGGCTGAGTCGACCTATAGGGTATCGAACCGCATCTTTCAAGATCTCATGTTTTTCGAGCAAGAGTGTTACCATTCATCTATTCCCGTTCCCCAACAGCGCCAAGCCGCCACCTGTTAGCCAATGCATAATCTGACCAATCGTTATCCACCGGAATAGCCCTGCTGAAACCAGATGGGTTGAGACAGTAGTAACAGCTGGTTACAAAGGTTTTCTCCACTGATCACTTACCTCCTTCTTCCAGCGCAAGTCCCAGCTTACGGTCGGCACCAAGGCAACTGATTCCGTTCTCCTCTTCCGGAATCAGTCCATCACATCCTGCCAGATCCATCGACGGATTCGTGATGACGATGCTCCGTTTCATTGTGCTGGCGCTGACCGACCTTGGTGACTCTGTTTCGTAACTGTCGATGCGTTTCGAATCGGAGGACGAGCCGTGACCGGCAATGGAAGTTCCTAATCCCTCATCTGGTGATAGGCCACCGATTCCCTTGACTTCGTGGCTCGCAGATCCATTCATCTCTAACAGAAGCACAGGCGAAGGTAAAACATTTGTTTACAGAGGTAAAAGTAACATATTTGTTTATGAAAGTAAAGGTAACACATGTGCTCATGAAGGTCAAGGTAGCAAATTTGTTGACGAAGGTAAAGGTAAAACATTTGTTAACGAATGTAAAGGTAACACATTTGTTTAAGAAGGTAAAGGTAACACATTTGTCCACGAAGGTAAAGATAACACATTTGTCTATGAAGGTAAAGGTAACACACTTGTTTACGAAAATGTACGGAGGTAAAGTAACACATCTGTTAACGAAGGCAAAGGTAATACACTTTGAGGCATTTTTAGAGGAAGAAAAAAAGTATGAGCTTCGGAGTAACATTGATAGTGGGCTTCATTCCTTGAGGGCAGCAACAGGGAATGCAGGACAGCCCATGACAGCACTATATCGTGGCTCAGCCAAAAGAGACATACCTGAAGGCGGCGGACTGAGGAGAGGGACGTAAAGAGAAAGCAGTGCTTGACGGTAGGTAGGAGTGCTCTTACCCTTCACCATTCACCTACACCTTTCTTTTCCTCTGAACTGGTTCAAACCCTCTACAAATCAAACTATATTTTCTCCATACAATTTGCCCCTGTCCCCATATCCTCTACTCACCCATAGTTACAACAATGTCCTCCTGCTTCAACTCCACACCCACAAGCTCAGCCCGACTGTGTGTTGGGGTGAGGGCGCTCGGACTTTCCTCGACGACCGTCTCGGGGTGCGTTCGCTCATCCGCGTCGATGCTCTCAAAGACATCATTGCTGAGACTCGAGTCCTTTCGTACAAAGAGAATATGACCGTCTTGACTCTCAGACGACGATTTCGTTGCGTTGGCCGGAGTCACTTCCTTTTCCTGTTGCCGGATGATCGCCTCGATGGCCAACCATTCGGACATCGTCTGCTCGTAGCGTTGTCTGACCACAATGTCCAGTTCCTCTCTCTCGTCCGTCGTACTGCCGAACTTGTAATGGCCGAGAAGGTAAGGCCAAACCTGTGAAAAAACAGAGCAGCATAAGCCATTACTTTTTTCAAAGTATACGGTGGACTCATTAAAGCGAAGTCGTTGGGGAAATGCGTTATGATACTAATGTATGGCTTTTCCACATCGGTCTCTCATTCTGTAAAGGCATTTCTGTTTCCCTGGGGCTTCTCTGCTGAGAGCACCTCTTAGGAGTCATTCTGTGAGAGGCGCTTTATAAATCTCTAGATACGATACGATACGATGATACAGTATGTAAATCAGACTGCGTGTAGAAAGAGAAAATCAATATTTAGCACTGCACGGCAGTTTTTGTATGGTACGTTAACCAACATGGCAGGTTAAGCAGAATGGCAGTTAAAAGAGAACACACCAGCACATTCAATCGAATGTTGGTGCAATGTATAGAAAGAAGACCAAATCCATCCATCCGCTTGATCCAATGTCGGCAAAGCCATATAAGATGAAATCAATCAATCATTCATTCATTAGGACATTTATATAGCACCTCTTCAAGAGGGCTACTTAGAGGCGCTCCCAACTCCAGCACGACTAAACAGAACAGTTTATTCAATCAATCAATCAATTTTCGTTTATTCCTCAGTTGGGCTGACAAGAACGCATCTTGGTAGATATGAAATAGCCATGTTATTGCACAATCTCGCACGAGATCAAAAGAAACAAGCAATGGATCTTAACAGAAGAAAATAAGTGTTCTAATCATTTCTATATTGCCACCCCAGTAATGCACAAAGGTTTATATGTCTCGTTCTCATCCATTTTTGGCCGTAGATTTCTTCACTCTCTTGCATAAGGCGACTTGGTTCTTTCCCTGGCCCGGACTTCCACGGTGCAGCAGAGAAGCTTCGCTGTTGTTGGTCCAACTTTCTGTAATAGGTTGCCTAGCACCCTATGACATGAGCTCCTTGGACTTTCTTTTCCTCCAATTAGTAAGCGCTTGAATTAAAACCATTGTGTTTGATCCTGGTTTTCTGTAATTAGGTTTGATCCTGGTTTTCTGTAATTAGGTTCGGGGCATATCTGAATACAGCAGAATCTCCTTAAACAGCTACCCTTCGAAATTATATTAAGTGCCACATCACAACAAGGTGTAACTAATGCTGTTCAGATATTGTTGTGAATAAGCTGGTGCCCTGCACTTGGACTTTGAGTGGCGCTTTAGAAGTTCGGAGATTACGATTGATGAAGACCTTTCGAAAGCATCGCTACCCAAAAGATTACTGTTATTACAAAAATCGATAACACGCACAAAGTCAAACAGAAACATAAAAATGAGGAATGTCAGCCATTGGGTGCATTTCAAGCAGTGCAGTCAGATTTAAAAATGCGAAAAAATTAAGAAGGCCAATAATTAATACAATATGAATACAAACTGAATTAATACAAGCTTGTAATATACCTCTTGTCGGATGTCGTGAACACAAGCACCATAATACACAAGTCGGTAGATTTCCAGCTCCTCAGTTACCTGAAATTCAAAATCGCAGTAACCAGCAATGTAATGTAGTATCTTGACAATTGATATTAACATAAGAGTATGATGGTCCAGTTTTATAAAAGTTCCTCAGTGCAGCTGCGGCACAATTTCTAGCAGCGGGGAATTTTCCGTGCTGTAAAGTAACGAAGGGTCAAGATATGAACACATAGCCCCTGTGTTTGAAGCGTTGCATTGGCTTCCGATTCTGTACAGTATGTTTTAAGTTGGGACTCATAGTTTATACTTTACAAAACTTAACTCCGGCCAGTTTATTCCATAAGGCATTAAACGAATGCATAGTCGTAATCTTGAATTTCTAAAGCACTACTTAAATGCTAAGCACAGGGCACCAGCTTATTCACGAGTGCTGTGACATGTCAAGAGGGTTTATCCAGAGATATGAAGTGGAGGTTGCTATGAGACCAGGGAGAGATGGAGGTAGAGGAGATGCTAAAGACGGGCCTAGTTCAACCATGAAATGCAATTTGGCGTGCAACCAGACACAGTAATCTAGATTCGAGAGTATAAAAGTCTTGTTAACGTCAACAAATATGAAACATACAAGAGCCTCCATTATGTCCCCGATTGTGTTATATAAGAAACAGTTTCTTATATAACACAATTGGGACATTAATCAGAAATTTGCTTCAGTTGCAGTAAGTGACCCTCATAACATGAGCGATTGGTTAGAGCACTTGCCTTGTAACATGGAGAGTACGGGTTTAAGCCTCCTTGCAGACAGTAACTGTATAGGGACCTTGAGCAAGTCTTTCACTAATAATAATAAGCACCATCAGTTGCTGCTTGGTTATTGGACAGTGGCACTTTAAAACAATGCATAATAATAGTAATACGAATCCCCCAAACAGCATTATAATCCGTTTCAGGTGTAAGTTAAAAGCATCAAAATTTTCAGTCGGCAAAATTCAGACATTTCTGACAGAGTTGTTGGGAGACTAACCGTTCCCGTTTCTGACATTTTTCTCCACGTCTCTGTGGTCAGACCTTGGGAAGCATCGACCGGATGGTCCATGGAGATGACCTGAATGTTCACAAGACCCGACAAATGGGTCCTCACGGTCTTCAGATGTCGACAATGAGACAGCCCTGCACATTCAACAGATGAAATTCCATGTAATCTCTTTTCCTGTAACCAATTAGTTAGAGTGCTTGCTTTGTATTTGCATTCGGACATTTACATTGTTACTCCATGTGGGGGGTTCTGAGAAGCGGGGTGCACAACCCCTTTGAAACCCGCGCGTAACCAATTGCGAGATCTAAAAGGTTATTTTTCTGTTAACTTTTGTACTGTTTACAAGTTGATTACCGAATAAAATTGATCGATTGATTAATTGATAAAGAGCTTCTAGCGTGACAGCCATTCAGAAGCACTCCCAGTGCGAGAGACCACGAGTAAAAAGCAAGTTTTAAGAAAGGTAAAAGAGGACGAGACCTTGGGACCGTTGTAACGTGAAGAGTAAGGGTTCAAGTCTCCCCTGAGACCGCTACTGTGTAGGGATCTTGAGTAACTCGAGCAAGTCGCTCACTCACAATTGGTCAGCATCATCGACTGATGCTTGGTCATTAGGTAGTGGTACTGAATAAATGCATAATAATAATAGTGACAATAGTAATACACTGTCCTCTTGAGCTGTGGCTGGGTTGGGAGCACTCCTGAGTAGATATCTTGAAGGGGCGCTATATAAATTCTCGAAATGAATGAATGAATAATAATAATTCAAACTGCCCTAATGACTTCCATAGCGCCTTATACCGTAATGCACAAGGCATCAATTAATCAATGATCCCTTCAAGCAAAAATCTGTAGCAGACAATCTGATGAGTCAGCGAACCATTTAATTTAATTTCTGTTTTTTTTTCACGTTCAATTTAATAACATCTAATCTCAGGTGAAGAATTCAACAGCTCTCATATTTCATCTTATTAGAAATTATCTCAACAGCTGACGTTTTATTAGGATGGACGGGAAAAACAAGCGGGTCATGATCTAGGACATTCGCTGCTTCCGGCCCAACAGCAAAAAATGCTTTGCCTGTGGCACATCAATACCCTGAGATTTCAGTGGAGGGATTTCAAAAGTAGCTATGTCACCTCATTAGACGCTGCTTTAGCACAATTGGAGCACTGTTAGTTACATTATATCTATCAAAATCAATGTATAATAATAATAATAACAATAACAATAATAATAATAATAATAATAATAATAATAATAATAATAATAATAATAATAATAATAATAAAATCAAGCCAGAGCTTGTCGAATGATTAGCCATTCCAGACCAACATGGTTTCATGGACAACCTGAGGGATTAGAACTGCCTCAGGTAAGAAACTACCTTGGGGAAAATAAAAATAATAATAATAACATGATACAGAACAATCTTCCAGATTATGTTACACATCTACCTACATGTACCCTTAAACTTTTTTCAAGAAAAAACATAAAGACTGAACATTTGATCTCTGGTTATTTAGACTTAAACCACAAGTCATATTTAGTTCAATTCAGTGCATGTATTTCATGTTCTGTCAATAAAATGGCTTACAATACTTAACAATAATAATAATAAGAACAACAACAACAAGAATAAGAATAGGAATAACAATAGGAATAACAATAAAAATAACAACAAGAATAACAATAGGAATAACAGTAATAATAATAACAACAATAAGAACAAAAATAAAAATAACAATAACAATAAGCATTGCTGAAACTTGACGAGTTATAGCCGTCACAGATTGGTTTTTTGTATTCTCCGGGTAATTTTTTTAATTCCTGAGGGATCGGAGGTACCTCGGGGCAAAAAATAATAACAACAAGTAGGGCATGGAGCCAATTGGTAAGAGAGCATGGCTTGTAACGTGGAGTCGGCAGAGAGTACGAGTCTCAGCCTGCTCCCCTGAGATGGTTTGCTGTGTATCGACCTTGAGCAAGTCCATTAACAAAATTAATCCCTGATGCATCCAATTCAGAGTTACTGACCTTGTGCTTGCAATATATGCAATATAATGATAAAAAATGATAATAATAATAATAATCAGAAGATCTTTTTATACAACAATTCACATGCATTCATTCATTCATTCATTCACTTTTTCGTTCATCGTATTCAACTGCAAACCAGGATGTTTGGCAGATGAACGATAAACATCTCATCGTTCCACATTTGACAGACATTTAGCAGATGATTGACAGTTGAATGTCAATTACCTCTGTCAGACTGACAGATGATTCAACCACCTGTATGTTTATTTATTCGTTCATTCATTCATTCGTTTTGTGGTTACCTATGAATGCTGAATAAACCGCCATAGGCTAAAAATATCTGACATGCAAAGGCTTAAATTAAGAAAGCATAGAGAACTTACATCCGTAGAATGCTCTGGAAAGTATCTGCGATTTCATCGTATCACAAAGCTGCTTCACGGCCGTACTACGAAACACAAAACAAGACACAATACACTACAATAAAATACACTACAATACAATACAACTGTATTTGACACTGCCCTCCTTCCAAAGTTCAGAAGTGCACACACGACCATATGACAGAACATCAATTGAGTGCTGAGCAATTGTGAGCGACTGACTTGCTCAAGGTCCCTACACAGCGACACCTGAGTGGAGGCTCAGAACCGTAATCTCTGCACTGCAGGTTGAGCGCTCTAACCAATTGGCTACCTTGCACAACTATATCAATTAGCACCGAAATAAAGAGAGAAGCCAAGGAAACGACTTCAACAACTGGATAGAAAATATAAACGAGACTCGAACTCCATCTGTCTTCCTCTCTGAACAAGCTTCCTTTCCATACACACACACCGTTTCCAGTAATTAAGCTCAACACACATTTTCCGTTTACCTCAAGTCGCACTTGTTTCCATCAAGTTAAACAACCAAGCAAGATCGCTCAGGTCAATCCTTGTCATGCAGTAGACCGTCTTCTCCCACTTGACATTGGAACTTAACTGCCTCAAATATCTCAGAAAACATCTTCAGCTCATCTTAAGATGCAGCCTTTTAGATCTGCTAGATAGCAGCGTTACAGCGCCTGTGCGAGGCTCTAAAAATGCGATACATAAGTTCCCATACATACATACCAACACACTTACATACATGCATACATACATACATATACGCATACATACAAACATACATGCATACATACATACATACCAACACACTTACATACATGCATACATACATACATACATACATATACGCATACATACAAACATACATGCATACATACATACATACAAACACACATACATATATGCATACATACATACATACATACATACATACATACATACACACATACATATATGCATACATACATACATACATACAAGCAGTGCATTTGAGAGGAGTTTGAAAGGCGTTATTAAGTGTTTTGTAACAGAGCATTACTGCACACATAATCCATACATTCACCCAAAAAAATTCACATATCAATGCATACATATATAAAAATATTGTAGTCTAAAGTTTCAGCAGTTAAGGGGATACAGTCTACATCCACTCCAAATGGATTTGAAGCGCTCCACTGAATGGAAATCAATCGATACGAGTTGACTCACCTCGGTGCTCCTGCTCCGTTGCTGTCTTGCTTGGAGTATCGGTTGACGACTGTGGCTGTCTTCTCCTCTATCTCATTACCTTCTGGGATGGATGCTTCGGAGGCTGGGTCTTCATCTTTCCTCGATGACCACAGAAACCCAAGGCTGTCGCTGATCGCCTTTGCTTTCGCCATAGGATCAAAGACCTCGGCCGCTAAAGACACCAACAGGGTCATCATACAACAGGAAGGACAGGCACACATCCGCAGATGGACAGGCAAACAGAAACATGGGCAAGCAGGTACACAGGCATAATGGCAGGCAAACAGGCAGGTAAATACACTGGCAGGTGGTCAGTCAAGTAGACAGGCAGACAGATGAGAAGACAAAGACAAACAGGTGAGCACACACACAGACAGGCGAGCAGGCAGGCAGACAGACAGACAGGTGAGCAGGCAGATAGACAGGTGGGCAGCCACACAGACAGGCAAACAGATGGGCAGACAGGTGAGCAGAGAGACAGACAGGTGAGCAGGCAGATAGACAGGTGGGCAGCCACACAGACAGGCAAACAGGTGGGCAGACAGACAGATAGACAGGCAAGCCGACAATAATATTAATGTCAAAGTTTTATATATTTTTGTAGCTCCACTATCTCATGATACAAAGACGAACATTAGCAACTTGGTTAAGGTCCTTATAAAAAGCTACCACCTCCAACAAGAGTCAAACCCACACACTCCACACAACAAGTCAAGTGTCATCCAGCTGTCAACCACACAACCAACACTCCCAGAACACATACCATCAAAGGTCAGGAAAAAACAACTTATCTGAATAAAACTTGAACCTGATTTGGTCTCCTAGCAACCAGACTTGGTCTCCAATTAAATCTGAATGCCTCAAACATTCGATATACTTACGTATATCCTCTGGCTTGAGGGTTGCCATGATACGAAAGACGTAGTCCTTGGATTCCTCTTCGTCTTCCTCCATCGCCTGACCGACGCCGTTGTCAATGGATACGAGCGACGTCTGCGACAGCAGTGACGTCAGCGTCCGGTCTTCCGTCACGCTGCTTAGCAACGATGACAGCGCACCTGCGGCGCCACTCAGCTTGCTCTTCAACCGTGGAAGAGTCTTTCCTGGAAAAGAATAGCAAAGGGAATTTAACCGGAAATCGCCTGATGCCACCTGAAACCATCACCTTGGTTACTGTCATCGCCTAAGTAATCGTCGTCACCAAGGTCACCGTTGTCGCCTAGGTAACTGACATCACCTAGGTAACGGTCATCGCCTAGGTAACCATCAGTTGGTGTCAGTGGCGCTTAAACAAATTTGCTTATGAACTGCTGTTGCCTAAGTAAATGTCATCGCCTAGTTAATCTTCGTCACCTAGGTAACCGTCGTCACCTAAGCAACTGTCGTCACCTACGTAACTGTCATCGCCTAGGTAACCGTCGTTGCCTAGGTAACTGGACACTAGTTGTGGGCTGAGTGTTTTGTTTTCGAGTGTCATTGGGTTAGTCGATGATGCTATAAATAGGCATTTGTTAAGACAGACAAATCGTTAATTTAACGCCTGGACTGATTTAATCATCGACTAATGATACTTGGGACTTAGCGCTTGCCACAGTCATATTTCATCGGATTGATCACCGTTAATCCACTGATGGGAGCACAATTGTCTAGTGGTTAAGCACCTGTAGATACACTGGCAGATTATGTCACACTTCCTTCACACCTCCTATTAGACAGGCTCCCACCCAATCTGCGTCTCTTATAGATACCGAAAAGGTGCTACATAAGCATCCCCAGATACATACACACATGCACATACAGACAGATGCACACAGGCATATACAGCAACACAAACACATACATAGATACACACGCAGAAGCACAAACAGACATACATAGGCATACATAGAAAAACAAACACACACCCATATGCATACACAGAAACAGAAACACATACACAAATGCACACACACATAAACATAACCAAACACACAGACACACACACAGACACACACACGCATACTACACAGAAGGACATGAGAGGAGACCCACTAACCCTTGCCTCTCTGCGACCAGAGCGGTGGATCGAGCTGTCCGTTCGGTAGAAGGCCGTTCTCGAGGCAGGACAGGAAAGCGAGGAGGTGTCCTCCTTTGGGAAAGTGGATCGGGGGTCTCTGGACGCCATCCTGACCCACGAGCACCAGTGTCCCTCCGCTGTTTGCTGCACAAAGACAAAAGCAATCAGACGATTACAAGGGCAGACGGACGATGCCATGAACACAAACGCACAACTAATCCAATGACCAGACAGACAGACGGAAAGATAGACGGACAGAAGGACAGACAGACGGACGGAAGGACGTACACACAGACGGATGGGACAGACGGACACACAGACAGACGGACAGACAGACGGACAAACAGAAGGACAGACGGACGGACAATCGGACGGACAGACAGACGGACGGACAGACAGACGGACGGACAGACAGACGGATGGAGAGACAGACGAACAGACAGACGGATGGACAGACAGACAGACGAACAGATAGACGGAAGGACAGACGGACAAAAGGACAGACGAATACTGACGGTCGGACACACAGACGGACTGAGAGACAGACGGACGGACGAACGGACAGTCAGGCAGACACAGAGACGGACAGACAGAGAGACGGTCGGACGGACAGACGGACAGACAGACGAACGGACAGACAGACAGACAGACGGACAGACACTGACTGGCCAGAAAGCACAGTACAGGCAGAGAGACGGACTGACACAGACAAAGATAAGCAGCCAGGCAGACGGAGACAGACAGACAGACAGACATGGTTGATTCAATGACTGACCACCGACCGTTCTCATCAACTCTACATCAGCCGAACTCCTAAAAGCATCTCACACAAAGACATATTTAACGGCCTGGGCACGACCATCCATCATACTCAGGAACACACATCCATATATATATATTAATATATATACACACACACATACATATATACATACATACATACATACATACATACATACATACATACATACATACATACATTAATACACCTAATACATAAACATATATACATAACATATATAATTATACATATATACGTGCATATACATATTAATAATATAAACGAACAGAAATGTTATCAAGTGTGAGTGTGTGTAAAACAAAACAATTGTAACGCTCCTCTCATTGGCTGCTTCCAACTAATTAATATTCATGACCAATGACGTCACTGTTTAGCGTTTACAAAATGGCCACATTTAAACGGGACGAGCAGTTAACACTTCGATAAAAGTAAATTTCAATATACCGTAAACGGCTGCTCTTTTAAAATAACGGCTTAAAACATGCTTAAAGTAATTTACTTTAGTTGCTAAAACGCTAGAAAGAAAGACCCTAATATGTTTAAACGGGCCAGATATAGGCCTATAACGAAGTGACGAATTGAAAACCGACCCAAAATGGCTATTCGCGACTTGATTTGATATAGCGCCGATATAATACCGCCTGTACAATTGGAAAGTACATTTTAAAATGTTGTTAGACCTCTTAGAACAGGCAATAATTAATTTTATTAATGTTTTAACGGTTGGAAGTATTATTACGACTCTCGAGTATTTCGCGACAGTGTATTTGATATTGCGCACGCTGCTATATTAGTAGCGGCCCTAGCGGGGTAACGATATAGAGGGAGCCCTCAAAGTGTATAGAATTACTTATTCTAATCTATTGAATTACCGTCTTAGGACGGGCAAACATTTAGTATATACATTAATATTCCTATATACATAAATATATATATATATATATATATATACATACAATACAAACATATAATTATATTATATAGAAATACAGTATATATATATATATACATTCATAAATATATATATATATACACGCATACATTAACAGACAGAACCAAGCAGAGAAGCAGACAGACAGACAGACAGACAGACAGACAGACAGACAGACAGACAGCACAAGACAGGCAACCAGGCAAACAACCACAGAGGTGGTCAGAGAGACGGTCGGACGCTAGAAACGCTTTATAAATATCCGAATACAATACAAATTATACAATACAATACAATACAATAAAATACAATATATACAATACAATACAGAGACGACAGAGACCTTTAAGAGTCTCCTGAAAGGCGCGCAATGAATGGTCAGACACACATACAGGCATCCAGACAAGCAGAGACAAGCAGACATCCAGACAGGCAACTCCACAAACCACCAAAGGCAGAGACAGAAATAACAGGACACCTTCATGCGAGAATAGATATTTTACATCACACAGTACAGTGATTAAATTCATATAGCTCCACTATCAGAAGAACCACTCAGTTGGCACTTCACAGCGTTGCGCAGTCCTTGTGATCGAGAGACCGGAATGGAACCAATTCCGCCTCTCATCCATAAAATCGTTGACGTCAGCAGCGCCAATCAGTCGTAAAAGTGTCGTGCATCAACGCCTCGATAACAGGAATTAATGATGAGAAACGGAGCGAAAGCAATGAAAGCACGTCGTCCACTGACGGCAGGGAGAGAGAAGTTCCCAAGAAAAGAAACCATATGCAACAAATCCATCAAGATGGCAGTTTAAGGTATTCGTATAAGGTCTGTGGTGTGGCTATTTCCCCGTGTTTGCCTGTCTGTCTGTCTGTGTGTCTGTCTGTCTGTATGTGTTTGTCTGTCTGTCTGCATGTCTGTCCGAGTGTCTGTGTCTGCATGTCTGTCTGTCTGTCTTTGTGTCTGTCTGTCTGCAAAACCCACAGTAGGCAACCAAACGAAATAACCAAAACCATTTCTGTAGCAGGTACATGACGTATACTGTGGTGAATTTACAAGGAAAACCAAGCAAAACATCCAGGAACTATTAACAGTGGATTTAAATGCCAGTCTCAAATCTCACTCCACCTTGCTTCATGACCGTAGCCTGCTTCCAGGCTTCCCTAGACTGAACTGAAATTAATGCTTTACTGAACACCACCGTAACCATAACACAACATAGGGTAGGTGAAAATTTGTAAAGCGTAACTTCAAGAAAAAAGTCATCAGCAGTGCTCCCGACCAAACAGGGAGCCACCATGATCAAAGAAAACACACTTCAAGCACTGGCAGAACAAGGATGTTGACACACTGATTAGCTCACTTCCAATTTGAAAAGGAAGACTATTCCAGAATACAAGGCCAACAATGACAATTTTTTTTTCTGTGCTGGCTAGTGGACGACCTAGCTTGAGTGATGACAAGGACACCATGTGCAGCCGATCGGAGGGACATGCGACCAGGAATATATGAGGCAGAGATACACAAGGACCTGAGATAGGATGGGGCAGTTCCCACTAGGCAATTTCTCACGAGAGTTAGAATCTTATATGCCTACTCAATGCATTGAGGCATACATTGGTCCCTTTAGGGTTTTCTTTCTGTATTATTCCCGGAAAACCTATTTATACACTTGTTGTAACACACTTGAAATGTCTTGTTTGTTGTTGTTTGATGGAACCAATAAAGTTTATGGTCATGGTTATAGTTACAGTTAACCAATGCAGAATGTCTTATGTGTAGATCAGCGGTTCTCAACCTGTGGGTCGCGACCCCTACGGGGGTCGCTTTATGATTTGCCAGGGGTCGCCTTGAACCTTCAGAAATTTGCATTGTGAATCTCCGTCATTTTCTAGTTATAATTGAAATGATATTGTTGGCCTTCTATAGCTTGTTTTCTTCTTAAATCTGAAGTTATGTTTAAACTTTAAATTTAGCAGCTGCCATTGAAATTTGTAACTCTCAATCGTACAGTCAGAGTACACTATACACAATAAATTTATATTAAATGTCAAGCAAACATTTCATTTACTAAATTTTACTTTTAAAATTTTCAAAACTATTACCAACAAAATTACAAATTGTTTTGTTGATTAATGGTCTATACATATATGATACATAATATGCATCAAATATGTATAGACCATTATTGATTATCAAATGGTGAGAAGTGAAATGCATCATAATGGTAGCAAACATGCGGTGAAGGTGGGTAACCCAATCAATTTTATCGTTGGGGTCGCCACAACGTTTGGAAATATTATCAAGGGGTCGCAGCACTAAAAAGGTTGAGAACTGCTGGTGTAGATGGAGATATGGCCAAATTAAGATCAGACGAACAGATGCATTTAGAACAGACTGCAATTTCCAGATAAGAGAAGAACCAAATCCGAAGAAAATAGCAAAGTCAATTCTAGAGGAGAGACAAAGGCGTGGATCAGTGCAGAGGCAGTTTGTGCGCTAAGCAATCGTCGCACATAGCGAATCTGATGAAGATGATAATAGCAAGATTGACAGACATTGTTTACATGATTGCAAAGCATTAGCTCTTAATCAAGGTTAATGCCAAATCTCTCACAGAGGTAGAGAATGTGACGCCTGGAAAAGAACGGCAAATGGCAAGAAAATCAATTTTGGAGATTTGGACATGACTACCAAGCCAAATAAATTGAGTCTTGTCAGAATTCAACTGAAGACAGTTTGAAAACATTCAAGTAGATAAAGTCTCTGATGCATGCACAACCGTGTACGGCGTGTAGTGCTCAACAGTCCCTCAGTCCCTGTATACAGACTCCCAAGAGTGTCTACAGCAGTGCTGAAAACCTTTTTCGGCCGAGGGTCACTAAACTATTTCTTAAACCCTTTGGGGCCAAACAAGTGTGACGACTCAGTTTCGTTCAGATGAATGCATGCCAAAATTTATGAAGATGACACGTGCACAGTTAACACATATGAAAGTACCGTAACCATATAGAGTTATATAGAGAAATGGGACTCATAGTACTTCTATATTGCTACACAACTGAAAGCTTTTTCAAATGACCACTGCAAGCCACTGTAGACTTCATGTCAGTGCCGGCTTTTAAACAGTCACTTTTCCTGTTTGAAAACGTGATCCAACTGATGACTCGTCGTGGGACAAATGTTGTGCACCACTGCTCTACAGTCTCCGGTTGCCTGACCAATTAATTGGATTTCGACCATGTTTCTCCAACAGATCATGATACCAGACAAAGACTGATGCTTACCTGAAGCAACCATTGATTGCGATCTTGTGCAATACGATAACGGCGCTATAGTTTAAGATAAGAAAAATCATATAGCATCAAAGGTAAACTCAGAAGGGAGAAGAGTCGGCTACTTCCTACGCATGCACTTAACACCCTCAGACCTCCTGGATTATAACCTGATCTCAATCCAGCCGACTGATGACTAGGGCTACCACTTTACCTTAAAACCACCATCGACTGACACCTTCAGTCTGTAAGCATCAGACATTCGTGTAGCGTGTTTCAAACATCTAACGGCTCCACATAAATGCCCAGTTACTATAGTTGCGCTACACAGCCTTCGTGAGGTTTTTGTAAGGCGCCATATAAATGGCCATATACATACATACATACATACATACACACATACACATGCATACACATACACACATACATACATACATACACATACATACATACACACATACATACAGACATACATACAGACACATACACACACACACACACATACATACATACAAACATACATACAGGAGTCCCTAGAGAGGATCAGGTGAAATCCATGCAGGTAAAACATCTAAGAACTAACTTATGACAGCGTAATGATGATGACAGATTGGCAGAACTCACGTTGCTGGTGACAGTGAAGGTAAACAATATCATCCATGCAGACCGTAATCGCGTAGTCCCAGTAAACACTGTAAAAACAGTGTAACATTACAATGTAACATTACCATGCAAAAAATATATGTAACACTAACAGACTTATTTACACACTTCTACAGAATCATCTCAGAAACATAAAGGTCACACACATATTGTTTACATATTATTATTATTATTATTACGCATTTATTAAGTGCCACTACATAATGACCAAGCACCAATTGATGGCGCTGAGCAATTGTGAGTGAAGTATGATAGCCATGGTAATGCTGTGACCCTAGAAATCCTGTAGCCATGGCAATACAGTGACCATGACATTCTATCAAACTTTAGCAATATGATAGCCATGGTAATGCCATGATCATGGTAATTCAATGAAAATGGCACTGTAGCCGTCTCAGGGGAGGAGGCTCGAATACGCACTATTCGCGTTACAAGGCGAGCACTCTAACCAGTTAAACAGCTACCATTCATTCATTCATTCTGGAAATTTACATAGCGCCTCTTCAAGAGACCTACTCAGAGGCGCTCCCAGCAGAGCCATGGCTAAAGAGTGCATTTCTTTGGACTTGGTAAAGCGTTGCAGAAAAATACAGATAAAAATTTGAAGACGGAACAAATGTCAGAAGAAACCGCAGAAGCGCTAAACCATCAGACCGCCCACAGACTCTCGCTCGACAGCATCGCCATAACAGTGACACTGGGTGTCAAAGGCGATGGCTTCGTCACGACCCATATGCACGAACAATTGCAGAATTGATGTGAAGTTCTTTTTGGAAGCTACGGCCATGATCATTGTATCGCCATGGTTAATGGATTGCCATGGTCGTTGTATTGCCATGGTCACTGGATGGTCAGAATAATTGTATTGCTATGTTTACTGGATTATCATGTATTACCATGGTTACTGGACGGTCAAGGTCACTGTATTGCCATGGTTTTCACTGGATTGTCAAGGTCACTGTATTGTCATGGTAACTGGATTGTCACAGCATCCTAGTGCCATTTTCACTGAATTATCATGATCACGGCATTACCATGGCTATCAAATTGCTAAAGTTTACTAGATGGTCATGGTCATTGTATTGCCATGGCTACAGGGTTTCCAAGGTCACAGCATTACCATGACTACCCTATTGCCATTGGTTACTGGATTGCCGCTATCATGTACACCCATAGCTAAGCATGGGCGTCTGCAGGAATTTTTCCAGGGGGCAAAATGTTTCTAGGAGGGAAAAAAATTTCTGGGGTGGGGCAAATAACGTTTTTGCATAGAATAGCTATTCCGGAACACAGAAAACGTGATAACTTTCAAAATCCGATGGGGAAGGAATGCCCCCTTGCCCCCTCCGGACGCCCATGTGGCTAAGTACTGTGATACTTGTGGACTGCCATGGTAACTATATGACTGGCTACTGAAAGCTTAGCAGTTGCTGCAATTCATAAATATATGAAAAATTGCATAAACGCTCAACTTTTGAAATCCTGAGCTATTTTCTAAGAGACAGAGCCAGAGCCACTACTGTGCTTCCCGGTTTCTGTGTTGCCATGGTTACCACACTGCCATGGTACAAGCAACCGCATTTCTAGTAATCGAAGCCATGAATAATGTAAAGAGCTCGCCGCCGCAGAATTCCGAAACGCACTAGCATTATGGTCAACGAACTTATTATCCGAGAGCGACGATTATTGACGCCAGGGTGACAAGGCAGACAATTCTACGCCTCGCTGAATGGTCTCCCGTTTCACTGCCGGCATTTTCAGGCTAAGCCCGCGACACCGTCGTTGCCTCGGAGACCGGATGGGTTTCTATGACAACAGACCGTTAAGCGATCGGCGGGAAGCGGCATATCTCGCCTCGATTGCCATGAAAACGAAGTCACGGACATCAATTGGTGTCCGGACACCATTTGGGTGTCACAGTGGTAGCATATGGTAAGCCACACTCAATGCACTGCAGAAAGGTAGACTGACAGAGAGAGTCAGAGACAGACATAAAGACAGACAGACATACAGACAGCAAGACTGATGGACCTGTAGGCAAAAAGACGCATGAACAGGTGGAGAGGAATACAGATGGACAGAGAGACACATGAATAAATTAACAGTGAGATATACAGGTAGATAGGCAGGCAGACAGACAGACAGACAGACAGACAGACAGACAGACAGACAGACAGACAGACAGACAGACAGACAGACAGACAGACAGACAGACAGACATATAAAAAGATGGACAGACACACAGACACAAAGACAGACACAGACGGGCAGTGCCTTGGGTTCAGATGGGCTTTAAGGTTTAGCCTCAAAATGTGAGCTCTGAAATTTTAAATGGTTCAGCAACAGACAGACAGACAGACAGACAGACAGACAGACAGACAGACAGACAGACAGACAGACAGACAGACACACAGACAGACAGACAGACAGGCAGGCAGGCAGACAGACAGACAGACAGACAGACATGGCACTTTTAAACTCGAAACCTCATTGAGAGAACCAGCCAGTGTTGTCCAGCACCTAAGCACATACAGTCCTACACTGATAAACAGATGAAAATAATAGCAAATAAGTAAAAAAAAAGAAAACAATAAATAAGCCCTCTGTTTCAACACTTTCATTAAGCTTTCAGTATCTATAAATACTAGTAGAAGGCTAAGTACATGACAAGCAAAAGCACCGAGTACCCAAGTACTACAAGTACTCACAGTCGTCTGTGTGGTCTTCTAGGGTGTGACTTGTTGCAAGAGGCATACCTAGCATAAATTGGCCTACGGCAACAGAACATGGCATAAGAGAACAACAAAAAATCAAACTTTAAACAACACAACAAAAACATTGAAATCTTGAAAAAATCTTGACAACAATATTAACAAAAATCGTCTGCTAGTCACGAAAATTCTGAATTAACATAACTTCCGAATATGTATTATTGACGCTCAAAAGAAATAAAGCAGGCCGCATTGAGATGTTACATTGCAAATATAGCCTACATATACTTCATACATACATTACATATACATACAATACATACATTAACTTCATACATACAATACAAACAGGCAAACAATAACCTGATACATACATTAACAAACATTAGCATGGACAGAGAAGGGCAGTGCCTCGGGTTTACATACATTAACATTATACATACATGCATACATATTAACTTGATACATGTATACATTACATATGCACATACAATAACTTGATACATACATATACATACATTAGCATTATGCATATATTATATACACATAAAATTATACATTAACATGCACATACACACATCAACATTATACACACATTACATAAACATATACATTAACTTGATCACAAAATGTAAATTGATCAAAACTTGAGCACTGAGATGAAGACAATGAATGTGTTGCATTGGCAGTCTTTAAAAACTGGAATATTGGTGGGGTCTGTACTAGTTACGTCTTATATTGGCAAGTGTCTACTTTGGCAAGCAGTAGCGTAACTATGACCTTGCAGGGCCAGAAAAAGTGGGGGCTGGAGTCTGAACCCTGTAAGAAGAAGGTTCACTGAACCTCACGAAGAACAAACTTTAACCATAAAAAATTTTGTGGGGTTCGAAATACGAATCAAATACACCACTGTTTGCAAGGTACGTAAAAATTCCTGTATTTGCACAGACTGTAAAAATTGCCACACTGGCAAGTTGAGACATTAGCAAAGCCTGGAAAGATCTGTATATTGACAGACAGACAGACACGCAGGCAGACAGACAGACACTGGCAGATACAGAGACATAAATGATTGTTGGCACGATGCATAAACATTTATTGCACCAACAAGGTCTATAAAAATTGCCACAAATGCAAGACAAAAGGAAAAGGACAATACAGGAAATCGAACGACCACATGATGGCTGGAAAGAGGAAAGGAAACCGTAAAAAGAAACGACTAGGGCTGAAAACAGAATATTAAATTACAAGAATGGCATGAAGAAAACCTCACATGTGGCTTCCTCTCAAGACGACAGGGAAGACCATTCAATGCCAACATGATGATGACGCTGATGATGATGATGCAGTGCATATTTTAACGAATTTGGACTACTGGGACAAAGTTGGCCAAGACAATGCATTTTAGAGCATTTGCTACGAAATGGAGCCCGTTTTAGCCACTTTACATCACCCAAACAACTGGGACAAATCTTAAAACTACTGGGACATTTGTCCCACTAGTTATACAGTTAAAATATGCACTGTGATGATGACAACGATGATACGATAGCAGCGAAATGATGTTGTTAATATTTGGTTGTTGATGATGAAGTTGATGAGGGTTAGATGTTGCTGATGATGTACCGTAGTTGTCGATGATGACAATTACTGTTATTAATTAGAAACGTTGTCTAATGCACAAGCATCAACCGATGGTGCACCAAAGTCAAGCCATACAGTCAAGTCCAGAAGAATGATAGAGAATCAGCCTATTTGGTGGACAAGTAATTTCTCAAAAGGCAAATATTAAGATTAGCATGAAATGACACAAGCAACTGAGCAGAACAAACGGATAGAGGGAGAGATTCCAAAATCTAGAAGATTTCCAAAATCTAGGAGAGTTCCAAATCTAGGAGAGTTCCAAAATCTAGGAGAATTCCAAAATCTAGGGTGCTGATATTGTTGTTTATGTTGTTGTTGTCGATGATGATACAATACAATATTCGTTTATTAAACAAACAGTGTTGTCATAGATGCAACATGATGATGATGATGATGATGACGATGATGACGACGACGATGATGATGATAAATCAGACACTATCTGTATGAATAACTTGTGGTATGAAACCAGACAAAAACAGCTGAACAACACACATTTAAGAAACATCGGAATAACAAACAACACTTAAAGAATTAAATCAACGAGAGCAATTAGCAAACGAAACCATAAAACAAGAATATATAAATTTTAAAACAAAACAGCAGTAATTAGTCGAAATAATTAAATAACCATACGTAATAAAACAGGAGTGCGCAACAGCCTATTGGTTAGTGTGCTGGACTGTCAACCGATTGGTTAGGGGTTCAAATCTCCACCAGCGCCCCCTAGCCAACTTAGCTATGGTGAGTAAACTGGCCATACACTGTTGATGGGAAGATCAGACGGCAAGGGAGAGGACTGGCCACCCGCCCTCATATGCCGAGGCTAAGAAAATGAAGTCGCTTATGCTTCAAACTGCCTGGACCTGCTTCTCAGGCTAGCTTCAGAGACTGCTCTTCTCCTTTGAGCCATCAATACAGTATTTGCAGGCAGGTATTAGTTGGTGTTTTTTACCTGTTGTTGAGTTTAGCTGTTGTTGCTAATTCTAAGCTGTTGTGGCTTTTAAATGTTGCCTTTTAGCTGTTGCTATTTTCAGCTTGTTAGCCGTGTTGCATTTTGACTGTTGTTGCTCTCTGAATGTTGTTGCTTTTAGCTGCTCTTAGATGTTCTCTTATAGCTGTTGCTTTTTAGCTGTTGCTGCTTTTGGCTTGTGTGTTTGTTAGCAATTGTTGTGCCTCGTCTGTTGTTGCTTTTTACCTGTTGCAGCATTTAAGTGTTGCCTTTTAGCGATTGTCTTTTAGCTGTTGCTGCATTTAGCTTGCCTTTCAGTTAGCTGTTATCGCTTCTGAGCCTCTGTTGCTTATGCAGTTATATTGTTGTCATCATTGATGCAGGGATGTTTAACGTACCTCCTATCTACTGCTGTATCTTCGTCGTCACAGCCACCATTCATCAGTTGGTTCGGTGTCCACTTAACGGTCAGTCCGTCTGGACTCTGGTGTAGGGACAGATAGCCGGCCAGTGGCTCCACGTCCTCTTTCTGAAATCACACATCACTATTATTATTAAGCATTTATTAAGCGCCACTATCTATTGGCCAAGCATCAATCGATAGTGCTGAGCAATTGTTAGTGAAGGACTTGCTCAAGGTCCCTACACAGTAACCGTCTCAAGGGAGAAGGCTCGAACCCATACTCTCTGCATTACAAGGTGAGTGCTTGACCATTCAGCTGCTGTGTCCCACTATTCCTCCCATGTACCCCGACCAGACAAGGCTAGGTAGAGTCAGGGAGGTAAGTATGGTAGATGCAAGGAAGGTAAGGAAAGGAAGGGAAGTGAAGGAAAGTACATAGAGGTAAGACATAAGTAAGGTACTGGAAAATAAGGAAGGTTAAGATAAAGAAGTGAAGGTAAAGAGAGTTAAGGTAAGGTACAATTTGTAAGGTAGCTAAGGTAAGATAGTATAAGATTTGGTTTGTACAGATTTGACAGTGCCATGTCGGACAAGGTATAAGGTAAGGAAAGGTAAGTTACTGTATGGTAAATATAGTGTTAGCAGGAACTTAACAGTACAAGGCAGACAGACAGACAGACAGACAGACAGACAGACAGACAGACAGACTGACACACACACACACACACACACACACACACACACACACGCACGCACGCACACACACACACACACACACATGTGCAGACTGACACAGACTAGTAAGATGCTGCAACAGACCTGGCGCTGGTGCAGGATAGACACAATTTAAGAACATAATATTATTAAAAAGCATTCTTTCGAAATATCAAGATGTTGATGGAGATGACAAACCGGTTGGACGATGACATTGTTCTTGCCGTAGAGTAGAGTTGATCGTGAGTTCTGGTGTAGGGATTCCACATAGTCCTTGGCCACGACTGACAGCGACCTTGGGCACTCCTCTATGCTCGAACTGGCTGTTTTGTGCACCTTCAGATAGCAAAACAGAACACAGTTCTAACACTGCTTTTATTCACGAAATCCAATCAAACACCTTCAGAAAGTGAACAGAACACAGTTCTAACACTGCTTTTATTCACGAAATCCAATCAAACTCCTTCAGAAAGTCAACAGAACAAAGTTCTAACCATCCTATTATTCACTGTTGAACAAAGTCATAACCATCAGTTTATTCATAAAATACTATCAAACACCTTCAGAAAATCATCAGAACAAAGTTCTAACCATCCCTTTTATTCAGAAAATGCTATCAAACACCTTCAGAAAATCATCAGAACAAAGTTCTAACCATCCGTTTATTCATAAAATACTATCAAACACCTTCAGAAAATCATCAGAACAAAGTTCTAACCATCCCCTTTTATTCAGAAAATGGTATCAAACACCTTCAGAAAGTCGAGAAACTACTGACTATCATTGGGAGAGATGATTGTAATTACACATTTATAAAGCGCCACTATATAATGACCACCCATTAATCAATGAGGCTGAGCAATTTGCTCAAGGTCCCTACACATTAACCGTCTCAAAGAAGACTCGTTACAAGGTGAGCGCTTTAAGCAATCAGCTACCCTGTCCCACAAGTGTCATGAAGACTGCAGTGACTGGTCTTTCACACCATTAGCTTTAAGTGTATCGAGAGCAGGTTGCAACTGCCGTGCGCTGTGGGCTTCATCAAGAGACCTGTTATTCGCTGGAAGATTTTTACTCAAAGGCATAAATATATTCATGGAGTCAGACACATCTAATCAGATCTCGACCTGTCGCTGATGCCTTTGATCCGGCCGCCGGCGAATGCCACCTTGTCCCATGGCGTCATTTTATCAGTTCAGAACTTCCGAAATACCTACCAGGTTCATCTCTCATCTGCGTCTGTCCGTCTTTTTGGAGCTCATTTGTCAGACTCGGTGGATTGGATCTCTCTTTCTGTCTCTTGGTGGTTCTGTGTTGGTCTCTGTCTCTTGGTGTTCCCTACGCTTGTCTGTCTCTTTGTGGTTCTATGTCTGTCTGTATCTTGGTGGTTCTGTGTATGTCTCCTTGTGGTTATGCTTGTCTATCTCTTGGTGGTTCTATATTTGTTTATATCTTGTGGTTCGATGTACGTGTCTTAGTGGTTCTATGTTTGTCTATATCTTGGTGGTTTTATGTACGCCTCTTTGTGGTTCTACGTTTGTCTGTATCTTTGTGGTTCTATATATGTACGTCTCTTTGTGGTTCTACGTTTGTCTGTATCTTGGTGGTTAATATGTACGTCTCTTTGTGGTTCTATGTCTGTCTGTATCTTGATGGCTTTAAGTACATATTTTGTGGTTCTGTTTGTCTTTCTCTTGGTGGTTCTGTATATGTCTCTTTGTGGTCCTCTGTCTCTAGGTGATTCTATGTATGTCTGTCTCTTTGTGGTTGTAGTCCTCTACCTGTCTCTTCATGGTTCTGTCTATTTTTAGTGGTTCTTTGCTTGTCTGTGTGGCTCTTTGCTTGTCTGTGTGGCTCTTTGCTTGTCTGTGTGGCTCTTTGCTTGTCTGTGTGGTTCTTTGCTTTGTGGTAATGTTTGTCTCTTTTGATGGTCCTCTGTCCTTCTACATTGTCCTCTGTTTGTCTGTTTGAGTGTCTCTCAGTGTTCCTTTCTATGCATCTCCGCATGTCTTCGTCTTCAGAAGACTTGTCCATTTCTCTGACGCTGATGTAGGAACCGCCTGCTGCTTAGATATAATTTAAAGGGCACTACATAAATAAATTATGCATCATATAACATTGACAACCGTCGGTGGTTGTGCATTAACCCTGCCAGCAAACCTATAAGCCCCATATAGTATAAACATTTCTAGGCACCTATATGGGTCTAATATGGGTCCATATGGAAATCTGAGTCATATCTGGGTCCAATATGGTTTCCATATGGAAATATTGTCCTACTTACACCACATGTGGGAAGATGCATCCTATTTGGGCCCCATAAGGGTAAGTATGGGAATAGGAGTCCTATTAGGACCTAATGTTGCTCCCATATGGGAATAAGGGTCTTGTTTGGGCCACATAACTTAGGGCATTGTTGACAGAGTAATAACAAATATGGGCAGTGGCATATTTAACAGAGTTGGGATGCCAGACTGCCTTACCCCCCCCCCAGCCGGAGACAGACATTTTGCTGTCACATCCTAGTGGTTAGCATGCTGGACTGTCAGCCATAAGGTCGAAGTTCCAAATTGCCACCAAGCTAAAAATTGACCATCTGAGTGGTGGCTTGATCCCATATTCTCTGCATTACATGACACGTGCTCTACCTATTAGGCTAGCTTGCCCCAACAGCACGTCATAGTTGCATCTCAGGTCCAGCTTAACATTTTAATGACCAGAGTGTACTAAAAGCGACTATAAAATCATTGCAGCTCGTCATAACTGTGCTAAGAGACTTTTTTCCATCCTCTGTTTCATCTTTACGGCCACTTCTATTCATATTTTTCAGTGCTATTTACCGCACAAATCTACTTTGCAAGCTACCGAATGCAAAGAGTTACTGCAAAAAGCTTGTCATAAACTCCCAATGGGAAACACTCCACCACACCATACCCCAATGCAGAACTGCCCTCACTTACTGATTAATTATTATTATTTACGCATTTATTAGGCCCCGCTTTGTAATGACTAAGCCTGCATTGGTCGATGGCACTGAGCAACTTTGCTCAACTTTGCTCAACTGTGCAACTAGCTCAAGGTCTCTACAGAGTAACCCTCTCAGATGAGGCTCGAACCCTCACACTTCTCATTTCAAGGCAAGCGCTCAAACCTATTGACTATCAAGTCACATGGTAGCTGATTGACTGACTGAATGATTGATCGATTTATTGACCGATTTATTGATTATTTCCTAAACACCACACTGAATCATATCAGTTTTAAATTACGCTTGGATGATCTCAGGTACGTCGGTAGTCCTGTTGAACGACGCTGTGTCATAACAAAGGTAATTAGCGTCGCCCTCCTCCATTATCTAGGCTGCGAACTGGCACCACTCCAATACACATCGAAGTAAGTACTCTATTTATATCAGCAAACGTTTTTGTCGGCGAATTTGCAAACAAAAACACCGCGTCTTGACATGTCATAATGGATTAATTATGAATTAATTGGATCACTTCAAAGGCCAAGGCAGCGTTAACATAACATAACATAACAAGGGTTTTAAGTGGTTCAGAAGACGTGTAGTCTGTGTTAGAACCACTGCAAATTTACCTCGAACTCTTAATAGCCCAATTTTCCTAGCTTCTTCTTAAAAGCTGTTATAGTGTCCACTGAGACAGTACTATCGTCCAAACCATTCCACAGGTCTACAACTCTTGCACTAAAGAATTTCTGCCCTAATGTTCCCTTCGGCCTCTTAAATAATTTATACCTGTGTCCCCGAGTTGCCTTGTTCGGTGCTAATTCAAAGAACCTCTCCCACTGCAGTGCTTCCTTTCCAGTGATAATCTTATAAGCTTCAATCAGATCTCCTCTGCTCCTCCTTTTCTCCAATGTTGTTAGTCCACACCTTTTCAACCTTTCTTCATAGCTCAGATCCTTGTAGCCCCAAATCATTTTCGTAGCTCTTCTTTGTACTTTCTCCAGTTTTTCCATGTCCTGTTTCAGGTATGGATTCCATACCTGGATGCAGTATTCCAACTGTGGCCTAACCAGTGATTTGTACAACCTTATTATTATATCTTTGTCTCTGGTGACTATTGTCCTTTTTATCATACCTAAAGTTGAATTAGCCTTTTTTGCTGCTTCAGCACATTGCCTTGAAGGTTTTGCACTCTTGTGCATAATCACTCCCAAGTCCCTTTCTTCATCACTCACTTTCAACACCGTGCCCCCCATTTCATATGAAAACTCGTTGTTTCTCCTCCCCATATGCATCACTGAGCACTTTTCCAAATTGAAGAGCATTTGCCAGTCTTGTGACCATCTGAACATTCTTCTTAGATCTTCCCGCAGTATCTCTGCTTCTTCTTCATCATCCACTGCTCTACATAGTTTTGTATCATCCGCAAACTTAGAAATTTTAGATAAAATCCCATCGTCTATGTCATTAATAAAAAGTACGAAAAGCAGTGGCCCAAGCACTGATCCTTGTGGCACTCCACTTAGCACTGTCGTCCAGCCAGAATGTTTATCACCTATGCCCACCTTTTGTCTTCTACCTGATAACCAGCTTTGAATCCATCTTAGTACCTGCCCTCTAATCCCACCTGCTTGTAGCTTTTTGGCCAGCCTTACATGAGGTACTTTGTCAAATGCTTTGGCAAAATCTAAGTAAATTACATCTACAGGTTTTCCCTCGTCAATCCTCTCATAGACCTCGTCAAAGAACTCCAACAGATTTGTCAAACACGAACGGCCTTTGGTAAATCCATGTTGACTGCCCTTTATAATATCATGCTCATTCAAATGTTTTACTATGTTATCCTTGATAATTCTTTCCATGACCTTGCACACCACACTGGTTAAACTGACTGGTCTGTAGTTACCTGGTTCACTTCTATTTCCCTTTTTAAACAGTGGCACTATGAGTGCATCCTTCCATTCCCGTGGTACCTCTCCAGTCTGCATTGATTTATTGAAGATCTGGGCTAATGCCTCTCCAATTTCCTCCCTCACTTCATGTAAAAATTTTGGATGGAGTTCATCTATGCCCGGACTCTTGTCGGTTTTAAGTCTTTTCAGTTGCTCCACCACATTTTCCTTAGTAAACAGTACCTGTGTTAATCCCTTCTCGCCACAATCTACAAATATTTGTTTGGGCTCAGGTACATTTCCTAATTCTTCTAAAGTAAACACTGAGCTGAAATATTTATTGAGTACTTCAGCAGCTTCCACATCATCCACTATAACTTCTCCCATTCCTTCTTCTTTTTTCAATGGCCCAATTCTGTCTTTCCTCTTCTGCTTACTTCTGACATAGTTGTAGAAACTCTTACTATCCTCCTTTACATTCCTCGATAACTTCTGTTCAAAGTTTTGTATTGCTTTCTTGTTTGCATTATTGCAGCTGTTTCTTTTATTCACATACTTGTTTCTTAACTTCTCAAGTCTGGCAACACTCTCTTGATCCAAATCCAGTCCCTTCTTTGTTTCCTTCTTCAACTTCTGTAAATTGAAGAATTACCCGAACGCTGCTAGCGTTGATCCAATTACGGTTTAGAGTCTTCTTTGGGATCCCTCCCCCAGCGATGTCGGAAGTCTTCTTAAACTTCAAATGACTTACAGCTCTTACAGAGGTTGTACGAAGACGGCATTCTTTTGAAATAAAGTTGGAAGAATTTGTTTAAAGCAACATTTAAACAAATTTTAATGACCTTCATAAATTCCGAAAACAAGATCTCATGTATGGTAAATGAAGTTCACACGCAGTGTTTCTACGAGTTACTCAAAAATGTGCTATATCAAGTGCCCTCCATCTGGAACTCCTCATGTTCGCAACTCTCCTATAGCGAGACTGTCTTTCGCTCTCAACACATGGCTCTCACTGTTTGCCTGGCTTCAATGTGCACTTCTGAATGAGCACTGTGAGGAGAGCACTTAATCAAATTCCAGTTGTACTGCATTGTATTATCTTCACACATACATAAAAACTATCTCCACATGGGCTTCACATATCTACACAATGACCAACATACAGTCCACACAATATCCCCATAAGGGTCCCGTATGGGTCTATTGGTCCAATATGGGTTCCATGTGGGCATGCTGGCAGGGATGTCACACAGGCTTCAATTCACGACGTTGCTGAAGGGTTCAACAAACCATTGCGAAAGCAGCGCTTTCACATGTGAGGCACCAAGGGGCCGTATATTAATAACTGTCATCATACATTCACACATACATACAAAGCTGGCGATAATTATACCGATAATTATACAGCTCAGCGACTATTACTGCAGCCTGACCTAAAGACCATAAATTATCAATAAGTAATTTCGATGGCAGCTGTGTCTCACGCACAAGGCATCAACCACAACCATCAGTTTAAATAAATATAATCGGCGAATGTGTTTACTCTACACGGCCTGCTTGACTTGAAAATAGTTCCCATTGTAATTGAACATTTATATAGCACCGTTCAAGAGCAAACTAACTAAACAAACAAACAAACAAAACTAAACTAAACTAAAAAACCTCTGCGCTAGTGTATACACGGGGAGGGGGGATAGAGTAGTGGTAACACTCACGGCCAGGAGAGCATACGGTACGCGGATCGACTCCCGTAACCCCCCTCTAGGACGGCGCCTTGCATGGCTGCCATACCGTGTGTTTAATTAAGATATTGATTGTACTTTCATGTTTCAATGTAATCTTACTGCGTCTGTCGGTTTGAAATAATAAAGAATATGATTATTATTATTATATTATATGATGTCAAAGTGTCATTAGGGACTGGATTTTTGTCATCTACTAGAAGAGTTCGCTAGTGACGGGCCCACGCAAACACGTAGAGCCCGACCAACGGATGCCTGTCCATAGCTGAGACATACATAGCATAATGTCCAGGCCACTGGACTCCTCCTATTGACTGGATTTCGTCTTAACTCTTCTGATCGCTTGCTATCGTTGCACTCTGCAAATCCACTTGACCTCTTTGTTCCTAGGATTAGGACTGCCTTGGTCCAACACCGGGCGTTTGCTGTTGTGGGTCCCTCGATCTGGAATGACCCATCTCCCCCTCCCCCCACTTAGGGGCTAACTAATGTCTGGCTTCTCTCATCGGTTTCACGTTCCTTAAAGGCCTTTCTGTCTCCCCCGGGGCGTTCGTGCTGAGAGCGCCTCTGAATAGTTAGTTATTCTGTGAGAGGCGCTTTATAAATTCTTCGATACGATACGAAGAACTCTTCTGAATTTATAAGAAGATCCTTATGATGTGGAAGAGGCGCAAAAACCGCGACCTAAGGCACGTTTAAGTGAATCTGGGATAAGAGAGAGAGAGAGAGAGAGATGCGGTCAAGACCAGGGAGACTGCATGGCAACAGAGAATGAGACAGATTGCCAATTAGCAAAGGCGCGTCTACAGGATATGTGCACTCGACGGTATACAGCACGTTTACACAGACCGATGTCAGTCTGCGTCTGTCTGTTTGTCTCCATCAATCTGTCTCTGTCCGTCTCTGAATTGCGTCCATTAATCTGTCTGTCTGTCTGTCTGTCTGTCTGTCTGTCTGTCTGTCTGTCTGTTTGTCTGATATATGATACCTGCATGCTGTGTGCATGGCGTATGTGTACAAAGGCAGTTCTACAGATGGGCAAACAAACAGACAGATAGACAAACACTTGTCAAACAGACTGACAAGTAGGTCATAAAAACTGTGTCGCTTCCATTGGACCCCACACGGCATCTAAGCATCACATCTCACACCAGTAACTTTGCATAGTTGCTATGGTGATCACTGCCACAATGGAAATTGTCATACTGATCATTGTCATGACCATTGTCAGTGTCATGATTGCCGATGTCATGACCATTATCAGTGTCATGAAGGCCATTGTCATGATCATTATCAATCTCAGTATGGTGCTAGTCATGATCATTGTCAAAGTCATGATGGCTAATGTCATGATCATTATGAATATCATAATGGCCAATGTCATGATCATTATGAATATCATGATCATAATGATGGCTAATGTTATGATCATTATGAATGTCATGATGACCAATGTCATGATCGTTACGAATGTCATGATGGCCAATGTCATGAATCGTTATGAATATCATGAGAGCTAATGTTATGATCATTATGAATGTCATGATGACCAATGTCATGATCACTGTGAATGTTATGATGGCCAACGTAATGATCATTACGAATGTCATGGTGGCCAATGTCATGACCATTATCATGGCATGATCACTGATCATCATGATCCCAATCCCGATCGCCAAAGGTCATTTATAATCTGGACTAATCCAGCAAATGTATCGGATGCACACAAAACATTGATCTTGATCGATAAAAGTGATCCATCAAATCCATGATGGATGGAAAGAGGACACAGCAGATGCAACCATCAATGGCACCACCATCAGTAACATCAAACCCACCACCACCACCACCATCAAGAACATCTTCATCATCGACGTCGTCATCATCATCATCATCATCATCATTACTTCCGCAGAGCTTCCACAAACAAGACAGTGTGTGTGCATGTGTGTGAGAAAGAGAGAGAGAGAGAGAGACAGACAGACAGATAGACAGACACACAGACAGAAAGAGACACAGACAGAGAGACAGAGACAAAGACATTGACACAGACAGAGAGATAGACATTGACACAGACAGAGACACTGACAGAGAGACATTGACAGAGACACTGACACTGACATTGACAGAGACAGAGAAAGGGCAGCGACAGAGAGACAGAGACAGAGAGAAAGACAGACAGACAGACGGACAGAGAGACAGAGATAGACAGAAACAGAAACAGACAGAGAGAAAGAGAGACAGAGAGACCTTCACCTTCATCAACATTATCAATATCATCCTCACCACCACCAATCAACATCACTTCCTCTACCACCTTTGCCACCATCATCACGATTACGACCACCACACGCCATCCATTCATCTTCGCCATTGAACACAGACCAAAGGCAAAGCATCCGGTGCGGTCAAGAAAAAACTTGCTCATCAATCTTGCTTCAAGGCATCTGGTCCAGTGAAGAACTGATTATTTTATCTCCATCCCTTCTGCCTCTTACACCTCCTTCCTATTCTTCCATACTTTCTACTGTTCCTCTTCTTCCTCCTTATAGTCCTCCTCATCCTCCTCCTCCTTCTACTCCTATTTCGCTTCCTTTCTCGACCATAATATAGTTTATATTTCAAATAAACCCATTGGTTTATATGAAATATAAAATATAAATTATATATTTTATATTTTCATATTAACCCATTTATTTTATATTTCATATTATATATATATATATATATATATGTTTATTGCTTAAATAATGCCACTAATGGACTTGGTCAAACTTAAGAAGCCTAGAAGGTGCAGCACATCCGGATTTAAAGGTCAACCTTCCATCAATGAAAAACTAAAGGGCCACATGCGCAAACCGCTGACATCACTGGTTCAGAATCCCAGAAATGCGACAGTGACGACTATTAGACTATTCTTCCGACATTTTAACCTTTTGACCTTTCACTTGGATCCGTGTCTCTTCATTTAATTCAACTTTAATTCCAGAGACTAGAGTATCTTCGTTTCTTAGTTTATCTCCATTCCTTCTGCCTCTTCCACCTTCTTCTTCCATATTTTTCCACATGTTCCAGTTCTTCCTCCGTATCCTCCTCCTCGTCTTCCTCCTCCTCCTATTTCACTTCCTTTCTCTCCTCATCTCCCATTACTCCTCTCTGTCCAATTCCTCCTCTTTTTTTCCTTCCTCCTCATCCTCATTTCCTTCCCTTCTTCCTCAAGGTCTTTCTCCTATTTGAAATCTCTCTCTTCCTTATCTTCTTCCACTTCCTCCTCTTCGCCTTCCTCCTCTTCCTCTTCTCCTCTCTCCTCTTTCTCTTCCTTCTTTCACCTCTTCCTTCTTTCATTCTGCTCTTCCTTTGCATCCTCCTCCCTTCTTCCTCCCTTCTTCCTCCTTTGACTCACTCTCCTCCTCTCCTCCTGCCTTCTTTCTCTTCATCCTGCACCTCACCCTCCTCTTCCACATCACCCTGCTAAGTACATCACCGGATTACTGTCCAGTTGGGATAAATAGGAAGTCCGTATGACTGACCTGGAGCCCGGGTCGTTTCGGTGAGTCGGAGTGCGCTGGAATGTGATGGCTTCCGCTGCTGTGAATGCGATGTCGCTGAAGCAATTCATCGGCCGGTGGATCCGTCCAGTAGTGATCCGGAGTCTTCATCCGGGTGTACTCAAGGGCACACGGTCCCACTGGAAAACAACCGTCGACAATCAATTATCTCCTCAGATAGACAGACAGACGGCAATCAATCAGTAAAGTAATCAATCAACCATTCAATCGCTCAGTCAATCAGTCAGTCGCTCAGTCAATCGCTCAGTCAATCAGTCAGTCGCTCAGTCAATCAGTCAGTCGCTCAGTCAATCAGTCAGTCGCTCAGTCAATCAGTCAGTCGCTCAGTCAATCGCTTAGTCAAATCAATCAGTCAAATCAATCAATCAATTGCTCGGTCATTCAATCAATCAGTAAAATCAATCAATCGTTAATTCTTTCATTCAGTCAATCAATCAATCAATTACTCCGTCAATCAGTCGGTCTGTCAGTTCATCATTCAATCAATCAGTAAATCAGTCAGTCAGTCAGATCAATCAATCAATCATTAATTCAGTTAGTCAGTCAAATCAACCATTCAATCAACCAGTCAGTCAGTCAGTCAGTAAGTCAAGTCAGTCAATCAGTTAGTCAAATCTATCAATCACTCATTTGCTCAGTCAATCGATCAGTAGTCATCAGTCAGTCAATTGAACAATAACAGGAGAAAATGGCTATCACATAATGGTGACAACGACTACGGCAATGACGATGATAATGATGATGATAATGACGATGATAATGATGATGACGGTAATAATGAGAACGATGATGATGACGATGATACGAGGACGATGATGACGATGATGCTTGAAGCAAACGTGTTGAGACTGAGAGAAACTTCATAACGTGCAACATATCTGTGCATCACCAAAGCGTTCTCATTAATGACATTAGCATTAAATAAATAGATAAATAGATGATTGAAACTTAAAAAAAAAATAAGTGGACAACCAAGAAGAGACGCCAATATCGCTCCATCGACTGGGTCTGATAGAAGAGCTTCTTTCTCGTAGTATTTGCTACAAAAAATACCAGACAGTACCTAATCAGAACCTAATTTACCCTGCAAATCATCACTGTTATAATCATCATTATTGTTACTATTGTTGTTATTATTATTACTACTTTTATTGTTATTATTATAACTACTAGGATAGGATAGAGCACAGAGCGACTCCAAGTTGTTATAATCAGGTAAGCTTATAACGTTATAAGCTAATGTTACAACATGGTTATGTTATGAGGAGGTTATGCTATAATGACTTTTTACTATAAGATTGTGTTATGATAAGGTTATACTATAATGACGTCATATTACGAAGTTATGTCATGATAACATTATGTCAAAATGACATTATGTTATGAGGATATAATTATTATGATAACGTGACGTTATGAGTTATTATTGCTATAATTATTATTATTATTGTGGGGCGTGGTGGCTCAGTGGTAAGTTCGGCGCCTTGTGACTGGAGGATTGCAGATTCGAATCCCACTCTAGCCGCTGCGTACGGACCTTGGGCAAGTCCTTCACTCGCAATTGCTCGTGGCGCTTCGGCGTGAAAATTCCGACACAGTATTCCAATGCTGTAGTCAGGAGCGCCTCTGAGTAGTAGTTGACTTAGAGAGGCGCTATATAGAAATATCCGGAATAAATAAATAAATAAATTATTACAAACACTTTACACGTGCACAAGGTCACACGGAAATGCGAATCTGAGGTCTATGTTAGAAACAGGTTATGTTATGAGGTAATGCTATAGGCTGAATTAACTATGGCAATTATATATAATTAATCTTATAATGAAGCATTAACGAATTAATTAAGACGTCAATGTTAGCTCATTAGCTATGGGTCAATGTTATCAAATATTGTGAAAGGTGCCTTCCAACTAGTTTTAGCACACTGATGGTGTCAAAGAACATCCGGGTGTAAAAGCACGTTAATGGCACATTGATGCTGCCCAAGAACATAGCTGGCTGTGCAAATGTATGTTAATGGTGCAATAATGTTGTCCCAGAGCATTTGTGGCATTAAGAGAACGTTAAAGGTGAATTTGTGGGTGGCCTCATAATGGTGCAATTTCCCTTTGAAAAGTCTTTATAAGTATAAACATTCATGATTAAAATTACAACTGATGCCGCTGGATGTAATCAATAAAAGACATAAAAACAAAGTAGCTGCAGGGTATGTAGGCCAACAAGAAAACAAGCAGGTAAGTAGATAAGCAAACAAGCACGAATTTAAGTAAGTAGGCAAGCATGTAAGAAAGTAGATGAGTGAGTAAATAACTAAATAACTAAGCAAGTAAGAAAGCACATACATAAGTTATTAAGTAGGCAAGTAAATCAATATGTAACTAGATCAGAAGGCAAACAAGTCTATAAATAAGTAACCAGTTAACTAAGCAAGCAAGTAAATAAGTAAGCAGATAAGTAAAGTAGATAAGTACAAAAGTAGATAAGAAATTAAATAGTTTAATAAGTAAATCAGCAAACAAGTAAATACACACACATGTAAGTAAGAAAGTAGATAAGGAAGTAGTTAATTACTTAATTAGTTAGTTAAGTAAGAAAGTCTACGGCCAGGACTGAGCAGCATACCTGCTATTCTGGACTAGGTAGTCGATGATCTTGGCCAGTTGCTTTTCGAAGAGTGCCACTCGGATCCACAGATACTTAGCGTTGTACTTTCTGAGAACCTGATTTGACACTGAACTGTCCTGGGATTTCCTAAAGAAATTACAACAGTGAACCTACTATTCTACTAATGTTTAGAATATTCTTAGTCTTTAAATGGATCCCCTTATTTAACCAGTCTGTACAAGGATGTGTTGTGTCAGCCTTATTGTGTAATAAATGAATAATAATAATAATAGTAATAATAATAATAATAAATAATAATAATAATAATAATAATAATAAATAATAATAATAATAATAATAATAAATAATAATAATAATAATAATAATACTGGAGACAAATTCTTCACTCCACCCCACACCGAAACCATTTGGTCAGACATTATAACATCTATTTATTCATTACATATTTATTTATTGTAATTGCAAATTTATATAGCACTACTTCAAAAGAGACTCATCAGAGGCACACCGGACCCAACACAATGAAACCATGATCGAACAGAAAGGTCTTCAAGTGCTTGCGGATAGGAGGCAAAGAGAGGCCGATGACTTCATGTCGCAGGTTGCTAGGCAACTCATTACTAAGGACCAGTTAACTTTTAAGTGGTGCTATATAAATTGTCCATTGTCAGATATGTTAAGCAAAATCTGTGTATGTCAGTATAAGGCCATTTATAGAGTGCCATTCCAGAACCTCACGAAGGCGCTTAAACGTAGCTACCAAAAATGACAATGCAGTGTAATTCACTTGTTCTAGATGGTGAGACAGATTTCAAATCATCTGTAAACATCTAATCTAATCTAATCTAAAGCACCAGATCAAGAAGTCCAAGAAGTAAATCGGTCGATGGTTGCTTAGAGTGAAATCCCAATCAAAGCTCATAATCCGCTGCAAAAGCCAGGTTGAAATCCGATTGATCAGAGGAACCAGATGGATAAGCAAGTTGAAAGAGATGAGTCTTACGTTTCGACCTGAATAACATCAACGAATCGACAGAATGAACTCAACTGGGTAATGACTTTCAAAGCTTCGGATCAATGACCTAAAACGCCCAACAGACATCACGTGCCGATGTTGTGACTATTGCCATCCTTCATGACGTTGACCTGATTACGTCTTGTGCATTACACATTGGCCCAATAAAAGTTACAATATCATAGGAGTGTGTCTGTGTAAACATGCATAAACGTATCTACGTACGCATGGGCGTATTTTGGGGCGGTTTTACGGGTTCAAACCCCCCACTCCCAAATAAAATGCAAAAATACAAAAACACTTGACTTTTCAAAACGGACCCTGTACTCTGCGACTATGTCCAATGGAAACCCTCTGAAATTGGAAAACACCTCCAAAATTGTTTCTTGGCTACGCCTCTGTACGTATGCACCGGGAATGTTTTATATAGCGCTCTTTGCGAACCTCCCAAAGATCTAAAAACATGCAATGCTGACGAATCTGAGAAATAAGCCGCTTGAAATATATGCAACTAACCCCACATTTCCGACCTGTGCTTCCCCTAACCATTCCCAAGCAAATTTCCTCTCCTTTCTCTTCCTGTTAGGGGTCACGGCTGTCTAGTGGTCAACGTGCTGGCCTATCAGTGGAGAGGGCGGAGCTCAAATCCAAGCCATGGCAGAAACTGGATTCAAGATTTCTGTTCTGCTCCATTTGCATCCCCTAGCTATAATAAGTACACTGAATTGTATTGTATGTAAACATTTATAAAGCGCCTCTCACAGTGTTTGCTAAACAGAGGCGCTACACAACGGCAAGGGCTAGCCACCCGCCCCATGCCGAGGCTAAGAAAATGAAGTCGCTAACACTTCACACCCAAGGCTAGCTTAAGGGACTGTTCTTTTTTTGGCCCGCTAACAATAGACCACAACAATTGAGACCATGGAACACCTAATTAGGGCAGATATTATAAGTGAAAAGACCACCACGTGCAGCTGTCATTATTAGCGGTCTGCCTTATCGGAATGTGTAGGCCTACCTGACGCGAACTAAGGCACAGTTGCCTGTTCACACAAACTGTAAACAACCGCATCCTAATGACCTGTCACCTTTTCTACTTAAGCTGCTTAGCCCAGCCGTCTCCGGGTAAAGCTTAGCAATATAGCAACTACATACAACAACATCAATAATTCAATTCACCGTAAATGGGTGTTCGACTCTCATATGAGGCTGATGACCCTAAATTAAGTGTCTTCATACATACATACATACATACATACATACATACATACATACATACATACATACATTCATACATACATACATACATACATACATACATACATACATACATACATACATACATACATACATACATACATACACACACAATACAATACAGCTGTATTTAATATTGCCTCCTTTCAAAGTTCAGAAGTGCACATGACCATACGACAGAACATCCATAGTGCTGAGCAACTGTGAGTGAAGAACTTGCTCAATGTCCCTATAGACAGTAACTGCCTCGGACAAGGCTCGAACCTGCACTCTTGGCGTTACAGGCCGAGCGCTCTAACTAATTGGCCACCGTGCCACATACATAGATAGATGGTGGTGGTGGTGGCGTTAGTTGTGGTCAGGGGCCCCATTAAGGCTAATGTGGGCCCGGGTGCTGTAATTAGCCATCAGCGCGGGGCCCAATTACAAGTGCAATAAAATTTGTTATGTACTTTCTCAAATGCGGGCCCCTCAAAACTGCGGGCCCGGATGCTGCAGCACCCTCAGCACCCCCGATAATTCGGGCCTGGTTGTGGTATTGGTGGTGATGATGAGGGCGGTGGTTGTGGTGATTATGATGATGTTGGTGGTGATGATGGCAGTGGTGGTGATGATGATGGTTGCTTCACTGGCGATGATGATGGCAGTGCTACAGGTGATGATATGATGGTGCTGTTAGAATTGGTGGTCGTGATGACGGCGATGTTACTGGCGGTTGTGGTGGTGATGGTGAAGATGATGGCAGGACTAGTGGTGACTATGATGATTGTGGGCGCAGAGGTTTCAATTGCTCTACCATAACAACCATTATAATCAGTTATACAAAGTTTATTATTTATGCCTTTTTAAATATAATGTTACTGACACTTAATTACAATCACTTTAAATTTCAAGCATCACAATATTACCTTACTTATCATTTTTTTGCTATAGAACACGCCCACAGTCCCCTTCCGTCTAAGAACTGTCACCTACTAAAAGCCTAAAGATAGTTTATAGGCCCGTGACTGCTCTGCCTAGGTGCCCGGAATTTATGTTGGCGAGCCGTGACACCTCCACACAAATTTCTGTCCTGGCTGGGACTTGAAGCCCGACCTGTCGCTTGACATTCCAGCCCCTAACCTGGTTACTAGACTGACTATCACGCACCCCATAATAGCCAATACATTCAACTTCAGCTGTGGGCGAGACAGACAAGACCATTCGCAGCCATGTCTGCGCAATTAGGCCAAATTTGTTGCCAGCCATTAACCCAGTCGACACTCATCATTACCTACAGGCCGACTGACATGACGATATCTATTACACTGGGCGTGCAAACAAACAGAGCCATTCGCGTCTCCATATATCCCTTCTGCTCGTGCTAGAGCTATAAAATGTACACACCCAGTCCATCTCCATATCGGTAGCCGATTGGTTAGGGTGTTCGCCTTGTAACGCGGAGGGTAAAGGTTCAAGACTACCTATATACGGTTACTGGTAGGAACCTTGAGCAAAGTCCTTCATTCACAATTGCTCAGCCCTATCAATTAATGCTCGGTCATTAGATCATGTCACTTAATGCATAATAATAATAATAATAATAATAATAATAATAATAATAATAATAATAATAATAATAATAATAATAATAATAATAATAATAATAATAATAATAATAATAATAATAATAATAATAATAATAATAATAATAATAACAACAATCCCAGAATGGCTTTCGTATTCTCAGGATAATTTTTTAATTCCTGTAAGATCTGAAGTACATCGGGGCAAAATATAATAATAAATGAAGTAAATATAAAATAAATAAAAATAGTAATAATAAAATAATAGTAATAGTAATAATAATAATTTATATTAAAATTACTTGTAATAGTAATAATAATAATTTATGTTAAAGGTGCTATATAAAGGCTCACAGACAAGCACGTATGTTAATCCATAATCATGTATGTTCATACGTAGTCAGATATACAATAAGTGCCCGTAGGTGGTGGGAACTCTTTAGATTTTTACAAGAACCTAAGCCTATTCTTGCGAATCCGATACCACTCTTCGCTGTTCAAACAAGACGCAAAATGCTTGAAACACGAGACCGATTGTCGATTAACCAAAAACACATGTGCAATGCTCTACAGTTCTGTTAAAAAGACCGATCCACTCATCGATCAGCATCTGCTGGAAAGTATACGTTGTTCCTGGTATAGTCTTGTCTTTTTGGAGGGGTTCATTCACAGTTGCCGGTACCTCCTTCATCTGGAACTCCCTCAGGCTCGCAACTCTCCAGGGTAGACTGTCGTTCATTCTATACTGAAACTTCTCTCTTATGAATCCTTATGTTTGCCCCGCTTCGCTGTGCAGTTTGAACTTTGTAAGGCAGGCGCTATCAATTTTGCACTTGTAATGTATTGTCTAATTCTTCCTCTGCGTCTGCAGATCTTTGGGGTGACCATTAAAAGAGCCACCATCAGCCACAGCCTTACAGGCGCATCTCCCTTTCAGGTGACCGGGGTGTCCACTGTTAGTGGCGGATCTCATAGTTTAGAGGTGGATCTCCAATAAACAGATATAGCGGACCTCTGGACCTCAACCCATTCGAATCTAATCACAGACAATGAAACATATTCATGCATATGCATACATACTCATGCATATTCATATTATTAATTGGTATGGCGCTGGTGTATAATGCACAAGGCATCAACCAATGGCACTCAAGCCTCAGTTGACTCAGTAATTGTAATCTCTTCTAAAGCGCCACTCGAAGGCCAAGCGCAGGGCACCAGCCTATTGACAAGCGCTCTGTCAAATCAGAGGGGGTTCCAAAGAGTAGTCCAAAGGAAGTCCAAGTCCGGTTTCCATGGGAGCAGGTTAAGAGAGGAGGCAGAGCAGCTGTCAAGGTTAGTCCGCCGAACAGTGAACACATATTGAAAAATATTGCAAAATCCAATCATACACATACATATATAAATTATGTTGGTCTGTGAGCTTGCTTAACTATTAGCCCACAAAATGAGGCCGATTAACACCCAGCCGATGCTTATCACTCAAAACAACTGCACCAAATAGACCCACACATCCATACATATCCACGCATAAGTCATAAATAGTCATACACAGCCATGCATATTCATATATAGTTATAAATAATCGTATATAGTCATACATATTCATATACAGTCATATACATTCATGTTTATTCATATTTAGTAATACAAATTCATGCATATTCCGGCAGTCAATATAAATGTAAATGCACACGTTTTTCTATAGCGACCGTATATGGCCTCGACCCTGCTCAATTTTTAATGAATTGATCGGGTGAGATCCTTCTCTGAAATAAGCCATCTTCGGGAGGCGAACCGCGATCCGCAGGCCCCCTTACACAGAGGAGTATGGGACGCAACCTTCGCTCTTACCGATGTAGCTAACTGGGCCAGCTGTTTGATAGTTAAAGCACGTACACAGGTCTACAGGTAGACAGACAGTTAGGTAAGCAGTTGCACAGCCACATGGCTAGGCATGCAGGTACGCAGTCAGTCAGGCTGTTACGCAAGTCCATATGAATGCGTTTGAACGGTATAGTTATATATTATTATACAGTTGGATATGTCCATAATAAACGTGTACGTGGGCAGTTGGGTAGCAAAGTAGGCACATAGTGTGGTCCGCAAAGGCCAGCGTTACGCATAGAAGAATGTTCCGTGCATCTGACCCAAGTCAAATTTGGAAAGCACTGCCTATCGAACTCCATGTTCTTGAACTTTCTATCAAAAGCTTCAGGAAGAAATTAAACATTTACCTGTTCACGTCACCTGATTAAGCCGAGCTGATATTAGCGAATACGCGGCGTATTTAGTTATATATTAACTTGTGCTTTATAAATCTTCATATAGTAGATAACCGCTCCGGAGTAGATAACGTTGAAGGGGCGCTATATAACACCTCTGTAATAAAAAAAATAAAAATTAAAAATAATAATAATAGTAATAATTTTTGTGACGCCCGAGGGATCATGTTTACCTCGGGACAAAAAAAATAATAATAAGAGTGAGGCATGTAAGAAATGTAATTGGGATCAGCATGACTTCATGTTCTTTGTTTTTCTCTCTTACTCCTCTACTTCCTCCTCCTCCCCCGCTTTTCTTCTTCCTCATTCACATCCTCCTCCCCTTCTTCTGCCTCCTCCTCTTCCACCTCTTTATTCTCCTCCTCATCTTCTTTTCCCTCCTCATTCTCTTCCTCCTTCTCTTCATTATCCTGCCTCATCCTCCCATTCCCTTCTTTCTCCTCCTCTCTCCTCTTCCTCCTCCTGCCTTCCTCCTCCCTGTTCTTCCACCTCCTTATCTCTCCTCTTCTTCCTCCCCATTCTCTTCCTCCCCTTCATTACCCTCCTCCTCCCTTCCTTCTCCCTCTCCCCTCCACTTCCTTCTCCTCCTCTCTCCGACTCCCTCTTCTTCCACCTCCCTATCTCTTCTCTTTCCAGGAATTAAGCAACGGGTCAAGAGAGAAATACTGAGGTATCGTGTACCGTGCGTTCTCGATGTTCTTCTCCATTTCGCTGAGGATCTTGACGAGGCCTGCCGCTGGTTCGTAGGTCTTGCTGACCTTCTGAAGGAGTGCCGTTGTCGTGCTGTTCTTGAAGAGACCCAGCGCTCGCTTGCGCAGTCCGTGCTGCAGGCACGCCTCCACCGCACCTGACGACACACAACCAGACACGCGTATAAGGTTACTGGCAAAGCGCTATATAAAGGCCCTGTAACAACCCACCTGACAGCCACATTTACGGATAACACATTATGTATGTAGGCCTATAACTGTAATTGTAATCACGGATTTATATAGCGCCTCTTCAAAAGAGACTCATCAGAGGCGCTTCCGATCTAAGGACGGAAAACCAGGATGAAACAAAATGAGCAATTTGAGATTACCCTTAAAAAATTTTGACTCGTGTTAAATACATCATCAGAGTAATTTTAAATCATGTTAAATGCATCATCCAAGCAGTTTTTTGACTCATGTTAAATGCATCGTCCAAGCAGTTTTTTGACTCATGTTAAATGCATCATCCAAGCAGTTTTTTGACTCATGTTAAATGCATCGTCCAAGCAGTTTTTTGACTCATGTTAAATGCATCATCCACATAGTTTTTTGACTCATGTTAAATGCATCATTCAAGCAGTTTTTTGACTCATGTTAAATGCATCATCCAAGCAGTTTTTGACTCAAGTTAAATGCATCATCCACATAGTTTTTTGACTCATGTTAAATGCATCATCCAAGCAGTTTTTTGACTCATGTTAAATGCATCATCCACATAGTTTTTTGACTCATGTTAAATGCATCATTCAAGCAGTTTTTTGACTCATGTTAAATGCATCATCCAAGCAGTTTTTGACTCAAGTTAAATGCATCATCCAAGCAGTTTTTTGACTCATGTTAAATGCATCGTCCAAGCAGTTTTTTGACTCATGTTAAATGCATCATCCAAGCAGTTTTTTGACTCATGTTAAATGCATCGTCCAAGCAGTTTTTTGACTCATGTTAAATGCATCATCCACATAGTTTTTTGACTCATGTTAAATGCATCATTCAAGCAGTTTTTGACTCAAGTTAAATGTATCATTCAAGCAGTTTTTGACTCAAGTTAAATGCATCATCCAAGCAGTTTTTGACTCAAGTTAAATGCATCATCCAAGCAGTTTCTTGACTCATATTAAATGTATCAGCCGAGCAATTTTTCAACTTGTCAAATGCATCACCCAAGCAGTTTTTGACTCAAGTTAAATGCATCATCCAAGCAGTTTTTGACTCAAGTTAAATGCATCATCCAAGCAGTTTTTGACTCAAGTTAAATGCATCATCCAAGCAGTTTTTGACTCAAGTTAAATGCATCATCCAAGCAGTTTTTGACTCAAGTTAAATGCATCATCCAAGCAGTTTTTGACTCAAGTTAAATGCATCATCCAAGCAGTTTTTGACTCAAGTTAAATGCATCATCCAAGCAGTTTTTGACTCAAGTTAAATGCATCATCCAAGCAGTTTCTTGACTCAAGTTAAATGCATCATCCAAGCATTTTTGGACTTGCGTCAAATGCATCGACCAAGCCATTTCGTGACTCATGTTAACTGCATCAGCCGAGCAATATTTGACTCATGTTAAGCGCATAAGCAGAGCTTTTTCCCTCTTCTTAAATGCAGGGAACAGAGCCAAATGACAGGGTTCGTCGTTACGATCTTATTTCAATTGCAAACACAGGGCAAAAAGGCCGAGAGAGGCGAAGACTGCAACGACCCATGTATACGTAGGAGTCGTTGGCCGTCAGTTGGCTGCATGCTAATATCGACCTGGATGCAGAAGGGGGGGCATGATGCTCCTCCGACTCCCTCGGGCGTCTTCCGATCCTCCAAACAATGACGAACTCTTGGAGAGGAAATACCGGACGACTGAACAACCGACTCTCGTAGGCTAAATCAATTACCATCATGAAAGCAGCTGCTGAAGCTGTCGCCCAAGAATGAAGGATGGCACGAGTGAGGAAAAGGATGACGGAGAGGAGGAGGAAAAGCAGAGCATGGGGAGAAGAAAGAGGAGGAGGACGAAAAGAAAGGCGAGGGGAGAAGGAAGAGGAGGAGTAAGAGGGAAAGGACAATCGGGAAGGAAGAGAAGGAGGGCAAAGAGGAGAAGAAGAAGGAAAGACGAGAAGAGGAAGAGGAGGTAAAAGGAGTATAGGGGACGAGAGAGAAAGGAGAAGGATGGAAAAGAAAGAGAGAAGGGCCAGAGGAATATAAGAAAAAGGAAGTGGAGAAGGAGAGGATAAGGCGGGGGGGACAAGGGAATGGGAAGAGAGTGAGAGAAGTGGCAGAGCAGCTGAAAAAGAAAGACAAGGACGAGGAGCGAATAGGAAGCAGAGGGAGGCGTAGGAACGAGAATGAAGGAAAAAGAGGAAGGATAATGGGAAGAGGTAGACGGAAAGAAGATCAGTAACAGGAAGTGTATGAAGAAGAGAGGGAGACGGCGTTGGAGTAGGAGGAGAGGAGGGGAGGAGGAGGAAGCAGAAAAGGAGGAGGGGGAGGAGGAGGAGGAGGAGGGCAGTGTGGCCATTGTTTCGACATCTGAGAAGCCTAGAGCGACGATTTGGAAGGCCCAGCAAAAGACGGGTGCCATCTCCACAGCAACTATTAAGCAATCGGATGAAAAGAGAGGGAGGAGGAAGTAGAGCCATCGACTGACAGCAGCGTTTATAATGCCGTCAGATGCAACCAATTGTGGACAACAATCCAAATATGCACGCACGACTATCACAACAAACACACACGTAACACAATAGCACACTTTGAAAGGTTCCCCGAACCGAGACAACGAAAGTGCGCTTGTGACTGTGTGCGTGCGTGCGTGCGTGCGTATGTGTGTGTGTATGTATGTATGTATGTATGTATGTATGTATGTATGTATGTATGTATGTATGTATGTATGTATGTATGTATGTATGTATGATGTATGTGAACTTATGTAGCGCGTTTCTTAGACCCTCACCCTATCTAGCAGATCTAAAACGCTGCTTCTTAAGATGATCTGAAAATGTTTTTTGGCGATAGTTGTTGCGGTAAAGTTCAAAACTCAAGAAGAAGACTGTTCTATGAAGACGGTTCAATACATGAGAAGGTTCGATGTGGGCGAATCGCTGTGCGGGAGCGCAGAACAGGTGTGTATGTTGGGTGTATGTATGGGTGTATCATGCAGAGGCGTAACTTTGGTCTAAAAAGTGGGGGTACCAATTTCTTGCATACACGAAGCAAGGCGGAGGCTGTGATCTCTGGGAGGCACAATAATAAAATATTGATTAACATTGTTCAAAAAGTGGGGGTACGGGTACCCCTCATACCCCACAAATTACGCCTGTGGGTGTATGTGTGGGTGTATGTGTGTGCGCGTATGCGTGTCCCATCATACATGTAAGCAGGATTTTTGCGATTAGCGCTAATAGTCAAGGCATTGACCTAGACATATATAGTGACATCCTGAAAAATGGACACCAATAGTCATTGATATATGCCATTGACATTCCTGTTCTAAGAGCCACCGAGAGACGCCGAGTGCACTATTATCATGGCGCAACAGAGGTTCCACGATTAATTAGCCTGCAGCATGACAATATATATAGAGCCAGCCCATATAGGACTCGTATAGATGGGTTCCATATGAAGCACACACTAATACTGTTAAGACAATTCATTAGATCAGATTTCGATGGCACGGATACACGTTGTCCTGGCCACATTAGCGTTTTTTGTTATCACAGATATCAAAAACCAGCACAAGTAAACATTGCAGGTGTCATAACAATCACAGCTCAAGACATCTCTGTAAACTGTCATAATAGTGTCAATGATTTTTAACTCATGTAGAGCGCCCTTTTCTTTGGCTTCGGATGTGCAACATAAATCATATTATAATTGTTGTTGTTGTTGTTGTTGCTGTTGTTGTTATTATTGTTGTTGTTGTTATTGTTATTGTTGTTGTTGTTATTGTTTTTATTGTCGTTATTGTTGTTATTGTTGTTGTTATTATTATTATTATTTTTTGCCCCGAGGTATACAGGATCCCTCAGGGACTTCAATATTAATTAATGTAACATCCGGAAAATCAAACCTCGTCGTCCGGAGGCTCTGGGAATGTCCCGTTGAAAGCAATAGAGTTGTAGCGTTATTATTATTATTATTATTACTATTATTATTATTGTAATCATTATTATTATGATTTCTGA